>CM038039.1:113707447-114448020 GCA_021397845.1 Areca catechu | reverse complement strand
TTACCCTAAATGGTGGAGCTATCTGCTAGAAAAGATCCAAGCAGCACACTGTAGCAAAGGAAGCTGTTTGGTTGCGAAAATTTCTTGGCAAGCTGGGAGTGGCTACTTCCCTGGATGGTCCTGTTCCAGTGTACTGTGACAGCACTGGAGCCATTGCTCAAGCCAAAGAGCTGAAGTCCCATCAGCGTACCAAGCAAATTCTTCGTCGGTTTCACCTTGTGCGAGAAATCGTGGAACGAGGTGATGTCGACCTTCTGAAGATCGACGAAAAGGAGAACCTGGCTGACCCCATCACTAATGCCGTTGGAATTCAAGAACTCAATGATTGTAAATGGAAGATGGGTATACGATACTGTTCTGATTGGCTTTAGTCCAAGTGGGAGTTGTTGGAAAATGTGTCCCAAAACCAATTTCTACTGTAGACAGTTGTACATTTGATGTAATTGTATATGAATTATATTATTAAATAAAATGTTTATTCTGGCAGTTCATCACTATTTCATCTTTCTGTAATTAGTTCTTGAGTGATGAAGTCCTTAGGACTATTTGTATGTGATATAGAGAGGATATATCATATAGTCCAAAAATTGTTCGTGACCAAAAGATACACTTATTTCAGGATGATAGCATATCAAGTATAGGTCGTTGTGTGCTATAATCTTTGGTTATTCTCTTAACCAAGGAGTGTGGAGACACTGGTATGGCATGCAGATGTTGTGTTTGACATTTCATCGAACGTGACCCGTCTGTACTTTTTCTGCCTAGAGTTTTGATATGGACGTAGTTATCCCTCAGACATGAGATCGTCATGGTAGCTTACAAGCAACTCACTGTACTTTGGTGCTAGACTATCTAGATTTCTAATCCAGGGATGGAAGGTTTCTGGGTACAGTTAAGTACTCATGTAGCAGTGATCGGATCAAGATGGGATTGACCCCTCCAAAGTGTTTGGAGCAGATATCTTACTATGTTTCAATTTAGCAAAACCTTGGCCAAGGTAGTCTCTGTAAAGTGTTACAGGACTTGTGAGGTTGAGATACATTGTTGATGGACTTTATGTGTTGGGCAGTTTAACCCTAAGTCTTCCTGAGCATTGAGGTCAAAGGAATTAATTACAAGGTTTCCATATCTCCTGGTTCTTGATTGTTGCTCTGCAACTTCGACCTATCCGGACGTCGGGTGTCATTGCTAGATGGCAACTTTGACTGGTATTGGAAATGTTCTAGTGATACCGGCTTAGTGTTCGAACCTTTGGGGTCACACACCATAGGGATTTTTTCTTATCTAGTGATTGGAGAACGATTGGGAATCGTTCTTGGACTCACAAAGGAAAAGTATTTTTTTTTTTTCTCCTAGTGTCGATACTTGATATTCTCGAAAGTGTCAACACTTGTGTAGGTGTCGATACTTGTTGATTTCGCAAGTGTAGATACTTGATGTCACAAAAGGTTATGACATAAAATTTTTCACTAAAAGTTGGTGATGCGTGGAGGTGAATTAAGTAATGTGATTACTTGATAGCCCAATTTGATTGAGGTATAAAAATCTGAAATGAATCAAATGAGATTTGTTTCAAAATCGGTTTGGGTCCAATTGGGTTGAACCCAATGTATGCACACTTGACCCAATTGATTTTAGTTATGAACTGAATTTAATTGAGACATTAATCTGAATTTAAATAGGTTTAAATTCAGTTTTGGGGAGTTATGTAACTTTTCATGACCATAACTCCCCATAACCACCCATAACCCCTCCATAATCACCCATAACTCCCCACTCTCCCTCTCCCTCTCCACCTATATAATGGGCTGAAATGGGAGGACGAAAATAATAAATAATTCAGCAAAGAAATGCTGCAAAAATCAAAAGGAAGGAAAGGGAAGAAACTTAGAAAGATTCTAGGTTTTGTATGGGTGTGAGGACTTTGGAAAAGAGTGTGCATATTTGTACCTAGTGATCTAGGTCTTGGGATTGAGTGTTTAGGAAGGGTTTCAACAACTCAATCTCCACCTCTTGAGTTTCTTCATTCATTCGGAGAGTCTGCCATCAAAAGAAGAAAAGGAGTCCCGATCAAATCATTCCACAATAAGCTAGCACTTGGAGTGGAAGTAGATTTTGAAAGAGCCCGGTGTGAACCACCTGTAGAGGTCGGACACATGTGCGGCTAAGCATAGTTCTTCTACCTCTTCCTGGATCTTTCGCAGCGGAGAGCGTCTCCACTTCGTACGAGGTATGGTTTTACATATAAAGATATGTTGCTTTGAAATATTCATAGCATGAGTTTATGATTTCATAGTTTATATGACTCATTCATGCAAGATTTTGGACTAAGTAGCATAGAAAAGTTCTAAAAGCATGCTTAGATTAAATGTTAATCTTCTTTATCATGCTTCCGCTGCATGTTATTTTGAAAAAATTTTAAAATTGAAAGCATGCCGCTACAGTTTTCCTTTCAATTGGTATCAGAGCCACCAGGTTGCTCTAGCATGAATGTTTAGTATAAGCATTATGAAATCACTTTAATTTCATATGAGTGCCATTGTGAAGAACTCATGAAGAAGAAAAGAAAAGAAAAAAGTAAAGATTAAAATGTTTTGATCTTTATTATGTTCTAAATTTGAAGTCATAAAATGTTTTAGAAATGTTCTAAAGTTAGTTTATGATTGTTATGTTGAATAGTTTAACATAAAATTCAAGTTTAGAAAAGATAAAGTTTGGGTTTCTGCATTTCTGTGCTCGGGTTGGATCAAGTGTCGACACTTGGTTTACCTAGTGTCAACACTTGGGTGTCTATGTGTCGACACTTGGGCTTCTGGGTGTCGACTCACGAACAAAAATACAGAAATTGGTTCACTATTTTTTCTCTATGTGTCGACCTGTCTCAGAGTAGTGTCGACACCTTGGTGTCGACACTTGCTACTGAAGTGTCGACACTTCATAGTGAACAGAAATTCAAAAGTTGGATTTTCTTGAAAAAAATGTTTATTAAAAATGTTTCAATCTGATGTATGATTAACTTAATTATGAATTACGTAAATCTAAGTGACTAAATGATCTAGGGATATGATTCTAAGATCTAAGTCATATTCATAACTTTGGATTAAATGGGTTAGCTTGAATTAGGTCATAATTGGGTTAGACCTAAGTTTAGATGAATTGGACTTAATAGAGAATTAAGTTAATCAAATGTTGAGTTAAGGTTCTTCTCTAGTATCTATCTAATAGTTAGATTGATTGGTCCATACATCTAAATGGACTTAATTTTGGCTTCGTGGTAGGACCCGATTCCTTAAGCTAGCCTAATCGAAATTGGTGAACCAATTGGTGTCTAAGGTAAGTATGGCTATTGATCTATGGTTTTTCGGGCTACCTCTTTCCTGGCCAATGATATTGGTGTCTAAGAAAAGATGGTTAATGGCTTAACCCATAACCTTGATCTCACTTACCTGGCTAATATGGTCAACCAGATTTGATTAGCTAGCTTATTGATTCGAGTTAGCCCATGCCAACAAGGTTAATCAGCTTGACTGATTTAGGTGCCCATGGATTTTGTGGTTCATGTAACCCTTTCATTAACATATGAAGTTAGTGGAAGATAATCCATGACTTATCCTTTCTCTTCTGTCACAACATGTATAAAACCTCTAAATTATTAGGTCCTTAAAAAGATGGAAATTATATGATAATTTTTTGTCTTAGCCTCCCATTAAGGTGTTTGGTAATGAGTCCAGTAGTTGGGTGATCATTGGCAGATCCATAGATCGGGTGGTCATCATGCTATTGGAATTGCCATTCATTATATGATGACATAGTGCAACTGTCTTAAACAGGTGGTCAGGTTAGCCGGTCAAAGTCGGGCTTGATCATTTGTTAGCTAGAAGCATTAAGATCAGTCATGTTAATGGTTGGACCTAACTGGGACCTTCTTTAGCAGGTAGCCCAAAGGCCGATTGAAGTGTTCCTGGGGAAAAATAAATTACTAGGAGTTGTTTGGAAAAACAACTGGTTATGAACCTACCTTTAGATGAGCATGGGTTGGCCGACCAAAGTCGGGCTCATGCATTGTCTATTGGATTCTGGTACCCACTAAGGGATAAGTGTTATTCTTCGGATTGGAGATAGAGGCTACCAGTCTGAATAAAATAGTGGGAGGTGCTTTTAGACAAATGTCCATGTCTTTAAGTTATAAATAATTCATATACTAAAAAGTCTTGGTTTTCTCTTTTTCAGATAATGTCTACTAATATGTCACTCCGGTCATTATTAGATAATGACAAGCTCATGGGACCCAACTTCGACAGCTGGTATCGAAGACTGAGAATCGTTCTCGAGCATGAATGGATCCTTTATGTATTAACGGATCCAACACCTGAGGGGCCAGCCCCCATCGCACATACTGCAGTCAGGGATGCTTATCAAAAGTGGGTCTCTTACCGTACTAAGGTGCGGTGCATTATGTTGGCGGTTATGAACGACGAGTTCAGTCGCAGATTCGAGGAGGCCCAGCTAGAGGAAATCCTTCAAAAGTTGAAGGAATCTTTTGGTGCCCCAGACGACGTTGAAAGGTACAGGGTTTCCTCTACCATCTTCAATGCTCGAATGACTGAGGGGTCCTCGGTCACTGATCATGTATTGTACATGATCGAGATGATCGAGCGCCTGGCCAAACTCGGATATCCTTTCCACGAGCAGCTTGGGAAGGATGCGATTTTGAATTCTTTGCCTCCCTTTTACTTACCTTTTCTAGATCACTATAGATTAACAAGGCATGTAGTCAACTACCATGGGTTGATGGGGTTACTACAGACTTATGAAAAGGGTCACCAGCTCCAAAAGAGCTTGGTGAATTTAGTGGGAGGCAGTGCGGCAAGGCGTCGTCCCTTTAAGAAAGGGAAGAAGAAGAATAAAAGTAAAATGGTGCAAAGTGCTGGGCCCAGTCAAACTAAGAAGAAGGCTGACCAGAGTCAGGCAGAATGCTTCTACTGCAAGAAGCCGGGTCATTGGAAGAGGAATTGTTCTGCTTACCTAGCTACACTTGACCCGAACAGGCCAAAGAAGAAGAAGCAGTAAAAAGTTGCTGGACAAGGAATTTATATGATAAATCCTTGTTGTTTTTCTATTTGTGATACTACTAACTGGATATTTGATACTGGTTGTCCTTACCACATTTGCAATACGTTGCAGGGACTACAAGTTAATAGAAGATTCGAGAATGGCGAGAGATTTCTGAACGTGGGGAATGGAAGTCAAGCTCCAGTCCTGGCGTTGGGAATTGTCAATCTGTTTTTCGAGTCTTGTAAAGTTGTTCTTAGTGATTGTCACTATTGTCCAACATTCCTTGTAAATATCATCTCTGTAGGCCAGTTGGCCAGTAATGGTTATGAACTATTAATCAAGAATGATTTTTGCAAAGTCATTGTGAATGATATTATGATTATGACAGGATATATTAAGAATGGCATTTACGTTTTATCATAGCCTGTTGGTGTAATGTACATTTCATGCAAACGCCCTAGATTAGATAATGTCAGTGATGCTTATCTCTGGCACTGTAGGCTAGGTCATATAAACAAGAATAGAATCAACAGGTTAGTGGGAGAAGGTCTCCTAAACGTTAGTGATTGTGAATCACTGCCAACCTGTGAATCTTGTTTACTTGGTAAGATGACCAAGTCACCTTTTTCTGGAAAAGGTGTACGAGATGATGACATTTTGTATCTGGTACATACTGATGTATGTGGACCAATGAATGTCGATGCCAAGGGTGGGTATAAATATTTCATTACGTTTACAGACGACCTCTCAAGGTACGGTTATGTCTTTTTGATGAGACATAAATCTGAATCGTTTGAAATGTTCAAACGGTATCGTAATGAAGTTGAAAAACAAACCGGGAAGCTTATTAAAACCCTTCGATCAGATCAAGGTGGTGAATATCTTTCTGAAGAGTTTCTGACTTATCTTGAAGAGAATGGGATTCTCTCTCAATGGACACCTCCTGGGACACCCCAGTTAAATGGTGTGTCTGAAAGGAGGAACGGACTCTATTGGACATGGTCGGATCCGTGATGGGATTTGCAACTCTGTTAACTTCCTTTTGGGGATATGCTTTGGAGTCAGCATGCTATCTTCTAAATAAAGTTCCAAGTAAGTTTGTTAACAAAACTCCATATGACATATGGAATGGGCGTAAGCCGAGTCTTTCACACCTTTGGGTTTGGGGGTGTCTGGCTTATGTCAAGCATTTGAAGATAGATAAACTTGGACCTAGGTCTGACAGGTGCCTCTTTGTTGGGTATCCTAAAGAGTCTAAGGGTTATTTCTTCTATATGCCTCGGGAACAAAAGTTGTTCGTCAGTCTTAGAGCTACCTTTTTGGAAAGGGAGTACCTTACTGAAGGTGCTCAAGCTGCCAAGGTTGAGCTTACTGAAGTTCAACAGATAGAAGAACCAAATCATTCAAGGACTGCTACAGAACCGGTTATGATAAGATCAAACCCTGAGCCTATTGACCTATCATTAAGGAGATCCGATAGAGTACCGCGTCAACCAGACAGATACTACGATTTTCTGGTCTGGGATGGTGATCCCGTTGAGCTCGATGAGAACAACAACGATCCAATCACCTATATAAACGCGATGTAGAGGTATGATTCTGAGTTGTGGCTGGGAGCCATGAAATCTGAAATGGAGTCCATGAAAATCAACAAAGTATGGACTTTGGTTGATCCACCTGAAGGGGTAAAACCCATTGGGTGCAAATGGGTCTTCAAAAGGAAACGGGGCGCAGATGGGCTGGTAGAGACCTATAAAGCCCGTCTGGTTGCCAAGGGTTATCATCAACGTTATGGTATTGACTATGATGAGACGTTTTCCCCTATGGCAATGCTCAAGTCCATTTGGATTATGCTTGCCTTAGCTGCATATCTGGACTATGAAATCTGGCAAATGGATGTCCGAACAGCTTTCATAAATGGTGAGCTAGATGAGGAGGTGTATATGATGCAACCTGAAGGGTTCACATCCATATATGAATCTAAGGTATAAAAGCTTAGTAGGTCCATCTATGGACTAAAGTAGGCATCTCTTAGTTGAAACATGCGTTTTGATAAGTGTATCAAGACGTATGGTTTTGTTAGGAACAAAGAAGAACCCTGCATATATAAGTGGGCAAATGATTCTGTAGTTGTATTTCTTGTACTGTATGTGGATGACATTCTCTTAATCGGGAATGACATCCCTACATTACAGGGAATAAAGGTCTGGTTGTCATCCCAGTTTTCTATGAAAGACTTGGGTGAAGCTTCTTTCATACTAGGTATGAAGATCTATAGGGATAGATCAAGAAATCTTCTAGGTTTGTCCCAGTCTACGTACATTGATACCATGCTGAAAAGGTTCAGCATGGAGAATTCCAAGAAAGGCTATCTTCCGATAGGCCATGGAATTTCTCTTTCCAAGAAGGATTGTCCGACAACGCCTGAGGAAAGAGAGCGTATGAGTAAGATTCCTTATGCTTCGGTAGTAGGGTCCAACATGTACGCCATGACATGTACTAGACCAGACGTGGCATATTCATTAGGAGTAGTGAGTCGATACCAGTCTGACCCAGGTGAAGCACACTAGAAGGTTGCAAAGACCATCCTGAAATATTTGCGAAATACCAAGGACCAGTGGCTTCTTTTTGGAGGACCTGACTTGAAACTTGTGGGGTATACTAACTCCAGTTTTCGATCAGATAGGGATGATAGCAAGAGTGTGTCTGGCTTTGTTTTTACCCTGAATGGTGGAGCTATCTGCTAGAAAAGTTCCAAGCAGCACACTATAGCAAAGGAAGCTATTTGGTTGTGAAAATTTCTTGGCAAGCTGGGAGTGGCACCTTCCCTGGATGGTCCTGTTCCAGTGTACTGTGACAGCACTGGAGCCATTGCTCAAGCCAAAGAGCCGAAGTCCCATCAGCGTACCAAGCATATTCTGCGCCAGTTTCACCTTGTGCGAGAAATCGTGGAATGAGGTAATGTCGACCTTCTGAAGATCGACAAAAAAGAGAACCTGGCTGACCCCTTTACTAAAGCCATTGGAATTCAAGAACTCAATGATTGTAAATGGAAGATGGGTATACGATACTGTTCTGATTGGCTTTAGTCTAAGTGGGAGTTATTGGAAAATGTGTCCCAAAGCCAATTTCTACTGTAGACAGTTGTATATTTGATGTAATTGTATATGAATTATATTATTGAATAAAATACTTATTCTGGCAGTTCATCACTATTTTATCTTTCTATAATTAGTTCTTGAGTGATGAAGTCCTTAGGACTATTTGTATGTGATATAGAAAGGATATATCATATAGTCCTAAAATTGTTCGTGACCAAAAGATACACTTATTTCAGGATGATAGCATATCAAGTATAGGTCGTTGTGTGCCATAGTCTTTGGTTATCCTCTTAACCAAGGAGTGTAGAGATACTGGTATGGCATGCAGATGTTGTGTTTGACATTTCATCGAACGTGACCCGTCTGTACTTTTTCTGCCTAGAGTTTTGATATGGACGTAGTTATCCCTCAGACATGAGATCGTCATGGTAGCTTACGGGCAACTCACTGTACTTTGGTGCTAGACTATCTGGGTTTCTAATCCAGGGATGGAAGGTTTCTGGGTACAGTTAAGTACTCATGTAGCAGTGATCAGATCAAGATGCGATTGACCCCTCCAAAGTGTTTGGAGCAGATATCTTACTGTGTTTCAATTTAGCAAAACCTTGGCCAAGGTAGTCTCTGTAAAGTGTTACGGGACTTGTGAGGTTGAGACACATTGTTTATGGATTTTATGGGTTGGGCAGTTTAACCCTAAGTCTTCCTAAGCATTGAGGTCAAAGGGATTAATTACAAGGTTTCCATATCTCCTGGTTCTTGATTGTTGCTCTGCAACTTCGACCTATCCGGACATCAGGTGTCATTGCTAGATGGCAACTTTGACTGGTATTAGAAATGTTCCAGTGCTACCGGCTTAGTGTTCGAACCTATGGGGTCACACACCATAGGGATTTTTTCTTATCTAGTGATCGGAGAACGATTGGGAATCGTTCGTGGACTCACAAAAAAAATGTGTTTTTTGTTTCTCCTGGTGTCGACACTTGATATTTTTGAAAGTGTCGATACTTGTGTAGGTGTAGATACTTGTTGATTTTGCAAGTGTTGACACTTGATGTCACAAAAGGTTGTGACATAAAATTTTTCACTAAAAGTTGGTGATGCATGGAGGTGAATTAATTATTGTGATTACTTGATAGCCCAATTTGATTGAGCTATAAAAATCTGGAATGAATCAAATGGGATTTGGTTCAAAATCGGTTTGGGTCCTATTGGGTTGAACCCAATGTATGCACACTTGATCCAATTGATTTTAGTTATGAACTGCAATTAATTGAGACATTTATCTGAATTTAAATAGGTTTAAATTCAGTTTTGGGGAGTTATGTAACTTCCCATGATCATAACTCCCTATAACCACCCATAACCCCTCCATAATCACCCATAATTCCCCACTCTCCCTCTCCCTCTCCACCTATATAATGGGCTGAAATGGGAGGACGAAAATAACAAATAATTATGCAAAGAAATGCTGCAAAAATCAAAAGGGAGGAAAGGGAAGAAACTAAGCAAGGTTCTAGGTTTTGTATGGGTGTGAGGACTTTGGAAAAGAGTGTGCATATTTGTACGTAGTGATCTAGGTCTTGGGATTTAGTGTTTAGGAAGGGTTTCAACAACTCATTCTCCACCTCTTGAGTTTCTTCATTCATTCGGAGAGTCCGGCATCGAAAGAAGAAAAGGAGTCCCGATCAAATCGTTCCACAACAAACTAGCACTTGGAGTGGAAGTAGATTTTGAAAGAGCCCCGGTGTGAACCACCTGTAGAGGCTGGACGCGTGTGTGGCTAAGCAGAGTTCTTCTACCTCCTCCTGGATCTTTCGCAGCGGAGAGCGTCTCCACTTCATACGAGGTATGGTTTTACATATAGAGATATGTTGCTTTGAAATGTTCATAGCATGAGTTTATGATTTCATAGTTTATATTACTCATTCATGCAAGATTTTGGGCTAAGTAGCATAGAAAAGTTCTAAAAGCATGCTTAGATTAAATGTTAATCTTTTTTATCATGCTTCCGCTGCATGTTATTTTAAAAAAATTTTAAAATTGAAAGCATGCCGCTATAGTTTTCCTTTCAGCCCGACACCATGCTCACAGTCTAGAGATGCCAGCAGAAACTCCAAGAAGTCCGCCATCTATCGCTTGACTCACAGTACGTCTCTTAAGCCCAGAGACTCCCGAAGCCTGGCACCTTACAGACACCTGGCGAGATCAACAAAATTGACATCCGAGCTCAGCCTTGCCGCATACACTCGGAGCTGGCCTCAGCTGAGGTCTGATAGACCCCCTTAAGTAAGAACTCAAAGCCCTATGATTGCTTCGCCTGCGATGTAGAGGCAGTCCAGTAGGCCAAAGAACTCCTTCCTAACTGCTTCGTGTATCCGAGACTCGGCAGTGAAGGGCCCGGACTCTTGATACTCCAAGGCTTGACACCTAGAAAGTACATGAACACAAGCAATTGAGAAGTGAGGGAAGCAAGATTGACAAAGTACAAAGTACAAAAACGAGATTGACAGGCCGTGATGACCAAAATGAAGTTCCATTGATAAATGAAGAAGTTTTTTACATGTATGTTGGACCCCAACAGGTCGGGTAGTCCAGATCAGAGACAAAACTAAGAGAAAAATTATAAAGCCCCTTGGGCTATCCGACCAGCACCTTCCCGGCACGGTGCTTGAAGGGGGTGTCGCCTTCTAGAGCCTCCGGTGGTGGGAACTCGTCTTCGGCTGCTTCCACTGGCACAGTTGGACCAGCGACGGTGGCTGGTTCTTTCGCCTCACCCAAGTCAGGGGCTAAGTCCAGGTCTGCTACGTCGGAAGCCTCAGCCTGCCGACATACTTGTCTATGACGAACTCCTCCACCTAGGACTTGCAGTACATGAAGCCCTAAAGAAATGAGTCCGTCGTCACCTCCTTGAACTCGAGCTTGAACTCCTGGGAGGCCTTGTAATTGGCCACCGCCTCGGCTACCCCCTTCCTTGCAACCTCGGCCTGGCGGACCACCTTGGCAGCCTCCCTCTTCACGGCTTCCATCGAGCTAACTGCCATGGCGATCTTCTCATCCATGCCTGCGGCCCTCTTCTCGGCAGCGGTGGCCTTTTTCTCAGTACTGACCGCCCTCTCCTTCGCCGCATCCAACTCTACCAGGAGGGACTGGGCTCGTTCCCTCTCGCAGGCAGCTTCAGTTCTGAGCTCCTTTAGCCTGGCCTCTTTGGCCTTGAGCTCCTCCAACTTGCTTTTGGACTAGCCCCTCTCCTGGTCTAAGGATTCTTCAAGCTCCTTTGAGCGCCTCTCGGCACTCGCGACTTCACCACGGAGCTCCTTATTCTTCATACTGGCCTCCCATGCCTCATCATTCTTCTGCCTCAGCTCGACCTTCAAGGAATCGAGCTCTGCCCCTCGCTACCTATCCCTCCTAGCCCAGCTTCGGCAAAAGTCCCTGATCAGTAGGAGTTCAACGCCGAGCTGCACCACTGAAGGAGTAAGTCACATGTTGCCTAGGTGGCTTTCCAAGAGGGGGGTGAATTGAGATTTGAAAAACTTTTCACAATTATGTGCACTTTGAAATTATTTTGTGTTGTGGTGCAATATGCAATATGGAAGTAAGTAAATAAAAGCAATAAAGCAAGTAATGCACAATCATAAACACCAAGAAATAGAGTGGTTCGGAGCAACCGGCTCCTACGTCCACTACCCAAGCACCACTTGGGATTTTCACTATATCCCCCAAACCAGAATACAGTCGGATTGTTTTACTAGGCTCATAATCCAAACCTATACACTTTGGTTTTACCGGGATCACCAAAGAAATCCTAACTCCCTTTGGTTTTAAACGGGATTACCAAAGAAAATCCAAACACTTGGTTTTAAACCGGAAAAACCAAGAACCCAACTTAGGTTTTATAAGGTTCACCTAAAAACCTTCAATCCTCTCTTAAGACATAGCCCCTGGCTGTTCTTAAAGAGTAAACAAGGATAAATGAATGATAAAAAATGCAACTACAACAAACCAAGTTTGTATAAGTGTTGCCGATGTAGATCAAGATGAAGTCAAGCCTTGAATGCTCTTTAATGCTCTTCAAGCTGCTTCTTCCTTTCTTTAACGAGTGGATTCAATGATGGAGTAGAGTTGGTGAAGCTTTGAATCCAACTTGAATACTCTTAGAGGTAGGTAGTTGAGTGACTTGAAGGCTCTTTGATTTTTCAAGAAAATTTAACAATAAAGCTCTAATAATTGTTTAATCCTTCAAAAATAATCTCCTGTATAGTTTTCCAAGAGATATGGCCATTGTAGGGTCTTGGAATTCATGAAATGGCCATTGGAGATGAAATGGAATTCAAATTTCAACTTCAACAACTAGCCGTTGGAGTGCAGAAAACGGCTCCATGAGTTGGCTCAAGTTCTAAGAGTCGACTAGAAGTCTCAGACAGCCCAAAACAATTTTCTGTGGGAGCCGGCTCTTCTGGCTGGAGTCGGCTCTTGCCTTCAGACACTTCAAAATTATGAATGCCTAGAGTCGGCTCTTAGAGGCAGAGTCATCTCGGATTCTCAGAACTTCAAAATACCTAACTCTAGAAGAGTCGGCTCTTGTAGCAGGAGTCATCTCGAGATCTCAAGCTTTAGAAAAATACTTTCTTCCATGAGTCGGCTCTTAGGATGAGAGTCGGCTCTTGATACAGAAATACTGAAACTTTCTCCGTGCCATGCCACCACGAGTCAGCTCTTAATCCAAGAGTCAGCTCTTGCAAATCTTCAAAAAATTCTTCAAGTTTCTCCAAAAATCTTCAACATTGAATCAAAAAGAAGGTAATCTACATACCTTATAATTTTTACAATTTTTCAGCCCTTTTTACAATATTACAAGATTGATATGTTTAAGGCTTTTACAAGTTCAAGCTTATAAATCTTTATACATAATTAAATTACCTTCCAATCAGTTTGAAAACCATGTTATACATAAGGTAACCAATTTCCTGCAGAACTTAAATAATTGAAAAGAATTAGTATCAAATACATGCTCCAATGTTTTGTGATCATCAAAATCATTCCATGGGTCAATATCACAGGAAAAAGAAAAAGAGGATCGAATGAGGCAAAGTGAAGAGGTACTTACAGAGAAGAGATGGGAGAAGGTGCCGCTGATGGCGTCACCCAAAAGCTTCCCCACCTTCTCCCGCCAATCGCACGATTGGACAGTGATGTCCATCATGCGCTCAGCGAGGATCGCATCCCTGACCAGATAAACATTTGGTGCCAACTTGAAGGGCACCCAGCGGTAGTCCCTGTCCCTTCTGTTTGCTACCAGCATGGAGTCCCCCGCTCCTCCGGCTGAAGAAGCTTCGGGTGCATGGTGGGAGCCTGGCGCCACTCCAGATGGCTCCGCCAGCATCGGCTCCACCCTTTCAAGCTTCTTACCCTCCTAGACCTTGATGATCCCTGGAGGAGAAGACTCTACCACAGCAGCGATGGCAGCAGATCTAGCTCGGGTGACTACCTCAGGCTCTGAGGCCGGTGGCAAAGTGCATTGCCTTAGTAGTTCAGGGATGGGCTCGGCAACCATTCTGCTCGGCTCGGGTGCAGGCTTGACTGGTGCAGCGGGCGTGTTGCCCAGAAATGGAGCCCAAGAAGGGGGGGTGAATTGGGTCTTTTAAAATTTAAAACAGTAATGTAAAGGTCTAGTGGTGTTTGTGAGTAGTAAATTCAATGCTGCAGCAGAAAGCAGTAAATCAAATGTAATAAGCAAAGAGGGAAAGAAGGCAATCACACACAAACACAATATTTATAGTGGTTCGATGCAAACCTAGCACCTACATCCACTCCCTAAGCCACCCTTGAGAATTTCACTATAATCCAATCAAGATTACAGCCGACTTATTTTTCAAAAGGCTCACAAGTCAAAACCTATGTTGGTTTCGTCACTTAGGCTCACCAACAACCTTTTACACTTGTTTTGTCTTCGGACTCACAAGTTAACCCTAGTTGGTTTTATCCTTTTGGCTTACCAACAAACCACAACAACCTTCTTTCAAGACACCCTTGAAAGCAAGGTCAAATCACAAGACAAAATCAGATATACAATTTCAAAAATAAGACAAACTCTCTTCAAGAGTAGAATGGAAGCTTTGAGGCTCAAGTTGATGCTTTGTCTTGTCTCCTCCTTGGAATATCCTTCAAACTCTTCTTTTGGAATGATGTAAGGATGAGCTTGTAGGCTTTTTGAGGGAATCAAACTTAAAAGGCTCTTGATGTGAAGTTCTTGAGAGAATATTGGCTTTTTGGCTTTCAATGGACTTCAATACACTTCAATGCCTTTAGAATGAAGTTGGTAGAGGTTAAATACAACAAAAAACTTCCAAAAATGGTTTGTGACCGTTGGAGCCTCGAATCTAGCCATTTGGAGCTTGAAAAGTGAGTTCTGCAAGTCAGAAAATAGATCCGTTAGGGCTGTCAGGCTTCAAGTGTCGACACTTGGCTTATCAGGTGTCGACACTTGGCTGTTAGGTATCGACACTTGATTTCTAGCTGTCGACACTTGAACTTTCAAGTATTGACACTTGACACAAAAACCCTCAAATGGCAAAATTCCGTATTTTCAAAATCTCATGCCTTGAGTCGACACTTGGAAACCTAAGTGTCGACACTTGAAATGCAGGTGTCGACACTTGAGTTCTGGGTGTCGACACTTGGCATGCCAAGAATTTTTCTACGTGCCAAATGCTGAAATGTCGACACTTGACTTCCCAGGTGTCAACACTTGACACAGAAAAAATTCACATTCAAGTGCGATTTGAGCCCAAAAACAATAAATATTGATTTGAAGTTTAAATGGAGCATAAACAAATAACAATTGAACATGTAAAAGCTTTTTTCCATTAAGAGGATGTCTAGAATTGCGAAAAATACTCCGTGTCATGGCGTGCCACGATATATAAGCTTTGAGATTTCGAGATGCTTTCTTCCTGAAAACTCATAGCTTGAAATACACATTAATATACAATATGCACTCAATATTTTGTTATTCATCAAAATCACTGGGTGGAGCCAACAATCTCCTCCTTTTTGATGATGACAAAACCTTGAGTAAAATAGCATTAATTTTCAAATTTCAACTATGATAATTCAATGAGTATGATTATAAGTTCATATGAGCCATAATTTCATAGTTAGGAAGAATCAATCTCCCCCTCAATTAGATAATTTTAATCAGAACAAATAATATGTCAATCTAGGTACTAAATCAAATTGGAAAATTTGCAAACACATACAAAAATTCCCATACAATCTGTACCATTATAATTTATATCTTTACTCCCCCTTTTTGTCAATCATTAGAAAGGGGAATAACCTCCCCCTCAAAACGAGCATGAAGACAAAAAGTGGTAGAGTATCAGATATGACAGGTATCAGAGCCAAAAGATCCAAATAGAGTATCAAAGCTAAGGAAAGTAAATGTAACCAATCAAGCAATCATAGTGTATCATAATTTTAAACATCAAACTAATTATATATATATATATAATATATATTATATATATATATATATATATATATATATATATATATATATATATGATAAGTGGAGTTTTCAGAACAAAATTTGCTGACTCATCAGCAAAACTGAAACATACAAAATATATCATGAGTCATATATCAGTAGTAACATGAGATATAAAGATCATACAATAGAATAGACATCTATGAGGCTAATCCTCATCAGATGGAATCTCAAAAGAAATAGGACCGGTAACCCTAGTCCTACGATCTAGACTACCAGGACTCTTCAGGATATCACGGCTCCTAGTCCTAGTGGATGGCCCAAAATGAGGTGCAACTCTAGAGGCTCTAGAAGAGGGACGGGGTAGAGTCTCAGTGGGGGTAACAAAGACTGGATCAGTGGCAGCTGGAGTGCCAGCAGCATCAGCTAGAGGATAACCGGGGACTGTCGCTCTCGACTGACGACCTCATAACCATCGGCACCATCATCACTGTCACTGCCGTCGTCAAGAACATCTATAGCCCTGTCCTCCATCCCATCAGTGCGATCACCACCCTCCATAGTATCATCATGGTCATCCTGGTGGTCATCGCCATCATCATCATCATCACCCGGAGGATCAACAGGAGCAGCAAGAGGAAGCAGGGATCTAAGCAATCCCTCATTGCATGCAAATCCTGCCTCCACAGTCTGACGAATCTCAGCATGCTCAGTAGCAGTGTGAGCTCTAAGGCTCTCAATCTCGATCCGAAGCTGAGTCGTCCTAGCTCCCAGACTGATAAGCTCACCTCTCACCTCTGCAAACTGCTCACGCGAATACTCCTCAAAGTGTACTCTAGTAGATGCTAGAGGAGCTACTGAAGGTGTGGCAGAAGGTGTCGCAGGCTCGGTCTCTAATGCATGTGCTGTCTGAACAGGAGAACTGACCGGCCCTGATGGCCCTGCCTCTACCTCACGTAACTCATCCTCCTCATCTGGCTCCTGGCTAGACTCCCTCCTGACCCATCTGCCACCAACCACTCTGCAGCCCATACGATGGAGTGACCTCTCATCATAAACATCTGTGTGTAAGATCTCCTTGGGGATCTCCCCCTCCAAGGATACTCTACAAGCTCTGAATAGTCGGGTCAGTTCCATCCCATAGGGAAGATAATGATGATGCTAGATGGCCGCATCTCTCATCTGTATCAGCATCATAGAAGGAATGTCCACCTGCGTCCTCTGTGTCAAGCAAACCATGAGCATAAGCTCCCTCTCTGTGATAAAATCAAAATGCCCTGTCTTCGGCAGAAGAATCCAGGCTGTGATATGATGAAGGAGCTGCATCTCCACTGACAGCTAGTTCGCGGTGACTACTGCCACACCACGAACATCCTTGCGCTCCAAAATACAATGGAATGCGGCTTCCCTGTCATCCACAGAGAAAATGCTAATCCCTCGGTGTGGTATCTCCCAAACTCTGCTCAAGAGCTCATCTGTCAGTAGAATCTCCACACCTCGCACAGAAGTCCTCCAAGTCATATGCCAGCAATCCAAACCTCCATAAAACTCACGTACCAGATGGGGGTAATACCTCTCCTGCATAGTGCAGAAGGGCACCAAACCCGCATCGGTAAGGGTCTGACGGATATGAAAATGCTGCCGGTCGAAAAACTATAAGTCCACTCGTCGACCAAATGCAACAGCCTTCCCTGCCAACCTCTCCGCAGGGGAACCAGGTGCAACTGAGCTGCTCAACTCACCAGTGTCATGCCTAGCCTTTGTTCTCCTTTCTGACCTCTGACTCGGTCTCCAACTACTAGTCTCTTTCTAGGACCCATGTCAAACCAGCTGAATAGGAAGGAAAGAGGATAGATTCAATCAGACTTAGAACTATGGATCTGGCTACGGCTCAGCTAAGGAGAAATTCATTTCTTAAGAGGTGCTTAGACAATTTTTGAAAACTAAGATTAAAACAATTTTGGGTGTAAAATACCAAAAAAAAATTGGAAATCTTCAAACAATTTGAAAGTGGGAATTTTACAAACTAAAAATATTTTTGGTTGTTAAAATATATTTGAACTTTTATAAAATATATTTGTAAGGTCAAAATACCAAAACACATGTGATCTAGGCTTAAATCAATTAAGGTTTTAGCAAAATAGTGAAAATATCGCAAAAACATTATGAATATTTTTCAAAACAATGATTAAGCAATAAAAATGAGTTTATAACACTAGATTTTAGCTAAAAACCCACATTTTTTCGACCAAAATCAAACAGTGGTTTTTCCCAAATTCGGATGGAATGAGCATGAAAACGGCCAAAAACCATGGGAAATCCAAGAAAAATGCCGTTAAACCACCATCCTTCAAATGGAGTTTTAGAAAATCATTAAAACCCATGAAATCTGATTGAAATCCCAAAAATTGTCGGAAAGTCCTTTTTAGGTTGTATAGCTTCATGGTAACGAAAAGAAAATGAAAATACGTGAAATAAAATGAAAATTAGGGAGGTAATACCTGATACGTGATGGGGTAAATGGGAAGAGGAAGGATTTGGAGTGTAGGGGACCACTTTAGCTTGAGAGTGACGGGGAAAGTGAAAACAAAATCCTCGTCGGTCATTTTAAAAATAGATTTCTTTTCGCAAGTGTCGACACTTAGTATTGTTAAGTGGTGATACTTGGTCAGGTGTCGACACTTGACAAAATCCAAGTGTCGACACTTGACCAGAAAATTCTAAAAAAAATTTGAAAATTTTTCAAAAAATTTAAGAAAATTTAAAAGCTTTTGGGATTAATAAAAGTGTTTTTTTGAGTAAAATACCTTGGATAAGATGAAGTTTGTGAGAGTTCTAGGAGAATGGGTCAATGACATCTAACTCTCTTCTATCAGACAGACCCTTTCTTCACTCAATGGTTTGGTAAACACATCAGCTAATTGATCATCAGTACACACAAATTCAGAATAACATTAGAGTTTTGTACATGATCTCTTATGAATGATGTCTTATTTCAATTTGGTTACTTCTTGATGTTGCACAGGATTCTTAGTTAGATTGATTGCACTAGTATTGTCACACTTATATTATGGGTGTCTTAGTTTAATGCCAAAATCTTCGAGTTATTGTTTTGAGCCAAAGGATTTGAGCACAAGCAGCTTCTAGCTGCTAATATTCGGCTTTGTGCATGATAGAGCAACTGAATTCTGTTTCTTACTACTCCAAGAGATCAAGTTACTCTAAGAAACTGACAGGTTCCCTAGTACTTTTACGATCAAGTTTACACCCAGCAAAGTCAGCATCAGAATAAGCAATCAATTCAAATGAAGAATCTCTAGAGTACCATAAACCAATTTAATTATGCCAGATAGAATATAAGTATGTGTTTAAAAGCAAAAAGATGAGACTTGAGGATTAGACTGATATCTAGCACACATACAACACTAAACATGATTGGCCTATTGGCAGTAAGATATAGTAGTGAACCGATCATGCCACGATATAATTTTTGGTCAATAGATTTACCTGATTCATCTTTATCAAGTCTACAAGTAGAGCTCATAGGGGTACCTAAAGGCTTGGTGTTCTCAATCCCAAACTTCTTGAGTATTCTTTTGTGTACTTCGCTTGGTTGATGAGACCCCTTTGGGTTTGCTTTATTTGGAGTCCGAGAAAGAAATTTAGTTCTCCTATCATGCTCATCGAACTCACCCTGCATTAACTTTGCAAATTCTTGATAAAGAGATTCGTTAGTAGCACCAAATATGATATCATCTACATAGATTTGTACTACTAAGAGATCATCATTATTTTTCTTCAAAATAAAGTTTGTCTACATTACCTCTAGCAAAATCATTTTTTAGCAAGAAAGAACTTAAACGATCATACCAAGCTCTAGGAGCTTATTTCAAACCATACAAAGCTATGAAGTTTATAAACATGATTTAGAAATTCAAAATTTTAAAATCAGGAGGTTGTTCAACATAAACCTTTTCTTCAATAAGACCATTTAAAAGGCACTTTTAACATCCATTAAAATAATTAAAATTATAAAGCAAGCAAAAGCCAACAATAGTCTAATTGCCTCAAGTCTAGCCACAGGAGCAAAGGTTTCATCAAATCTATCCCTTCCTCCTGATTGTATCCTTTGGCAACTAGTCTAGCCTTATTCTAGTAACAACACCATTTCATCAAGTTTATTTTGAAAAACCTATTTTGTGCCAATAATGAAGTATTTGAAGGCCAATCTACAAATATCCAAACATTGTTTTTTTAATGGTTAAGTTCATCTTGCATAGCATTTATCCAATTACTATCATATTCAGCTTCCTTATAGTTTTAGGTTCAATTAAGAAATAAAAGCCAAATAATCACAGATATTTTTAAGGGATGATCGAGTACTTACACCTTTAGATGGATCACCAATAATTAGTTCTTTTGGGTCCATGAGCATACCTCCATTCTTTTGGTAGTGGATCAACTGTAGATGTGTTTTCATCACCTTATGCTTGATCTCCTTTAATGTTTAGATCATCTTCTTGTTCCTTGGTAGGCTCTTCGATATTGTTTACACTTTCAGTTTTCTTTGTACCTATTTTATCAGAAAGCACATCTTCTTTTCTCGAAGATTTCTGGTCAGATTCATCAAATACCATATGTATGGATTCTTCAACAATAAGTGTTCTTCTATTGAAGACCCTGTATGCCTTACTAGATGTGAAGTAGCCTAGAAAGACTTCCTCATCTGATTTGGCATCAAATTTGCTCAAATTATCCTTACCACTATTTAAAATGAAACAACGGCATCCAAAAATATGAAAATAATGAATTGAGGGTTTCTACCCTTCCAAAGCTCATAAGGTGTTTTCTTTAAAATCGGTCAGATCAAAACTTGATTTAAAACATAGCATGCAGTATTATGGCTTCTGCCCAAAAATATCTAGGTAAATATTTTCACAAATCATGGTACGTGCTATTTCTTCAAGAGTTCTATTTTCTTTCTACCACCCCATTTTGTTGAGATGTCCTAGGTGCAGAAAAATTGTGATGAATGCCATTTTCAATACAAAATTTATCAAAATCAGCATTTTCAAATTCGGTTCCATGATCACTTCTCAAAGATACGATTGAAACACCTTTTTCATTTGAAACTTGTTTATGAAATCTAATGAATTCAGAAAACGTTTCATCTTTATATGCTAAAAATATGACCCATGTAAATCGTGAGAAATCATCTACAATAACTAAACATACTTCTTACCTCCCAAACTAGATATTCTAGTCGACCCAAAGAGGTCTATGTGAAGCAACTCTAAGGGTCTAGATGTAGAGATTACTCCTTGGTTTGAAGAGGATTTGGTTTAGTTTCCAAGTGAATGCACTGCAAATCTTGTCTTTTTCAAAACTAAGTTTAGGCAAATCCTTTATCAAATTCTTTTTGCTAAGTTTTGAAATCAAATCATACTAGCATGTCCTAGTCTACGATGCCAAAGCCAACTAGTTTCATTGATCTTGGCTTTCATTGCCACTAGGCATTAACTATTGTGAATTGGAAGATCATCAAGATCAACCATATAAATTGCCATACCTATGACCAATGAACTTGATGCCATTGTCATCTAAACTAGAAACAATGCCATAGAGATTCAAAAATAACTTTAAAAATTGTCGTAAAACTGATTAATACTAAGCAAGTTATGTTTCAAACATCAACATATAAAACATTATCAATGTAAGAAGATGGGATGATATGGACTTTACCAATACCAATAATTTTGCCCTTTCCATTATCACCAAAAGTCACATTACCACCATTTTGATATTCGCGCGATGAGAACTGCTCCACATCTCCTGTCATATGCCTTGAGCAACCGCTATCAAGGTACCACATTCTTTTCTTATGGTTGCAAGGCATACCTGCAATAAAGATCAAGTGAGAATTTTAGGTACCCAAGTCATCTTGGATCCTTTTAGGTTAGTGGAATTGGTTCCTTTTGGAACCAAATTTCTTAATATTACTCAATCTTCTTTTGTTGCACATATAAGATTTATGCCCTTTAGTACCACATGCATAACAAGTAATGGATGAACATGCAGGCACAAAGAAATTTTTGAAAAGTTTTATTTCTTATGAGTTCTAAACCTAAACCTGCTCTATCAAAAACAGCTCTTTGATTGTTCAAAAGCAAATTTAATTTTCAGAACTATAAGTAAATTTATCTATAAAAGGTTAATTTTTTAATTTCTTTTTATATCTTTTATTTTCATCCAAATTTCTTTGCTTTGTTTTGAAATATTTTTATTTGAAACTGAAGAACTTTTCTTTTTCAAAACTTCTTTTTCTTTTCAAGAACTGAAATCTTATCATTAATTTTTTGTTTTGAGAAGAAGGCATTCTTTTCATTGAAAGCTTATTATTTGTTTTGGTTAAATCCAAATTTCTTTTCAAATCTTTATGTTTTGACTTAGTTTTTGAAATCTATGACTAATTCATCAAAAACTTCATGAAGTTCATCAAATATAAATTCATTTTTGTTTCAGAATATACCTCATCATGATCCGCCATTAGACAAAAGTTGTCACTTCCTGTGTTCTTCCTCAGAGATGGAGTCCTCACTATTACTCCAGTTGTGCCATCATGGCCTTCTTTCTTACTTTCTTTGCTTTTCTTGAGCAAGGGGCAGTCCACCTTAAAATGATGGGTTTTCTTGCATTCAAAACAAGTGGGCTGCTCCTTCTCCTTGTCTTTCTCTTTACTTGGCTCACCTTTTAGAGGTTTCTTCTGAAGTTGAACCTTTTCTTCCTCATAAACCTTCTGAATTTTCTTGCCATTAGAGCCGTCTCATCTTCTTCATCATCTTCTTCGGAGTCATCGCTTGTTCTTCTTAGCAGTGGATTTGAAAGCGATCACTTTCTTCTTTTTGTCGACTTCCACACTTTTGCTGAAGGAGAGCTCATAGATCATCAGTGAGCCCAACAGTTGTTCAAGTGGAAGAGTGTTGAATTCTTGTCTTCAATAGCCGTCACATTTGCATCCCAAGAAGCCGGTAGAGATCTAAGAAGTTTGTTTACAAGTTCACCATTAGAAACAATTTTTCCTAGGCTTCTCATGCCATTCACAATATTTGTGAACCTAGTATACATCTCACTAATAGACTCAGTAGGTCCATTTTAAATATCTCATACGATTAATGAGCATGTAACCTTGGTGGTTTTCACTTGGTGTGTACCCTCATGGGTAATCTCAAGTGTATCCAAAATCTCCTTGGCAGAGAGATAATTAGATATTCTATTAAATTCACTTGGGTCAAGAAAGAAAAAAAACAAGTTCATAGCCTTAGCATTAAGCTCTATTTGCTTAATGTCATTCTCATCCCAATCATCTTCCATCTTTGGAGTGAGAATGCCATTAACCAGTATAGTAGGCTGAAGAAAACCTTTTACGATTGCCTCCACAAATTATAATCAATAGCTTAATAAAAAATGCGCAGCATGTTTTCCAATACGTGGAATTTGTGCCATTGAAGAGTGGGGGATGATTTGAAGCTTGACCTTCAATACACCCATTCCTATTGGGGCTACCATGATCTTTTACTCAAGATCCTTGGACCTACAAGAAAAAGTACCGGTGCTCTGATATCACTTGTTGCCTAGAAATGGAGACCAAGAGGGGGGGTGAATTGCATCTTTTAAAATTTAAAACAGAATGTGAGGTCTAGTGGTGTTTTGTGAGTAGTAAATTCAATGCTCAAGATTAAATGCAGTGGAAAGCAGTAAATCAAATGTAATAAGCAAAGAGGGAAAGAAGGAAATCCCACACAAACAGATATTTATAGTGTTCGATGCAAACCTAGCAACCTACAATCCACTCCCCAAGCCACCCCTTGAGAATTCTACTATAATCCAATCAATATTACAACCGACTTGTTTTTCAAAAGGCTCACAAGTCAAAACCTATGTTGGTTTGTCACCTAGGCTCACCAACAACCTTTTATACTTGTTTGTCTTCGGGCTCACAAGTTAACCCTAGTTTGTTTTTATCCTTTTGGCTTACCAAACAAACCACAACAACCCTCTTTCAAGACACCTTGAAAGCAAGGTCAAATCACAAGATAAAATCAGATATACAATTTCAAAAATAAGACAAACTCTCTTCAAGAGTAGAATGGAAGCTTTGAGGCTCAAGTTGATGCTTTGTCTTGTCTCCTCCTTGGAATATCCTTCAGACTCTTCTTTTGGAATGATGTAAGGATGAGATTGTAGGCTTTTTGGGGGAATCAAACTATAAAAGGCTTGATGTGAAGTTCTTGAGAGAATATTGGTTTTTGGCTTTCAATGGACTTCAATACACTTCAATGCCTTTAGAATGAAGTTGGTGGAGGTTAAATACAAAAAGAAACTTCCAAAAAATAGTTTGTAACTGTTGGAACCTTGAATATAGCCATTGGAGCTTGAAAAGTAAGTTCTGCAAGTTAGTAAAATAGATCAGTCAGGGTAGTCAGGCTTCAGTGTCGACACTTGGCCTCATCAGGTGTCGACACTGATTTCTAGGTATCGATACTTGAACTTTCAAGTGTCAACACTTGAAGCACAGGTGTCGACACTTGATTTCTAGGTATCGATACTTGATACAAAAACCCTCAAATGGCAAAGTTCTGTATTTTCAAAAATCTCAGGCCTTCGGTCGACACTGGGAAACCTAAGTGTCGACATTTGAAATGCAGGTGTCGACACTTGATTTCTGGGTGTCGTGAAAGGGATATGCCCTACAAGCCAATCTATGTTGTATCTCCCAAACCATTGTAATTGACAATATTATAACAAAGGCATTATTCAATCATACGCTGTGTGTATTATTATATGATGAACCATAGATTAGGGCTATGATTTTAGGGTTATGATGAGATCATACCAGTGAGACCAAAAGTCTTAAAACCTAATCTAAAATATTCTTAGTCAAAGGAACCTTGAGTAGGGGATCAGGGTTTTTCGGTAAGACTAGCACATTCCTATGTATACTGAATAGGGTAACTGCTCTCACAGTCACTTGTGTATGACACTAATACTAGGATGTGGGTGCTCATTAGAGAATGAGTTCACTGATATGATCCAACTTGAGAACATCTAATGGAGTCTTAGCTACATGTCAATAGAAGGTTCTCATAGTGGGAGTGGTACAAGTAATCCTTTGACCTGAGACTGCCATAAGTACCTATGTACATGAACCCATGCTTTGGTTCAATTCTAATCATGACATTGAGTCATGCACAGGATTGATACTGGGAATGGTGAATTGGATATGAAGGTAATGAGTAGGTCAACAAGGAATCGATCACTCTTAGTAAGAGGGAGTGCATCCAGCTAGTTGTCAATCGGATGATGATTCAGGAATCTTTGATCAAAGTAAAGATATTAGAGATGATTTCTAATATCAAGATAATTGAATCATCAATATAAGATTGAGATAGAAACGAATATAATATTGGAGTTGACATATATCAATATCCATAATTATATTCTGGGTGCAGGCTGATCGAATGATTTAATTGTACGGTAACTTTCTACTGAAGGATATTTTTGGTTTTTCACCAGAATTTTCATATCTTCCGGGTAAACATGACACGTTGCTAGACGTCAATCTTGTCTTGTGGGTTGATTAAATTGAATGATCACTAATTAGGAGCCCTAATTGATCATAATCGGGTAAGCCCGGTTTGACCTAAATCGATTAAAAAGAGTTCTAATCAAATTAGGTCAACTTGTATTCGAACCCACTGCTGGCTAGATGTGGAACCCAAGGGGTCACACACTTAAGAGAATTGATTCAAGGGTTTAATTTTGTAATTAAATAATTTTGCATGATGACACTCTAGCAGGTGTTGCAAATCCTAGCTTCTATTCAAATTAGATTCGAATTAGGGTTCTGGATTGGTTCAATTTGGGTTATTTGGATCTAATTAGACCCTAATTGAGGGTTATAAGGATTATGGCTAACCCTATTGGCTAACCATGTATCTAGGCTAGCCCCCCATCCACCCCTTTGCATTTTCACACCAAAATGCCAAGAGTCCATGCACTTATGGACTCTTGGCGCGCCATTTGGAGGAGTCCATGGGCGCATGGACTATGGCGCGCCCACTTAATTCTCCGATGAATTAAGATGGGGCAGCCTTCTTTCTCACCTTAGCGCCTCACTTTTTCTCCCTTGGATGGAAATCTAACAGGTGGTGGGGTTTAAGAAAGAAAGAAAGCATGTTTCTTCCCAGTCGCGCGAAATAACATCTCTTCGGAGATTAAAGTCGCGACTCCTTCTTTTTAAAACATTGCAATTTTTCTTTCTGAAAGGCCGTGAGAATTAATCCAGAAGGCCGTGAGAAAGAGGAGAAGGGTGTGAGAGAAGGAAAGGGCGTGAGAAGAAGAAAAGGGCATGAGAAACAAATGTTTATGGAGAGTTGTGAGGGAGCCTCTCCAAAAACTATATAAAGGAATGGAAATCAGAACTTCGGTGATTTTTAATTTTTATTCTTCTTCCTCTCCTAAAGACTCTTTCTCCCTTTCTTGTTTTTGCATTATTTCTTTTACAGAGTACACCTCTGTCAAAACTCTGCTACTGAACAAGAACAAGAGCGAAAGTCTCCGACGGTAAAGGAAAGAAAGAGTTCTGATTTTATTCTTTCCTTTCTTTCTTACATTAAGACATTCTTGTCTTAATTTCTCCTCCAATTAAGACAAACCTAAATCCTCTTAGGACAAGATCTTATCTTCAAGACAAGGGTGTCTTAGAGGGTCAAGGTCTTAGTGGAAGGAGGAGAAGAGATCAAAGAAAGGGAGGCAACCTCTTGTGTGAAAGAATTCCAGCCATAATCCGAAGAATTGAGTTCTAGGAAGAAGAACTCAATAGGAGGAACCATTGGACAAGAACATAGTATTCTTGATCATTGCTCTGTGTGGATCACCATCGGAGGGCGGATACTTGGACGCCTGGTGAATTAAGTTAGCCCCTTCAACTTCAAGTTTGTTGGAATAAGCGATTACAGGTTGGTACCCTAATCCTAATTTGCATAGTTATGCTTGTCATATATTTAGTCTTATTTAAGGAGTTCCTGGTTTAGGATTTTTGGTGTGAATTTAGTTTCAATTTTGAAATTATCCTTCCGCTGCATTGCACTGGAACCCTATAGTGGTATCAGAGCCACCTTAATTAGGACTATAATCTATGATAGTTTGTATGTCACATATTAGGTTTTTAAATCCTAATATGCTACTACACTTAGCATATCTTTGATTGCATATATGTTTTGATGTATGCCACTAGTTAGGGTTTTTCACTCAAACCCTAATTATTATAGAGATATATTTAGTTTTGAAGTCATCGTACTGAAATAAGGTTGCCCTGGCATAATGGTGGATCCATTATGTGGTAAATGGTTGTCCTAGTATGATGACACACTTAGTACATATTTGTTTATTTATAAGAGTGATATGTGATTGTGATACATTCTATAAGAATGTGCTGGCAATTTATAAATCCTTCATCTTAAAAAATTATATTAAGTCTTAGTATATTTAACTAATAAGCATCACTAGTCATGATGTACAATTGATCATTCGGTGTCTAGAAAGGTGGTTCTGGGAAGGTAAAGAAAATTGTGGTTTTTAATTGGTTCCGTTGACTGACCTAGCCAATTTTTTTGGTATCTAGGAAAGCAATGGGGGGACTCCCACATCTCTTCCACTTGCCTGGCCGATTTGATTAAATTAAATCTTGACTAAAATGCTTAGTGTTAAAAATACTATATATTGGCCTTCCTTCATGTTGGATCATTATTGTGTTATGAACCACATTAGATTTGTTGTGTTATCTGCAAGACCTAATATGGTGATTGACATAATACTAGTCTAGTGCATAGATATGCTTACAGTATATTCAGTATAATGCTTTGTTGTGTTATCTGCAAGGGCATTATATTTGAGTATTGATTGTATAGAAAAGAAAGGGTTTTGACTTAACTAGAACATTATGGTTTGTTGTGTTTTCTGCAAGACTAATAATGTTCTAGAGGCCAAGTTACTTCTTGAGAATTATATGAGATATAATTGGAAGAGTTTCCTACCTTTGAGCTTATAAAAGATTTGTTGTGTTTTCTGCAAGATCTTTTATAAGTTATTAGGATCTCAATCTCACTAAGAAAACTGATCAGGGTTCTTCTCGATATCATAGTGAGGGCTATGATTTTTGATAAAATAGTGGAAGACATAATTAAATTGAAGACCTAATTAATTATGTAAGTCATTTCATGGTGTTTGCTTATGTATTGTTCTTTATTAAATGTAGATAAATGGCATCTTCATTATCACTGCGAAGTATCTTAGATACCAACAAACTGACTGGTCCGAACTATGTGGACTGGTTGAGAAATTTAAAGATTATGCTGAGTTCAAAAAAACTTTCTTATATTCTTGATACCCCTAGTCTTAATCCACTAGGGGACGATGCCACACAGGAAGATATGGCCACATACAAAATGTGGCAGAATGACTCCTCACTGTCAAGTGTATCATACTAGCCTCTATGACCAATGAGTTACAGAGACAGCATGAAAGCATGGATACTCAATCCATAATGCTCAATTAAAAGAGTTTTATGGAGAACATAGCAGAACTGCTAGATATGAAATATCTAAGCAGTTATTCCATGCTAGGATGACAGAGGGAACATCCGTTCAGGATCATGTTCTAAAGGTAATTGACTTAATCACCCAGATTGGGTCAATTAGGTTTTCATGGATGGGGAGTTGAATCAGGATTTAATCTTGCAATCACTCCCGGAGTCATTTTTCAGTTTGTCTTGAATTATCACATGAACAAACTGAACACTTCCTTGCCTGAGCTGTTAAATATGTTAAAAATAGCGGAGAGCCCATGTTAAGAAAGAAAAGGCTCCACTCTTCTTGTTGATAAGACCAATAAGAAGAAATCAGGCAAAAAGGGTTTTAATAGGAGGCTAAACCCTAAGAGTGGCATCAATAAGAATAAAAAAGGAAAGAAGGCCTCCAAACAGTCGACCTGTTTCTTTTGCGGCAAAGCGGGACATTGGAAAAGGAATTGCAAGGCTTACCTTGCAACTGTGAAGCCTGGTGATCAGATGCGCCAAAAGGTATGTATGAGATACATGCTATATTGACATAAATTCATCTATATCAAATACTTAGGTATTGGATACCGCTTGTGGTTACCATATATGCAATCTTTGCAGGACCTCCACAAGCTTAAAGTTAAAGGAAGGTGACTTCAATCTTTACGGTGCTGGTGGTGATATCATCCAAGAAGAAGCTATAGGGACCTATATTTGAAGTGCCTTCAGGGGGAAGATCTTGGAGTTAGAAATTGTTATTATATGCCTAAGATTATTAGGAACTTATTAGATCTATTCCTTTGTTATTAAAACAAGGATATATAATGGATGTAACGAGCACTGGTGCTCGATAATGTTGTCTAATAAAATTATTTGTTCTGCCATATTTAGCAATGGGCTCTTAACTCTTTCTTCCAATGATAGCATTTTCATGTCAATAATAAAAGAAAAAGAGAAGACTTTAATGATACATTTACTTTGGAATCATCGACTTGGTCATGTTAATGAGTCTAGGATAAGCAAGTTATAAGGAAAAGTTCCTTGATCCTTATAAGTATGAATCATTAGGAACTTACGAATCATATCTCATGGGTAAGATGACCAAGACTCCATTTACTGGACATGGAGAAAGTTAACGAGTTATTAGGACTTATACATACTGATGTATGTGGTCCAATGACAACTCAGGTCAGAGGTGGATATTCATATTTTATCACTTTCACAGAGATTTATCTAGGTTCGGATGTGTGTATCTTATGAAACATAAATCTGAAACCTTGATAAATTAAGGAGTATCAAAGTATGGTCGAAAAACAAACCGAGAAAAGTATTAAAGTTCTTCATTCTGATCGAGGAGGAGAATACTTATCACGGAGTTTTTAGACTATCTTAAAGTTAAGGAATTCTTTCTGAATGGACCCCTCCTTATACACCATAGCTAAATGGTATAGTTGAAAGGAGGAATCGTACCTTATTAGATATGGTAGACGACCATGATGTGCTTCACAAATTTACCCATTTCCTTCTGGGGTCATACCCTAGAAATTGCTTGTTTACATTCTGAACAAGGTACCTTCTAAATCCGTTGTTAGTACTCCATATGAAATTTGTAGTGAAAAGAAACTGTATCTTAAATATTTTAAGTATGGGGATGTCCAGCTTATGTTAAAAGAAATTTGGACATAAGTTGGAACCTAGAGCGGATAAATGTCTATTTGTAGGATCTCCTAGAGAGGGTAGAGGATATCTGTTTTACCATCCTACTAAACAAAAGATTTTGTTAGCAGGCATGCCACTTTTCTAAAAAAAATAGTTCATTTTAGAAAAGGGCAATGGTAGAACTGCTGAACTTGGAGAAGTACAAGAAACACAGATAGACAGTTCTCAACCATTAGAATATATAGTTAAGACAGAACCAGAACACAAAACTCCTCCCTGTAGGTCTGATAGAGTGCCACGGGCACCTGAGAGGTATGGGTTTATTATTGAAAATAATGAAGCCCAAGTCATTCAAAATGATGAACCTCTGACCTATACGGAAGCTATCTTGAGTACTAATTCAGATAGATGGCAAGAAGCCATGGAATCCGAGATAGACTCTATGTATGTAAACCAAGTATGGTCTTTGGTCGATGCACCAGAGGGTGTTAATCCTATTGGGTGCAAATGGGTCTATAAGAAAAAGATTGGGGCTAATGGCCAAGTTGAAACCTATAAAGCCATATTAGTGGCAAAAGGTTTTAGACAAAAACAGGGAATTGATTATGATGAAACATTCTCACCTGTTGCCATGCTCAAATCAATTCGGATTTTACTTGCTATAGCAGCATACCATGATTATGAGATCTGGCAGATGGATGTGAAGACTGCATTCCTCAATAGTTTCTTTGAGGAAAAAGTCTACATGTCATAGCCAGAAGGTTTTATTTCAAAGAATAAACCTAATCAAGTATGCAAGCTAAAGAAATCCATTTATGGATTAAAGCAAGCTTCAAGGAGTTGGAACATCTGCTTTGATGAAACTATTAAAAGGTTTGGTTTTATCAAAAATGTGGATAAACCCTGTGTTTATAAGAAGACTAGTGGGAGTGCCATAGTCTTCTTGGTTCTGTATGTAGATGACATACTCCTCATTGGAAATGATATCCCAATGTTGCAATCAGCCAAGGTTTAGCTATCAAACCAGTTTTCCATGAAAGATTTGGGAGAAGCATCCTATATACTAGGTATTAAGATCTATAGAGATAGATCTAAGAGGATGCTAGGTTTATCCCAATCTAGGTACATTGACTTAGTGCTGAAAAGATTCAGCATGGATGGAAGTAAAAGAGGTTATCTTCCTATGAGTCAAGGCATACATCTTTCTAAAAGGATGTCTTCTAAGACACCTGAAGAAAGAAATAGAATGAATTCTATACCTTATGCTTCGGCAATAGGGTCCATAATGTATGCCATGTTATGTACCAGGCCTGATGTGGCATATGCTTTAGGTATTGTCAGTAGGTTTCAGGCTGATCTAGGAGAGGATCATTGGAAAGCAGTTAAAAAATATCTTAAGTACCTGAGAAGGACTAAGGATATTTTTCTGGTTTATGGTGGTTCTGATCTTAAACTAGAAGCTTATTCTGATTCTAGTTTTCAATCAGACCCTGATGATAGCAAATCCATTCAGGATATGTTTTTACCCTAAATGGTGGAGCAGTGAGTTGGAAGAGTACCAAGCAGCAGACTGTAGCTGACTCAATCACAGAGGCAGAATACATAGCTGTCAGTGAAGCCGCCAAGGAAGCAGTCTGGATGAAGAAGTTCATCACAGAGTTGGGTGTTGTTCCTGAGATTGAAAACCTAGTGCCACTTTACTGTGACAACACTGGAGCTGTTGCTCAAGCTAAGGAACCAAGAGCTCATCATAAGTCCAAGCATATTCTGAGACACTTCCATCTCGTCCGAGAAATAGTAGAGAGACAAGATGTCTACATAAATAGAGTTGATACAAAGAACAATATAGCAAACCCGTTCACTAAGGCTCTACCACAGCGAGAGTTTGATCGCCACCTCGAGTGTATGGGACTAAGATTCAAAGGCGATTGGCTTTAGTGCAAGTGGGAGATTGAAAGGGATATGCCCTACAAGCCAATCTATGTTGTATCTCCCAAACCATTGTAATTGACGATATTCTAATAAAGACATTATTTTTCATCATACGCTATGTTTATTATTATATGATGAACCCCATAGATTAGGGCTATGATTTTAGGGTTATGATGAGATCATATCAGTGAGACCTAAAGTCTTAAAACCTTAATCTAAAATATTTCTAGTCAAAGGAACCTTGAGTAGGGGATCAGGATTTTTCCGGTAAGACTAGCACATCCTATGTATACTGAATAGGGTGACTGCTCTCACAATCACTTGTATATGACACTAATACTAGGATGTGGGTGCTCATTAGAGAATGAGTTCACTGATATGATCCAACTTGAGAACATCTAATGGAGTCTTAGCTACATGTCAATAGAAGGTTCTCATAGTGGGAGTGGTACAAGTAATCCTTTGACCTGAGACTGCCATAAGTACCTTATGTACATGAACCCATGATTTAGTTCAATTCTAATCATGACACTGAGTCATGCACAGGATTAATACTGGGAATGGTGAATTGGATATGAAGGTAATGAGTAGGTCAACAAGGAATCGATCACTCTTAGTAAGAGGAGATTGCATCCAGCTAGTTATCAATCGGATGATGATTCAGGGAATCTTTGATCAAAGTAAAGATATTAGAGATGATTTCTAATATCAAGATAATTGAATCATCAATATAAGATTGAGCTAGAAATGAATATAATATTGGAGTTGACATATATCCATATCCATAATATATTCTGGGTGCAGGCTGATCGAATGATTTAATTGTACGGTAACTTTCTACTGAAGGGTATTTTTGGTTTTTCACCAGAATTTCCATATCTTCTGGGTAGACATGACACGTTGCTAGACGTCAATCTTATCTTGTGGGTTGATTAAATTGAATGATCACTTATTAGGAAGAGTCCTGATTGATCATAATCGGGTAAGCTCGGTTTGACCTAAATCGATTAAAAAGAGTTCTAATCAAATTAGGTCAACTAGTATTCGAATCCACTACTGGCTAGATGTGGAACCCAATGGGTCACACACTTAAGAGAATTGATCAAGGGTTTAATTTTGTAATTAAATCATTTTGCATGATGACGCTCTAGCAGGTGTTGCAAATCCTAGCTTCTATTCGAATTAGATTCAAATTAGGGTTCTGGATTGGTTCAATTTGGGTTCTAATTGGATTTAATTAGATCCTAATTGAGGTTATAAGGATTATGGCTAACCCTATTGACTAACCATGTATCTAGGCTAGCCCCCCACCCACCCCTTTGCATTTTCATGCCAAAATGCCAAGAGTCCATGCACTTATGGACTCTTGGCGCGCCATTTGGAGGAGTCCATGGGCGCATGGACTCTTGGCATGCCCACTTAATTCTCTGATGAATTAAGATGGGGCGGCCTTTCTTTCTCACCTTAGCGCCTCACTTGTCCTCCCTTGGATGGAAATATAACGGGTGGTGGGGTTTTAAGAAAGAAAGAAAGCGTTGTTTCTTCCCGGTCGCGCGAAATAATATCTCTTCGGAGATTAAAAGTCGCCACTCCTTTCTTTTTAAAACATCGCAATTTTTTCTTTCTGAGAGGCCGTGAGAATTAATCCAGAAGGCCGTGAGAAAGAAGAGAAGGGTGTGAGAAGAAGGAAAGGGCACGAGAAGAAGAAAAGGGTGTGAGAAACAAATGTTTACAGAGAGTTGTGAGGGAGCCTCTCTAAAAACTATATAAAGGAATGGAAATCAGAACTTCGGTGATTTTTAATTTTTATTCTTCTTCCTCTCCTAAAGACTCTTTCTCCCTTTTCTTGTTTTTGCATTGTTTCCTTTACAGAGTACACCTCTGTCGAAACTCTGCTACTGAACATGAACAAGAGCGAAAGTCTCCGACGGTAAAGGAAAGAAAGAGTTCTGATTTTATTCTTTCCTTTCTTTCTTACATTAAGACATTCTTGTCTTAATTTCTCCTCCAATTTAAGACAAGCCTAAATCCTCTTAGGACAAGGTCTTATCTTCAAGACAAAGGTGTCTTAGAGGGTCAAGGTCTTAGTGGAAGGAGGAGAAGAGATCAAAGAAAGGGAGGCAACCTCTTGTGTGGAAGAATTCCAGCCATAATCCGAAGAATTGAGTTCTAGGAAGAAGAACTCAATAGGAGGAACCATTGGACAAGAAGATAGTGTTCTTGATCATTGCTCTGTGTGGATCACCATTGAAGGGCGGACACCTAGACGCCTGGTGAATTCAGTTAGCCCCTTCAACTTCAAGTTTGTTGGAATAAGCGATTACAGGTTGGTACCCTAATCCTAATTTGCATAGATATGCTTGTCATATATTCTAGTCTTATTTAAGGAGTTCCTGGTTTAGGATTTTTGGTGTGAATTTAGTTTCAATTTTGAAATTATCCTTTCGCTGCGTTGCACCAGAACCCTACATGTCGACACTTGGCATGCCAAGGGTTTTTCTACGTGCCAAATGCTGAAGTGTCGACACTTGACTTTCCAGGTGTCGACACTTGACACAGAAAAAATTCACATTCAAGTGCGATTTGAGCCAAAAGCACAAATATTGATTTTGAAGTTTAAATGGAGCATAAACAAATAACAATTGAACATGTAAAAGTCCTTTTTTCATGAAGAGGATGTCCAGAATTATGAAAAATACTCCGAGCCATGGCGTGCCACAATACATAAGCTTTTGAGATTTTGAGGTGCTTTCTTCCTGAAAACTCATAGCTTGAAATATACATTAGTATATAATATGCACTCAATATTTTGTTATTCATCAAAATCACTGGGTGGAGCCAACAGGGCGCAACCCTTACACCATCTTCTTCGCAAGCCCTTTTCGAGGGGGACTTGCTAACCCTGCTGATGGGCCCCTCTTCTGGGAGAACGAGAGGAGGTCGTCCAGAGTGAACTTCATGCCTGCATAGGGGAGAAAAGCATTAATTTTGAGCTCGAAAAATCGAAGAGAAGACACAAGGAGATAGTACTCAAGCCGAACTCACCCAACTGCTGCATTGGGCTGGTCCCGGCTTCAAACAGGTTCTGCTCTGACAACAGAATCTTAAGGGGGGGACCTGGTCAGCACGAAGCTGGTCGTATACCTCCCGATCAGCCGGTTTGACCATAGAGTTCCAGTTAGGGGACCGATCTGGGTCGCTCCAAATCCAGTCGACCCCCTCGACCGAGGCAAAGAATATTTGCTCTTCCATCCTTTGATGGAAGAGGGGGAGAGCTCAAACTTCATAACCTTCGGGCGAGAAGAGATGGGCCACCACCCCTCCTCAGAAGGGTGGCGCTTCAGGATAAAAAAGACCCTGAATAAAGAAAAACGGGCAACTAACTTATGGAAGTGACAAAAGATAATAAAGCAGAAGATTGTCCTAGTGGCATTGGGGATGAGCTGAGCAGGGACCAGGTGATAATTGCTCAGCATAGAGAGAAAGAACGGGTGGATTGGAAATTGAAGGCCCCCTGCAAGAGTCTCCTCGTAGAGGGCGATCCAATGTGGGCCACTGGAGGTGACCCGCTCCCCCGGTCAAGGGACCGAGAGCCAGATGGAGTCCAGGACACCATAGGTCTCCTGGATGGCCGCAAATTCCTCAGTAATGATCATCGAAATGACCCCGCCAGGACCTGTCGACCGAGAGGGTTCGGGGATGGGTTCGGGCGGAGGAGGAGGAGGGGGGCAGGCCTCAGGCTCCCTGATCACGATCCCAATGGGGAGCAGCCTCCTGTTGATCACGAAGCACGTCTCTTCCTCCCCCTCATCAGAGGAAGAAGGCGACCTCGGCCTAGAAGGCCCAGCCTCATTTTGATCAGTCAAAGGATGGAAGTTGGGACCAAAGCGAGACATTTTGGAAGAAAAGGATGAAGGCAACTAGCAGAAAAGAAGAGGAAGACAGACGAAGTCCGAGAAGGCCCTAACCCTAGAAGAGGTCTCTACTCAGCCGGGGGGAGAGGAATGAGACGAACCTGGTGAACCTGGAAGGACAAGGACAGCTGGGGGAGGAAGAAAGAGCTCTGGTACAATGGCGAGCATAGAAGATTTGAAAGAAGATGTGTTTTGGGAAAAACTACCTCTCCTTTCGAAGTGACCGGGCGCCCAACCATACTGTTACAGCACCGCCACCGACGGATCTGCACCACGTGTCAGCAATCAGCGAGGCTAGCGTTCCATTTCAACTACGGTCGCTCCGAATTCTGCACCAGCAATAAGTGCTCCTCGGACGTGTCCACGTGGCTACCCTGCATTGGTTTGGAAAACTGCCTCTCGAAGCACCGGCGGTCGTGGCCATCATTGTGCTGGATCTTTGCCTTTCCACGTCAGCACCGTATTTACTCCCTTCGACTCGAGCGCCGCATGCTAACGAAACTTGAAAGTGGGGGGCAAATGATATGGCAGGGTCGCTGACATGTGATCTATGTTGGACACTATGTCGAAGAAAGCTGCCACGTCAGACATCTTACCTCGGACTCCTTTGCCGGGCTCAGCTCCCTCAATGGTCGAGACACCTTGCCGAAGTCGAGCTCCGTCCTCCTCCGCCAGGCTGCCTCCCGCGAGGTCGAGACACCTAGGCCGGAGTCGAGCTCCGCCCTCCTCTGCTAAGCTGCCTCCCCGAGGTCGAGACGCTTAGGTCGGAGTCGAGCTCCGCCCTCCTCCGCCAGGCTGACTCCCGCGAGGTCGAGATGCCTAGGCCGGAGTCGAGCTCCGCCTCTCCAGATCGATCCCACCTCGGATGAAGGCGCCAGTGACTGGAGGAAGACGCCGCCCCCCACGGACGGTGGCGGGCCACCCAAGGACCACGAAGAGGCTCCCCCCAGGCCACGATAAATGCCCCAGTTGTCACTTACATCAAAAAGGGGAGAGGCTCCCCGATAGAGACGCCGCGCTCTCCACCAACCATCTGCACCACCCAAAAAAAGAAGTCAACCGAGAGATTAGAATCCCCAGGGCCGATGGCTCCCCAACCGAGGCCCTGCCAAATTTTCTGGAATGGAGCCGCTGGAAGGAATGTCAGGGTGTATGGTAGGTTCTCTATCATGAACCGGGAAAGACGTCCAGCCCATAGAACGAAACATCGCCGCACGCGCCTGCTAATGAGGGGAAGATCTCAAGGCAGGCGTCTAACAACTATCGCTACTTAAAAGAGCCATCCACAGTCCCAAGCAAGGTAAGTCAATCCGAGAGAGTAAAACAAAAGGGAGAAGAGGGCACACGGGAGAGAAAAAAAAGAAGGGGACTGAGAACTCCAGGCTACCGGAGATCCGTGGGAAGGGTCGCACGGACACAGCCACCCAGCTCCAATCCTCCCAAGCCGTTACTCCCACTACTTCACTCTCGGCTCACTCTCACTTCACTAATACATTATTTACTCCTCCTAGTATGGAGTCCGTCTCAGGAGCTTGACCAGGAGGATCTGTTCCCCTGGATCGTCACTGCTTGAGCATCGGAGTGCCCCTGCCGGGATCACCAGCTCGGGTCTCCTCTGTTTTGCAGGTCCCGATGAGCGGGTTGATTCCAAAGTGATGAGGGTACGGACCGAGATCGATTTCAGCTACAGGCCACGATGATCAATGCGGCAATAATTATAACTAAAATATTTTAAGAGCGAAGCAAAGTATAAATACAAATTTTTATTTATTTTTTAAAATGCACATTGGCAGGCATAATTAAATAATATAGATTTAGTGAGAGAAAGTCTAGTTTCATTTTTGTTTATTTTTTTGCTAAATGCTTACATTTTTGTTTGGAATTAATATAAAAAAGGCTGACGGTAAGGTGTTAAAATCGATGTAGCGGGGGAAGAAATATTGGGATTTATTTTGGAGTAAACTTAAAATCTTGAAAGTAATGGTGTTAATTACTTTAAAAAAATTTTAAAAAAAAATGATTTGAGCTCAGGAGCGCTGTCATCGTCCGATGATCAGACGGTTGTGATGCGCCCTGCATCACTCGTTGCGCTGTTCTCCTCATCGCTCTGTGCCAATTTGGGGTGAGAGAGGCTCGAACTCTCTCACCTCAGGATTACTCAATTTGCTGTGAGACCTACACGCTAACCAACTGCGCCTCCAGCTCATGTTGACCATCCGCCGCTTAATAATAAATATAACACCAATAAATTCTTAAATCGTTTTCCTCTTCGGTCGGTAGAAACGAATCCCTTTGCAAACAACCAAATAGAGGAGAAACTTTTGCCACTCCCTCATAAAACTCAAATGCACAATCTACACAAACAAAGAACACTCCTAGTAACTTGTTGTTAGGTCCTTCAAACCCGGAATTTGCTTTGATGGAGAACATATTTTTCTCTTCCTTTTTAGTCCAAATGATGGGCACTGAATGTGTAGTAGAAGTGTTGGCAAGACTGCGAGAAAAAGTAGTAAAACTAGTTCTTCCCTTTTCGTTTTTTTTTTTCCCACGAGAAACACTTTTAAGTTTGAAACCTAGAAGACATATTTCCTGAGGTCTCAAAAATGTCGCCATTGCATAACTTGCTTGACCCAAGGATCATGCATCCGACATAAGCGGGGTAGGGTGTGGACAATTTTTCCAAAAATTATTTATATATTAGATTTCTTTAAGATAAATTCTTATATAATAGATATTTGGTTTCTCTCAAATTTTTCAAAAAAAATCGGTAAACAAATTCTAAAAAAAAAAATTTGAAATCAAGTTTTAATGAAAAGATTTTTAAAAAAGTCTTGTTAAAAAAAATGATGAACAACTTATTTGAGAGGTGCCATCATCTCCTTCTTCTCGAAAATCCTGAAGCCCAGACTCGGCGAACCCTATCCGGCACCTGCTGGCCGCCGCCGTCCCGATAGGGCACTCGCTGCCGCTGGCCGCTCCCCCACGGCCTCACCCGTCGCGACGCCATCCCACCCATGACCCGCCGTCTCCTTCGCGACTTTGCCAACGGTTGGGTCGTCGCTCTGCTTGAGAAGGTCCAAGCCACTATTGACCCGGAGAAGAAGCCCTTCGTTCGTCTAATCATCTTCGAGTTCGAGTCGAGATCATCTCCGAAGTATAGAACGAGCGCCAAAAGGTTTAATCGGTTTTTATATTTTTTTTATTTTTTTAAAATAACTAAGTTTATGATTGTAATTTTACTTTTGTATTATCTAATATCGTGCTTCTTTTTTTCTTTTTTTTTTTCTTTTTTTCAGAGGATGACCGAATGCAATGCTGTAAGTTTATATTTTTAGTTTTTTTCTCTTCTTTCTTTATTTTTTTAGATGTTTGATCTAAGAAATTTATAAATTTTCTCGTTGCGTGGTATTTGAGATTTTTTGTTGATTAATTTTTTGATAGATTAAAAATTTGGTGGAGTTGTAAGAATTGTTGAACGAAGGTATTCGAACCAATGCATGATATTTAAAAAAAAAATTATAGTATTTTTTTTGACCCTCCTAAAAAAAATTAGTGTGATCCATCCTGCATATAATGAACCTTCAGTATCCTTCCATTGCACTTCTCTTATCTCCAAATATGTTTATTGGGCATGCGAAATAGAAGAGACTTGCAGGCAGAAATTAAGCTAGGGTGTGCTTAGCCTGCTACTAGTGTTGCTGAGGTTGGCAGCTTTATTGGTCACAGCCACAGCAACTGTGGTTATAGCACCCAACAAGCAGACCAAAGGCATGACTGTTGCAATAGTGGGTAGCACTCCCATCTTCCAAACCTTCGTTGCCAAGTTCCAGCATGCTCCTACTTTTGTGTAAGCTTTCTCATATATATGTAGAGACCCCGTACCTTTAATTTCTGTTACTCCCCTCGAGTCATGAATAGAGATTTATTTACAAAAATTTCTGTAAGCTTTCTCATATAAACCATCACAGATTTTCTTTTAGTTTAAGCAATCATGTCTCCATATTTATAAATATTGATCATGTTATCATCTCTTCACAGGTATTTTGGGGTAGCCAATGCTCTAGCCAGCGTACATAATATATCTGTTGGTGCTGCTACTCTAGGCCCTTCATGCAATGCAAGGCTCACAAGATTTTCGAGCACCTTGAAGGCATGGTAACATAAAACTCTTTCGATAATTAAGGTGGCCATATTCTATCAAGGCCAAAGACCAAACATCTATTATTTGGGTGATGACCACATTACAACATCATAAACTATTAAGCATCAATTAACAAATTATCACAAAGAAGTGACATGGAGACCTTGGGTTGTTGGGTGGGCAGGTGATGGTGAGGTGGGAAAGAATGGAAACTTGATGAAGTGTGTCCCCATGTACCAGGGTTAGCCTTCCTACAGTGGCCCTTTCTAGGTCCTATTGGAAGGAAGGTTCATGTTTAAGCATTGCCTTGTCTAGTCTTACAGTTGTTCGTCAAGTGTGCTTTTGTTCGTGGCTCAAGGAAAAACAGTTGCAGACAAAAGGATGAGTCTAAAACAAGACATGGACCATCACCCTACTCCCTTTGTCACCTCGTGTTAATGGTTGGTTATGATACAAAAGCCTAAAGCTATGTTTCATAGTTTGTTGGAAGTCTCTTTCTAATAAATTGGATGGCTCTCCCACTAGCCTAGTCTAAACAGAGATATGTGTATATATACTAAATGTGAAGGTACGTCTCAGCTATATTGTCATTTCATAGAAGAAGTACTGGAACTTCCTTCTATGATTGATTGGTATCTTCCTCTTATTGGAGAGAATAATTTGGATAAGGGGTTTAAACAGTCCAAACAGTAGCCATGCGCTATTGTTAAATTAGTATTTCTTTATGCTGGAGTTGGTTAGGTTAGGATTTACCAATGGAAGTTTTTCAATGCTATGAATGGGATTTTTATATTGCATTGGATGAAAGAGTCCATAGCTTGGAGGTTGGCAGAGTGTTGCTTTCAAGAATCTCAGTCAATAAATTATGAGGCAAGTAGGATTTAAATGCTATCTGGTTCAACATATCAACCTAACTGCAAGGGGCTACATTTGTGGGTAATTGGAGTATGGACATATTAACATTCAAAATAGTATAAGGGAATATACAATTGTTGGATTGTCCAGGGTGATGTTGCTAAACAAATGAATTCTTTTTTTTTTTTTTTTTTGAGGGACTAAACAAATGAAGTGGACCATGTAATCTGTCGCTTTTATATGTCAGCAAATCTAGTCTCAGATCATATAATTTTTATTAGTTTATTTATAAAACTGATAATTCTACTAAAAACAATAATTTTTTTTTAAAAAAAAAAGATAAACAAAAGAGAGCCCAGTGGTGACTTCGAAGCCTGCCGTACCTCTGTTATTTAATATTGCCCGGTGGAAAATAATATAGCTACTTGCATTCCTCTGGAAAATAATAGAGTTCAATCATTCAACCGTTGACAAGATCCAATTAAGCTTTTTCATTTTTAGTTAGGGAAGAATAACTTAATGATCTGATAGCGAGTATGGGGTATGAGTTCCACCTGATTAAACAAAAATCAGTCAAATATTGATTTCATTCCCTCCATTCATAAATTGATGGGAGGATACGTTGCTGCGCTGGTAAAGCTTGAATTTTAGGCATGCCATGTGCCATACTTGACTGCTTATTTCATAATACCAAGATATTCCATGCTATATATAGTGGAGAACTAGTTGTATTTCTAATTGCAAGCAAAAACTTTGTCATAATTTTGTCTCAGTTAACCTAAATAAATCTTAGAGATAAGAAGCTACAAGAGAGAGATTTAAATAGATATTGCGGAGATAACTTCCTTTTGTCGATAAGAGTCCTCACTTGATCAAGAAGGCAATCTAAGCTAGACAAAATTCCTAGAAATATTTAGTTATCAACATTGCACATCCTTTCTTTTTTTTTTTTAGAAGAATCTTATTACCTGATTGTTGTGATGTTAGTGAAATATATGATTATACATGCTTCAAATGTTTTTTTTCTTGTACTACATGATAACATCACCTATTTAATAAAATGTGACTAACCATCTTCTTTCTTACTTTTGAGATGAGTGTTAAAAACAGTAAACAACTTTAGGTTGAGAGATCTTATAATGCTTCTAGTGCTAAATAAGAAGGCTTGATAACCTAAACCTTGCTTTTATATTTGCTCTCACCCATAGAATGAGAGGATGTGTTAAATTCTAGAATTGGAAGGTACTAAAAGGTTATGTAGCTTAGATAAAAGTATCCTTGTTCAATGACCTAGGTTGCTGATCAAAATGCTTCGAATTCTTGTACAACTAAAAATATTGCAATGTTCAAGGGATGTTCAATTATATAATTTTCATATAAAGCATCTACCAATGTCGAAGGAAAAGAATTAATTTTCCAAACACATGTTAAAAATGCATACAAGAGAACTTGCATCATAAAGAAACCAAAAATTCTGACCTAATGATGATGGAAGAAATTTTGACAAATGGAGGCCTTATTGAAAATATCATTTAATTTATCACTCTAATAAGATGGTCATATCAAGTAATATCATGGAAAAGATTCAATGCTACACAATCTCACATAATTGACTTTGAATTCAAGACCAACACACTTCATATCTTATGTACTCGCACGCAACTGCACCGATCAGCATGATCCAATGAACTTGATTCACAACCTTCAACAAAAGACATGACTAATGCCCCTTGAATCAAAATCAAGCCTTTTTCACATGGTTAGGCTGTAGTCTGCCAGCCGGCCGGAGACTTTTGTGATCAATAATTATCGATCTCGCCCTATCTTTTTGTCGCATTAGTCGAACTTTTCTAGGTGCATTTGCTCGAGAAAAATTAAGAACAGCTCTCCATTATAGGAAACAAGTTCTTGGACAATGACAAAGAAAAACATCAGCAATCTCACACATTATATATATTAATAGACTATATGATACAACTTTGGTGGGTAACTCACTATAAATAGAAGATACCTTCACCCTTCAAGCTTCACAAATCTTTTCTAGAATTCAAAAAGGGTTCCAAGATGAGGGCAGACCCGTCTCGGAGAAGCAACCCCCCAAGCTCCCTTGGGCCAAAGCTGGTGGTACCTCCCCCTTTGGATTGCCCTCCAGCTTGGTGAGCTGGTTTAGGACTGCCCTTATGACATTTCTACCACTGGAGACTGCGTTCAGACAAGAGCTCAAGTCAGGCAAGCCTCCCAACTGGGCCAGGCCTTTGGTTAAGGGCAGGCTTCCTTCCACGAGGGGCAGGTGTGGGGCCAAGGGGTTTGGGGGATGGGATGCGTGGCTCGGAGGAAAGCTGGAGAAGCAGGGCACCTGCCCAAGCCCCTCAAAGTTTTGTGGGGTTTGGTCAAGGTGATGTAGTTGTCCATGAGAGATGGGAGTGAGGAGGAGCCTGTGTCATCATAGCTTGTTTCCATGCTTGGCTTGGTGGAGAGCCCCCTGTGCTTGTAGAACACTCTACATAGGACCCAATCTTCCTGTTTAAAGAAAGAGAGAAAGAAGAGTCGTAGAAGTCATATGATATTATCATGATTAGAGGACTGGTTAATCTTGAAAGTCTGGAATATGACAAGGAGTTTGTGATCAAGCACCACCTGCAATGGCTTAAGAGCATGGAGATTAATTGGATATTCTATCATTAACAAACCTTGTGATCATCTTTACATCGGTGATCGGTGGTTGGAACTTAAATGTTAAAACTTTTTCTCAAGGTGATTTAAACTTGGTGGTTAGGTTAGTAGATGAGCATGTTTGCAACACATGGATAATTATGTCCTCAAGGAGCATTGCACCTGTTAGGCTATTGAATGCTTGAAATTATATATATATATTTTAAATTTCAAATTTGGATTTATCTTCGGGTTATGATTAATGAGATGTCAACAGATTGAGCCACAAATCATAATTCTTGGTGTTTATTTTGTAATTGTAGCATTTTCTAGTTGGTCTGCTAGCTAGACAAAGTGGTGTTAATTGTAGGTTAAAAAGGATGCAGCTTGATCAAGAAATCAAGCAAGACAAGCGATACTAAATTGATTTTCTAATGGAAAAATATATTAATACTAGCATAGAGGGAAAGTTTGTGTTGTGTAGCATAAAGTGACAAAAGTTAGGCATGACAAGAATGGCACAGAATGGGAACATAAATAAAAGAAGTAAACAAAAAGGTATAAATCGTAGGGAACAACATAGAGTTCCATATATTCTGTAGATAGGTAGGAGAAAACTATGCTGAAGTAAAGATAGCCAGGAGTAATGAAAGCAACTGATAGCCCACAAGGTTGGTACTTGTAGAGGAACAAGCAGTGGTCAATTTCATAGCATGAACAAAACAAAAATCCAGACAAATAATAGGTTATTTTTTTCTGACTACAAAAAAAAGAAGAAAAAACTCATTAATTATTAGAATAACTCCTGCAATTTTAACTACTTTTTTTTTTTTTGTTGACCCAAACAAAATGAAAAAATACTGGTCCAACCATAACAAAAAGTGATAAAGAAATAACTCTATTCTGAAAGAAGATCAAATTTAATATTATAAGATCACCTTGAAGGATAACTTGGCCAGATGATCACCAGGTCCTTCCATGCGGAACTCATGCATGACCCACTCGGTCTTCTTTCCCTTGGGAGCTCTCCCTTCATAGAAAACAAGGGTCTTCCTCATCCCAACAAGCACTCCCTTTCGAGCTACCAGCCTATCTTTTCCGGTGGCCTTCCAGTAGCCCGACAACGTTGCTCGATTCGTTCGCTGCCCGGTTGCATACTTGCGGTCTCGGAGACTGAAGAAGTACCACTCCTTCCCCCCAACACAAGCCATTTCTGTCTCATAAACTATTTGCATCAGTACCCAAATTAAGCCTCGAGCTTAGCATCTATAATAATTCAGTGTGGGGATCGAGGGATAAGATTAAAAGACCAACTTAATTTGGAGTATATGCAACGGTAGCAAACGTAAGGAGCTAGGCAATGGTAATGCAACAGTAACAGCAATCAGCGAATACAAATATTAATTTATTGTTTACTTCACTCATATAATGAAATTCATGTGTCACCAAGTATGAAATCTTAAAAACGGATCATCAACGGCAAGATTGCAATTCGAGATTCTCATGCAACTAAGTAATAACCAGGAGATGGCCTCCAATAATATTCTTTAGTGATTAGCATTTTACGTCATCAAAACACCTTGACAGGATTGCACTCCTCGAGTGTAACCTTTAGAAGAGCGATAAATGAAATCATATGAACTATCATCTATGAAACAGCTGCGCGCCAATATTGGACCACAGCGAATGTTTGATGTCGAAATTGACCTATGGGTGAGGGGTTTTGTGGAGTTGGTGCCATGCAACGAACCTTCCATATATGTCTTTGTTAGCATCAGCATGTAACCTAACCCCATGATGTAGATTGCTCATCATTGTGTCCGTAATTGGTGCAGTAGAGCATCGCAATCAGACTACCCATCAATGATTCCAGCATAGTGTTGGCATTGACCTCAAATATCTCAATCGATCCACACTTTATTGTTGTAACCGGGGACTTGGGATCAGGGTGATTCATGTATAGCTGCTCGAACACGTACGTGCAGTCCATTTTAGATTGAAAACCTCCTTGATCTATGCAAGACTCCCCCCCTTCCCCACCAGCAGCCGTTTCTCTCTATCTCCCAGAGCTGACTAGGATTTGAAGCGATGACAATAAGTTAGATAGGGTGGTATCGTGGTTGGTTATCACGTCAGCCCAACGCGCTGAAATTCTTCTGTTCGAGTCGAGTCCGCCAAAGGTTCTTTTCCTTTATTTTATTTTTTTTTATTTTTTTTTGATAAACAAAAGAGGCCGGACGATGCCAAGGTTCTTTTCCTTTATTTTTATTTTTTTTTATTTTTTTTGATAAATAAAAAGAAAGAAGGATAAATTCTAGTGTAGCTATTCCTTTCATATCCAAATCTCAGTTTTTCGGTTCGAGTATGGGCTATGCCAAGATTCTTTTCCTTTATTTTCATTTTTTTTTCATATTTTTTTGATAAACAAAAAAAATAATAAATCCTAATATAATTATCCCTTTCAGATCCCAAACCCATCGAATTATTTTTGATTTGGATAATAATTTTTTTTATATATTCTTTCTATCATCATAGTGAACATGGCATACTCTCTCTTATCAATTTTATCACGTACTTCAAAAATTATCTGAATTTAATTAAATTATATATGAAATCATGCCTCAAGCCGAGGGATGGTAGCCAAGTTTAAGCCTCTACGCTACCACTATTTTTATTTATCCTTTCTTTTAACTTTTAATAATTCGCTTCGTGGAAAGCTAGATGGGACAAGACACAAGAAGAGGCTAAAAAGTGACCGAATTCTGTCACACGAATATTTTTCCGCCAGGAAGGAGGAAAGCTAAAAACGAGAAAAAGCCAGTTTCAAGGTTGAATGAAAAAAGAAAAAAAAAGAATAATAATAAATAAAAGAAGCGAGGATATACGAGCTAGAACCAGGATACTTAAAGAAAAGCAAGTCTTTTGAACAAAAGAAGTGAGTAAAATCCATAATATAGAACTTAAAAGAAGGACATAAGTGGCCGGTAAAAAAGATGGAAGCATGTTGCAGGCCGCAACTTACTTGAAATAAGGTTTTCAAGTAATTTCTTTACCCATGAGTGCTGCTGCTTCTCCTCCATATTCCCAGCTATTCCATTTCAATAAAGTTGCGACCTTACCTTCCGTAGGATATATATATTTTTTTTTTTTTAAAAAAAGGAGCCAATGATGGTTCATCAATAAAGAAGATGAGAGGAAGGATATATAAGAACACTTCTCGACATCCAATACCAAATCCCTGGAGAGAAGCAACAATTATTTGCTTGGAGTCCTGGACTTTTCACACTGGGTTTCCACGTCAGGAATAGAACCGCACACATACCCTTGCCATGGTAATCCCATGACGGGAAATGGCTTCTAAAATATGGAGGACTACATGTAGATAATATATAGACAGACCATGGTAAAGAGAACAGAGGTATAGAACTGATGTTACCAAGAAACAAAGCCATGTCATGGAAATATAGAACTATATAAATATATATATATATATATATATATATATATATATATATATGTTGTGTTACGCCAATTGCCAAGCTCAATTCTACAGAGCAATCAATCTAAAAGAGGTGGTGGAGATGGTATTTAAGGGAAGTGGCTATGGTTGGTCTTACCAGGGAGATCCCATGGTTCGCACTTGTTGAGGTCGACATCGACCATCATCGGGCTCCCCCAGAAGCTCCCGCTGCGGTCTCCGGTGACCTTCGTCGCAAGGTAGTCACATATCAGCTCATCATCCCTTGGGTGGAACCGGAATCCTGGAGGCAGTTTAGCCTCCACCATGCTCAAGAGGCTCATGGAGCTATCCTTGAGATGGAAACTAAAGAAAGAGAAAGGGCTGACAGAGAGAGATAGAGAGAGAGGGGGGGGGGGGGGGGGGGGTGTGATGGGATTTCAATCAAACCAAGGGGAATTAGAAGGTGTATTAATAGAAGTACAAGTCAACTTCCAAGGGGAAAGAGGTGGGGGTGGGGGTTTGGGTGAAGGTGGTGAGGAATAGGATGGATGGAATGGAATGGAACGGTGTCACGTTTTTTGGGATTTCTCTGGACTATGTGACAGCACCAGTCGTCGGCTTCCCAGGTGGCGTGATGACGTGGCATACCGGTGGTCGCTCTCCAACCCCGCCGCCACCACCACCACCACCACGTCCAGCCCTGAGGGTGATGACGTGGCTGATCCGCGTTTTAGATATAGTTGGCAAGTTCTCACCCTCCCCCGCGTTCGGAGCAGAGGTTGAGCCCTCACCAAAATTATTTTCCCTCATGGGACCGTTCCATGGATCTTGTCACAGGTCTCCAGGGCTGCAAATTGGCACAATCTGATTATCAAATCCTGATGACTAAATTAGTTAGACCAAGTCTATTTCGGTAATGGACTAGGTAATACATGCTCACCTGGCAGGATTTGATCCCGAATCGTTTAGTATAATGGCCAAAAACTTTACTGGTTTGAGAAGTTTAAATTTCTTAAATTACATATAGATTTTTCAGCTAACTTTTCTGGCGTCAATTTAGATCCATTTCTAGTTCATCAAGTTGTTTTCTAATTTTAGAAAATCCATACTCGACTAGGTAAAGATAGGTTATTAAATCAGCAACCGTGATGTATACATGGTACATATTCTAGTGTGACCTGGGATCTAAGTGGAGTTGGGTTTGGTTCTGGGATTTTTTTTTTTTTTTTTTTTTTTTTTTGTTTAACCTAGATGATATTAAAAAAACAACTGCTACAAAATATAATAATTAGCGCCGCCTAGTTACGGAGGAAGGCCAAATCGATCCTAGCGCTGCACCAGCTCATCAAAGGTTGATGCCACCCCCATTTGTTTACACAACAAAGAAACGAATATTAGCGAATCTTGTCACACTAGCAACTTGCAATGGCATTTTCATCAATCTAAACACAGCAACCACCGTTAGGGTCTGACTTGTTTCAGTCGCCAGTGAGTTCCAATTTGATTCGATTTCGATCATTACTATTAAAGTTTGGCATGCCAGTGCACCTGTTGTGCGGGCCACTTATCGAGACCAAACCAGGCCTACATGGAATCTTGCAACTGGTGATAAATTGTTCCATGAACAAAGAACCTGAACCTGAAGGATAGCAAACAGAGTCCAAGACCAAGTTAAAGCCAGATTCATTTGTGAACCCTATGCTTGTTTCCACGATCAATCTTCCGAGCAATACCTTTGTCCGGTTATCCAATGAAAGGTTTTAACTTCTACTGCCTTGATTTCCAGAATGGAGCTCGCCTAATACAGCAGTTTATATCCAATGACATTCAAATTAATACCCACGCTGAGGATCCAAATAGATCTTGGTTCCCACCTGGCCTTGTGATTGGAGGTACGAGTCAAAGATCGATGGTTTCAACAAGCCTTGAAGGTCGAGAATAAGCATTAGGTGAAAGCTTAGTTAGTGCTCCAACCAGATGAAATGGACAGGCAGCATGGGCATACAAGTTGCGGCACAAAGCCGTCATCTCCCTGGCCATTCCACGTGGCCGGCATTTTCGCGCCGCCATCCATCCCAATCATGGCTATCCAATCAAGATCAGGAGACTAACAATGACAACACCTCAATCCAACAGTGTCAAAATTGTCAAGATAACAAGACTATATTGTATTTATGACAAAACACAGGCTGCTGGGTCTTAAACTAGTGGCTGCAATGAAAACACCTGAAAGACTGAACAATATTTCGATGTACATCTCAATAAATTGGCTCCGTCATTCAAAAGTGAAGATGAGAAGAAACTCTTCAGAATGCCTTCTGGTCTACGAATGCAAGTGCTAAGATCTTGATGTAACAAGAGCAAAGAAACCCTTTTGATCTGACAAGACTACTTAACTTTGAAAATTTCCACAGCTACAGCCCCCATCCTTTTCCGCCCTTCTTTGATAATTGAGTTCCTTCCTTTTCATCTTGCTGAGAATCCAAGGAGACCAATCTGAAAGGCCCTACGCTCCACAAGGGACCAATGAAGGAGATGAGAGCAGCCATAGGCATCATAATGTGGAGGAAATTGCATGGAAAGCTGGCAGTCAACCATGGCATACAGAGTGTGCCACATGGCAACAAATGAGGCACCGGATTGGATGATTCCACCCGTGATCTTTGGCCATGATGCAATCCAATAGGATGTCTAGGCCTCTATCGCACCTATCATTAGCCACAAAGAGTTTGATTTTTTTCAGCTACCATGACATAATCCATTAGATACATCAGAGTGCTACTTCTCACTTTTCTCACAACTTCGGTAAACATAACACAACATTTTGTAGCAAAACAAACAAAAAGATCAAAAAATATTGGTAAATTTCAGAAGAAAATGGGCCACAACAACCTGCAATTAGAGCACAATTGATATATGGTCATCAGGGCTTAATTAAACACAGGACCCATGACAATGGAACGATGGAGGTGAGAGCCACAGCTCAGTCACCACATGCACCGGGGATGAATAAGATCATAGGCATAAAGCATGCCCCAGGACACAGCCCAGTATAATCCCGATACACTTGGACCTTGTTAAAGTGCCTAACTTGTCTTGAAAAGAATTGCACGTGCAAAGATGCAACACCTTCAATACCAGAAGGGCAGACCATCACATTCTACTCTTTAAGTATGAAAACTTGTGCAATATAGCTCCATCATCTTTGTCAACATTTTTTTTTGATAAAAATCTTCGTCAACCTTCAAATCCTTCAATCTCCTCTTGCTGATAAAACAATGAGATGCCAAATTGCTCATCTGGTTGTATGGTCGAAGCCCCGATGGTACCTCTCATTATGACCTGTGAACAACAGTCAATATAGTTAGGTAGCTCAAGGTGGATGGGCATATAATGTCCCTCTCATCCCAATCCACTAAATTGAAATTTTAATCACTAAACGTGGAAAGCTGAAAAGGGCAGGCCGCTTCTTTCAGTCAAGAGGGAGATGAATCAGGTCATACTTGTCCACAGGATAGCGTACCTATATCCAAAAGTTAGACACAGTTTGCAGATGGTACTCAATCTCCAGGGACAATGTTTTTCCCACTATCAAAATAGGTTGATAAATACAGTGGCCTGCTTGTCTCACAAAAACTCCTTCCCAAATAGAATTCAAAAAGGCATGTCACCTTTTTGTTTTTTTTTTTTTTTTTTTGAGGAGAGGTCGCTTATATTAGTGGTTGTGAAACAAAAGCATATTAAAATTGTAATTGTATTACTCTGAGAATATATTGTTAAGTATTTAAGATTGTAAGTGCATTATCCTAGTTAACCACATCTAAGAAATTAGTTTTATGACTCTGGGCTGACATAAAGTTTATAAAAAAGGCCACCAGTGTAGGGCTCTGGATGACAAGGATGGATTAAGAGTGATGATTCATTAAAAATAAACTTGGAAGTAAGTGCAAATACCGATATGAAATTTGAAACAATGGCCTTCAGCATTATGGAAAAATATTGCAGCAGATTGGTTGACTAACTCTAGCATGAAGGTTCAGTAAATTGTCAAGTGGAAAAGGAAATAGTGGCATATCTGAAACCTTAATCTTTTAGACATTTTGGCATCATGAAAATTAGTTGTTATATGAAGGAATACGGAAAATCTATATTTCTAAGGAATCTATTTCATTACATAAACATTATTGATATCAAACCCATCATTAACAGTCACTGTCAAGGATTACAGATTAGCAAAGTTTTGGTAGTTTAGGCAATTCAGTGAAGTAGATAAGAGAAGACTTCAACCAGAATCACAAAAGCTAGTCAAATCAAGAAAATATATTTAATACAGGAGACCTCCAGTGCGTAAGTTGGCAGTAATATCATACATCACCACTCCAACTGTTGAAAAGGAAGGTTTTACTGGGTCATGCAGAAATTTCTTCGCATGTTTAGAGGAGTGTCAAATACAGGCTCTTGGTGCTATATCTTTTAAAAACCCTTTTTGGATATGAGGGACTCTTGGTACTTTACTGAAGTGGTGGAACTGTGTTTTGAAAATAATTAAATTATGAACAGGTAGACATACATACTACTAAAAGAACACAAGTCCAAAGTCGCCATGCCCCCACAAAAGGAAAAGCCAGAGGATGAGATTATATTTTCCGTCTTTGTCCATGATCAAAATAATCTGCGATGACTAAAAGCATATATATCATATACAATAAGATCATCAGCCAACATGGAGCATGCAAAACCCGCAAAGTCTTGAATTAGTGATGGCAGAGTTTCTTCAAGACAGATGGCTGAGCATCTTTGTGCAAATAACTCCAAAAAAGGCTGTTAGTATAGGGGTATACTTGAGAGAAAGTAGATCTTAGGGTTGCGCATGGAACTTCGAAATTCCTGTATGACCTTACAAAGTAATCATAAAAAAATCAAGTGACACAAACATTGCTACAAGTCAACATGACTGGAAGATATCTGATGATGTGTTGCCTAATCTTTTTCTGCAGGAGATTACATTTCATTTCTTCCACATTGTGAAGCAAAAATTATCCATCTTGAGGTTGCCTAAGTCACTAATGTAATTTATTCAACAGGCCACTTCCAATGATAAAGTAGAATTACCGTGTTTAATTATCTAGAGTCAGGTGAACTTGGACAAAATCCAACAGGTACACTACACCAACAATGTTGTTTGGTGTTGTAAAAGAAGAGTGCCAAACATACAGCTCGAGAACCAACATCCCTGGACTTGATCCTAGGTCCAGACCAGGCAACAAGTTTCTTAGCGTATATCATGCAACAGGTTTTTATTAAACTAAACAGAAATTTTGGTATAATCTGCCACTTACAGATTAAGTCAAGACCAGAGTCCAAAGACAAATCAACATGTCTGAACAAATACAACTCACTGCATTTCAGCACACAGTACCAGGTCAAATACATCACAGAAAAAAAAAACATCATCGCAGAATTAGATGCGAACAATTTGCTCTCCACTATAGCAACAAAAATTTGCTAAAAGAAGGTACTTGAGCATGCAAGTTTCTCCAATACAAATCAACAAGAGACGTGGCAGTTTTGAAAGAATTAAAAGTAACTTGGGTAAATCTTGACAAAAAGATAGCAAAATGCCATAGATAAATCCTAGCACACAGACAGCAAAATGCCATTGGTGGGATATGTACAGTAAGCTTTTGTACAGATACCCCATTTTCAATCAGTCAAAGGTCATCTGGAAACTCCTCTATTTAACATCACTTCAAAAAAGTCCATTTTATTTTCTAACAAAGACCTCATCCTCCATGAATTACAAATAGTGGAGCTTAAAACCTAAATAAGTGGCTTCACCTAAAGTACATATGGATTTTCAAAATATGGTAGAGTGGATCAGATCAAGCTGAAGATACTTATTTCTGAGAATGCAAATGATTTCTCAAGGAAATGAAAATCGAAGAGGAAACAAATTTTGATGTCATTTTCAGCAGTTGGAGACTCACAGAGCTCAAAAATAACTTAATGGACCAACACACTCATGTACCTGGCTCGTTTCCATATCCGCAGTTTCAGAGGTGATTAGAAAATGAAGATCACAGTTAAACATCTAAATTTGATTTCTGAAAACTGTTTGCTCTCTCAACACAATCATCTTGCAAATTTAAATGAATAAATATAAAACAGATGTTGATTCTACCCACTAGCTCTGGCCTTACCACGTATGTATACAACTTTCAGATTACATATCACAATAATAACAATTGGGTTTACCAGAAGTCCTAACTCAAAGCAAACATTTTATATTCTTTTGATGACTGAGGTACATCCTTCCGTTTCTTTTGTGAAGTGGCTCAAAGTAACTACCTAACTGCATGAACAACATACAAGAATATGCACGTCCATATTCAGGAGATGCAAAGGAATAATTGTTACCGTGTCAGGTTGCAAGTGTATCTGCACCAGTTTTTCGGGCAACTATAACCACATTCCTTGGTGATATTGTAGGATCGAATAGAGGAAACAACAATGCCTCCAATGAATTGCCTTGCTCTTGAAGGAACAAGAACCTATCAAGCAAAATGTAAGTTTCTACTAGTGGCCCTAGAGCAGCCCGCAGAGACCAAAAAGGACCTACAAATTCCTGCATGAGTAAAAGATTAAATCATGTATCGACTATAGCATTAGCAAATGTATCTTGACTAGATTTTTCATGTAAGCTAATTTACAGCCATGTAAGCTAATTTACAGTCATTCAAGCTGGGCATGCAGATTAACAGAACATCTCCTATAAAAGTATGAAATGGCCATGCTAGCAGGGAGATTAGATGCCACTAATCAATTTTCAATCATGATCAGCCCAATGAAGGCCCACTAAATCGACTTGTTTGATGATGTGTTTCTTCTCTATATATCTGTGATGGGATGAAAAGGTGACATCTGGGGAATTTGAAACTTCTATTCCTATTCCTGTCCTAAAACAAAAGGAGTAAACACAATGTTAAAGCAAAAATGAGGCACTAGCACTACACCACAGGCACCAACATGCCATGCAAAAGCCTGCCACATAGTACATTAGAACGTTTTGCTTCCTGAATCTACATGAGCCAGAGGGAGAAACATGGAAGAGTTGCAGGATTCATATAAAATAAGCAGACATGTAAATATTGGTATGACCTAAAGACATATTTGCACCTCTACTGTTATAATGGGAATTATTGCAGCCAAGGGCTCATGGCTTGGCATGTGAGGAATTGTTCACTTTGGCCCATGGGCCTCACGATTTTATTGCCATAAATTCCAATCCAAAAGGTGCTTCACGTAGGAAGGGTAATCCCTTCCTATATAAGCTAAAGCTAGAGTCTTCCTTAACTCATAATCAATGTGGAACTAATGATCCCCTCCCACCACTAGAGGGTAAGACTTTAGTTTCAAATGACTGCACAATCTGATAGATTCCCAACCTATCCCAAAGCAAGTAAACCCACTTGTTCTCATATTTTTTCCACTTCTACTATCCTTGAAGCACTACTAAGAGGTGCCAATTTTTTCCTTCATTTTTCTTCTCTTTCCATTATACAATGTCATGATCCTCAAGCACCCTGAATCTCACATATCTCTTTGCCATGCATGTTACATGGACCCAATTCATAGAGTGAACCTTTTCCTTTATTAATATAACGCGTTGTACAATAATTCAATAAAGGAGAGGGAAAAGGCAAAATAAAAAAAGAGGATCAAACAGACCCCAACCGTCCATAAGAAAGCACCATAAAAAGGCACTGTTGGTTATTTACTTTAGAGAGATGGGCAAGACCCACCTTGCTAATAATAGCCAGCTCCATGTGGAAGGACCACCTAGGACACAAATCCAGAAACTCATCAAGAAAGGGTGTCATTACTGGGGCATCACTCAGTTCACATGCTATTTCGAACGCATCAACAGGCATCTTGCTTCAAAATACATAAAATTTCAGTGCAGACTTGAAACATGCATAGCATATATAGCTCTAATTTTAAAATTAATATATAGCATGTGCTGTGGGTTCACCAAAGATGCATGCATATTCTTCCAAAGAAAATTAACAAACAAAAGCCTTGATATTCAGTCATTTCTAATTAAGGGTACAACATAGACATCATTTTCTTTGAAGAAAAAATGGAGAAGTTAATAACATGTTACTTCTGAATTTAATGTGTACTACCTTTGATAACTTTTTTTCTAAATTTTATATCTGTCCAGTTAATAGTTATCATCCATAATGTGCTACTAATCTCATCCTATTTCAGAAGTGCAAACTATAGGAATGTGATCAGCTACAAGTATAGAGAGAGAGAGAGAGAGAGAGAGAGAGAGAGAGAGAGAGAGAGAGAGATTTCAATGCAATCCAAAATTACTTTTGGATTACAGCCAAACACTTAAAATTCTGCTTTTAAATCTAGAATCACTTTTGACAACCATACACACACTCCCAAACATGCACTTAGTGAGATGGCAACTTTTTCCATGGCTTTGAGGTAAGTGCACATCCTATGGCTATAAGGCTGACTGGATCAAATTCCAAATCCAGACACGAGGAGCCCAATTCACTGTATAAGAATTAATGAAGAAGAAAGAGATGATAGATCATGAATGACAACATGCTCGTGCACTAAAACAGGTTAAGATATAATGGGAACTAAAAGTAGAAATCAGAGACAAAATATTAGGATGAAAGATGATAGGCAACATACAATGAAAGGTTGAGCCTCTTTCCATATTTCAAGGAGATTGATGCCTTCTGAAGGGCCACAGCCAAGGCGACTTAGTCCAGACATGCTGAATTCTTTAAAAAGCAAATAGTTATCAGTTTTCTCAACAGGAGTTTCTAGGCATCTGATATGAGAGCTAGAGCTGGACTGTGGAAGTTCTTCTGGGGTGGTACATGCATCAACTGCAGCATATATTACAAATTCTAATTTAAGTTACATTTAGCTCTGAACTAGCATCAAGCACTAATGGACATATATGTAGAATTCAAGAGATGAAGCAGCTTAGAAACCTCTTGGTGCCATATTGTTGTAACATCCATTAACCACTTCAAGTTCTTCAGTCTTCATGGTCAATGAACTAGCTGCAGACTTGCATTGTTGTTTGGAAGTAAAGAAAGGAACGGTATTGCATCCTTTTGTACCCAACTTAGATTCAATAACTTGTCTCGTCCGTTGGCGACGTAGAGCTTTCCCTTTTCGACCAATTGATGGGCTTGATGTTAAGACATGTGGAAAGTATTTATCAAGAACCTATGAAGACAGATTAGTTGTTAACCAGGGAAAGCTATGTACATGGACACATTTGCCTCATGCAAGTGAGAAAAATATGCAGCATCAATATGTAATAGCCCAAAGAAGTTAGATCTCAAGCAACATATATTTATAAGCACAAACAAAAGTTCACATCATAACCTATTTAACTGGCAATTAGTCATATTGGACTAAGATGAAACAGCAGGAAACCACGGTTAGTGAATCAGAAGAAATACGAAAAATATAACATGGTAATGCAGATAACAATAGAAGGAACATGGGAAAAAAATACTGCCATGAAAAAACACACATAACATAGAAGTGAAAAGATGAACAACCCTTTCCTTCATTATGTGGACACATTGGAAGTTAGGTAAGAAATCTAACTAAATCTTCAGTTCTAAGTTTTAACTATGAAAAGCAAGAAGCCAGAAAATGTAAGAATCATCATAAGATCATTGATGATAAACTTATTTCTCATGACTGCAGTCCTTTTCTCCTGTGCATAAACTTGTTCCTATGGTCTATAAAAATGAGAAATACAAGTTGGAGAATGAAGAAGAGGCAAGATAAATAAAGCTAGTAATGAAATAATTCAATCCTTGTAATATTCACAGTTACAAGCTCACCAAACAAAAAAATAACTTGGAAATATTAACGAACCAATCAACTTAAACAAAGTAAGCATCATGAACTGCATCTAGCTAGTAAAGATATTTCACCATTTGGAAGGCAGCACGAAAGGCATGTACATCAAAATTTTGAAGTACATCATCTTTAGTAAGACTTCTCCATCGCTCTGCACTCTAGTATAAAAAAATAAAGGGGTGAGACTGCTTTTCTTTTTTTATTATATTAGAACTTGCTGCTAATTGGAATTAGAGAAGCATTGATCTGAACTTGAGAAAATAAAAAATGAAAAGTACTAAAGTAAAAATGACATCCCAAAAACAAAACAATATTTTGGCAACTTCCATATAGGAACAAAATAGCTCTAATGCAGCGAGGTACAACGTTGACCTGACTATTTAGCATCTAATACTCATGGAAAAAGTAGTCTAGAAAGATAAAACATCCAACCACATCACAAGAACACTTTCTTCTATTTGTAAAACTAGCATCAAGAATGTGCAACACACATGAATTCTTCAAAGAAAGAAGCGTGAGATGGATGTCAATGACCCTACCACTGTCATGGTAAGAGTAATTTGCTAAATAAATAACCATTAAGGGATATGCATGCTAATAAATATATATTTATGTAAAAAATAATATTTTAATTCCTTTTGGAGATCTATCAAAGTCAGAAATAGTTTTAATCAGGGTTCACCGAACCGTGCCAAACCGGCCAGTTCGGAGCGTGCCGAACCGGACCGGCGGCCGGCCGGCACGGTTTGGCTATAAAAAACGGCACGGCCACCAAAAAAACAAAAAAAAAAAAAAAACGAACCGGGTCCGTACCGGGCCCGAACCGGCCCGAATCATTGCGAACCGGTCCCGAACCGACCGGTTCGGCTCGGTACGGGTATGGAGAGGGTTGGGGGGGGGGGGGTTGTTTGTTTTTTGTGTCACATGGCTACAATATAGCCATGTGATTTCCAAAAGGGGGGGCGTTGCTGCCTTAATTAAGGAAATGTGACACAGAGAGCTTAAGAGCTTTGTGTGTTCTCTGCAGCGACGCACGAAGGAAGGAAAACCAAGAAAAAAAATACGCCTCGCCGATTTCAACCCAATTCAACCTGCAAAATCGAAGGGGCAGGTAGAATCAAGGTCCGTATACCATTCTTTTCCGTATTTTCATCTTTCGTAGGGTTAAATTTTATTAAAATCCGTGCAAATTAGAAAATTAAGAAATGCTGTCAAAATTTATTTGTTGGCAATGATTTTAGAGTATGTGGTAGATCTAGGACAATGATACTAAAATCTTAATTTTTTGTTAAGTATATAATTTTTAAATTAAAATTAATTTCAGATTAAAAAATTAATAAAAAAATAATTAGAAAAAAAAAACTGTAATTATAAATTATTAATTTAGGACTTGTAAGCTACTCTCACTATAAATTTCATGTCGATTTATTCAAGTTTTGTGCATCTCATGAATAGTGCCCGTATATCTTAAATTGAAAAAAAAGTGACTTTTAATGCATTTTTAGGCTCTTAAAAAAATATATGTAACACGTATGATGGAATCCTACATGAATCTAAAATTTAAATTTTTTTTTATTTTTCTTTAATTTTTTATTTTTTTAATTAAAAAAATAAATAAATTAAATTAAATTTAAAAATTAGGTTAATTAACTGTTAATTAATAAACATTATTATTGACCTTATATGTAATTTAAATATTCAGGTATAAATCTATCAAGGAGGAAGAAGGATCCGGAGCGGGATATTGGCTGGTCACATAGAGAGATGCTCTCGGGTCGGCATCACTGGAGGTGTAAATGGTGCAATACCGAATTCAAAGGTTGGGGGGTAACAAGGTTGAAGCAGCACTTGGCTGGTGGCTATCCTGATGTATCTGCATGCCGACAGTGTCCACATGAGGTCCGTTAGTTGATGAAGAAACACTTAAATGATTTTAAAGCTAAGGAAAGAATAGCAAAGAAGAAGAAGGAGGTGGACCGCAGAGCCGCAGAACCACCTTCTTATCACTGCAGGGAGTCAGAGGAAGCATCTATTCCTTCTGATGAGGAGACACATATGGAGGCTGCTATTCAGGCGAGCTTGTATGAGCAGAAGCAGCAGGAGGAGGCAGCCAGGCATAGACAGCGATTCGGGCCATCAGCTTTTGAGTCAGGATCCGGATCTGCTTCTACTAGTGCTCCAGGAGAGTCTGAGACAGTTTAGAAGGACCTCCTCAGTCAGAGAGCCCGTTAGGAGAGGCACCGGCCGTATTGCATCCATGTTGGGAGCATTTGGCAATAGGAGGAAATCTTCCAGGCCCAGGGATATTCCAGAGGGAGCCACTATCCATGATGTCGATCCACATGCATTTTCCAGTAGAGATTCAAAGCAACAGAGGATTGACACAATACTGAAGAAGGATAAGAAGAAGGATATGTGGCGGCCCATCTCCTCTTGGTTTCATTTCAGTCATATCCCAGCCCATGCAGCAGACAATCCATATTATCGATCTGCTATTTCATTTATACAGGCTGCTGGTGCAGGTGTAGATCCTCCAGCATTGAGGGATATCTATGGTCATCTTCTGGACAGCAATAAGGAGCTAGAAGGATGGATATCCTCGTATCAGAGCAAGTAGCCTGTGTATGGATTGACGATGATGTGTGATGGTTGAACTGGTCCTTCTAGACGGAGCATCATCAATTTCTTGACTTATTGTGATGGGAAGACTTTTTTCAGAAGTCTATTGATACTTCAGATCAGGTGCACGACGCCAGTTATATCCTCAGATTGATGGAGGAGGTGATTGATCAGGTGGAAGAGCGTAATGTCGTGCAGGTCATCACTGATAATGGACCACAGTACAGGGCCACAGGGCAGATCTTGCTGGAGCAGCGGCCGTATATTTTTTAGACCCCTTGTGCTGCACATTGTATAGATCTCATGTTGATGGATATTGGTAAAATTTGCAGGGTGCAGAAGATTGTTGAGCTAGCACAGTCTATCACCAGATTTATATATAACCATACATGGGTCTTATCATTGATGAGGAGCTTTACAGGGGAAGAAATATTGAGACCGGGGGTCACACGGTTTGCAACTAATTATATTGCACTTGATAGTCTTCTTCAGAAGAAAGCAGAGCTGCGTCAGATGTTTGTCAGTCAAGAGTGGCAGGACAGCAGATTTGCCAGGGCAAATACTGAGGGAAGCAATATGGAGAATTTGGTGACGAGACAGACATTCTGGTAGCGGGCTGAGAGGGTAGTGGAGGCTATCAAGCCTCTATATGAGGTACTTCGTGCCGTGGACTCCGAGAGGTATGCTCAGATGGGCTTCTTATATTTCATGATACAAAGGGCAAAAGAAAAGATCCAAGAGGCAGATCTATCACATGCACGAGTATATTCGGATCATTGATGGATGGTGGAGTTATCAAATGAGTTAGGATTTGCATCTATCAGGCACGTAGTATTTTATGAAGTCCCTAAAAATTAAGTTTCAATTAGATTCATACAAGTACGCTTGACTGATTCTAAAAATATATGTGCAGCTTACTATCTAAATCCGAGATTTCAATACTTCGTACCGGACATTGCCATGGATGAGGATCTTATGTCTGCCCTGCGCAATGTTATATATAAGATGGAGCCCATCCAAATATCGCTACTATGTACCTTGAAGAAGTTAGGTTGAAATTATTGAATGATTTTTAATAGCATTAATTTTAACAAGCTAACAAATTTTTATGGCAGACGAAATTTTTAGGGAGGGCACAGATTCGTTTGGATCCACTGTAGCGGTCAGAAGTAAATCAAAGATGAATCCTGGTAGGTACTACCAAGGAGTAAGTCTAATTGAATATCAGTATCAAATTTTTTATTTTGCCAAATCTTAAATTCTAAATGATGTAATATTTTTTGCAGCTGAATGGTGGGTGCATTTTGATGGATCAGCTAAAAAGTTGAAGGTTCTTGCAATGAAGATCCTCTCCCAGACAGTGTCCTCCAGTGGATGTGAGCGCAACTGGTCTACATTTGGTCTTATCCACTCCAAACAGAGGAACCGTCTGAAACAGAAACGCCTCAACGATCTTGTGTATGTACATTATAATTTAAGGTTGAGGTTGAAATATATTCAGGAAGAAGTAGAATTGAAATATCTTGATCCCACTGCAAGTTCATATATTGATGATGATGAAGATCCAATGATTGGGTGGGTCATGGGTCAGCAACAGCAGCAGCTAGAACTTGATGAGCCAGGATCGCCTCCTCGACTAGCCAGTTTTGTAGCTAGTAAGGCTGTGGTGGATGCTGGACAGTAGGCAACAAGTCATATTCCTCACAGGGCTTCAGCAGATACAGCACATTGTCCGTCCCCACCATCTAGTAGACCTGGAGACAGAGAAAAAGGAAAGGCAGTTGCACCTCTATCGGAGCACTCAATCCACTCAGGTTCAGATACCAGAGACAGTGATGATAGTGCTTCAGATAGTGGAGGATCTAGTGATCAGGGAGGGGCAGGAGGACAGGAGTCGTAGCCTTCTAGTCCTATTCGATTCACTGGGGAGTCGCAGTTTTACCATGCCATGCAGGATACAGATCATGGAGCACCATCTGATAAACCTGGTGGTGATACGATTCCATATAGGCGACGGGCTCCGCGTGGTCGTTCGGGACACGATACAGCTGCAGATCTTGCATGTAGAATAGGATCCTTGGATGTATCTAGATCATTCTCATATTCAGGATCCTCTTATCATCAGCTACCGGCAGTTTATGGTTCATATGATCTATATGGTGCATCCGAGACGTCAGCATCCAGTGGTTATAATCCCGGAGCATCTTATGCATCTGATTTTGTTGCTGGTATATTTGGATTCCCCCCTGCACCTGCACTGCCATATCGTCAGTCTCTGGATAGCTCTCAGAGTCGGGACATCAGAGAGGGATCTGCGATTAGTTATGACCCGTCACGCATACCTCCTGGGATGAGCTTAGAGGAGTATCATGTTGCCTGGCAGGAGGGACATGCCGACTTTCCTACGGAGTACACACATGATCCCTATATTTATGGACATCGTTACTCTACCTGATTCTAGATATTGGTATGTAATTATATGTTTATGACACATTTTACTTTTATTAATTGCTGATAATCTTAGTTTAATTATCAATTTTTTTAATTTCAATTGAAAATAATCCTAAATATTAGTATTTAGTCCTAAACCCTAAAGCGGTACGCCATCCTAAACCCTAAATCCTAAACAAGCCTAAACCCTTAAAAATAATCCTAAACCCTAAACCTTAAAATTAAAATAAATACCTTAAACTTAAAAAAAAACAAAAAAAAAACAAAAAAAAACCAAAAAAAAAAATTGTTGGGCATACCAGTTTGGATCAGTACGCCCCGCCGTACCGTGTGTCGGCACGGTACGATTCGGTACCGAACCGGTACCGCCGGCCACCGGTACGGCACCCGGTACCGGTACTGGGAACCCTGGTTTTAATGATGATATTAATTTCATATGTTGTTTCCATTCTAAATGAGATTCCAAGGTAGTCCAACTGCAAAAAAACAAAAAGCGAAGAGGGAAAGTACAATTTGATTTGTTAGGAGAACTCCTAATAGTAAATAATAAATACGGATAATTCTTAATTAATGAATTCATGTCCTACTTTCCTAAGTTAATATTAATTAAAAAAGAAAAGAAGAGAAAAAAATGGAAAGTACAACTTCCATGATTACATGCCGATGGGCAGATGGACACCTACTCTTATGCCCAGTAACTTATGCATTAATTTTCTTTCTCTTATATTCCACCAAGAATGGGATTCCCACAATCAACAGCCATTATGTAGCGAGAACACAATATCTCATTAATATTTTAATAGGAGAAGCCTAATGTGTGGCTGAGTCTTGAACTATAGAAGGGCATTTAGCCACAAGAAAAGTCCCAACATGGTTGGATTCTCCATTAAGTTGGTAGAAATCTATTATATCTATTATATATAACTAAATTTCTACTACCTCGATTCAATGGCTGCCACGTGTCATTTTTTCCTAGCCTTTTTTTCTGCTCAAAATTACACCTATATAACAATGAAAGCTATAAAAGTAAAGAAGTCTGTCTTAGTTTTAAAGAAAATTTTCCCTCCAAAACTTGGTGCAAAATTTTGTGGCTTAGTTTTAGAGAGAGTTTCCTAAACATCAAAATTTAAAACAAATTTTGAATAAATTTAAAATAATAAATTTAATAAATAATAGATTTTATTAAATAGATTTTGAATTATACCAAATATCAAAAATATTATACTTCGTGCATTACACGGGCTACATCTAGTATTCAATAATAGTCCTGATCAGATAAATTTGTCACCTAATTAATTACAAGAACAAAAAGCTTTTTACATCCAAAATTTAATTGTTTCATAAAACCTATAAAGGCTATGCAAGGTTGGCCATGCCAATATGGGCCCAAACCAGTCGACCAATGGCATGGTTCAGCATACCCCCATGTGCTGTGCAAGCCCGAACAAACATAACAAAGAGGGAGGGAGAGAGGGAGAACAAGGGAGAGAAAGTGCGAGAGAGGGGGGAGGGAGGAAGAGGGAGGGAAGGAGAGAGAGAGGCTAGGGAGCTCAGCAAAGCCGCTAGAGGGTCGCGAAGACCTCCGAAGGAGCGGCTCTACCCTCCTTCGGTGCTCCACACACTTTGTAGCCCTCCACCGGCCTCCTCTCCTTCCCTCCCCCTCTTTTTTACTCTTTCCTTCTCCCTCTCCCACTCCTCACTAGTTTGCCATTTCGAATGCTAAAATCATCCAAGTCCACCGCTGATACGGCTCAGCATGCCCTGAACCGAGCGATTCAAGACAGTTCCACAACCCTTGAAGCTACCTATATCTCTATCACCAATATAACATGGTTGGCAAAACAATGCTACAGCTGCAATTCCAAAACAAACTTATTGAATGGAATCTTTTCCAATATTTATGAAATAAATATTCTCTCTATGACAGATATATCGACAAATTAGCAATAAATCAGGTCAAGAAAGCTGAACCACAAACAATATACTATAACCATAACAATAACCACTTAACCTATATACTCTTGGTCATATCTATTATATATAACTAAATTTCTACTACCTGGATTCAATGGCTGCCATGTGTCATCTTTTCCTAGCCCTTTTTCCTGCTAAAAATTACACCTTCTATATAACAATGAAAGCTATAAAAGTAAAGGAGTCTGGCTTAGTTTTAGAGAAATTTTTGCCTCCAAAACTTGCACCATATTTTGTAGCTTAGTTTTAGAGGGAATTTCCTAAACATCAATTTTTGAAACAAATTTTGAATAGATTTAAGATAATAAATATAATATGATAAATTTAATAAAAAATAAATTTTATTAAATAGATTTTGAATGATACCAAATATCAAAATTGTTATACTTCGTGCATCGCACGGGCCAACATCTAGTATTCAATAAGAGTCCTGATCAAATAAATTTGTCACCTAATTAATTACAAGGAACATGAAAGTTTTTGCATCCAAAATTTGATTGTTTCATAAAACTTACCAAGGCTACATAAGGTTGGCTATGCCAATACAGGCCCAAACCAGACGGCCAATGGCACGGTTTCGCATACCCCCATGCTATGTTGTGCAAGCCCAAACAAACATAATAGAGAGGGAGGGAAAGAGGGAGAACACAGGAGAGAGAAAGTGAGAGGGGGAGGAAGGAAGAGGAGGAAAGAAGAGAAAGAGGCTAGGGAGGTCAGCAAAGGCCTCCACGACCTCCGAAGGAGCGGCTCTACCCTCCAATACTCCATACACTTTGCAACCCTCCACCAGCCTCCCTCTCCCTCTTCTTCCCTCCCCCTCTCTCTTTTCTACTTTTTTCTTCTCCCTCTCCCACTCCTTGCCAATTTGTCATTTCAAATGCTAAAATCATCCAGGTCCACCACTGATACAGCTCAGTATGCCCTGAACTAGACGATTCAAAACAGTTCCACAACCCTTGCAGCTACCTGTATCTCTATCACCAATATAACATGGTTGGCAAAAGAATGCTACAGCTGCAAAATCCAAAACAAACTTATTGAATGGAAACTTTTCCAATATTATGAAATAAATATTCTCTCTATAACGGATATACCAGCAAATTAGCAATAGGTCAAGTCAAGAAAGCTGAACAACATAACAATATACTGTACCCAAAACAATAACTACTTAACCTATACTCTTGGTCATATCAATATGAAGTCAAATTTATTAACCCATAGACCAAAAACAGTAAACAAATGCATTGTATCATCCAATACTTATCAAACTATCTTAGATAGCTATTGACAAATATTCCATGTTTCTTCTCCTAGAGCCCCCCATCCACCATGACCTTCAACATTGGTATGAGATCGTTTTATTGGTCAATCTCTAAAATTTCTTCCACACAACCTAACAATCACCATTTATTTCACAGACAATATTTTCTATTTAACTCTTAAGATTCCCCAATGCCCTCATTCTATAATCTTCTCTTCCTTGTCACTCCAATACCCTTTCTATTAATTTTATAAGCAATAACTTTATTACAATGTTACAAAGGTTTAAGTAGGGGTGTTGGCTGTAGGTGCACATCTAAGAGTTGGATCCATCTAACTTCTAGATCTTAAGAAAGGAGGACTCAGCATAAATGATCTCATATTGGATGCAGGTCTTGAGACAAGTTGGTTTGAATGTGATCCGATGATTAGGACTCTATTTCAACATAAAAGCCATGGTGCCTAGGTTTTATAAACAATTGAGCCTTTTCTTTACATAGTTGTGAAAGTACGCATTTACGTCTATTTTAATTTTATGCAAAGCCAGGGATTAAAATTTAATCCTTAAACTATATCAGATCGGCCATGTTTTCCTACTGTCAATTCCCAAAACAATCCTAATTAGGAATTGTCCTAGAGATTTCAATCATGCTAAATTTCTTATAAAACATAGAGATCTAGCATTGTTGGACTCTAAAGAGGGATCCAAGGAAACTCTTATGAAGTTGGGAATATCTATATTTCAATGCATAATAAGAGTCCCATGCAAGATATGACATAACGTATCAAACCAGGCGATAAGGGTGTACTGTACCATACTGGTTCAATACCAATAAACAGTACAAGGAGCATACTGCCACTCAATATGCTGAATTGGCCCCTGTACAAGGGCACCAATACAATGATAGGGTGGCAATGGTGTGGGGCTCGATACTAAGACAGCATACCATGGTCTCAAGTCCTTTATCCAAATTCATAGGTATTTCTTGGTCATAACAAACTTAAGCTAATCTAGATTAACAACAAAAATATGGAAGAAATCAAAAACAATTTCTTGAAGGCATGGTACTGTCTAACCCACACTAAATCTTTTCTAAATTTATCTACATTTAGAACTTTAGTGGTACCCACTTGTATTTAGACAACAAAACTTAAGCTTATTTTGATTAGATCAAGAGGGCCTAGGTGCTATTGGACCAAACAATGGCCCCTATGAAGAAACATCGTAAGGAAAATAAAAATGACTGGGGAGAAGATGCAAGGGAAAAGGATAACTTACTTGGGCTCAACAACTGAAGGCAAATCACCAGCAAATCGTGTGCCAACCAGCAACCTTGAGTGATCCTTTTGTTCTATGCCTCCCCGTTCTATTACAAACTAGGGTTTAGGGATTAGATCAAGAGGGAGAAGGGAAGAAAAGAGTAACATCAATCAGGTGCTGGATCATAGATCCAACCCCCATGCTTTCCTGCCTAGGCACCCACCTAAGCAGCCTGCATTAGGCACGAACGCGCACCTAGGCACCTTCTCTAGGTTGGACAGCCTATATGTGCCACTTATGCGTCGTTGGGCTGCTTTGGGCCTAATCCATCCATAAGGAAAGCAACCAGCCCATTTTTTAAAACTATGGGCCATGCCCACTTCTCTTTCCCTCCAAGAATGGCAGCCTTAAGGACCTCGGCCTTTCTAATCTCGATGGCACAAAGGGATCCATCTCCAACACTTCCAAGTTCCAAAGAAATTGGAACTTAGGAATTGTTGTATGATCTTCCCGAAGGAATTTACAGGCTTAGATCACCTCTAGAACCTTAAGTTAATTGAGGTCAGCATTGCTTGGCACACTGTTGAGTTTTTTATTGCCCAAGAACCTCTGCTCCCTTTACCATGTTAAGCTCAAATCTCAACTTCTCTTATCGTTCATTGACCAAGCCTTTGAAAGCTAGAATCAAATATTAGTGGTCCTTCATTGCCATGCATCAAGTTTGCTCCCCAAGAGGAAGCTTGTATATTTGTTTCCATTCCTCGCCATACCTACAAAGAGGTGGTTTCAAACTTTGTAGGGATTCTAAGTGATCATGTTGGGATTATTTCTCTCAAAGTCTATGCAATTCCACTCTAGGTATTGGGGACTTATTATCAATCTCCACCCATGTTCTTTTTCCATTTTAATTAGCTTCTTCATATTATTGGTTATTGGATTTTTTCCAAATTGGGGTGCTAGCTAGTTTATGAAGGCTTGTTCTTAAACTTATAAAGCTAGCAAAAGATAAGAGTACTGCTGGGACAAGCCAAGATCTAATACCAAAACAAATTTACTAGGTCTAGGCCAGGCTTTGGGTTTAAAATTGGAGCCCATGCCTCCTAGTGAAAAATTAGAAGGCCCAAGCAACCCACCTATCTAGGAAAAAAGAAGTTGGACCAGTCAGGCTTAGCTCGACCAACCCAACTCGACTAAGTTCTAACTATCTGAGGGAGGGGAAAAGAGAGTGTGAGAGTAGAGTATGAACCAACCAATCAGGGTTTTAGAGGGGAGAGAAAGGAGAGGGAGGTGATGGAGGACAAACTAGCCAACTAGGGTAGGAGATAGGCAAGATGGAGGATTTACTGGCCACTAAAAGAAGAGAGAGAAGAGCACGGGGCAGGGGAGAGACGACGAGGAGGTGCCTATATGTATTGATCAATTGTGGATGCAAATGGAGTGTAGGAGTGGAGGGAGGGAAGGAATGGAGAGAAAGGAAAAGGTTGGAGAGAGAGAGAGAGAGAGGAGATAGGGACCTCAAGTTGGTTGCTGGAATTGGTGGTTGAGGACTTTAAGGTTGGGAGCGTGGATCCTGTGTTTGTGCCCATGTCCAAACAATGTGTCACACACGGGATTGGTCCATGCTCCAGGGTCCATCCATTGCATTAGCCAGGGCTTGTGCACTACAACAATGGAGGCACATAGGCCCCAATAGGTAGACTAGTCACACATGCAACATAAGGCTAAACACGTGCACATAGAAAAAAGAATTCACTCTATTACAAAGGGGGTGGTGTTGGCTAATGCAAAGGAGCAAGGTAGAGGTGGCATAGTGCCAACAAAGAGGATCTGCACTGTATTCCCTCCTCCCAGCGCTTTCATTTTTATTTCAAAATTAAAACATAAGTATAATATCGTATATAAAAGTTATAGGTTACAGCTTATAAATATATTATATATATAGTAGTTATATATTAAAAAAATGCAAATATCTTTTATGGGCCGAGCTTGATGAAAACATAGCAAATCCAAGCCTATCCTAATTTTAAATCAGACCTATCAGCTCAAAAATCTCAACCCATGCCTGTCCAAAACCAAGCCAAGCTATTTTTGCACAGGTCTAGCTGATAGAAGTTTGAATTCATAAATGTAAAGATACTCAACATCTTCAACGGTTCGCTCAAAAGCTCACTTTTTACAAAATTGATTGAAATGAGGTCAACAACTTTATCATGTCAGTGGATTTCTACTTTTAATTGATTTTCTCATCACTTAAGAAAGGCATTAGAGTACAACAACAAAGTCTGATCTGAATTGGTAAGAACCAAATAATGACATGCCAATTAAGGATTATTAGGAGAAAGAAGAACCATTCCATTACCTTAATCAGAGCATAGGTATATTCCAGTTTCTTAATGGATCTGAATTGTGTGCGTGCATCAGAGACAGTAGATAAATTTTGCTTAAAAATGCAAGTATTGCAAACAATGGAGATAAGATGCAAGTGTTTCCAAAGTGCAACTAAAGACTTTGGAAAAAATGACTCAAATTAACATGAGATCTTCGAGTACTAAATTGGTTATCTCACTAATGCATCGAGGTTACCAGTGTCCATAAAAGAGGGGCCAGCAATAAATTTCTACCAATAAGCCGTGCATAATAAATATGAGCCTACGTAAAACTAGAACTTATATCTTCAATCAAACTATCTTAATGGATGGAATCATAACCATGCATTAAATGCTCCCCATGCATCACACATGTCAACAATCCAAATTAAAGATTCAGTTTTTGCGTACATACCCTCCTAGATATTGGAATTTATGTGAATAACATCCTAAAATTGATATATGCATGCATACTCTCATAAAATATTTATTATGCATATATACCCTTCTTTTTCTCTTGTTTTTGCATATATACCCATACCATCTAACATCATTAAAAAATTAGCGGTTTAAAATTGAAATGACTCAAATACCCTTAACGAGTAAACATGCAAAAATAAATATTATAAGGGTATATATGCAAATAGCAATTTTGCATGGATATTCATACAATTTCATATATCTAGCAAAAAAATCATTGAGTTTTTGCTTAGATATCTTCTTAAATATTAAAATTTGCATGAATACCCTTCCAAAATTGATATTTGCATGCATATCCTTATAAATACTATTTTTGTATCAATACCTTTAATATAATGATTCAGCTAACATCATTAAGCAAAATAATATTTATTTAAATTAAAATTTAATTAAAATTATCTTTTTACCCTTGAAACGGGTAGCAGGTTAATAGGCCTCGGGAAGATCGGTGTTACGCTTCCGCCCATAAGCATAGCAGTAGCAAGGAAGCTTGATCATTGCAATCAATTGTGTATCTTTAAGAGGTTTTACTCCCTTCCATATTTTTATTCATGCCCTCACATAGCCATCAATAATAATAACAATTGCAAGATGATTATCGATTAATAAAATATAATGGATGTCACGAATGAAAAGGAATAAAGTAGAACGATCTCGTAGACCTGTCAAAATGGGCTAGAGCCCATGGGCCAGCCCATTTGGCCCTATAAATGGGCCAGGCCGGGCTGAAAAAAATTGGCCCATTATGTAAGTGAGCTTTTTGGCCCGGCCCCTGTAGCCCATGGGCTCAACAGGGTTAGGGCCGGGCCAACCCATGGGTCATGATATAATAATAATAAAAAACTTAGCCTTACGGGTCAGGACTCACTTAATCTGTTACTGTTAGTCAACTCACCTACGGTCCTACAGTTTACTGGTTTAGGACTTACTAATTACTACTTACAGGGTGAAGACCAAAGGCATTACGGATTTTATTTACTCGACGACGACAGGAGACCGGGAGTCGAAACTCGGGACCCTCTTTAGGGTTAGGTCAAAGCCGCCGCCCTCCGTCGAAGAGAACTGGTGAGTCCGTGAGTGACTCACGGAGAGCCGCCGGAGAACAGAGTCTCAAATTTGGCTGTTTGGGAGAACCGAAGATGGGAGAACAAAGAACCCCACCCCACGACCGCCGTTCTTCTTTCGCGAGACCATGACGCCAGCCGGAACCCAGGATTTCGACCGTTCGGCAGTGAAGACCGTCATTCTTCCATCCTTTTTTTTTTAGATTTTCTCAATGGATCATTAGAGGTAGTGACCAGTAAGGCACGGGTCCGAGGGGCTCGGGGTCGGGGGTGCCACCGTCGCTGGCCGGCCTGCCATGAGGGCTCACAGGCTTTTCCCGATGTCGTGTCGATCCGTCATCGAAAATAGTGTAGATTGGAGAGAAGGAAGTTTGATTTCCGGGTTTCCCCTGCTTCCCGGCTCCCACCGGCCACCTTTCCCAAAATCTGCAGAAGCGAATAGTATAAATTGATTCATTTTTTCCTACATGAAATTTTCAGCACGTGGATCCCTAGCCCACGGCCTTAATCCACGGCCCTAGCCCACGGCCCACATAGGGGGCTGGCCCGGCCCTAGCCCACGGCCCACATAGGGCCGGGCCGGGTTGGATTTTTTTGACCCATTTGTACAAGTGGGCCTAGCCCGGCCCGGCCCGGCCCACAAAATGCAAGCCCATATGAGGCCCGGGCTAGGCCGGGCCAGCCCATATTGATAGCTCTACGATCTCGTGATTAGTGAAAAAACTTTCATAACTCTCTTAGTTATCTAATTACCAAATTATCTTTTTCTTGAGCAATATTTTAACAGAAAATATTAAAGAGCAGGCACCAGACTAATTTAAGTATTAAAACTAGTTGAAGTATACCCTCCTAAATATATGAAATTGCATGAATAACCTCATAAATTTACTATTTGCATGTATACCCTTATAATTGTTTCTATTGTTTCATGTCTACCCATTAAGGGTGTTTCAATCATTTCAATATTAAACTATTAATTTCTTAGTGGCATTAGATGGCGTGGTTACATTTATAAAAAAAAAAAAAAAGAAAAAGAAAAGGAAAGGTATGCACATAAACAAGTGTTTCATAAGGGTATATATATATACAAATATCAATTTTTGGAAGAGTATTCATGCAAATTTCAATATTTAAGAGAATATATATGTAAAAAACCCATAAACATATACCAACCTTAGTTGTAATCCCTTCTTATCATCTCAACCCTTCACCTACCACAACCTCCATCTTCGACACCTCTCTCCACCCAGGCAATTTTGATGAACTATAGACCTCATCAACCTAGTTGATCTTACCATCCAAGGTTTTATGCCCTAGTAGGATGGAGGGCATCTCGACTGTCCCGTCTAGTTCTTGTGAGAAAACAGCACCAAGATGGATTCGATACTTTGAAACCCATAAAGGGAGAGAAGAAGAAAGAGGAAAGAAAGAAAGAAAGGAAGATGAAGAAAGGTGAAAATATGAAAGGAAAGAAGAAGAAGAAGAAAAATGAAAGAAAGAAAGGGAGAAGAAGAAGAAAGGAAGGAAAAAAGAAGAAAGGAAAGAGAAAAAAGAAGAAAAAGAGAAAGGGATAAGAAAAAGGAAAGGAAAAAAAAAGGTAGAAGAAAAATGAACAAAAGAAGGAATACAAGAAAAAAAAAGAAAGGAAAGGAGAGACAGACAGAAGATATTTACTAGGACACATGACTAAGATTGCTATTAGAAGGAAAAAGGACAGCAGGGCATCCTATTCCATAGAGATACCAAGACAACTCTCCCATGGTATTTAAAACCTTGCCACCAGCAGCTCCACTCATCCCAAATAGGTGCCCACAACCCCCATCCTACAATCCCCCCTCCCTATGGTTTCTACAAGACCATCTTCCCTTCCATTTCCTCTATTTTTGCTTCCTGGACTCTCAAAGAGTGTGCTCGAACATTTTGTTTTATCTGTTGAACTATGATGCCATACCTAAACAGATTGTGTTGTGTCATTTTGACATGAATACGATGGGATACAGTGTCAAGTCTGAATATCTATCGAAAATAACCAAATATTCATAATCATGCAATGTCTCCTAATCATAACATATTCCATCGATGCAAATGAGGGAAAAGGTTTTAGCCCTAGAAATCTTCTTTTATTGTCTCATATGCACTAAAGGATAATACATTAATTAATCTAAGAATTATATACAAGTTCTTTGTACTCTTTAAATCAAGCTTATACTTTTAGCTGTAAGTTTTAGTTCAAAGATATCCAACAATATTCCCACTTATGATCAACAACCAAACACTACTAATCAATAGAAAATCTAGTCACCTTACAACAAGTAGCTGAAAAAGAGAAGATTTCAGCACTACAGATTTTGGGTTTCTAGTCTCATTAGAATAAAAGAGTCAGTGCAAGGCAATGCTAAATTACAAGAGCACTTTCTATTGTAGAAAGTAAGTCAAATGAAAGGCAGAATGAAAGGCTTCAACACCATTAGGTCAAATTTTGTTTGACAGACCACTTAAACTACAAATCTTCTCAAAGAATGAGAACTAGATGTTAGCATGGGTTTCCTATCATGATTCCACTGACTGACCTATTACGCATGCTTCCTCTCATTCAGTCACAGCTCTTGGATAACTCTACTCGATATTCAATCTCCATATAAGGACAAGATTGTAAATTTCATGCAAAAGGGTGGCTCAGTGAACAAGGCTCCCACCATTGTAGGGTCTGAGTACACAGCTTTATCCTGCATGCAAAGAGGTGGTTTTCATATTTTGAACCCATAATCTCCAAGTCACAATGGAGTTACCTTATCATTATGCCAAGGCTCACTCTCTAAATTTCACACGATATAAGGAAATATAAAATAACAACAAAATGATGTAGGTAAACATCAGCGCTACACTCCTGCTGAAGAAAACATCCTTACTAAACCACACATACCTGACAAGCAAGATCACGTGCATTTTTCCCAAGGGTCAACCCAGATAATTTAGCAGCACTGCTCATTGGAAAACCACATGAGGTGTTGGTCTTCTCAGCATGGTCTTCAGATAGTAAGTTGTAACAACAACCAACACCAACAAGTGCTTTCACTTGTTCACAGACCACAAAGGTCCTGAATTGATAAGAGTTTGAATAATAAAAGAATTAAAAACTATAACATCCAGGAATATCAAACTTAGATTACAAAAGTCTAAATACAGTACATGATAGTTACTGGATAAATAAACATCATGATCAAATTTTATGTGATGTTCAACCGACAAATCATGCTTTCAAACATCAGCAACTTAGAATTTACCTAAGCATGTTCACTGAAAGATCTCCACAAGCATGAAGTCCAGCAAGAACCAATGGAGGTCCAATTTTTCTGTTATTATGTGAATAACTTGCTTTTCCTATATGTGATTTCAAATTCTCCAGAACACCATTTTCTAGACTATTATTAGTGTCTGTTGACAGCTCAACATTATTATCTTCATGTAATGAGACAGTGCTTAAAGCCGTCAGGATGTCACTTGAAAGAACATGGCAAGTGACAGTTCGAGGAACCTTGAGATGTTGGCTTCCTGCACTGACAAATCAATAAGACATTATAAACGCATGGCACATAAGTCGCGAAAACAAAGAACTAAATGCATATCAAAGGGTGACTGCAATACTGAAATTCACATTTTAGCCGCATAATGCTTTTTGATTCTCTCAGCACGAGCATTGGTAACAGTTGCATGGTGCCAAGAAGCATCTATTGCTGTAACAGAAAGCTGATATTCAAATGATAATGCTTGTGAAAGATATCCCTGATAAAACCAACAGAAAAAGTGTAAACAATAATGTCCTGGAAAGAAGAAGAAGAAGAAGAATAAGAAGAAGCATTCTGTACAAAATTCATCACACAACCTAGACGAGAATCTTCTCCAAGGCATGAGATAGTAAAGCAGAGAGAGAAGAGAGATTGAGAGGACAACATGGTCAAGATCATCATCTTCAAATCAGTAGGTGGAATACCAGAGGTCAAAAATGGTAGGCATAATTTTCTTAACTTCTATGATAAAATTGATGAGACTATTTAGATTGTTATACCTGACCAGAACCAACATCAATAATTGTCTCAACCCCAGAATCACTGGCAACTTTGCTGATGACTGCAGCTAAAATCTCCACCTGTTCCATGAGGAATCACATATTCCAAAACTGTGTGATAAAGTCTCCAACCATGCAGACAAAAGTCACTATTTGCAAGGACTACATGAACAAAATTTCTGAGGACATTTATGTAGCATGAAACAACTTTGCCATTGAACACTATGTCTACATACTTCATGTTTTTTCTTCAAACTCATGCCTTGAGTAAGAACACTACCAAGTGACGCCACATGCAAATTACACAAGAACTGCAAGAAAAGAAAAAGGTGACATTTTAAATAAACAAATGAATTGCAAATCAGTGGGAAAACATTAATAGTGCTACAAAATATTGGATAATGAAACACAAATGCTTATAAGGAAGACAACAATTTCAGGCCTAAGCACATGAAAATCATGATTAAGAAGCAAAATCATAGTTTGCAGATGTTAGAACTGAAACTAGTTGCTCTTAGATGCAGTGACCACAAAAAAAAATATGCATGACATGAATTTTTAATATTGGGACTCATGAGTACTACCCCACAATGAACCATGACATAGAGAATGGATGTACATTTTCACAACTGATTAACAACTATTTGTAGTGATCCAATGATTTCATGAGAACAACCTACAATATGTGTAAGCATAAATAGTTATTTAGTTTATTATTCTTGTATAGTGTTTAAAGCACATATATTCAATGTTCTTTTAAATATTAGGTTGCATTTAATAGCAAGCAATCCATCCAGATTACCAGTAATTAATGGTGCCCCACCACATTACGGTATTTAGTACGTTTTTCTGGATGGCAATCTATCATATCTGGTAATCCGGATTGCCTCCCAAGACACAATCTGGATTACCTCTAGAAGAGATGGTAATCCATATTACCACCTTCCAGGTAATCAAATTACCAAATTACCCACCGCTTCTCCCTTTCTCTTCCCTTCCATAAATATAATATTTAATATTTTATATAATATATATAATATAATAAACATATTATTATAAAATATTATACTATATTATTAATATATTATATTATATAAATATACTATTTAATATAATATTAAATAATATAATATAAATATATTATATTATATTATATTATATAATTTAATTTATTTAATATATTAAATTAAATAAAATATATAATATTATATAAATATAATATTATTTTATATTTTTATAATATAAAGTATATTATATTATATTATATTTGATAATATAATATGTAAATTTAATATATTATTTAAGATAGTCAAGTAATATATTATATATCTTCTATTTAATATATAAATTTTTATATTCAATTTATTTAATGTAAAAATTTTAAATTTTTATATAAAAATCTAAAATAAAATATTTTTATATAATGTATAAAAATTATATTTATAATAAATGGTTAAATATAAAAATATATTTATAATAAATATATATTTGATTTAGAAATATTTTAAAATTTTGATTTTATATTATGTAACATTATCTGCATGTACCAAATATAATAATTCATAATACCTACAATCAATATTGCTAGCAATCCACGTTACCTTTCAAGATTGCCTGGTAATGTACCAAACGCAACCTTAGGATAGTACTAGTATTTTATTATCTCTCTAAAATGACATGATTTGCTATTTAATTAAATAAATTCTGAAAACCGAGACTTACAATTTCAGAAACATTGAGCTTTTACAAATATAAGTATTTTATCAAACAAGTCAGCACATCAGTATATAGCTATATGCACATCGCACTATGAGTAACCAATAGGAATTTTTTCTCCCATATATGTACGGGCCCCTCCACCTTCTCACCATATTGATTTCAGATCATATACTATGATACCTTGAGATTGATAGACAAAAAACCTGTGCCAGCCTCCTCAAACAAGCACTTAGCACGTCCACATGCATGCAGGCACAAATTTGCCTATAAGGGATAATTTTGCATTTAAATGGCCAAGGATTTTCACAACTTGTACCACCACAACACTTGAATACATGCATAAACTTCAGCCTGATTGATGACCAAATTGTACAATATAAACAAAATATTTTGATGCAAAAAAAAAAAACTAGTAAGTTTTCAATTATTTCATGGAAACTCTAACGAAAGTAAGAGGGAAGAAGAACATTTTTTATTGAATTACAGTTACATCCCATCATACAATTTTCCTTTTCAATTTCCAAAAAAGGCATGAAACAAAAAATGGTATCGAAGAAAGGTACATATATTGAAAATGAATAAGTGACTAAATAGTAACAAACCATAAAAGTACTTTCTTATGTGTTTTAAAGCCATGGAGTAATGTACTGTAATTGCCGCTAACTTACAATGGCAAACAACAACATAAGCAAGTTTATTCTAAAATAGAACAATTTCAGTAAATCTATCTAACCAACATCCTGTAAACTTGTAGATGGGATAGCAACTAAATCCTTGTTTCTCAAAAACTTTGGTGAAGTTTCTAGAAGGTGAAAAAGGATGCACACCCTTTAGTTTTTTATATTGTTAGATGAAGATGGATGCAAGCCTTACTCTCCCTCTTAATTTTCCACTAAATTCCAATTATTTTTCAAACCCGAGCCACATCCGCCACAATAAACCTATATCTGTCATTAAACTCCTATTGCCCGTTCTCCTGGATATTTACTTGATAGTAAATAAAACAAATGTGTTAATATTAAATATTACAAAGTTGATTCGTTTTCTTTTTCTTTGATGATACTTGGAGCTGATATGAGTCGTATACACTGCAACACAGTTTGCAAAGATAAGAGACTGGTTAGGTGCCTACCGGATATGACAATTTTGGCTCCCGAGGAAAGACAAGAGACCTCAAAGTGCATATAAATTCTTGAAGGGAAGGAGGCCAATAGTCCTGCCACATAGATGAATACAACTTGAGTAATTAGATCCTTGTGCACAAATATTCACATGCATCAATAGAAAGATGATATTTGAAATCAAACATAATCAGCTATCAACCTATCTTTATCTCTTCTTTCCTCTTTTGGATCTAAATAATAAATCTGTTGCATCATAAAAAATACAATCTTCATGCAGAATTAAAATTACAAGTACATTAAGCTCCTTCACTATATTATTTAAAGAACCAAGATTTCTTCTTTAGCATATCAACATGAAAGTAAATCAAGAAAAGTAAAGACACTAATATACCAGAACAATTTTCTTTTTATTTGCCGTGTCAACTTTCTCTCAAGTTAACATTCTGTTGCCAGCGCCAATCTACAACAATGCATCACTTAACACAGCGTCTCAAATCCAAGTTCGATCTTTTCAATAGATATTGGTTTTTTCCGGTTAAATTCCAATGTTCTGTCAGCATTTGCATGAAAACAAAGACAAAACCAAAAAGTCGCTCCACTTTGGCAGCTATATCACATTACGTTCAACCACTGGGTAGAGTAGGAGAATACTAAACCATCAAAAATAATTTTAAAAAAAATATGAAAAGGGGAATGCAATTCTATACACTACATAGCTAATCAAAATTCAAGCACTCGATAAAACAAAACAAGTTTCCAATTTAAACAAAGAATACTCTATTTTATAAACTCAGGCAGTTAAATGTTGAAAAAAGAATGGAACCAAAGAAGTAGGCATACCTGGACGACTCCAGAGGGTAATTTCAAGAGATTTTCTACCGATTCTTTCCGGAGGCATTCCAACCACTGCTCATCAACAATCTCCCACAACCTATCCTGAGGAATCCAACGATGTAAGACCAAAAACTGCGTTGGGTTCGAGGAAGGAATCGAAGGAAAGCTAGGGCTTTTGAGGCGACCTTGAAAAAATTGACAACGTGGGCGTTAAGGATGGGCTTGAAGGGCCGGAGGAAAACAGCAATGGCGTTCATCCACTCTAGGGTTTGGGTGGCGGACTCGCAGGAGTAGCTGCGACGAGGAGCGGCCATGGCGGACGCGCCAACCTTGGTCTGGAGGAACAATGGACGAAACTCCCGCCTCCCGGTCTCCCGGAGTCGGGGGCCTGGAATAAAAGTAGGTAAAGAAATTGGAGGGCGATGGTCTCAACTGACCCGACCCTAACCGTGCAAAATTGAATCCAAATTGGCTTGGACCGAGAGAAAGACCAAAAGTGTGGATTCAACTTGGGCACTCATTCAAGACTTCGCAGCATTCTAGTGCATAAAACTCCCATCAATAAAGAATCTAAGAAAAAGTGCCAAGAGACCATTTTTATAATTCAAATCTCTTAACCTTTAAAATGATCAGAGATGTCTAGAGCTTCATAAAAGGATCGCAGCCCTCAATCGGTTCGTCTCCAAATCGATTGAGCAGTGCCTTTTCTTCTTCCAGACCTTAAAGCAGTCCAAGAACTTCCAACAAAATGAGAAATGCCAGATAATTTTTAAAGATCTTAAAAGTTACCTCAATTCCCCACCATTTTTGGCAAGCCGGACCTGGGCAAAGAGCTATTCGTATACTTAGCAACTTCATTCCTTGCAATGGATGCAGTGATGATCCAAGAACGGAACAAGATCCAGAAGCTAATCTACTATATCAGCCAGATCTTGAGAGATGCTAAGACCCGATATTCCAAACTGGAGAAGCTAGTATATGCCCTCATAGTTATCCGAAAGCTCCGACCCTACTTCCAAGCCCACACCGTCATCCTTCTAACCAACCAACTTATAAAAAGCATCTTGCATCAACCTGATATGTCGAGGCGTATCACCAATCATGTGACCAAACTTTTTAAGTTTGATATCAAATTTTAGTCTCGGTCACTGATCAAAACTCAAGATTAGCTGACTATCTAGTCGAATACACCATCCCCGACGAACTAATTGAACCAAATAACACGGAGTCAATGTTTGCACAAGAAACCATTCTAAAGCTCACAAGCACCTAGGAGGTGTATGTAGACAGCTTTTCCAACTCCGAAGGGTCAAGGATGAATTGGTCATCGTAAGTCCAAAAGGAGTTATAGTGCATGCCTTATGCTTTAAGTTTATTGACGAATAATGAGCTAAATATGAAGCCTTGCTAGCAGGACTCCGAGTGGCCAAAGATTTGAGGGTATAGGATCTAAGGGTCTACAGCAACTTACAGCTAGTCATCGAGTATATCAAAGTTGATTATGAAGCTCAAGAAGAAAACATGATCAAGTACCTTTCGAAGGTCAAGGATCTGGCTTCCACCTTCTGCAGCTTTGAGATTCAATAAATTCCAAGAGAGGATAACTCCTAAGCTAACTTTCTGGCCAAATCGATGACCACTACACCAATAGCACTCCCCAAAGAGCATATTTCTAGCTAGCCAAGAAATCGACCATCAAGTACTCAGTAGAAGTGATGCAGTTAGACAATAGCCCTGTTGGATCGATTCGCTAATCAACTTTTTGAAGAATGATACACTCCCTACAGATCTAAAAAAGGCTCACAAAGTGAAACATCAAGCCTCCCAGTACCTTTTGCTTGAGAGGAAGCTCTATCAGAGATCATTCTCTCTATGCCTCCTTAGGTATCTACGCCCGTCCAAGGTTGATTATGCTCTGAGAGAATTCCGTGAAAGGATATGTAGGAGCCACGTCGAAAAAAAGGCCCTCTCATACAAGCTCCTCTGACAAGGCTACTACTGGCCCACGATGCAAAAAGATGCGGAGATCTTTATCATAAGGTGCGATACTTGCTAGAGGAATTCAAACATTCAGCACCTACCTATTGCTTTGATCACCCCTATGCGCACCCCCTGGCCTTTTGTGCAGTGGGAGATGGATGTCTTCTATCCATTTTTGCCTACCTCAAGATAGCAAAAGTTTATGATAGCCATTATGGACTACTTTACAAACTAGGTAGAAGCCGAGCCATTGGCCCAAATTACCAAGGCAAAGATGATTGATTTCATGTGGAGGGCCATAATCTATCGATTCGAAGTCTTCTAAGTGATGATCACCAATAATGGATGACAATTCATTGGAACTAGATTCGAGAAATTATGTGATGGAATCTCACATCACCTTATCTCTGTGGCTCATCCCCAAGCTAATGGGAAAGCAAAAGTAACCAACCAAACCCTCCTCCAAGGTATCAAAAAGAGATTAGGCAATGATAAAGGTTCGTGGGCTGACAAGCTTCACCATATACTTTGGGCATATCAGATGATACCGAGGGTTTCAATGGGAGAGACACCCTTCAACTTATCTTTTGGAATCGAGGTGGTGATCCCCGTTGAGCTCGGGATCCCATCCACGTGAGTTAGAAACTTCAATGAGCAAACCAACTCAGAAATGTGACTCATAGACTTAGACCTACTAGACGAAGCTCGAGAAAGAGCATGCATCAAAATGGCAGCATACCAATATAAAGTCATCTGATATTTCAACTATAAAGTCTAAAACAAAACTTTCAAAGTTGAAGATCTAGTGCTATGATGAGCAGAAGCTCCTAGCCTAGCCAAAGAGGCAAACTTTCATCAAACTGAGGACCCTATCAAGTAGAGGAAATCATCAAATCAGGAACCTACCGACTAAAGCAACTAGATGAAACCCCTCTACTCCGATCTTAGAACTCGGCTAATCTATGAATGTATTATCAGTAATGTAGTCCCTCATTAAATAAAAAATCTTTTTTAAATTATACATATCCTAACCAGCAGGAAACCAAGAAAGCTCCAACAACGAAGGTCGTTGAGCCAAACCCTTCAAGACAAAGCAAAGCCTTTGTCGAAGTTTGTTAAACAAGTTCAAAATCATCAGTCGAAGTATGAAGAGAGCCAAATGCAAAATATGGCCATTCGGTTCAAAATTTGACAAACAAACAGACAAACATAGATAGGAAATATAAAAGAATAATCATTTTATTAATAAATTTTGGATTACACATGTTTTTGGCCTCAGCCATGCTACATTTGTTTTAAGGATGCTTCATGAAGTACAGTCAAAGGATGGACGAACTTTGGAAGATTGACTTGAGACTCCCAAGCTCCATGTTGACAAGAGGATTGGTATTGAGTCTATGCTTTCTAGAAGGACAAAGTTTCCCTCCAAAAAGATGAAGGATATCTTTTCTATGCCCTTGAAGCAACTAGGATGCCTCGCCACATGCAGGAATTCCATCATGAAAGGGAGGTAGTGCATCATGAAGGTGAGGCCGACCAAGGTAAGGTGCAGACTCTTGCTACATGTGGTGGGGGCACCAGGCTCAGAAAGAAGAAGCTAATACCAAGTTCTTTATGGATTGAGACTAGGAACTCAAGTCTCGTATGAGTCCTGTATGTTTATTGAGTCCTGTTGGCCCTAAGCTCCAGCCCAGCACCGATCCTTGGCTACCCACCAGTAGCCAGGGACTCCGTGATAGCTTGCGCTCCTTCCAAGGAGGGCCCTCACAAACGCCGGCCACCGCCGACCACCGGGGGAGCCACCAGATGTCGGCGAAAAGGCAACGGGCCGGATCTATCGATCGGGAAAGCCGGTCCCGATGCTCGAGCAGGTAACGGCCAAACACCATCAAGGTCGAAAAGGAAAGACCCCCCGTCATGGACACCACCTCATGTCACCTTCTCCGTCTCCTTCAACCTCAATAGAGGATTCAACCGATGAGGCCATCAGGCACACAACCGAGAAGCGCTTTGAGGAGCAGGAGCGTAAGCTAGCGGAGCTATCCCGTCGATTTGAAATATGCAGGGCTCCACTAACGAGCCAGTGGGCTATGATGCCCATCCCCGCTTCTCCCGAGAAATCCAAGAGGAACCGATTTCCAACTGGTTCCATATGCCGTAGGTGGATCCCTACAATGGTACCACCGACCCCCTTGGATCATTTGGAAAGCTACAAGGCCCTCATGAGGGTCCAGGGGGCCACCGACGCCCTCTTTTGTATGCCTTCCCGGCAACCTCCAGAAGGCGGCTCGGGTCCAGTTCACCCACCTCGAGCCCGAAAGCATCGACTCTTTCACTCAGTTGGAGCAAAAGTTTGTGGCCCACTTCGACATTTATCGAAAGGTGCCATGTGAAGCAGATAGACTCTTCTCCATCTGGCAACAGGATCGCAAGCCCCTACAAGACTACGTGGCCCACTTCAAGGTTGCTGCGTTAGAGATCTACAATCTTAATAAGCCAGTTATCATGCTGGCACTAAAGCGAGGGATCAGGACCTCATGCCTGACCTACTCGCTCGACAAGAAACCTCCCAAGATGTATTCTGAGCTTCTCCTTTGAGCCCAAAAGTACATCCATGCCGAGGAGGTGGATCGTACAAGAAGGGAGCTGGACGGGAAGCCACTGAAGAAGTCAACTCCCGCAGAGGCGCCCGGGATGTAGAAGCCAGGACCCCCAACTCCCAACTTTCGCCGGGGGCAAGACCAAGGAGCGACCCCATTCCAGAGGAGAGGTTCACACCCCTCCTTGCCCCGAGGACGAAGATCCTCATGGAGATCGAAGGTGAGACTTTTCTGAAGTACCCAACTCCGATGAAGCCATCCACTGGCCATGATAAGATAAAGTATTGTCGTTTCCATCACGATCATGGCCATGACACCGAGAAATGTTGCAACCTCAAAAGGAAAATCGAAGAACTCATAAGAAGAGGCTACCTCGGGAGGTACATGGGAGGCAAGGCTCCATCGAACCTTAGGTGCTCTCCACTCTCTTGCTAGTCCCTGCAGTCAACAATCGCCCTATCGGGAAGCCGGTGGGGATGATATGCTGGGAAGCCGGGCGCACTTCCAAGAAGGCCTGGGGGTAGAGTGTTCTGAAAATGTACTCCCCTTTATGAGGGAAGGGGAAAATGAGGGAGAAAATGTAAATAACGATGCTGTGATCGTCGAGATGATGATCGTGAAGCATCTTGTAAAGCGGATTATGGTCGATAGTGGAAGTTCGACTGATATCCTTTTTTATGATGCCTTCTCCAGAATGAACCTGTCCTCTGCTCAGCTCAGACCTGTGCATGCTCCCCTTGTTGGTTTCATGGAAAACTCTGTAAGGGTTGAGGGAGAAATCACTCTCCCAGTCACTGTTAGGACCCCATCTCGGTAGAGCACTGTTATGATGACCTTCATGGTTGTTAGGCTTCCCTCAGCCTACAATATGATTCTTTGCCGACCTGGGCTCAAACTGCTCGATGCCGTCGTTTCCACAAAGCGATTGTTGGTACAGTTCCCCATCCCCTACGGTATCGAAGAAATGAGGGGGGCACCTCAGCCGGTATAACATTATCTCCAGTCTATCTCTGGAGCCAAAGTCCCCGAGGACGACCCCAGCATAGGCGATCTCGATCAAAGGGTGCAAGACCCCAGGGGTGGCCTGGTCGAGTGCCTGCTATCTTATTTTCTTGGAGTCAACCATGCGAAGATGGTGCAGATTGGGGCCTAGCTACAAGACGAAGAGAGGAACCACCTGTTGGAGTTCCTACGGGTGAATATAGATGTGTTCACTTAGACGGTGGCAGACATGCCAGGTATTCCCCCTGACATCATCACCCACAAGCTGAGTATTAACCCAAAACACTGGCCAGTTCGACAGAAGAAGAGAAGCTTCATCCCGGAGAGGCAAGCGGCGATTAATGAGGAAGTGGACAAACTCTTCACTACCGGCTTCGTTCGGGAGGTACAATACCCGAGCTGGCTGGAAAATGTAGTGATGGTAAAGAAGAGTAATGGTAAATGGAGGATCTGTGTAGACTACACCGACCTCAACAAGGCATGTTCGAAGGACAGCTTCCCTCTGCCGAAGATTGACCAGTTGGTGGATGCCACCTTGGGGCACTGACTACTCTCCTTCATGGATGCATCTCTGGATACAATCAGATCCGGATGTACCCAGAAGACGAGGAGCACATGGCCTTCATCACCGACCGAGGGACATACTGCTATAGGATGATGCCCTTTGGCCTGAAGAATGCTGGGGCCACGTACCAGTGTCTAGTCAACAGGGTCTTCAAATACCAAATTGGTCAGAACATACAGGTGTACGTGGATGACATGCTTGTCATGAGCAAGCCGAGCTCGGACCACATTGCTGACCTCGTCGAAGCCTGTCACAACCTCCAGAAATATCAAATGAAGCTGAAACCAGCAAAGGGCGCTTTCGGAGTGGCGGTAGGAAAGTTTCTTAGCTTCTGGTCACCTAGAGGGGCATTGAAGCAAACTCGAAGAAGGTCTAGGCGATCATCGACATGGAGCACCTGACATCCAAGAAGCAGGTCTAGTGCCTGACAGGCCAGATTGCAACTTTGAGTCAGTTCATCTCAAGATCAGTCGACCGCTGCCTTCCCTTCTTCAAGGTGCTGCCAAGATGCATGACTTCACCTGGACAGAGGAGTGCAAAATGGCCTTCGAAGAATTGAAGAAGTTCCTGGCATCTCCGTCACTGCTCTCCAGACCGGAGGAAGGAAAGGAGCTCCTACTCTACCTGGCGGTCACCCCTGGGGCCATTAGCTCAGTCCTCATCCATGTAGACAAGGGCGGATCCTAGAAGCCGGTATACTATACCAGCAAAATCCTCTACGACGCGAAGATCAGGTATACTCGCTCCGAAAAACTCAATTTTGCTCTAATAATGTCTACTAAGCACCTTAGGCCATACTTCCAAGCACACCCGATCGCGGTCATGATGGATCAACCGCTGAGGACCATACTTAGCCACCTCGAAACCTACGAGAGGCTGGTTAAGTGGTCCCTAATGTTGAGCGAGTTCGACATCGCATATCGACCGAGGTTGTCACAGAAGGTCCAGGTCCTAGCTGACTTCCTAGTTGAGTGCACGGGGCTCGCTGAGGAGCCAGAGTAGACGACCCCAGAGCATCAAGTTAAGCCTGAAGTAGATGAGGAGCACTGGATCCTCCACATCGATGGCGCGTCCAACACCGGCGGGAACGGAGCTGGCCTCATCCTCACCAACAGCGACGGGATCGTGGTAGAATGTGCTCTCCGCTTCAAATTCATCGCGATAAACAATTAGACGGAGTACGAGGTGCTCCTCGCAGGTCTAAGAGTCTCTCATGAGCTGGGCGTGCAAAGCCTGAAAGTCTTTATTGACTTCCAACTGGTGGCCGGACAAGTCTCCAGAGAATATGAAGCCAGAGATCCCTAGATGATGAAGTACCTGGAGCGAGTCCGCTCAAGCACGGCAGTTTTTCGATGCTTTGGCATCTCCCATATCCCCCGCAGAGCAAATGCTCGTGCGGATACATTGTCAAGAATCGCGACCTTGCCGGACTTATCATTGGGGCGTGCCCACATCAAGTACTGTGAAAATCCAAGCTACGAAGCCCCGAAGGAGGTGCAGCAAGTCATCCTGAAGCTGAGTTGGATGGACTGGTACATCGGATACATTGTTAATGGCACCATACTAGAGGACCGCATGGAAGCCAGCCTCATCAAGAAGAAAGCCTCCTGGTTTGTCCTGATGGAAGGGCAGCTCTACCGCCGATCCTACTCCTACTTGCTCTTGAAGTGCCTGAGGCCCGCGAGGCAGCCTTCGTACTCCAAGAGATACATGAAGGCCTCTACAGGAACCATGTGGGAGGAAAGACACTGGCGTACAAAGCTCTCCGCCAGGGGTACTTCTGGGAGACCATGAGGGAGGACGCCATCGACTTTGTGAAGAAGTGCGATAGATGTCAGCGCCACGCTCACATACAGCACCAACCGACGGTGCCACTCTCCCAGCTCTCCGCCCCTTGGTCTTTTGCCCAGTGGGGATGTACATCTTAGGGCCATTTCCCCCTACACCGGGGCAACAAAGATTTCTACTGGTGGCTATTAACTACTTCACCAAGTGGGTGAAGGCAGAGCCACTAGCACAGATCACGGAAGCCAAGGTCCACCAGTTCTTCTGGAAATCAATCATCTGCCGCTTCGGACTCCCTCACTGCATCATCACTGAAACGGACAGTAGTTCAACAATTGGAAGTTCAAAGGGTTTGCACCGAGCACGGCATCCAACATCGCTTCACCTCAGTAGCTCACCCCCAAACAAATGGGGAAGCTGAGGTGACCAATCGGACCTTCCTCCAAGGACTCAGGACTAGACTGGACTGGGCCAAGGGCAGATGGGTAGAGAAACTCCCAAGTATTCTATGGGCCTACCAGACAATGCCTAGAACGGCGATGGACGAACGCCTTTCAACCTTGTCTTCAGCACTGAGGCCATCGTCCCAGTTGAGCTCGGCGTGCCCATATTGCGGGTACATTAGTATGACAAAGCAAAGAATCCGGCATGCCTTCAACTCAACTTAGACTTTCTTGAAGAAACCAGGGACAAAGCTCGGCTCTGGATGGCAGCATACCGGCAATGAGTGGCCCGGTACTACAACGTGCGGGTAAGGCCAAAAGTCTTCCGACCTAGTGACCTGGTGCTGCGCCGAGCTGAAGCATCTCAACCCTGAGAGTGCGGCAAGCTCTCGCCAAACTGGGAGGGCCCCTACAAGGTGGTCGAAGCTCTTCCGCATGGAGCCTACTTTCTTGAGGATTTGGACGATGCCAGATTCCCACAAATATGGAATGCCTGCAACCTGAGAATATACTATCAGTAGTGTAAGGCTTTCTCCTAATAATAATAAAGATTTCTTTTACACAAATTGCTCTCTGCCTTGCAGGGATATCGCCGCCTAGCCCAAGGTCCGGCATGTTCAAACCCGGAGCCTAGCACTTCGGAGCTCAAGCCCAGAGCCCAGCTTCCTAGCACCGAAGCTCGGAGTCCAGCTCTCCAGTACCAAAACCCGGAGCCCAGCTCTCTGGCACTCAAGCCCAGAGTCCAGCTCTCCGACATCGTAGCCCGGAGTCCAGCTCTCTGGCACCGAAGCCCGGAGCCCAGCTCTCCGGCACTCAAACCCGAAGCCCATCTCTCCGGCACTCAAGCTCGGAGCCCAGCTATCTGGCACCAAAACCCAGAGCTCAGCTCTCCGATACTCAATCTTGGAGTCCAGCTCTCCAGTACCGAAGCCTGGAGCCCAGCTCTCCAGCACTCAAACCCGGAGCCCGGCCCTCCGGCACTCAAGCCCGAAGTCCAGCTCTTCGGCACCGAAGCCCGGAGCCCAGCTCTCCGGCACTCAAGCTCGGAGTCCATCTCTTCAGCACTCAAGTCTGGAGCCCAACTCTTCGGAACTCAAGCTTGGAGTTTAGCTCTCCAGCACTCAAACCTGAAGCCTAGCTCTCCAACATTCAAGCATGGAGCCCAGCTCCCCGGTACTCAAGCCTGGAGTCCAGTTCTCCAGCACTCAAGCCTAGAGCCCAGCTCTCCAGCATCAGTAAAGTAAGGTCTTTCCTCACTAATAATAAAGATTCTCCTTGTGTAAATCCTTTTTGCCTTGCAGGAGAATCATCGCCAGGCCCTAGGCCCGGCACGTGAAATCCTTAGATCTCATGCCCCTCTGGCACCAACGATCGGACCTTGCTCCGGCACCAGGAGCCTATCTTCCTGGCATTTAAAGCCTGGATCTCATGCTCCTCCGGCACCAAAGACCGGACCTTGCTCCGGCACCAAGAGCCTAGCTTCTTGGTATTCAAAGCCCGGATCTCACGCCCCTCCGGCACCAAAGATCGAACCCTGCTCCAGCACCAGGAGCCTAACTTCCTGGCATTCAAAGCCCGGATCTCACGCCCCTCTAGCACCAAAGACGGACCTTGCTTTAGCACCAGGAGCCTAGCTTCCTCGCACTCAAAGCCCGGATCTCACGCCTCTCCGACACCAAAGACCAGACTCTGCTCCAGCACCAAGAGCCTAGCTTCCTGGCATTCAAAGCCTGGATCTCATGCCCCCCGGCACCAAAGACCGGACCCTACTCTGGTACCAGGAGCCTAGCTTCATGGCACTCAAAGCCCGGATCTCACTTCCCTTTGGCACTAGAGACTGGACCCCCCGCTATGACACCAGGGCCCAAGCTTTCTGACGTTGAGCAGAGTAGAGGGATCTTCACAGTCACTTCACCCCCAAGCTGGGCATGACCAAGCAAGTCAAGAACTCCTCCCTCACCTTTTTACTTATCCGGGGATCCGTGGGAAGGGTCACCCAGGCACTTAGTACTTCAGGGCCATGCACCCGCACAGGTACATGCACCCAGATGATCGAGAAGTGGAAAGGAGATGCTTGCAATACAAAAAGAAAAAAAGAAGAAGAAAAGACAAGTCAAGTTGGGTGAAAAATATTTTCATTGCTTGGCAAAATGATACATTGATCCTGGGCCCTGACATGCCGGGCAGCCCAGGTCAAAAACAAAAAAAGAAAGGGATTACAACTGCTATGAGCCCCTACTTTACTCGGTCGGTGCCTTTCCCGGACGATGCCCAGGTGAGGTCTTACCCTCTCTGGCCTCCGGGGTCGGGGCCTCTCCTTCAGTCGCCACCATCGGCGGAGTCGGTTCAGCCATGGCTGCACGCTCCTCTACCGCTGCTGGTGCGGGAGTCGAAGGTGTTCTTCCCGCGGTGCCCAGAAGGCAGAGGCTGGCCATTTGCTTGTCCAAGAGAATGCCGCGCAGCAGGGACTGGTAATATGCGAACCCCTTGAAGAAGGAATCTATCACCATCTCCTTGAAGTCGAGCTTGAACTCTTGGGAATCCTTATTTTTGGCCACTGCCTCGGTCGCCTCCTTCCTGGCAGCCTCTACCTGGCGAGTCGCCTCGACTACCTCCTTTCTAGCAGCCTCGGCCCGGCAAACTGCCTCGGCTGCCTCCTTCTTTACAGCCTCTGCTAAGATGACTATCGTGGAGAGCTTCCCCTCTGCTCTGGCAGCCTTCTCGGCAGTCGTGACCTTCTTCTCGGTGGAGGCAGCCCACTCCTTCACTGCCTCCAACTCAGCTCCGAGCTCCTTCAGCTGGGACCTCTTGGCCCTAAGCTCCTCTTCAAGCTCCTTCGAAAGTCGCTAGGCGCTCACGACTTCACCCCGGAGCCCTTTGACCCTCATGTTGGCCTCCCAGGCCTCCTCGTTCTTCTACCCCAGCTCAGCCTTCAAGGAGTCGAGCTCCACCTCTTGCTCCCTGTCCCTACTGGCCCAAGTATGGCAGTAATCCCTGATGAGCAAAAGCTTCGTGCCTTGCTGCATCGAAGAAGGTGTCAGTCACGAAGACGAGAAAAGAAGAAAGGGGTCGAGGTAAGGTAGGAAAGTTCTTACGGTGAAGATGTGGGAGAAAGTAGCGTTGATGGCATCACCCAGGAGCTTCTCGGCCTTCTCCCACCGGTCGCACGACTGGACAGCAAAGTCCATCATGTGCTCGACAAGGGCCGGGTACTTGATCAGGGAGATGTTGGGTGCCAGCTTGAAGGGCACTCGATGGTAATCCTTGTCCTTCTTGCTCACCACCGGCGTGGGGTCACCTGCCCCATCGGCAGGTGAAGCTTCCAGTGTAGGCTGAGGGCTCGACACCTCTTCAAACGGTGCCACCGATGTTGACCCCGCCCTTTCTTGCTCTCCGTCCTCCTCGACCTCGACGATCTCCAGAGGGGGAGATGCCACCACAATAGTAGCAGCAGCAGATCTGGCCTGGGCGACCACCTTGGTTTCCAGTGCCAGAACTGGATCATATTGCCTCGGAGACTCGGGGACAAGCTCGGCGACCCTCCTGCTTAGCTTGGGAGCAGGCTCAGCTGGCATGACAGGTACTGCCCTCGCACCACGCTCTATACAAGCCTGCTTCGAAGGGGACTTGCCGACTCTCTTTGCTTGGCCCCTCTCCTTGGAGAACGAGAGGAGCTCATCCATGAAGAATTTTATGCCTGCACCAAGTTAGAAGACATCAATTTTGAGTAAAAAAAGAGAGAGAGAAAAGAAAAGAAAGAATAGAAAAATAAAAGGAAATGAGGTTCGAACCGAACTCACCCATTGCTTGTATTGGGCTGACTTCGGCCTCGAACAGATTCCTCTCTGATAACAGAACCTCAAGTGAAGGGATCTGAGCGGAGCGGAGCTGGTCATACACCTCCCGGTCAATCGCCTCGACTATAGAGTTCCGGTTAGGTGTCCGATCTGGGTCGCTCCAAGCCTAGTCAACCCCCTCAACCGAGGCAAAAAAATATCTGCCCTTCCACCCTTTGATAGAAAAGGGGAGTTCAAACCTAATGCCCCTTGGGCGCGAGAGAGAGACCACCACCCCTCCTCGGTGGGGTGGCATTTTAGGATAAAAAAGATCCTGAACAAGGAAAAACGGGCAACTATCTTGTGAAAATGACATAAAACAATGAAGCAAAATATTGTCCTAATGGCGTTTGGGACAAGTTAGGCAGGAACAAGGCGGTAGTTATTCAAGACAAAAAGAAAGAATGGATGGAATGGAAATCCAAGGCCCCCTGCAAGAGCTTCCTCGTAGAGGGCTATTCGGCGCGGGCCACTGGAGGAGACCCGCTCCCCCGATCGAGGAATCGAGAGCCGAACGGAGTTCGGTACATCGCAGGTCTCCTGGATGGTCACGAGCTCCGTGGTAATGATCACTGAAGCAATCTCGCCGGGACCCGTCGACCGAGGAGGTTCAGGAGTAGGTCCAGGTAGAAGAAGAGGACGAGGTGGAGGAGAAGATGCGGGTTCCCTAATCACTATCCCTCTAGGCACGGGTCTTCTGCTGAACTCAAAACGCGCCAAATCCTCCTCCTCATCAGAAGAAGAAGGCAGCCTCGACCTAGAAGGCCCGACCTCACCCTGATTGGTTGTGGGGCAGAAGTTCGGGCCGAAGCGGGACATTGGGAAGAAGATGAAGGCAGAGGACACAGAGAAATAAGGAAGCAAGAAAAGATGGACAAGAGTCTGGGAAAGAACCTAGCCCTAGAAGGAAGTCTCTACTCGACCGGGATGGGGAGGAAGGAGACTAACCCGGTGAACCTAGGAAGATAAAGATAGCCGAGAGAGCGAAGGAAGAACTTCGGTACGATGGCGAGCACGCAGGATTTGAAAGAAGATATATTTTGGAAAAGATTGCCTTTCCTTTCGAAGTGACCGGCACCCAACCATACGTTACAGCTCCCCCACAAATGAATCCATGCCACGTGTCATCAATTGGCAAGGTTGGCATTTTGTTTCGACTATAGATGCTCTGAATTCTGTGCTCGCAATAACTACTCCTCGGACGTGTCCACGTGGCTCCCCCGGATAGGCTGGAGAAATTGCTTCATGAAGCGCCGACGATCGTGGCCCTCATTATGCCAGATTTTCACCTTTCCACGTCAGCATTGCATTTACTCCCTTCGCCCCGAGCACCCCACACCAACGAGACTCGGGAGTAAGGGGCAAATGATGTGGCGGAACGCTAATGCATAATCCCTGTCAAATTCCATGTTAGAGAAAGTTACCACGATGGACACTCCTCCTCGGACTCCTTTACCGGGCCGAGCTCCTTCAGAATATCAGGATGGCCTGTCGAAGCTGAGTTTCGTCCTCCACCAGGTCGGCTCCTGCAAGATTGGGATGCCTAGGCTGGAGTCGAGCGATCTCCTCCGCTAGATTGAGCCCCTTCGAGGTCGAGCCCCCTGGGCTAGAGTCGAGCCCTGCCCTCCTTCGCCAAGTCGAGCCCCTCCGAGATTGAGCCCTCTGGGCTGGAGTCATGCCCAGCCCTCCTCCACTAGGTCGAGCCCCCTCGAGGTCGAGCCCCCTCAAGGTCGAGCCCCTTGGTCCAGAGTCGAGCCTAGCCCTCCTCCGCCAAGTGGAGCCCCTTCGAGGTCGAGCCCCTCGGAGTCGAGCCCAGCCCTCCTTCGCTAGGTCGAGCCCCCTCGAGGTCGAGCCCCTTGGTCCGGAGTTGAGCCCAGCCCTCCTCTATCAAGTGGAGCCCCTTCAAGGTCGAGCCCCTCGAAGTCGAGCCCCTTCGAGGTCAGCCCTCCTCCACCAAGTCAAGCCCCCTCGAAGTTGGGCCCCTTGGACCGGAGTCGAGCCCAGCCTTTCCAGTTCAGCCTCCACCTTAGACAAAGGTGCCAGCACCCAAAGGGGCGACACCATCCTTCTTGGACATCGACGAGCTACCCGAGGACTGCAAGAAAGCACCCACTAGGCCGTGATGATCGTCCCCAACTGCCACTTACACCAAAAAAGAAGGAAGCTCCTTGATCGAGGCACCGCACTCTCCACCGACAATCTGTACCACTCAAAAGGATAAATCAACTAGGAGATTCGAATCCTGGGGTGGCTATCCCCCGATCGAGGCCTTGCCAAGCTTTTCGGAATGGAGTGACCGGAAGGAATGTTAGAGTGCATGGTAGGTTTTCTTATCATGAACCAAGAAAGATGTCCCGTCCACAGCCCGGAACACCGCCACACGTACTTGTTGGCACAAGAAAGATCCCGAGGTAGGCGTTCAACAACCACCTGGACTTAAAAGAGCTATCGACAGCCCCTAACGGGGAGGTAAAGGTAAAAAATCCTCAAGCAAGCGAGAAGGAAGAGGCCACACAGGTGAACCACCAAGGAGATTGAGAATTCATGGCTACTGGAGATCCATGGGAAGGATCGCCTAGACACAACCATCCAGCTCCAGTTCACCTCGGCTGCCACTTTTTCCAGCTCATTTGCACCCTACTCACACATTATTCACTCCTCCTAGCATGGAGTCCATCTCATGGGCTTGGCTAGGAGGATCTGTTCCCTTGGATCATCACTGACTTGACCATCAGAGTACCCCCACCGGAATCCCCGGCCCGGGTCTCTAACTATGTTTTGTAGGTCCCGAAGAGTAGGCCGGTCCCATCGAGACGAGGGGCGATCCGATGCCGACAGCAACTACAGGCCACGATGATCTTGGTGGCAACACCTCCCATTCCAAGATAAGCGTCTATCATCATGTCCTTGATATGATCTAGGCACCCCTCCTGCATAGAATCCCTCCATTAGAAAAGGGAACCCTATGCCCTTGGTGCCTACACCAATGGCCAGTTGCGGCATTTTTATATAGACTTTGACATGAAAAGGATCTAGCGAAAGCTCATGTCACTAGCCCTCTACTTATAGAGGAGCTTGGTGGAAGCTGGCCGCACCCATGCCCAACCACTGCGACACGTGTCCTTCTATAATAGTTGAACATCTTTAAGAAAGGAAGTCGAGGTGGCAAGCAGCCAAGTCAAGGTTCTTATCCCCTTAGGATCAAAACATTAATGCCCAAACATTCCCACTTGTGTGGTGCCATAAAGGCACTTGATGTCCAAGGGTCAATCAAAACTTCTCAAGGAGCCAAGCTTGCAACAAGTAGAACTCTTAGCTATGTCACATTTCCTAACTTGAAGGGACAACCTTGAGGCCTTCATCGTGGAACAACACGTTGAATGCACTCGAAAGAAAAACATGAGACGAGAGTTACTATTATGAATTTAGATAAGTATCAACCATGAAGTGTCTAGCACCCATTGCTATAGACTACCCTTGATTAGTTGAAAGTCTCAATGACCCCTTAGCAGCCTGCGAATTGAAGGTGATTTAGTTTTTATGGTTATAGATGATCCTTGATCGATTGAGAGCCTTAATGATCCCTCAGCGACCATGAATAGAAGGCTTTTAGTGCCCACGGCTCAAGAAGACCCTTTATCGATCAAGAGCCTCAACGACCCTTCAGTGGCCCACGAATGGAGGGTGATTTAGCATGCACGACTCCAAATGACCCTCAATTGATCAAGGCCTTAATAGCCCCTTAGTAGCCCACGAATGGAAGGCGATTCAATGCCTATGGCTTCAAACAATCCTCGATCGATTGAGAGCTTCAACAGCCCGCGAATGGAAGATAACTTAGTATTCATAGTTCCAAACGACCCTTAGTTAGTCAAAGCCTCAAGGCCACTCAGCATCTATGGCTCCAAATGACCCTTAGTCGATCTGAGCCTGTTGCCCAATTAGCCAACCCAAGAGGGGGGATGAATTGAGTTTTAAAAAAAAAAATAGCAAGTATGTGCCTTTTGAAACCTTGTATGGTGAGTGAAGTAGATAGAGTATTGCATGCGAAAGTAAATAAGAATGCAAAAGTAAGAGCAAACACAAATACCACAAGATTTAGAGTGGTTCGGAGCAACCCAGCTCCTACACCCACTACTCAATGTGCATACTTGGGATTTTCATTATATTCACCCCGAATACAATTGAATTATTTTTCTATGGGCTCACAATCCAAAACCCAATACAAAGTTAGTTTTTTCGGTTGCACTAATAACCCAACTTAGTTTTCAAGACTAACCAACAACCTAAAAACAACTTACAAGCTATAGCCACCTGCTGTACTTGTAACAACTCAAAATAGAGTTAGCAAAAGAAGCAACACTAAAACAAATCCAATGTTATTGAATGGTTGCAGTTGAAGCTCTCAATGAGGCCTTCTTGAATACTCCTTCGATGCTCTTCAAGGCTCTCTTAACTCTTCAAAGATTAACTTAAGAATGTAGTTGAAAATTATTGGAGAACTTTAGTTTTCACTTGAAAGCTCTTAGAATATTCAATACTTTCATTAAAGTTCTATAAAAGTAATTTTTCTTTTCTTGTATCCTTCATTTATAGCTTCTTGAAGTATTCCTAGATGAATATGGCCATTACAATACCTTGGGAATCAAAAACTAGCCATTGGGAGGCTTTAAATTCAAAAATTTGAATTTTAGAACTAGCTGTTATTGTTGAAATTCTGGGATTTGAGTCGACTCGCAGAGCTTGAGTCGGCTTGGATTGTCAGTGAAGTAATTCTGCAGTCTATGAGAGTTAGCTCCTATCAAATTAGAGTCAGCTCAGACTACTGAATCTTAGAACCAATTTTCTTTCACTCTGTGAGAGTTGGCTCTGATCTTGTTAGAGTCGACTTGAATGTTTTATATCAGAAAAGTGTTGTGCCATGCCAAGAAATGTATAAGCTCTATCTATTAGAGTCAGCTCGAGTGAAACTTCTCCAATGGCTTCCAAACAGTTTCAAACTTCTTCCAAACTACTTCTAAACCTATTCTAAGGTATTTATACTTAAAATTACATTGATTTGGCCCTTTTTCATGAATATACAATTGAATTTACTTAGGGCTCTTAAATACATGAAACTTTTTCTTGAATACATAGATACATTCCAATGGTCTTGAGAAACATAGGATTGATGATTGTCCATTAGAAATGCCCTACAAAAACTTCTTAAACACTTGAAAAGTATCAGTATCAAATGCATACTCTAATATTTTGTAATCATCAAAATCATTCTAAGGGTCAACAGTCTCCCCCTTTTGATGATGACAAAACATTGGGCATGGAAATAATAAGTACCTTTACATTTTTAACTGTATCAGAGTAAATAAGTTTAGAATGTGCTATACAGTATACCAAGCAATTCAAGTTATGATATAGTGTAGGAATTCATTTTACAAATTGACTGAAGTGTTAGAGCTATTAAACATTTTAGCTAATTTTTTTAATTTCTATGAGTCTTTGATGAAATATTCTTCCCCTTGCTCAAACATCTAACATTTTGCACACACATTGCTCATTGTAATTTTCCATGTATCATATATATATCATCAAACTATATCATCACATAATTTAATTTTGCACACATTTTTCATGTATCACGTTATATTACTCCCCCTTTTTGCCATCAACAAAAAGGTGCAAAATAAATATCATCACACATTTAGAGAGTAAAAAGGGAAGTAAATACGATTGTCAATGTTGATCCCTTGAATAATTTTGATGATAGCAAAACATTGGAGCATGCACTTGTATTACTAACTATTTTTTGAGTGCTTTACAAGTTTTTGTAGGACGACTTTAATGCTCAATCACAACTCTTACAACTTTGTCATATGTTATGTGTAGTGTTGTAAAAGTATTATGTAAAGAAAAGCCCATAGAAAACTTGATGTAGTATTCATGAAAATATGTTGCTTCTATATGTTTTCATGTTTAAAACTCTTTAAGATTAATTTTTGATGGAGTTGTAAAGTGTTTTGGGTGACTAAAAGTCACTAGATGTCATCTGGAGAAGAGTAGAAGATTTCATTGAAAAATCACTCGAGCCAACTCGAGGAAGGAGAGCCGACTCTAGTTCATGGCACACTTGAAGGTTTTTGGCATGCAGAAATCTGAGTCGACTCGAAGGAACCCGAGCCGACTCATCCAAAGCTTCATTTCTTGAATCAGACAGGCGAGCCAACCCAAAAGCAATATGAGCTGACTCAACCATTCTATCAGATAATTGAGTCGACTTTTCAGAAGGTGAGCTGACTCTTCCAGAGTACAGAAAAAATCAGTTCTAAAAGAACAACCCAGGCGAGCAGACTCTACTAAGAAGAGCCGACTCCTCCAGAGTATAATTTCGAAGACTTAAGAATCCAAGTTGACTCGACTGAGGTGAGCTGACTCAACCAGAATAAGGAATCAACGACCCTGAGAATCCGAGCTGACTCGATTGAGGCAAGGTGACTTGACCAGAGTGAAGACTCAACTACTCTATGGATCCGAGATGACTCGAAGTATCCGAGCTGACTCGAACGTTGATTCCAGGCAAGTAATGACTAGTTCCATAATTTCATTTTTGAATCTAAAAAATACTCCAACGGTCAAATATCAAATCCCAACAGTCTACAATAATTATATCCATCTAAGAAGAGTATAAGACTCTATAAATGAGGAATTTGGACAACCCTTGAAAAATGAAGAATGAATAGTTAATGATCAAATGAGCTTATGAGCAAGAGAGTACAAAAGAGTATTCAAGTCAGCCTTCAAGAACTTCACCAACTCAAATCTGAAGCTTGAAGCATTTATTGAAGAAGTTGAAGAAGCCATTGAAGAGCAGTAAAGAGTAATTAAGAAGGTTTCTCTTAAGCTGCAACTGTAACCATCAGACAACTTTGGTTTGTCAATTAGTTGCTTATTTTTTTCTACTCCTTTGTGAGTGTGGGTTTTTGGTGAGCCCGGTTGAAAAACCAAGTGTGGGTTTTTGGTGAGCCAGGTTGAAAAACCAAGTTGGGTTTTGGATTGTGAGTTCGGTAAAACAATCCAACTGTATTCCATGGATGAATATAGTGGAAATCCCAAGTAGTATCTTGGATAGTGGACATAGGAGCGAGGTTGCTCCAAACCACTATAAACTTATTGTGTTTGTGATTGTGCTTTTTCTTCTTTACTTGCTTCTGCTTTAATTACTTGAATCACAGCACCTCCACACTAAAGAAGATTTAAAAGAGCCCATATTTGATTAAATTTTTTAAACTCCCAATTCACCGCCCTCTTTGGAAAGCCACCTGGACAACAGTCATAAATAGTGAAATTTCATTTCAATACATGTAACACAATGACATACATGAAGTACAATAGAAACAAGACATCTATGAGGCTAGTCCTCATTAGATGGAAGATCTAATACAACAGTAGCCATAACCCTAGAAGCAGATAACCTAGGAGTATGATGGGTCATGTTTATGGTCCTAAGAGAAGGGCTAGCTTTAGGTCTAACAGGAGCTCTAGATCTATGATACTGTCAGGTATAGGTCTGGCTTTAGTAGGTGTTGTTGGAGTAGGCTCAGGCTTAGAAGCTGAAATCAATGGAGTCCTCTGATCAGTAAAACCATTAGATAATGCAAGAGTGCTGGTCCCGAGAGAATCTAAGTGGTAGGAGTATCAGGGATGCTCTACTCACGCTGCTCTATCTTTGGTGCTGGTGTGTCCATGACAAGTGGATCTGTAGAATGCACATCAGCTTACTAATCAGTAGTGTATCCATAATCCTGTCCATCATTTGGGGGTGAAGGAGGTGATGCAAAGGGTCCAGCTGAGGTAATCTGATGTAGAGCTGCTAGAATCCTACTGAAACCATTTCTGATCTCAGTATGCAGTAGATCAATCCTAGAGTGTACCTCTGCTCGAACTATCTGAAGATCAGATTTGAGAGTAGAAATATCATCTCGAAGTATCCTCATGTGCTCAAAATCATGCTGCTGTCCACCAGTGCTGGGCTCTGGAGGTACTGACGGAGGTGGTGTGGCAGGTGCTGGCTTTGAGGGTCCACCTCATCATCGTGCTCATCCTTATCATCTCTAGTCTACTCAGCAGTCTCAACATCATCTGGGATATCATCCTCATCATCATCATCATCTGAGTGAGCTGCTCTCTATCTTGATATTTTCTTCATCCATACTCCTTCAACTTTATGGTACCCCATTCTATGAAGTGACTTCTCTGAAAATCTACCAGTGTGCAGAAGGGGTCTACTGTCCTCTCTAGATAGGTCAATACCACAGTCCTGAAACAGTAAGGTTGTTAGCTCCACCCAGTGATTTTGATGAATAACAAAATATTGAGTGCATATTGTATACTAATGTGGATTTCAAGTTATGAGTTTTCAAGAAGAAAGCACCTCAAAATTCCAAAAACTTATATTTCATGGCATGTAATGGCACAGAGCATTTCTCACGAATCCGGACATTCTCTTCATTGAAAAAGGGCATCTAATTGATTAAATTTTATGTGTTTATGATTCATTTAAATTTCAAGAATTATATTTATGTTTTCGAGGCCATTTACACTTGAATCTGAGCTTTTCAGTCTCAAGTATCGATACTTGGAAAGTCAAGTGTCGGCACTTCAGCATTTGGCATAAAAAAAATCCTTGGCATGCCAAGTGTCAACACCTAGAACCAAGTGTCGACACCAAGTGTCGACACTTAGGTTTCCAAGTGTCAACTCAAGGCTTGAGAATTTTGAAAATACAGAACTTTATAATTTGAGGATTTTTGTGTCAAGTGTCGACACCTGTGCATCAAGTATCGACACTTGAAAGTTCAAGTGTCGACACCTAGAGATCAAGTGTCGACACTTGACAGCCAAGTGTCAACACCTGACAGCCAAGTGTCGACACCTGACAGCCAAGTGTCGACACTTGCAGCCTGACAGCTCTAACGGATCTATTTTTCTGGCATGCAGAACTTGATTTTCAAGCTCCTAACGGCTATTTCCGAGGTTCCAACGGTCACAAACCATTTTTTGGAAGGTTCTTGGTGTATTTAACCTCCACCAACTTCATTTTAAAGACAAGGAAGTGTATTGAAGTGCATTCAAGTCTACTCAAAAGCCAAAAAGCCTATATTCTCTCAAATACTTCACATCAAAAGCCTCTTATAGTTAGATTCCTTGAAAAGCCTACAAGCTCATCCTTACTTCATTCCAAAATAGGCACTTTGAAGGAGATTGCAAGGAAGAGTCAAGACAAAGCATCAACTTGAGCTTTAAAGATTTCATTCTACTCTTGAAGAGAGTTTGTTTTAGTTTTAAAATTGTATATCTGTTTTTACATTGTGATTTGACCTTGCTTTCAAGGGTGTCTTGAAAGAAGGTTATTGTGGTTTGTTGGTGAGCCAAAGGGATAAAACCAACTAGGGTTAACTTGTGAGCCCGAAGACAAAACAAGTGTTAAGGTTTGTTGGTAAGCCTAAGTGATAAAACCAACTTAGGTTTTGACTTATAAGGCTTGTGAAAAATAAGTCAACTGTAATCTAGTTTGGATTATAGTGAAATTCCCAAGGGTGGCTTGGGGAGTGGATGTAGGTGCTAGGTTTACACCGAACCACTATAAACCTTGTGTTTGTGTGTGATTGCTCTCTTCCTCTCTTGTTCTTTGATTATTGCTATTGCTTTAAATTTCTTGCATTGAATTCATCATTATTCACTAGCACCACTAGTCCCTCTCATTATTATTTTAAATTTTTTAAAAGGCCCAATTCATCCCCCCTCTTGGGCTCCATTTCTGGGCAACAAGTGGTATCAGAGCACCGGTACTCTCTTGTAGGTCCAAGGATCTTGAGTAAAAGATCATGGCAGCCCTAATAGGATTGGGTATTGTTGAAGGTCAAGCTTCAAATCGTCCCCCACTTTTTAATGGCATAAATTACACATACTGGAAGACACGCATGCACATATTTATTCAAGCTCTTGACTATAATTTGCGGAGGACAATTGTAAAAGGTCCTCATCAGCCTACGATGTTGATTAATGGCATTCTCACTCCAAAGATGGAAGATGATTGGGATGAGAATGATATTAAGCAAATCGAGCTTAATGTTAAGGCTATGAATCTATTATTCTGCTCTCTTGATCCAAGTGAATTTAATAGAATATCTAATTGTCTCTCCGCCAAGGAAATTTGGGATACACTTGAGGTTACCCATGAGGGTACACATCAAGTGAAAACTACCAAGGTCAACATGCTTATTCACACATATGAAATGTTTAAAATGGAACCTACTGAGTCTATTAGTGAGATGTATACTAGGTTCACAAATATTGTGAATGGCATGAGAAGCCTAGGAAAAATTATTTCTAATGGTGAACTTGTGAACAAACTTCTCAGGTCTCTACCAGCCTCGTGGGATGCAAAAGTCATAGCTATTGAAGAAGCTAAGGATGTCAGCACTCTCCCACTAGAATAACTGTTGGGTTCTCTAATGACCTATGAGATCTCCCTCAAATAAAAGAATGGAGAGGTCAACAAAAAGAAGAAGGTAATCGCGTTCAAATCTACTACGAGGGACGAATCAAGCGAAGACTCCGAAGAAGATGATGAAGAAGATGAGACGACTCTATTAGCAAGAAAATTCAGAAGGTTCATGATGAAGAAAAAGTTTAACTATAAAAAAAACCTCTAAAAGGTGAGCTGAGTAAAGAGAAGGACAAAGAAAAGGAGAAGGAGCAGCCTACTTGCTTTAAGTGCAAAAAACCCGGCCATTTCAAGGTAGACTGCCCCTTGCTAAAGAAAAGTAGAAGAAAGCTGAGAAAGAAAGCCATGATGGCAACCTGGAGTGAAAGTGAAGATTCCAGTTCTGAGGAGGAACAACAGGAGGTGGCAAACTTCTGTCTGATGGACAATCATGATGAGGTATGTTCTGAAACAGAAAATGAATTTACTTTTGATGAGCTTCATAAAGTTTTTGACGAATTAGTCATAGAATTTCAAAAATTAAAATCAAAATATAAAGATGTAAAGAAGCAAAATTTGGATCTAGCCAAAACAAATAACAAGCTTTCAAATGAAAATGAATGCCTTCTTATTCAAAATAAAAAATTAAATGATAAGATTGTAGCACTTGAAAAAGAAAAAGATGTCTTGAAAAAGAAAAGTGACTTACTTTCAAATGAAAATTTGTCAAAACAAAGTAAAGAAATTTTAAATGAAAACAAAAGATATAAAGAAGAAATTGAAAAACTAAAACCTTTTGTAGAAAAATTTACTTACAGTTCTGAAAAATTAAATTTACTCTTAAATAACCAAAGAGCAGTATTTGACAAAGCAGGTTTAGGATTCAGAACTCATAAGAAATAAAAACTCTTTAAAAATTTCTTTGTGCCTGCATCTTCATCCATTACTTGCTATACTTGTGGTATTAAAGGACACAAATCTTATATGTGTAACAAAAGAAGGTTAAATAACACTAAGAAAGTTTGGGTTCCGAAAGGAACCAATGCCACTAACCAAAAGGACCCAAGATGGCTTGGGTACCTAAAGTCTCCACTTGATCTTTATTGCAGGTATGCCTTGCAACCAATAAGAAAAGGATGTGGTACCTTGATAGCGGTTGCTCAAGGCATATGACATGAGATGTGGCGCAGTTCTCATCACTAGAATATCAAAATGGTGGCAATGTAATTTTGGTGATAATGGAAAGGGCAAAATTATCGGTATTGGTAAAGTCCATATCACCCCTTCTTCTTATATTGATAATGTCTTATATGTTGATGGTTTGAAACATAACTTGCTTAGCATTAGTCAGTTTTGTGACAAAAACTTTAAAGTTGTTTTTGAATCTTCTTTGTGCATTATTTCTAGTCTAGATGACAATGGAATTAAGTTCATTGGTCATAGGCATGGCAATATTTATATGGTTGATCTTGATGATCTTCCTATTCAAAAAGGTCAATGCCTAGTGGCAATGGAAGCCAAGATCGATGAAACTAGTTGGCTTTGGCATCGTAGACTAGGACATGCTAGCATGTATTTAAATTCAAAACTTAGCAAAAAGAACTTGGTAAAGGATTTGCCTAAACTCAATTTTGAAAAAGATAAGATCTGCAGTGCATGTCAACTTGGAAAACAAACCAAATCCTCTTTCAAACCAAAAGGAGTAATTTCTACATCTAGATCTTTGGAATTGCTTCACATGGACCTCTTTGGGCCAACTAGAACATCTAGTTTGGGAGGTAAGAAGTATGGTCTAGTCATTGTAGATGATTTCTCACGATTTACATGGGTCATGTTTTTAGCACATAAAGATGAAACTTTTTCTGAATTCATTAGATTTCATAAAAGAGTTTTGAATGAAAAAGGTGTTTCAGTCGTATATTTGAGAAGTGATCATGGAACCGAATTTAAAAATGCTAATTTTGATAAATTTTGTATTGAAAATGGAATTCATCATAATTTTTCTGCACCTAGGACACCTCAACAAAATGGAGTAGTAGAAAGAAAAAATAGAACTCTTGAAGAAATGGCACGCACCATGCTTTGTAAAAATGATTTACCTAGATATTTTTGGGCAAAAGCCATAAATACTGCATGCTATGTTTTAAATCGAGTTTTAATTTGACCGATTTTAAAGAAAACACCTTATGAGCTTTGGAAGGGTAGAAAATCCTTAATTCGTTATTTTCATGTTTTTGGATGCCATTGTTTCATTTTAAATAATGGTAAAGATAATTTAAGTAAATTTGATGCCAAATCAGATGAGGGAGTCTTTCTAGGCTACTCCACATCTAGTAAGGCATACAGGGTCTTCAACAGAAGAACACTTGTTGTTGAAGAATCCATACATGTGGTATTTGATGAATCTAACCAAAAATCTTCAAGAAAAGAAGATGTACTTTCTGATGAAACAGATAGTAAGAAAACTGAAGAAATAAACAACAATGAAGGGCTTACCAAGGAACAGAACGATGATCAAAACACTGAAGGAGATCAAGCACAAGGTGATGAAAACACATCAACAGTTGACCCATTACCAAAAGAATGGAGGTATGCTCATGGACACCCAAAAGAACTAATTATTGGTGATCCATCTAAAGGTGTAAGTACTCGATCATCCCTTAGAAATATCTGTGATTACTTAGCTTTTGTGTCTCAAATTGAATCTAAAACTATTGAAGAAGCTGAATGTGATAGGAATTGGATAAATGCTATGCAAGATGAACTTAACCAATTTAAAAGAAACAATGTTTGGACTTTAGTAGATAGGCCTTCAAACACTTCAATTATTGGTACAAAGTAGGTTTTTCGAAATAAACTTGATGAAAATGGAGTAGTTACTAGAAATAAGGCTAGACTAGTTGCCAAAGGATACAATCAAGAGGAAGGAATAGATTTTGATGAAACCTTTGCTCTTGTGACTAGACTTGAGGCAATTAGGCTATTGTTGGCTTTTGCTTGCTTCATGAATTTTAAATTGTATCAAATGGATGTTAAAAGTGCCTTTTTAAATGGTCTAATTGAAGAAGAAGTTTACGTTGAGCAACCCCCTGGTTTTGAAAATTATGAATTTCCAAATCAAGTTTACAAACTTCATAAAGCTTTGTATGGATTGAAACAAGCTCCAAGAGCTTGGTATGATCGTTTAAGCTCTTTTTTGCTCAAAAATGATTTTACTAGAGGTAATGTAGATAAAACTTTATTTTTAAAGAAAAAGAATGATGATCTCTTAGTAGTACAAATATATGTAGATGATATAATATTTGATGCTACTAATGAATCTCTTTGTCAAGATTTTGCAAAGTTAATGCAGGGTGAGTTCGAGATGAGCATGATGGAAGAACTGAATTTTTTTCTCGGACTCCAAATAAAGCAAACCAAAGAAGGGATCTTCATCAACCAAACAAAATACACAAAAGAAATACTCAAGAAGTTTGGGATGGAGAACACTAAGCCTTTAGGTACCCCTATGAGATCTACTTGTAGACTTGACAAGGATGAATCAGGTAAGTCTATAGACCAAAAATTATATCGTGGCATGTTCGGTTCATTGTTATATCTTACTGCCAGTAGACCAGATATCATGTTTAGTATCTGTATGTGTGCTAGATATCAGTCTAATCCTAAAGAGTCTCATCTTTTGGCTGTTAAATGCATACTTAGATAACTATCTGGTTCAATTAAAATTGGTTTATGATACTCTAGAGATTATTTATTTGAATTGATTGCTTATTTTGATGCTGACTTTGCTGGGTGTAAACTTGATCATAAAAGTACTAGTGGAACCTGTTAGTTTCTTGGAGTAAATTTGATCTCTTGGAGTAGCAAAAAACAGAACTCAGTTGCTTTATCTATGGCGGAAGCCGAATATATAGTAGCTGGAAGCTGTTGTGCTCAAATCCTCTGGATCAAACAACAACTCGAAGATTTTGGGATTAAACTAACTAAGACACCCATAAGATGTGACAATACTAGTGCAATCAACCTATCTAAAAATCCTGTACAACATTCAAGAAGTAAACACATTGAAATAAGACATCATTTCATAAGAGATCATGTACAAAACTCTAATGTTATTCTTGATTTTGTATGTACTGATGATCAGTTAGCAGATGTATTTACCAAGCCTTTGTGTGAGGATAGGTTCTGTCTGATTAGAAGAGAGTTAGGTGTCATTGATCCTTTCTCCTAGAACTCTCTTAGTTTTAATTATACCTAAATCCTTTCGCTCAAAACCACTTGCTTAAAGCCCCAAAAATCTGATTAAAACGTTTCCTATTTTTTCTAAAAATTTTTTGGATTTTCTCAAATTTTTGGCCAAGTGTCGACACTTGGAAATTGTCAAGTGTCGACACCTGACCAAGTGTCGACACTTGACAAATTCTAAGTGTCGACACTTGCGAAATAGAAGCTATTTTTAAAAAGGGCCGACCGAGGGTTTTTGTCATTTTCTCCGCCCGTTGATTTCTTGCAACAGTGGTCCCCTCTGTCCAAATCCTTCCATTTACCCTTTAACCCATCACAAATCAGGTATTTCCCCCTTCTATTTTTACTATTTTTTCCTCTTTTTTGTTTTATTTTTGACGTTTTCAAACCGTGCAACCGTGAATAGGATTTTTCGAGTATTTTTCAAGATTCTAACCAAATTTTTATGTGTTTTAGTGGATTTCTTAAATTCCATTTGAGGGAATAGTGATTTAAAGGTATTTTTCTCGGATTTCCCACATTTTTTGATCGTTTTCATGCTTATTTCACCCATTTTTCCGAAAAACACTGTTTTATTGATTTTGGCCAAAATAATTTGGATTTTCATCTAAATTAAAAATACTAAATCCATTTATTGTTGTTTTAGAAAGGTTTTTCATGATGTTTTTGTGACATTTTCACCTCTTTGCTAAAACCCTAAGTGATTTAGACCCAAATTCCATGGATTTTGATTTTTTGGCCTTACAAAAAGTATTTTCCAAAAATTCAAATGTGTTTTGACGAACAAAAATATTTTCTATAATTATATGTTTGGAATATTGTCATTTAGTCAAAGTATAGGTTGTAAAAATCTCACCTTTAAACTGATTGACAGTTTTTCCAAACGTTGCTTAAGGTATTTTACAACCCAAAATTGGTTTAATTCTGGTTTTCAAAACCTATCTAAACACTTTTTAAGAAATGAAACTCTCCTTATCTCAGCCTGTAGCCAGTCCCATAGTTCTAAACCTATCTTCCTTCTTCCCTGATCAGCTTGCTGTAATGGGTCCCAAGAAGAGACTTGCATTTAGGGAGAGGCCTAGTCGTGGTATAGAGAGGAGGTCGAAGGCCAGATTTGACACAGCACAGGCTAGCAGTTCAGCCACACCGAGTTCCCCCCCTGCAGAGAGGATGGCAGGGAAGTTAGTAGCCTCTGGGAGGAGAGTCGACCTAGAGTGTTTCGATAGGCACCATTTCAGTCTACGACAGGTACTCACTGATGCAGGATTAGTACCATTCTGTACTATGCAGGAGAGGTACTATCCTCATCTAGTGAGAGAGTTCTATGGTGCATTGGATTGTCGACGACTTCTATGGACTACGACAGTTAGAGGCGTTCATATTTCACTGACAAATGAGCTTTTGAGCAGAGTATGGGAGATCCCCCGTAAGGGAGTCTGTGTCTTTTCGGTAGATGACAAAGAGGCTGCCTTTAGGTGTATTCTCGAGAGAGAGGATGTTCGTGGTATATCCATAGTTACCGCAAACCAGTTATCTTTGGAGATGTGCCTATTGCACCACATCACGGCACGTATACTTCTACCGAAGTCTGGGAGATTTGACTTCATCACTGAGAGGGAGTTGATGGTGATGACGAGCCTGATAGAGAGGAGACAGTTTGATCTTCCATCCCTGATGCTAGCTCAGATGCATGATGCTACGACACAGTGCCGTCACTGTTTACCTTACGGCATGGCACTGACCAGATTATTCAGAGCTTGTGGACTATCATTGGAGGGGGAGATCCCCAAGAAGATACTACACATAGATGTCTATGACGAGAGGTCTTTGCACCGTATGGGATACAGATTAGTTGCAGGTCGATGGGTGCGCAGAGAGTCTGGCCAGGAGCCAGATGAGGAGGACGAGATTCGAGAGGCAGAGGCAAGACCATCTGAGCCAGCAGATTTTCCTCCCGTTGATATCCCGTCGACACAAGCAGAGCATTTGACTCCTGATACTTCTGCTCCTCCGCCACTTTCTACTGGACTACCATTTGAGGAGCATGCCAGAGAGCAGTTCACTGAGATCAGGGATGAGTTGACTCAGCTACGCAGCGAGGTTGAGCTTCTTCGAGCACATACTACCTCAGAGCATGCTGAGATTCGTAGATCTATGGAGGAGGGATTGTCTCGTATTGAGGATCTGTTGAGATCCCTTATACCTCTTGCAGCCCCTGTAGTTGTACCATCTGATGATGATGATGATGATGATGATGATGATGATGGTGGTGGTGGTGGTGGTGATCACCAGAGCGACCATGCTGATACTGGTGAGGGTGGTGATCGGGCAGATATGGATGACGACAGAGCTACAGAGGTTGTGGGCCGTGATAGTGACAGTGATGACAGTGCTGATGATTATGAGGTGGTCAGTCGCGATCCTCCCTCTACCCCAGCTGGTCCTACTGCCTTAGCTGATTCCACACCGGACTTTGTTACTCCAGCTGATCTTCTTTCCCCCCTTCCACTAGATCATCTAGGGTTGTACTCGCCTTTGGTCCTTCTGGCCGCATTAGGAGTCATCGAGCTTTAGTACCTCCTAGGGCCTTAGCCACTAGATCTAGGATCAGTGCTCCATTTAGTCTTGAGATTCTATTTGATGAGGATTAGCCTCACAGATGTCTGTTATAGTTCATATGTTGTATGTTTCGATGATATCTGTATGACTCTGATGATATCTGTATGTTTCAGTTCTTGCTGATGACTCAGCAAATTTTTGTACTGAAAACTTGTTTATTATATATATATTTAGTTTAGTGCTCATTAATTGTGCTTGAATGGTTCAATTTACCTTCTTTAGCTCTAATACTCTTTTATCTTGGTATATCTTCAGTTCTTATAATCTTTTATCTTGGTATATTTTGGCTCTGATACCTTTTCTCTACCATCTTTTTGTCTCCATGCTCATTGTGAGGGAGAGGTTATTCCCCTTTCTAATGATTGACAAAAAGGGGGAGAATAGTATTGATTGTGTTAATGCATATATGAGAATCTTTGAAATTTACTTTAAGAAATATCTAATTAAGGGGGAGATTGATTCTTCCTAACTATGAAGTTTTTGCCTCTCATATGGAGTTAAATTCATATTCATGAATTATAATAGTTAAAGTTTGAAATGTATTGCTTTTTACTCAAGGTTTTGTCATCATCAAAAAAGGGGAGATTGTTGGCTCCACCCAGTGATTTTGATGAATAATAAAACATTGAGTGCATATTGTATACTAATGTGGATTTCAAGTTATGAGTTTTCAGGAAGAAAGCACCTCAAAATCCTAAAAACTTATGTTTCATGGCACGTAATGGCACGGAGCATTTCTCACGAATCCGGACATCCTCTTCATTGAAAAAGGGCATCTAATTGATTAAATTTTATGTTTATGATTCATTTAAATTTCAAAATTATATTTATGTTTTCGAGGCCATTTACACTTGAATCTGAGCTTTTCAGTCTCAAGTATCGACACTTGGAAAGTTAAGTGTCGGCACTTTAGCATTTGGCATAAACAAAAATCCTTGGCATGCCAAGTGTCAACACCTAGAACCAAGTGTCGACACCAAGTGTCGATACTTAGGTTTCCAAGTGTCGACTCAAGGTCTAAGAATTTTGAAAATACAGAACTTTGTAATTTGAGGATTTTTGTGTCAAGTGTCGACACCTGTGCATCAAGTATCGACACTTGAAAGTTCAAGTATCGACACCTAGAGATCAAGTGTCGACACTTGACAGCCAAGTGTCGACACCTGACAGCCAAGTGTCGACACTTGCAGCCTGATAGCTCTAACGGATCTATTTTTCTGGCTTGCAGAACTTACTTTTCAAGCTCCAAATGGCTATTTCCGAGGTTCCAACGGTCACAAACCATTTTTTGGAAGGTTCTTGGTGTATTTAACCTCCACCAACCTCATTTTAAAGACAAGGAAGTGTATTGAAGTGCATTCAAGTCTACTCAAAAGCCAAAAAGTCTATATTCTCTCAAATACTTCACATCAAAAGCCTCTTATGGTTAGATTCCTTGAAAAGCCTACAAGCTCATCCTTACTTCATTCCATAATAGGCATTTTGAAGGAGATTGCAAGGAAGAGTCAAGACAAAGCATCAACTTGAGCTTCAAAGATTCCATTCTACTCTTGAAGAGAGTTTGTTTTAGTTTTAAAATTGTATATCTATTTTTATATTGTGATTAGACCTTGCTTTCAAGGGTGTCTTGAAAGAAGGTTATTGTGGTTTGTTGGTGAGCCAAAGGGATAAAACCAACTAGGGTTAACTTGTGAGCCCGAAGACAAAACAAGTGTTAAGGTTTGTTGGTAAGCCTAAGTGATAAAACCAACTTAGGTTTTGACTTGTGAGCCTTGTGAAAAACAAGTCAACTGTAATCTAGTTTGGATTATAGTGAAATTCCAAGGGTGGCTTGGGGAGTGGATGTAGGTACTAGGTTTGCACCGAACCACTATAAACCTTGTGTTTGTATGTGATTGCTCTCTTCCTCTCTTGTTCTTTGATTATTGCTTCTGCTTTAAATTTCTTGCATTGAATTCATCATTATTCACTAGCACCACTAGTCCCTCTCATTATTGTTTTAAATTTTTTAAAAGGTCCAATTCACCCCCCCTCTTGGGCTCCATTTCTGGGCAACAAAGGTGAAGGCCATCCCATAGGGTAGACATGCTCTGGCCTTGCGAGCTACACTCTGATCTATGCCATCATGATGAATGGCAGATTGCGGGCCTCCCCCTCAATCATGTATCTCATGAACATAAGGTCACGCTCGCTCATCCAGTTAAATCGCCCTGTCTTAGGCAAGAACACCCTGCTAATGATATTGTGGAGTAGTTTCATCTCAAGTGATAGTCTATTTACTTGAACATTTGAGATTCCTTCCACATTTCTTCTCTCTGGAACAGTTCTCAAAGTATTTTGCCTATCCTTGATGTTCAAATAACATGTTCCAATCTTGGGCATATGTAGAACTCTGCTCAACCTAGCTTGATCAAGTGAAATGTAATGCCCTTCATAGTAGATAGGATCTGGTGTGTGTCGAAAGATAGATGCTCAAAGAAAGTTCTATCCAAAGTGGGATATGTGGGAACATCCAAAGAACAGAAGAATTCCCAATCTTGTGCTCTAATCCAATCACCAATGCGAAATGTTGTTGCTCTAGAAATGTAAAATCCACTCTTTTTCCTAAGGTTACTGGTCTATTTCCCATCTAAATGATTTTTCACTGAGGAGGAGGTGGAGCTTGTGGTTCCTATGGAGTCAGCTCATTTTGTCTTCTTTTTGATCTTCTTTCTGCTTGAACAATGCTTAGAACCGTTCATTTAGATCTCTTTGCCACCGCCTTCTTGGTTTCCATTGATCTAGGATCTAAGGGTTTTGGAAAGATTTGAGTGGTCCCTTGGGCTAAAATAGAAAGGACTCCCTTAGGCTCAGGTTTAACAGGAAAGAATGAGAAGAAAAGAAATTTTTAGGGCTTGCAATCTTTAAGTAAATCTGTCATCCGAGTTGACTCACCTAGAGAGCTCTTTCTGCTCGAGTCGGCTCCAGCAAAACTAAAGAAAAAGGTTCAAAAATTTAGGGAAATGATTTCTACTCCTAGAAAAATACTAGAAAAGGTGTGTGTCCAACTTAAATAGGTAATGGAGGTCCTATAGATAAGTTTTCTTAATTTTTGAAGAAATTAGGTCAAAAATCTAAAAAGGATCACAAAACCCTAATTCTCCTCTGATCATTTGAAATCTATCCTCACCAAGGGGTTTAGCAAAGATGTCAGCTAGTTATTTTTTAGTACAAATAAATTCGAGTTCAATATCACCATTTTAAACATGATCCTTAATGAAATGATGTCTAATTTTAAGATGCTTATTTCTTGAGTGCTAAATATGATTCTTTGTTAAGTTGATAGCACTTGTGTTATCACATTTGATTAGAATTTTAGATTGAATAATACTATAATCTTCTAGTTGTTGCTTAATCACAACACTTGAGCACAACTACTCCCTGTAGCTACATACTCTGCCTCAGCAGTAGATAGTGCCATGGAGTTTTGTTTCTTGCTATGCCATGAGATTAAGTTCAACCCTAGAAATTGACATGTGCCACTAATGCTCTTTCTATCAATTCTACAATGACCATAATCAGCATCTATATAACCTATTAAATTTAAAGATGAGGGTTTAGAGTATCATAATCCTAAGTTTGATATACCTTTAAGATATCTTATGATTCTCTTAACAGCAAGTATATGTGATTCTTTAGGATTAGCTTGAAATCTTACACATATACAAATACTAAATAGTATATCAGGTCTACTTGTAGTCAAATAAAGTAGAAATCCAATCATATCTCAATATAATTTTTGATCAACCTTATTACCTTCCTCATCTTTGTCAAGTTTGCAGGTTAGGCTCATGGACGTGCCAATTTTCTTTGTAGATTCCATCCCAAACTTCTTCAAGATTTCTTTAATGTACTTTGTTTGGTTGATAAATATCTATTCCTTTGTTTGTTTGATTTGCAGTCCAAGGAAGAAAGTGAGTTCACCCATCATGCTCATTTCAAATTCTTCCTGTTTAAGCTTGGCAAATTCTTGACATAAAGCTTCATTAGTTGCACCAAAGATTATATCATCAACATATATTTGTACAACTAATAATTTATCATCTTTTCTTTTGATAAATAATGTTGTATCTACTTTACTCTTTTTGAAATTATTTTCTAAAAGAAACTTGCTCAACCTCTCATACCATGCTCTAGGTGCTTGTTTTAAACCATATAAAGCTTTGTTTAGTTTGAAAACATGATTTGGAAAAGAGTGATTTTCAAAATTGAGAGGTTGTTCTACAAAAACTTTTTCAATGTAGTATTTAAAAAAGTACTTTTTACATCCATTTGAAAAAGTTTAAAATTCATGTGACATGCAAATGCAAGTAAGAGTCTGATGGCTTCTAATCTTGCTACAGGTGCATAAGTTTCATCAAAATTTATTCCTTTCTTTTGATTATATCCTTTAGCAACAAATCTAGCCTTGTTTTTAACTACATTGCCTTTGTCATCTAATTTATTTCTAAAAATCCATTTAGAACCTATGACATGATGGTCCTTAGGTCTTGCTACTAAGGTCCATACATTATTTCTTTCAAATTGATTAAGTTCCTCCTGCATAGCCATCATCCAATATGGATCATTTTTAGCTTCCTCTATGCAGTTAGGTTCAACTTGAGAAACAAATGCTAAATAGTCAAAAGTGTCTCTAAAAGATGACCTAGTTCTTACTCCTTGAGAGAGATCACCAATAATTAATTCTTTAGGATGAAAATGTGCATACCTCCAATCCTTTGGTAGCTCATCATGTTCTGCACTTATCTTCTCCTTTTCTTGCTTAACTTGCTTTTCTTTCAAGCTCATGTCCTTTACTCCATCATTTAGGGAACCTGCATCATTATCAATACACTCTTTTTTCTTGAAGGTATGAGGTTAGATTCATCGAAAATAATATGAATTTATTCTTCAACAATTAAAGTTCTTTGTTAAAACTCTATATGCTTTGCTAGTCGTTGAATATTCAAGAAATATTTCTTGATTAGATTTTGCATCAAACTTTTATAAGTTATATTTTCCATTATTTAAGATATAATAATTATATCCAAAAATATGAAAGTAATGAATATTTATTTTCTATCATTCCAAAGCTCATAGGAGGTTTTCTTCAAAATTGATCTAATTAAAATACGGTTTAATATGTAACATGCAGTGTTCACAGCTTCTGTCCAAAAGTACCTTGGAAGATTGCCTTCACACAACATGGTTCAAGCCATCTTTTCAATGTTCTATTTTTCCTTTCCACAACTCCATTTGTTGTGGTGTTCTAGGGGCTAAAAAGTTATGATCAATGCCATGTTTTGTGCAAAACTCTTCAAAATATTGATTTTCGAATTTGATTCCCTGATCACTTCTAATTGAAACAATAGAAAGATTTTCTAATTTGAAATCATTTTGTGAAATTTTTGAAAAACTTTGAAGACTTCATCTTTGTGTGCTAAAAATATAATCCAAGTGATTCGTGAAAAATCATGTACTATCAAGTCCATATTTCATACCTCCTAGGCTTGTGGTCTTAGTTGGTCCAAATAAGTCATGTGTAGTAGTTCTAAGGATCTTGATGTTGAATCAAATTTTTAGATTTAAAATTTCTTCTAGTTTGTTTATCATATTGACATGCATCACAAACATGGTCAAAATCAACTTTAAACTTTGGTAAATCTCTAACTAAATATTTGAAAATTAATTTTGCTAAAGTATGTGTTGGGTGGGGCCAGCTCACACCCTCGAGGTCGGGGGTCTGGGCCTATAGAAGGTGGGTGCCACTGTTAAGGTGAGGCTGGGGCCCACACCAAGGTCCCTTAGCCCCAGGCGAGCTGGCTCGATGATAGTATGCTGGTTTGGTGCTGCAGTTCTTGGTGTGGGGGTTGACTCATGCGCCCCGGGGTCGCTGCACTGCCAGTTTAAGAGATAAACTTGCCTCTTATAATATGGAGCTTCCTTTATAAGAATGGTTAGGAGCATTGATCCGATAACTGGTATCAAAGTCGAGATCATGGGTTTGAGTCCCTGCAGGTGGAATTCTCAAGGAATTTTCTGCTGGGGAGATTATTGGGTGGGGCCAGCTCATACCCTCGAGGTCAGGTTCTGGGCCCACGGAAGGTGGGGGCCACTGTTAAGGTGAGGCTGGGGCCCACACCAAGGTCCTCTACCCCCAGGTGAGCCGGCTCAGTGATAGTATGCTGGTTTGGTGCTGCGGTGCTTGGTGGGGGGGTCGATTGGTGCGCCCTGGGGTTGCTGCACTGCCGGTTTAAGAGAGATAAACATGCCTCTTATAATAGGAATGTTCCTTTTATAAGAATGGTTAGGGGTGTTGATCCAAAACTAATCACCAAGATTATAGTTGATTAGTTTTCTAAGCTCTAATACCAATTGTTGGCAAGGGTAGGTAGCCCAAAAGGGGGGGTGCATTGGACTTTAAAACTTTTTCGTAATACTTCAAATAATGTGCCAATTCAAACATGTGTTTGTGAGTATGATAATAAAGTACAGCAGAAACAAAGAAATAAATGCAATAATAAAAAAATCACAAACACATAAATATTTTATAGTGGTTTGGTACACTCCAAGGTACCTACATCCACTTCCTAAGTTCTTGGAAATTCACTATAATCATACAGATTACAGCCAACTTGTTTTCCGGGCTCACAAGTCAAAATCCCTTGGTTTTCACGGGCTAACCAAAATTCCTTGGTTTTTCGGGCTTACCAAAAACCCCTTGGTTTGCGGGCTAACTAAGAACCTAGTTGGTTTTACGGGCTCACCAACAACCTTGATGGTTTTCCGGGCTAACCAACAACCCAACTTATTTTCATGGGATCACAAGTCAAAACCCTTGTTGGTTTTCATCACATAGGCTCACCAACAACCTAGACACTAGTTTCAATTCTATTGAAACTAGTAAGTAATACAAGCACAAAAACAAGAATGATAAAACATAAAGCTTTCTTATAAAAAGCAGATTTGTCTTTGAGACACTTGATTGTTGTTGTTGAGCTTGTCTCCATATTGTAGAAGCTTTAATGGATGCTTGAAGATGCCACTCTTGGAAGCTCCCTCTCTACTTTGAATCCTTGGAGGCTCAACACTCTCAACATTGGATCCTTAAAGTGTTTTCACTTGATCCTCAAGAAATTCATCATTCAATCCAAAGGACCCACTTTCCCTTGAGCTTGGTAGTGTATAAATAGCCCTCTAAACCTTATTTGATTGTTGGAGAAAAAAATATAGCCATTGGAACCAAGTTAGGAAAGTTCTACACTTCAGAAAGCTAGCCATTATAGTCCAAGTGTCGACACTTCATCTTCATGAGTCGACACCTTGAGTTGACACTTGGTTTTCATGAGTCGACACTTGTTCAAATAAGTCTTCTGAAACCTTTTGGAATGCCCGGTGGGTGACACTTTATTGATGAGTCGACACCTTGAGTCGATACTTCAATCCATGAGTCAACCACTTGACCAAACCTCTGAATTCATCACGTTCTGTATTTTATTTGGTCTCAGGCCTTGAGTCGACACTTTACTATTATAAGCCAACACTTGAGTTGACACTTGGCTGCACCAGTATTGAAACTTCTTCAAAATTAAATCTTGAGTACCTATATCTGATTTACATACTTAAGCATAATTAGTACTTAAATATACTTAAAATTTTGTCATAATTAAAACCAGAGTCAACAGTATGCATGCTAGCATGACCCAATCTTCTATGCCAAAGTAAACTAGATTTCTTGTTTTAGCATTCATAGCCATTAGACTGTACTACTTGATATAGCTAGATCATTCAGTCTACTATATAAATATTTCCAAGTCTATGACCAAAAAATCTAATGCTAGAATCAAGAGAGCTAGTTACTAATGCACATTGAAATTCAAATAAACTTTGAAGCCTCTATCACACTATTGACTAATGCTTAATATATTATGCTTCAATTTATCTATTAGCAGTATAATTTCAATATAAGATGAAGGGATAATATTGATCTTACCAATTCTAATGATTTTTTTTCTTCGCATTATCACCAAATGTAACCATTCCACCATCTTTCATTTCAAGGGTGATAATTGATTTTTGTTACCCGTCATGTATCTTGAACAACCACTATCTATATACCATCTCTTCTTTGAATTTTGGGCTGCAAGACATTCCTGCAAAACAATCAAGTAAAATTTTTAGGTATCCAAGATTTCTTGGATCCTTGATGGTTAGTAGCTATGGTTCCTTTAGGAACCCAAATCTTTTCACTTAGTTTTTTTTTTTTTTCCATCTTAGATTGCATTCATATGCCTTATGTCCAACCTCATTATAGCAAAAATAAATTACATTGACTTTTGAAAAGAAGTGGATGCAAAAAATTTTGATGCATAAGGTTTTGAAGTTAAAAATTTCTTTATATGCATTAAATGTACTGAATTCCAACTCTATTACTAGATTTCTTTTGATTTTTTAGGATTAGCTCAAGTTTGTTTGAACTTAAAGTCAATTTATCAATAAGAGATTTGAGTCTATTCATTTCATTTTGCAAACCTTTATTCTTTTCAAACATTCATCTTTTTCAACATGTAATACTTTGTATTTTTCAGAAACATTACTTAATTCCTTTTATAAAAGATTGTTCTTTTCAGAAATTTCATTCTTTTCTTTTAATAATATGTCATAATTATTTTTCATGGATTTTGTTACAGTAGTGACCAACCCATTCGGTCCCGATACAACGGTGGGCCCACTTGAAGAAATTAGCCCCTATGGCGTCAGGTCGGCACCTCGGCCAGCCCGATTCGGCCATGCCTGGAGCCCAGTTCGGCCGGGCTGGCAACTCGACCGGTCAGTAGCTTGGCTGGGCCAGTAACTCGACCAGGTTGGCAGCTCGGCCAGCCCGCTTCAGGCATACATGGGGCCCGGCCAGGCATGTGAGGTAGCCCGCTTGGCCCAAGAAGCTCCCTGGCTTCGCTCACCCCAGCCAGGCACGTCGATGCACGCCCATGCAGGTCCACAGGAACTCTCTCATGCATGACCAGCCAGTCTACCATCCAGCATGACAAACCCGCGCATCAGCTCGGCTCCACTTGATCCAGCCCAGGTTCGACACCGAGGTCACGTCCATCGCAAGACCGTGCCCAGGTCAGCCCGTGCCAGGCCCAAGCCTGTGGGCGTGACCCTGTGCTCGTCAACCTCACCTCCGCTCCATGCGGCAAGCCCTCGCACCAGCTCGGTGCTCCAGCATCTAGGGTGGAAGGGCCCCGCTCCATCTCCTCCAACTCCGCCCCTAGCTCATGACCATGGTGCGACCCTGTGCTTCCGCCCGCTCCAGCTCCTTAGGCTCTGGTGGTGCGATCCCATGCTTTCGCACGCGGCACACCTAGCTCCAACCCGGCATGATCGTGCCTCAGTCGATTTGGTGCCAGGTCTGGCCAAGCCCGGCGTGGGTGGCATGCTCCACCTTCGCCCGGTCCAGTTTCGCCCGCCTGGGCTTGGCTCTGGCTTCGAGATAGAGCCCTCCTGTCTGCCCACATTCGCAGGGACATCACACGAGTCACCTCCAGCCCGCACGAGTCCGGTTCTGCCCGAAGCCCCGCACATAGCCTCCGGTATCCAGTCTCCGTGACTGGGTCTACCCGAAGGAACATCCGCGGCATTCCCAGCTCGTCTGGTCGACTCCGCTCGAGTGGAGTCCGACTCCAACCCTAGTTCGGCATCATTCGGGGCACCTACGCCGGTCCGGTGATCCTGCGCACCCCACGGCCTCGCCAGTTCGGCGCTGCCCCGCACGGCCTCACCTGTTGGGAGGCAGCAGCATGCTCGCGTGGCACGCCCGAGTCCAGCTCGGCACGCCCATCGCAGCCCCAGCTCTGCCTGCACCGGTCTGCCCGCTCGGGAGCAGCGCGCCTCTACGGTCCAGCATGTCCATGCACACATGGGTTCGCACCTACGTGCTTGGAGCCACGCACCTCGCCTCGACCAGCATGCATGGAAAGCCTCTACGGGCCTTCCCTCGATTCATGGGCAGCCTGGCATGTAAAGTTTAGTGTATCGACCGTGCCCCAGGACGGTTCCTCCCCCGGCTCATTTCCATCCATTTCGGGTATGTTCCTCTTAGCCCATGTACTATGCAGGAGTAGCGCCCCGGCCAGTCCGGCACTTCGGCATCTCAGACCGGCTCTATCACTGGGGGCATCGCACAGTTTGGCCCCATCCACATGGGCTCGGCATGCTTTTCAAGGAGCCCCATCCACGTGGGTCCTATAGCATGCTGCCTGCAAAGGAAGACTACATTGAAGCTTCCTAAGCCACTATTTGCACTAATCAGGAAATAGTACCCTGCCCAAAGCACTGTACCCCTGCACCAACTTCCTGAACTACTTAGAAAAGGAATGTTCACTAGCCCATCATGGCCTCACAGGCTATACTAGCCTCACAGGTCTACATCAAGACTAGCACGCCTCCCGTGAACGACAGGAGCCATTTATCTACATAAAGACCGGCATGAAGAGGTAAGGGGAGGTAAGAGACAATACACTCTCTTCATCCTTATATTATATTCCATTTTTGTCACCTTATGGAAGTAGAGAGTCCCCCAAGCTCTCTACCTCAGAGGTCTTCTATTTTCCTCGATCGTCCCACTGACTTGATCGTCGGAGTGTCTTTGCCAGAATTCTCGGCCCAGGTCTCCCCTATTTTGCAGGTCTGCCCGATTGAGGGACAATACAGAGAAGATTTCTCCCACCGGAGAGGCCCACAAGAGGACCACAGCATGGCTCCAAGTCCCCTTCATCCCTACAAGGACCCCTCTGAGCATGGCAGCTCAATCGAGCCCCATGGCGAAGGGTATGTTCCCCTTGATCGTCTCCGACCGACGAGCCTGGTGACGCTGGCGGGAAGTCCATTCACCCAGGCCATGTAAGAGCTGCAGGCCATGGCAATCTAGGCGGCAACAGTTTGGCGCGCCAGGTAGGGGAGCACATCCACGCTCCTCAACAAGGTGGGACGACGGTTTCCACCTTTGTTCTTAGTCCCTGGGGGGCAGACCGAGGGCACGGAGATGGGGGCACAAGAACTTCTCCCTCTCTCTCGAGGCTCCAAGAGCGACCTCGACCAAAAAATCTTGAGCTGTGAAGGTGCATCGCCACCCTTAACAGGGCAATAGGTAGCAAGCTGAAGGTGGAGCCACCTCCGGCGGTGCCACCTTCCAGGAGCCCCACTTAAAAAAAAAAAAAAAGAGAGAGAGAAGAAGAGAAAAAGAAGAGAGAGAGGAAGGGCCTGATCATCATAGAGAGGGAAGAAATTCATGCAACATGGTTTCCAACTCTCCCATGCTACAGGGGGTCTCATCTCCTCCATGCAACGGAGTATGGTCCCATGCAACAGAGCCTCCCCCCATGCAACAGAGCTTACTCCCATGCAACGGAGTATGCACCCATGCAATGGAGCCTCCCCCCATGTAACAGAGCTTACTCCCATGCAACGGAGTTTCCTCCCATGTAACGAAGTCACCTCCTCCCATGTGACGGAGTATGCTCCAATGCAACAAAGCTTGCTCCCATCCAGCAGAGCTTTCCCCCCATGAAATGGAGCTCCTTCCCATGATCTCGTCTCCCTCATGCAATGGGAGCCTCATTCCTTCCATGCAACGGAGTCATCTCCCTCATGTAACGAAGCCTCATGCTTCAGCGCAACGAGCGGAGTCTCATTCTCTCCCAAGATGATGGTCGGCAAACCTAATTCCGACATGCCCGAGAAGAAATATATCTTTATTTACTCATATAATCGGGGCTCAACAGGTAACTCTTTCTCCGCTACATTTACACAATAAAAAATTGTGTTTCAGTTCTACAGGAAAAGCTCCCCCAAGTCTTCGAGCCCAGCTCCAAGATATCAAAGCCTGGAGCCAAGCTCTCCGGCCACCAAGTCTTCGAGCCTAGCTCCAAGACACCAAGACCCGGAGCCCAGCTCTCATGTAATCAAGACCTGGAGCCCAGCTCTCCAACCAACAAGACCTGAGCCCAGCTCTCAGGCAATCAAGACCCAGAGCCCAGCTCTCCAGCCAACAAGACCTGAGCCCAGCTCTCAAGCGACCAAGACCCAGGGCCCAGCTCTCCGGACAACAAGTCTTCGAGCCTAGCTCCAAGACACCAAGACCTGAGCCCAGCTCTCAGGCGACCAAGACCTGGGGCCTAGCTCTTCGGACAATAAGTCTTCAAGCCTAGCTCCAAGACACCAATACCTGAGCCCAGCTCTCAAGCGACCAAGACCCGGGGCCCAGCTCTCCGGACAACAAGTCTTCGAGCCTGGCTTCAAGACACCAAGACCTGAGCCCAGCTCTCAAGCGACCAAGACCCGGGGCCCAGCTCTCCGACAACAAGTCTTCGAGCCTAGCTCCAAGACACCAAGACCTGAGCCCAGCTCTCAAGCGACCAAGACCCGGGCCCAGCTCTCCGGACAACAAGTCTTCGAGCCTAGCTCCAAGACACCAAGACCTGAGCCCAGCTCTCAGTGACCAAGACCCGGCCCAGCTCTCCGGACAACAAGTCTTCGAGCCTAGCTCCAAGACACCAAGACCTAAGCCCAGCTCTCAGGCGACCAAGCCTGGGGCCCAGCTCTCCGGACAATAAGTCTTCGAGCCTAGCTCCAAGACACCAAGACCTGAGCCCAGCTCTCAGGCAATCAAGACCCGGGGCCTAGCTCTCCAGACAACAAGTCTTCGAGCCTAGCTCCAAGACACCAAGACCTGAGCCCAGCTCTCAGGCGATCAAGACTCGGAGCCCAGCTCTCCGAACGACTAGCCTTCGAGCCTAGCTCCAAGACATCAAAGCCTGGGGCCAAGCTCTTCAGCCACTAAGTCTTCAAACCCAACTCTCAGGCCATCAAGTTGGGAGCCTCATCTCCTCCATGCGATGGAGTATACTCCCATGCAATGGAGCTTGCTCCCATCCAGTAGAGCCATTTTTTTCATGCTCTCATGTACCAGGAGCCTTTTGCTCCCATCCAATGGGGCTTGCTCCCATCCAACGGGGCTTGCTCCCATCCAATGGAGCCTCCCCCCATCCAACGGAGCCATTTTCCTCATGCTCTCATGTACCAGGAGCCTTTTGCTCCCATGCAATGGAGCTCGCTCCCATCCAACGGAGCCTCCCCCCATCCAATGGAGCCTCCCCCCATCCAACGGAGCCATTTTCCTCATGCTCCCATGTACTAGGAGCCTTTTGCTCCCATGCAACGGAGCTTGCTCCCATCCAATGGAGCTTGCTCTCATCCAACGAGGCTTGCTCCCATCCAACGGAGCTTGCTCCCATCCAATGGAGCTTCCCCCCATCCAACGGAGCCATTTTACTCATACAACAGGAGTCTTTTGCTCCCATGCAACGGAGCTTGCTCCCATCCAACGGAGCCTTCCCCTATCCAACGGGGTCATCTCCCTCATGCAATAGAGCTCTAATTCTCCCATGCAATAAGAGCCTTACACTCCCATGCAATGGTGTTTCCTCCCATGCAACGGAGGTTCATCCTTCCATGCAAAGGAGCCTTGCTCCCCCATGCAATAGAGTTTCCTCTCATGCAACGAAGGATCATCCTCCCACGCAATGGAGCCTTGCTCTCCCATGCAATCGAGTTCTATTCTTCCGAGCAGAGGAGTCCCATTCTCTCCTAAGAGGGCAGCCGACGAATTTGATCCCAGCCCGCTCAAAGAAGAAATATATTTTTTATCTATTCGTGTGACCGGAGCTCAATAGTTCTGTAGGAAAGGCTCCTGTGCCACCATCAAGGGCAGGCACTATGACCTGCCAGAGCCAATCACTGCCCGCAAGAATTCTTGACAAAAGACCAGACACCCCAGCACCAAAGACAGGACACCCCGGCACCAAAGACCGGATGCCCCGGCACCAAAGACCGGATGCCCCGGCACCAAAGATCGGACACCCTAGCACCAAAGACCGGACACCCTAGCACCAAAGAACTGAGCCCCGCATCTATCGCTTGACTCTTAGTTCAGCTCTTGCCTTACTCACAGTCCGAAGATATCCATGGAGACTCCAAGAAGTCCTGCCATCTACCGAGAAACTCACAGTTTGGCATTTGCCGTGCTCATAGTCCAGAGATGATCGTGGGAGGCTCCGAAGGCCCCAACTATTTATGGCTGGGTGAACCAGCGACTCTGCCATCTCATGAAGGATGTAAGGGTCCCTCCTCAATAATTAAAGTTCCTCTCTGGTGCAACTTTGCTCTTCATCATTACAGGAGCTCATCCGTCCGACTCCGAGTCTAACGAAGTAAGCCCGGAACCCAACTCCAGCACAACGGAATCTAGTTCCGGTACAAAATCCCGAAGTCCAGTCTGGATGAAAGCTCGGAACCCAGTTCCGGCACAACGAAACCCAGTTCTGGCACTTCAAGCCCGAAATCACCGGCGCCTAAAGACTGGACACCCCGGCACCTAAAGGCCGGAATCCTCGGCACCTAAAGATCGAAAACCCCGGCACTCCAAGACCAAAGACCCCGGTGCCTCAAAATGGGAAATGCCAAAAGTCCCACACTAAAAGCCTCATCAAAAGCTTTAAGGAGTGCTCTGAGACCAACCATGTGCCCGGTCATACATGTGTGCATCCAAGTTGTGCACCTCAACAACCTCTTCCTCCACGGCACCGCCTTCTATCCGGTCAAAGAGGAGTCAGACTGAAGTGCTAGCACTATCAAAATGCAACTAACCTTCAGTCGAAGTACCTACGGGCAAGTAAGTTTCAAAAACACCACCTTATATTTTTGTTTTATAGGCCTGCTACGACATAGAGCTGAATGGATAAAGCTACTCCCTTCGTCCAAAATGAGGGGAAGTAACATTTTGGACTCAGGAAGTGGGGGTATCTGTTACAGTAGTGACCAACCCATTCGGTCCCGACACAACGATGGGCCCACTTGAAGAAATTATCCCCTGTGGCATCAGGTCGGCACCTCGGCCAGCCCAATTCGGCCATGCCTGGAGCCCAGCTCGGCCGGGCTAGCAACTCGACCAGGTTGGTAGCTCGACCAGCCCACTTCAAGCGTACAAGGGGCCTAGCCAGACGTGCGAGGTAGCCCGCTTTGGCCCAAGAAGCTTCCTGGCTCTGCTTGCCCCAGCCAGGCATGTCGATGCACACCCATGCAGGCCCACAGGAGCTCTCCCATGCATGACCAGCTAGTCCATCCAGTGCAGCAAACCTGCGCATCAGCCCCGGCTCTGCTTGATCTAGCCCAGGTTCAGCGCCGAGGTCACGTCCATCGCAAGATCGTGCCTAGGTCAGCCCATGCCAGGCCCAAGCTCGTGGGCATGACCCTGTGCCTGTCGACCTCGCCTCTGCTCCATGCAGCAAACCCCCGCACCAGCTCAGCGCTCCCATGTCTAGGGCAGCAGGGCCCCTCTCCGGCTCCTCCAGCTTTGCCCCTAGCTCACGATCTGGTGCAACCCTGTGCTTTTTCCCACTCTAGCTCCTCCGGCTCCGGTGGTGCGAGCCCATGCTTCCGCACGCGGTAAACCCAGCTCCAACCCAGCATGACCGTGCCTCAGCGATCCTGTGCCAGGTCCGGCCATGCCCGGCACAGGTGGCATGCTCCGCCTTCACTCGATCTGGTTTCGCCCGCCTGGGCCTGGCTCCGGCTCTGAGATGGAGCTCTTCGGTCTGCCCATGGTCGCAGGGATGTGACACGGGACACCTCTAGCTCGCACGAGTTCGATTCCGCCCGAAGCCCCGCACCTTGCCTCCGACATCCCGCTCCGTGCCTGGGTCTGCCCGAAGGAACATCCGTGGCATTCCCAGCTCGTTCGATCGACTCCACCCGAGTGGAGTCCGGCTCCAACCCCGGTCCGGCACTGTTCGGTGCACCTGCGTAAGTCCAGTGATCATGCACCCCGCATAATCTCGCCCGTTGGGAGGCAGCAGGTCTCCGCTCGCCTCCATTCGGTGATGCCCCGCATGGCCTCACCTGTTGGGAGGCAGCGGTACTCTGCATGGCATGCCCATGTCCAGCTCAGCATGCCCGCGGTAGCTCCAGCTCTGCCCGCACCGGTCCACCCGCTCGAGAGCAGCATGCCTCTACAGTCTAGCATGTCCATGCACACATGGGTTCGCACCCACGTGCTTGGAGCCACGCACCTCGCCTCAACCAGCATGCGTGGAAAGCCTCTACGGGACTTCCCTCAATCCATGGGCAGCCTGGCACATAAAGTTTAGTGTATCGACCGTGCCCCAGGACGGTTCCGCCCCTGGCTCATTTCTGTCCATTTCGGGTACATTCTTCTTAGCCCATGTACTATGCAGGAGTAGCGTCCCGGCCAGTTCGGCACTTCGGCATCTCAACCCGACTCGACCACTAGGGGCATCGCATAGTTTGACCCCATCCACATGGGCCCGGCATGCTTTTCAAGGAGCCCCGTCCATGTGGGTCCTATAGCACGCTGCCTGCAAAGGAGGACTATGTTGAAGCTTCCCAAGCCACTGTTTGCACTAATCAAGAAATAGTGCCCTACCCAAGGCACTATACCCTTGCACCAACTTCCTGAACCACCCAGAAAAGGAAGGTTCACCAGCCCATCATGGCCTCACAAGCTATCATAGCATCACAGGTCTATATCAAGACCAGCACGCCTCCCTCGAATGACAGGAGCCATTTGTCTACATAAAGACCGGCATGAAGAGGTAAGGGGAGGTAAGAGACAACACACTCTCTTCATCCTTATATTATATTCCATTTTTATCTCCCTCTAGAAGCAGAGAGTCCTCCAAGCTCTCTACCTCAGAGATCGTCTATTTTTCTCGATCATCCCACTGACTTGATCATCGGAGTGTCTTTGCTAGAATCCTCAGCTCAGGTCTCCCCTATTTTGCAGGTCTGCCCGATGGAGGGATGATATAGAGAAGATTTCTCCCACCAGAGAGGCCCATAGGAGGACCATAGCATGGCTCCAAGTCCCCTTCATCCCTACAAGGACCCCTTCGAGCACGGTGGCTCAACCGAGCCCCGTGGCGAAGGGTATGTTTCCCTTGATCATCTCTGACCGACGAGCCCGGTGATGCCAGCGAGGAGTCCACTCACCTAGGCCACGTAAGAGCTGTAGGCCATGACGATCTAGGCGGCAATAGATTTGATCTTCAAACTAGCTTTCTTATATTCAGTTAGAAGTTCTTGAAAAGCAGTATGTAATTTATCATAAGTAAATTCATAAATGGGTTCACTAAATGTTACCTCATCTTCTAGACCCATTAAACATATATTTGCTGATTTTGATATCTTTTTCTTTTCATTGGAAGTAGATTCATCACTATCGCTCCATATATCCATCATTACTTTCTTTTTCTTCTTCTTGTATCCCATTTTTAGTGTAGGACATTCAGAACGGTAGTGCCCTGGCTTCTTACACTCATAACAAATACATAGTTGCTCCTTTCTTTATCTTTATCTCTCTCTTTTTTTTACTTTGTTCACCTTTGCCAAGGTGCTTCCTCCAGTATCTTGACTTTCTTTTGCCTATAATCTTTGGAATCTTCTCATAACTAGAGCTATATCATCATCTCCTAATTCTTCATCCGAGGAAGGTTTTCTTCTTCTTGCTTCTTAATCTTAGCTGCAGCCTTGAATGCTATTGATTTATTTTTCTTATTATCATGTTTGTTAGACGCTGCATTGTCAGTTCATGAGTAATCAAAGAACCAAGAAGTTCATCAAGTGAAAGTGTGTTTAAGTCTTTGGCTTCTTGTATTGCAGTGACTTTGGGATCTCATTTATCCGATAAGGATCGAAGAATCTTTTATACCAAATCAGCATTGGAATATACCCTGCCAAGACTTTTCAAATCGTTAATATCTATAAATCTGGCAAACATTTCAAATATGGTCTCATTTGGTTCCATTTTGAAAAGCTCATAATTATGCACAAGTATATTAATTTTGGAGGTCTTTACTTAGGTAGTACCCTCGTATGTAACTTATAGTTTATCCTAAATTTTTTTTGCCGAAGTGCAAGTGAAAATCCAGTTAAATTCATTTGCATCCAAAGCACAATAAAAAAGGTTCATGGCTTTGGCATTAAGTTCATCCATTTTCATGTCATATTCATCCCATTCCTCTTTCCGTTTATGGATGTCTATTCCATTTACTTTCTTTATGGGTATGTGTGGTTCTTTCAAGATTATTTTCCATAATTGAAAATCAATAGCTTGTATATAAATTTTTATCCTAGCTTTCCAATAGGTGTAATTGGTGCCGGTAAATAGTGGAGGTCTATTGCTTGATTGACCTTCGGCCAAAGATGTGCTCATTTGGGTTGCCATAGAACTTTTTTCTTATTCGTTAGATTAGTGGCACTGAGATGTGGCTCTGATACCACTTGTTGCTCATTGGCCAATCCAAGAGGGGGGGTGAATTGGGTTTTAAAAATTTTTTTAGCAAGTATGTGCCTTTTGAAACCTTGTGTGGTGAGTGAAGTAGATAGAGTATTATGTGTGGAAGTAAATAAGAATGCAAAAGCAAGAGCAAACACAAACACCATAAGATTTAGAGTGGTTCGGAGCAACCCAGCTCCTAAGTCTACTACCCAAGGTATACACTTGAGATTTTTAATATATTCATCCCTGTTGCCGCCTAAACCATCATGGCCTATAGCTGAAGTGGACCTTGGATCATGCCCTTGTTGCTCCAGACCTGCTCGCACGCCGGGACCTACAAAACAAAGGAGACCCAGGCCGGTGATCCTGGTGGGGGCACTTCGATGCTCAAGTCAGTGACGATCCAGGGGAACAGACCCTCCTGGTCGAGCCCCGTAGATGGACTCCATGCTAGGAGGAGAAAGAAATCTACTGGGAGAAAGTAGATGAGTTGTGATTGGGGCCAAAGAAGTGGTGACGGAGGAGAGCTTGAGCTGGAAGGCTGTGTTCATCGAGACCCTCCCGGTGGATCTCCGGTAGCCTTACTGTTCTCGTTCTCTCCTGTATGTCACCCTTCTTTCCCGTTAGCTTGCATTATGTTTTTCTTGCTTACCTTTTGGAACCTTGGAGAGCTTTTTTTAAGCTAGGATGGCTGCGAGAGGCCTACCTCGAGATCCTCCCCTCGCTTGCGAGTGCATGCAGTAATGTTTTGTTCCATGGACGGGATGCCTTTTTTCATTCGTGTTATGAAACCTACTGTGCGCTCTGACATTCTTTCTGGTTGCTTCATTTCAGGTAGCCTAGCAGAGCCTCGATCGGAGGGTAGCTACCCCCTGAATTTGAATCTTCTGGTTGATTTCCTCTTCTGGGTGGTACAGAAGGTTGGTAGGGAGTGCAGTGCCTCGATCGGGGGACCCTTTCCTTTTCGGTGCAAGTGGTAGTTGGGACCATTATTATGACCTGGCATTTATCTTTCCATGGTCCTTGGGTGGCGGACCGCCATGCAAGAAGAGTGGCGACATCCCTCGATTGATGGTCCCTTTGTCCAAGGTGGAGCTGGTCCGAAGAGTCAGAGCTCGACTTCGGTCATGGCATCTTGACCCTAGGGGAGCTGCCTGGCGAGGGAGTCTGGAGAGGCAGAGCTTGACTTCGGCCATGGTGTCTCGACCAGAAGGGAGCCACCTGGTGAAGGAGTCCGAAGAGGAGGAGCTTGACTTCGACCACAGTGTCTCGACCCGAAGGGAGCCATCTGGCAAAGGAGTCCGAAGAGGTGGAGCTCGACTTTGGCCATGATGTCTCGACCCGAAGGGAGCCACCTGGCGAAGGAGTCCGAAGAGGCGGAGCTCGACTTCGACCATGACGTCTCGACCTCGAAGGAGCCACTTGGTGAAGGAGTCCGTAGTGGGGAGCTCGACTTCGGCCATGGCATCTTGACCCTGGGAGAGCCATCTGGCGAAGGAGTCTGAAGAGATGGAGCTCGACTTCAACCATGACATCTCGACCCGAAGGGAGCTTCCTGGCGAAGGAGTCGGAAGAGGCAGAGCTCAACTTCGGCCATGGTGTCTTGACCTGAAGGGAGCCACCTGGCGAAGGAGTCCAAAGAGGCGGAGTTTGACTTCGGCCATGACATCTCGACCCGAAGAGAGCCGCCTGGCGAAGGAGTCCGAAGAGGCAGAGCTCGACTTCAACCATGGCGTCTCAACTCGAAGGGAGCCACTTGACACAGGAGTTCAAAGAAAGGACCTGATGTGGCATCTTCCTCCGACATGGCATCTGACTGGGCCTGACATGGGCTACACGTTAGCGATCATGCCACATCATTTACTCCCCACTCCCATGTCCCGTCGGTGCATGGTGCTCGGGGCGATGGGAGTAAATGCAGCACTGACATGGAAAGACCAAAATCCTATGCCATAATTGCCAGGATCGCTGATGCCTCGCGAGCCAGACCTTCGAGCCAACGAAGCAATGACACGTGGAGCCATCCGAGGAGGCATTATTGCTGACGCAGAATTTGAAGCGATAGTGGGCAAAATGGAGTGTCGCCTCTGCCAATTGCTAACACATGGAGCGGATCCAACGGCGGTGATGAGATGAATACGGTCTGGTCACTTTGAATGGAAAGATAGTTCCTCTTTCAAAAATTTTTTGTGCCCACCAGCAAATCAAAGAGTCCCCTCCTTCTCCCCCAGTCATCCTGTTCCTCCAAAGGCAACCAGGTTCGTCCACTCTCCGCACTTCTTCCTTTGCAGGTTGGGTACAGTCTCTGCTGGAATCTCCAGTTTCCCTTCTTCTTTATCTTCCTTTCGTTCTTCTTTCTTTTGAAATGTCCCGCTGGGGTCGGAACTTCCATCCCTCGACTAACCCCAACGATGCCGGGCCTTCTCAGTCAAGGATGCCTTCTTCTTCTTCTGACGATGAGGAAGAGGTGCGCTTCGAGCTTTCGAGGAGGCCTCGCCCCACGAGGATAGTTATTGGGTCACCTAAGGTTCGTCCCCCACCTCCTCCTCCTTTTGAACCTTCTCCAGAACCCCCATGGTTGACGGGTCCCGGTTGTATCACCTTAATGATAACCGACGAGGATCTTGCAACCATCCGGGATACCTATGGTATTCCAGACTTTGTCTAGCTCTCGGTCCCATGGCCAGGGGAACGGGTCACCGCCAGTGGCCTGGGCCGGATAGCTCTGTATGAGGAGACCCTGGCGGGGGGTCTCCGATTCCCTTTCCATCCTTTCTTTCTTTTGTCCTCAACCAGTACCATTTGGTTCCGGCACAGTTGGTTCCAAATGCGGTCCAAACCATCTTTTGCTTCATCATCTTGTGTCATTTCCATGGGATTGTTGCCCGTTTATCTCTCTTCAAGATCTTCTTCACCCTGAAGCGCCATCCATCCGAGGACAGGTGGTGGTTCCTCTCTCCTCACCCTAAGGGCATAAAATTTGAGCTCCCCTCTTCTATCAAGGGATGGAAGAGCAAATACTTTTTTTCTTTGATTGAAGGGGTCGACTGGGTTTGGAGCGACCCAGATAAGATCCCAAACTGAAACACTATCATCGAGGTGGCTGATTGGGAAGTGTACAACCATATCTGCACCGACCAGATTCCTTCTCTTGAGGTTCTGCTGACAGAGCAGAACCTCTATGAAGCCAGAGTCGGCTCGACAGGTGAGTTCGGCATGGCCTTCACTTGTTTTTGTTTGTTCTCTGTCTTCTCGACTTTGGAACTAACCATGTCTTTTTTGTGTGTGCAAGCATGAAGTACTCCATGGAAGACCTTCTCGCCATCTCTAGGAAGAGGGGTCCACCGGCGGGGACCAAAGAGTCCCCATCGATGAGAACCTGGGGGGAAGAGAATGTGGGAGCTGCATCCACCATGCCGGCTGAAGAGCCGAGAAGGGGAGGGGTCGAGCCCATCCCGAGCCACTGAGGCAGCGAGCCCCGACCCCAGCCCAGGAGCCAGAGGTGGTGGTCCGGGCTAGGGCCGCTGCTACTACCGTTGTTGCTATGGAGCCTCCACCACCTGAGGTCGTCGAGGTGGAGACCGGAGAGGAGCAAGAGAGGGTGGTGCCACTGTCCGTGATGCCATTTAGGGTGGTGCTGAGCCCCCACCGTGCCTCTGATGCCTTCTCAACCGGAGGAAGGGGTGATGCCACATCTGCGACAACAAGGAAGGGGAAGGACCCCCGCAGGCTGCCATTTGAAGTGGCACCAAATTCTTCACTGGTGCGAGACCCAGAGCTTGCCGAGCACATGATGGACTTTGCAGTCCAGTCGTGTGATCGGCGGGAGAAGGCGGGGAGGCTCCTCGGCGATGCCATTCGAAGCACTTTATCCCAACTATTTTTGGTAAGCATCCCTTTCTTCTCACCTCTTCTCCTCCTTTTCTTGCTTGCTTTTCTTTATTTTGTGGCTAACATTTTCTTTATAACAGCTTGGTGCCAAGCTCCTACTAATCCAAGACTATTGCAGGCAATGGGCGAAGAGGGATCGACAGCGATCACTGGAGCTCGTGTCCCTGCAGACTGAGGCCAAGCTATAGACGAATGCCACCTGGGAGTCCGAGCGAAGGAGCAAAGAGCTACAGGGTGAGATTGCAAGCATCGAAAGGTGCATCAAAGAGCTTGAGGAGTCCTTGGACTGGGAGAAAGGTGGGTCCAAGAGTCGAGTTGAGGAGCTCCAGGTCAAGGAGTCCAGGGCAGAGGAGCTCAGGGCTGAGGCGGCCCAAGAGAGGGAGCTGGCCCACTTGCTCCGACGCCAACTTGAGGCGGTGAAGCAGTGAGTCGAAGCCGCCGAGAAGAAAATTATGGCGGTGGAAGAGAAGATTGCTTTCACTGAGAAGGAGGCTGCGACGGTCGATGAGTGAGTGGAGGCCGTGAAAAGGAGGCCATCGAGGCAGTCTCAAAGTACAAAGCCTCGAAGGAGTTCGATGCCGAGTTCCATGAACTCGCTACGGACTCCTTCCTCAAGGGATTCATGTACTGCCGATCGAAGGTGGAGGGTCTTGTCCTGGATAAGAACCTGAGCAAGCTTTGCCTCCCGACCAACCCGCTGGAGAGCCCAATACCAGACTCGGCCAGGGCGGAAGAACCAGCAGCTACCACCGACGAAGCCTCGTCGGAGGAGGCCCCTGAGGATGATGCCTCGACTGCACGCCGGCCCAGGAAGGAGCCATCCGAGTAGCATAGGGGCACTTGTACTTTCTATATTTTCTTTCCTTTCTGTTCAGGCCGTCCGGCCTGTCAAGGGCCTAGAGAAAATGATGGGAAAATTTTGATTTCTATCAATGAAATTCAACTTCTTCCATTGACTTGTATATATTTTTTGCATTATTGACTCTTTAGCAATCTCCTTTCCTTTGTTTCTCTACTACCCGTGAGCATGTCTTCTGCCAAGGCATCTCGCTTTTAGGCTCTGAATCCCTAGGCTCTTTCCTACTGAGCTTCGGGTACACGAGGTAGTTAGAAGGGAAGTCTTTTGACTTGCTGAGTCATTCCTACCCCGAGGGTGAAGTGGTGTACTGCTTTGGAAGAGGTGTATTCGACCTCAGATGGAATCACCTCCAAGCAAGTACGGTGCGAAGGAGCCTGGATGCTATGGTCGAAGGGACTTCTAGGTGATTAAGAGGTGCAGGGCTTTGGAAGTTTCCAGGCTTGAGGATACCGGGCTTTAAGAGTTTCCGGGCTTGAGTGCTAATCTTCAGGAGTTTCCAGGCTTGAGGATGCCGGGCTTTAGGAGTTTCCGGGCTTAAGTGCCAGGCTTTAGGAGTTTTGAGCTTAAGTGCTGGGCTTCGAAAGTTTTCGAGCTTACTTCAGAAGTTTTCGGGCTTGAGTGCCAGGCTTCAGGAGTTTCTGGGCTTGAGTGCCAGGCTTCAGGAGTTTTCAGGCTTAAGTGCCAGGCTTCGAAAGTTTCTGGGCTTGAATGCTAGGCTTCAGGAGTTTCCGGGCTGAAGTGTCGGGCTTCAAAAATTTCCAGGCTTGAGTGCCAGGCTTCAAGAGTTTCCAGGCTTGAGTGCTAGGTTATAGGAGTTTCTAGGCTTGAATGCCAGACCTGGGGTCGGACAGCAAGATCCCTATGAGGCAAAGGTGATTTGCATAAGAAGGATCTTTATTATTAATGAAGGAAGGCCTTACATTATTGGTAATACATTCTTAGGTTGTTGGCATTCCAAGTGCACGGGAATCGGGCACCGTCTAGCTCCGCTAGGTAGTAGGCTCTGCTGGGGAGAGCTTCGACCAACTTGTATGGGCCCTCCCAATTCGGGGAGAGCTTGCCACACTCCCGAGGTTGTAACACTTCAGCTCGGCACAGCACCGATCACCTGGGCGGAAGATCTTTGGCCTCACCCGTGCATTGTAGTACTGAGCCATGCACTGTCGGTAGGCCGCCATCCATAGTTGAGCCTTGTCTCTGGTCTCCTCGAGGAGGTCCAGGTTGAGAACAAGGCAAGCTAGATTTTCTGCTTCGTCATATTGCTCGACCCGTAGTGTAGGCCGAGTTTGACGGGGACAATAACTTCCATGCTGAAGATGAGGCTAAAAGGCGTCTCGTCCATGGCCATCCTACGAGTTGTGCAGTAAGCCCAAAGAATACTAGGGAGTTCTTTAGCCCACATACCCTTGGCCTGGTCCAACCTAGTTCGGAGTCCTTGGAGGATTGTTCGGTTGGTCACCTCAGCTTCTCCGTTGGTCTGAGGGTGAGCCACCGAGGTGAAGCGATGGTGGATGCCAAGGTAGGTGTAGAAGTCCTCGAATTCCCAGTTGTCGAATTTCCATCCGTTGTCGGTGATGAGGCTATGTGGAAGTCCAAAATGGTAGATGATCGACTTTCAGAAGAACTAGCAGACCTTGGCTTCAGTTATTCATGCTAGTGGCTCCGCTTCTACCCATTTGGTGAAGTAGTCGATAGCCACTATCAAGAACTTGTATTGCCCAAAAGTAGGAGGGAACGAACCGAGATGTCCATTCCCCACTGGGCAAATGGCCAAGGTGCAAAGAGTTGGGAGAGTGGTGCCGCGGGTTGACGTTGTATATGAGCGTGGCACTAGTAGCGGTCGCACTTCCTCATGAAGTCGGCGGCGTCCTCCCTCATCGTCTCCCAGTAGTATCCTTGACGGAGGGCCTTGTATGCTAGTATCCTATCCCTGACATGGTTCCCGCAAAGGCCCTCATGTTTTTCTTGGAGCATAAATGCTATCTCTACGGGTCTCAAGTACTTCAGAAATGGGTAAGAGTAGGACCTGCGGTAGAGCTGTCCGTCCATCAGGGTGAATTGCACGGCCTTCTTCTTGATGAGGCCAGCTTCAATCTGGTCTTTCAGTAGGGTGCCGTTGGTGATGTATCTGATGTACCGGTCTATCTAGCTAGGCTCCATGGTGACGTGTTGGACTTCTCCGGGAGTTTCAAAGCTTGGACTTTCTAGGTACTCGAGGTGGGCGCACCCCAGTGACGAGTCTGGTAGGGTCGCGAGTCTTGACAGGGCGTCGACGTGAGCATTCTCCCCATGAGAGATGTGGGAGATGCTGAAGCACCGAAAGCCCGTTGTTCTCGAATGGACCCGCTCAAGGTACTTCATTATCTAGGGATCTCGGTTCTCGTGCTCCCCTAGGACTTGCCTCACCACCAGCTAGGAGTCGGTGAAGACCTTCAAGTTTGGTACACCCAGCTTATGGGAGACTCTGAGTCCCGCAAGGAGTGCTTTGTACTCCGCCTAATTGTTGGTTGCTGTGAATCAGAAGTGAAGTGCACATTCAACCACAACTCCATTTCCGTTGGCGAGGATGAGTCCTGCTCCACTTCCCCCTGAGTTAGACGCGCTGTCCATGTGTAGGACCCATTCCTCCTCAGCAACGGGCTCCAGCCATGGTGTCGAGGTTGAGGTGATCTCCTCGGGCTCTTCACTCATGCCGGCGCACTTGACCAGGAAGTCAGCCAGCACTTGGGCTTTCTGTGATGGCCTCGGTCGGTACGAGATGTTGAATCCCTTAGTGTCAGAGACCATTTAGCCGTTTGGATGTCTTGGGGCGGCTGAGGATGGCCCTTAGCAGCTGGTCCATCATGACCGCAATAGGATGTGCTTGAAAGTATGGCCTGAGGCACTTGGTAGATATTATTATAGCAAAAATTAATTTTTCAGAGTGGGTGTACCTGATCTCCACATCTCGAAAGATTTTGCTGGCATAGTACACCAGCTTCTGAGATCCATCCTTATCTATGTAGATGAGGACTGAGCTGACGGCCCCTGGGATGACTGCCAGGTATAACAGGAGTTTCTCTCCCTCCTCTGGCCTGGAGAGTAATGGTGGGGATGCTAGGAACTTTTTTAACTCCTCGAAGGCTGCCTTGCATTTTTCAGTCCAGGCAAAGTCATGCACTTTGCACAGCGCCTTGAAGAATGGTAAGCAGCGTCAGCCGACTCGAGATGAACCTGCTCAGGGCCATAATCTGGCTAGTCAAGCACTAAACCTGGTTCTTTGTGGTCGGATGCTCCATGTCAACGATTGCCTGGACCTTCTCCGGGTTCACCTCGATGTCCCTTTGGGTGACCATGAACCCAAGAAACTTCCCTGCTGCTACGCCGAAGGCGCACTTTATCGAGTTCAGCCTCATCTTGTGCATCTGGAGGTTGTGGAAGGCTTCTACCAGATCTACGACGTGGCCCAACTTCGGCTTGCTCATGATGATCATGTCATCCACATACACTTGCATGTTTCCTCCAATCTGGTCCTTGAAGACCTGATTGACCAGCCATTGGTACGTGGCACCAGTATTTTTTAAGCCAAAAGGCATCATCCAGTAGCAGTACGTCCCTCGGTCGGTGATGAAGGCAGTGTGCTCCTCATCTTTCGGATGCATTCGGATTTGATTGTATCTGGAGAAAGCATCCATGAAGGAGAGCAAGCGGTGCCTTGAGGTGGCATCTACCAGTTGGTCGATCTTTGGCAAAGGGAGGCTATCCTTCGGACAACCCCGGTTGAGGTCGGTGTGGTCCACGTAGATCCTCCACTTCCCATTGCTCTTTCTAACCATGACTATATTTGCCAGCCAGTTGGGGTATTGTACCTCACGGACAAAATTGACTACGAGGAGCTTATCGACCTCCTCGTTGATCGCCCGTTGCCTCTCAGGGGCGAAGCTTCTTTTCTTCTGCCATACCGGATGGTACTTTGGATCAATGCTCAACTTGTGGATGATGACGTCGGGGGGAATCCTCAGCATAACCACTGCTATCCAAGAGAACACGTCAGCATTTGCTTGAAGAAACTCCAACAGGTGGGCCCGCTCCTCCTCTTGCAATTGGGCCCCAATTTGCACCGTCTTTGTAGGGTCAGCTTCGAGAGGATATGATAGCAGGCGCTCGACCAGGCCACCCTTAGGGTCTTCCACCCTTTGGTTGCGGTCGTCAGTACTGGGATCTCCCTCGGAGTTGCCGACCTCGGGGATGGCTTGGAGGCAGTGTTGGATCGGCTGAGGTGCCCCCCCATTTCCCTAACACCATAAGGAGTAGGAAACTGCACTAGTAGCCTTTTGGTGAAAATGATCGTGTCAAGCAGATTGAGCCTAGGGCAGCCAAGGATCACATTATAGGCCGAAAGAAGCCTGACAATGGTGAAGGTCATCATGACCGTGTTCTTTCGAGGTGGCACCCCGGCAGTAACAGGGAGAGTGATTTCTCCTTCAACTCCCACAGAATCTCCTGTGAAACTGATGAGGGGAGTGTGCACAGGCTTAAGCTGAGTAGAGGACATATTCATCCTGAAGAAAGCATCGTTGAAAAAGATGTCAGTCAAGCTTCTACTATCGACCATAATCCATTTTACAGGATGCTTTGCAATCATCATCTCGATGACCACAGTATCATTATTTATATTTTCAACCTCATATTCTTTTTCCCTCAAAAAGGGGAATACATTTTCAAAACCCTCTCCTCCCCGGGCCCTCTTGGGGGCGCACTCGACTCTCCAACAGATCATTTCCATAGGCTTCTCGATGGGCCAGTAGTCAACTTCAGGGATCGGAGGGAGAGCAGCGAGTGCCTGAGGTTCCGTTGTGGTCTTGCCCCCCACGAACCTCCTGAGGTAGCCCATTTTTATGAGGTCTTCAATCTCTCTCTTGAGGTGACGGCATTCCTCGGTGTCGTGGCCGTGGTCACGGTGGAACTGGTAGTACTTCGTTTTATCACGACCATTGGGCGGTCTCAGTGAGGGTGGACGACGCAGGTTGCGCTCGCCCTCAATCTCCATGAGGATCTTTATCCTCAGAGCAAGGAGGGGTGTGAGTCTTTCTTCTAAAATGGGGCCACTCTTTGGCTTCGGCCCCTAGCAAAAGTTTGGTGTGGGCGGTCCGTGCTTCTATGCCCCGGACACCATCCAGGAGCTGGCTTCTTCAGTGGCTTCCCGTCTAGCTCCCTCATCGTGTAATCTGCCTCCTCGGGATGGATGTACTTTTGAACATGGAGAAGGAGTTCGGAGTACATCTTGGGGGGTTTCTTGTCCAGGGAGTAGGTCAGGCGGGAAGTCCTGAGCCCTCTCTTCAGCACCAACATAGCAACTGGCTCGCCCAAGTTGTAGATCTCCAATGCAGCAACCTTGAAGCTGGCCACGTAGTCCCATAGGAGCTCGTGGTCCTGTTTCCTGATGGAGAAGAGGCTATCTGCCTCGCGTGGCACCTTGCAACAGGCATCAAAGTGGGCCATGAACTTCTGCTCCAGTTGAGTGAAAGAGCTTATACTTTCGGGCTCGAGGCGGGTAAACCAGACTTGAGCCGCCTTCTAGAGGGTAGCTGGAAATGTGATGCAAAAGAGAGCGTCGGTTGCTCCCTGAACTCTCATGAGGGCCTTGTAGCTCTCTAGGTGGTCTAGGGGATCAGTAGTCCCGTCGTAGGGATCCACCAGCAGTATGCAGAATTGGCTGGGGATTGTTCCTCTTGGATCTCTTGGAAGAAAGGATGATGGGCATCATAGCCCGCAGGCTCGCTGGGGGAGCCCTACAGATTTGTGAACTGGCGGGATAACTTCAGCAGCTTGCATTCCTATTCCTCTAGGTGCCTTTCTGCCATGCGCTTGATGGCCTCGTCAGTCGAGCCTTCAACCACGGCTGAAGGAGGAGGAGAAGATGGCATCTAAGCTGGGTTGCGACGGGGGACCTTGCCTCTATGACCTCGATGGTGCTTAACGGTAGCCTGCCCACAGGTCAGAGACTGGCTTTCCCGATCGGCAGACCCAGTCCATTATCTCTTCACCGGGGTCCTATGGCTTCCCTGGTGGTCTGTCGTGGCCCACGACTATGAAGGCCTTTCTTGGAAGGATCGCAGGCTATCGCGAGGAGTGACGGCTTGGGCCGCGGGGGTCCCTGACTACTGATGGGTGGCCAGGATCGGTGCTGATGCTGCAACTAGCGCACCGCAGTGGTTAGAAGCTGCATCTGTTGGGCGAGCAAGGCCAGTTGGACTTCCACTGGAGGCAGTTGTGGTGGAGTGGGAAGTTCCCTCTCTGGACTGTGCGGGTCTCCATGGGAAGCAGGATCTCCCGCATGGCTGGTGGAGACTTCCCGTGCATGGGTCATCACTATGCCTTCGGTGGTTTTCTTGCAGGGGGATTAGCTTGGATAGAAATGTGTCCTACCTCTGCCTACTTGGCACGGCCAAGCTGTTACCGCCTAAACCATCGTGCCTGTAGCTGAAGTGGATCTCGGATCGTGCCCTTGTCGCTTCGGACTTGCTTGCATGCTTGGACCTGCAAAACAGAGGAGACCCGGGTTGGTGATCCTGGCGGGGACACTCCAACGCTCAAGTCAGTGATGATCTAGGGGAACAGACCCTCTTGGTCAAGCCCCGTAGATGGACTTCATGCTAGGAGGAGAAAGAAATGTATTGGGAGAAAGTAGATGAGTTGTGAGTGGAGCCGGAGAAGTGGTGACGGAGGAGAGCTTGAGCTGGAAGGCTATATCCGTTGAGACCCTCCCGGTGGATATCCGGTAGCCTCAGTCTCCCCATTCTCTCTTGTGTGTCACCCTTCTTTCCTGTTAGCTTGCCTTGTGTTTTTCTTGCTTACCTTCTGGAACCTTGAGGAGCTCTTTTTAAGCTAGGATGGCTGTGAGAGGCCTACCTCGAGATCCTCCCCTCGCTTGCGGGAGCATGCGGCGATGTTTCGTGCCATGGACGGGATGCCTTTTCTTATTCGTGATATGGAACCTACCATGTGCTCTGACATTCTTTCTGGTCGCTCCAGTTTGGGTAGCCTGGCAGAGCCTCGATTGGAGGGCAGCCACCCCCTGGATTTGAATCTTCTGGGTTGACATTCTCTTCTAGGTGGTACAGAAGGTTGGTAGGGAGTGCAGCATCTCGATCGGGGGACCCTTTCCTTTTCGATGCAAGTGGTAGTTGGGACCATTATTGCATCCTGGCATGCATCTTTCCGTGGTCCTTGGGTGGCGAACCACCACCCAAGAAGAGTGGTGATGTTCCTCGGTTTCCGGTCCCTTTGTTCGAGGTGGAGCTGGTCCGGAGAGGTGGAGCTCGACTTCGGCCAAGGCATCTCGACCCTAGGAGAGCCGCCTAGCGAGGGAGTCCGGAGAGGTGGAGCTTGATTTCGGCTACGGCATCTCGACCTGAAGGGAGCCACCTGGTGAAGGAGTTCGGAGAGGCGGAGCTCAACTTCGGCCATGTCGTCTTGACCCGAAGGGAGCCACCTGGCGAAGGAGTCCGAAGAGGTGGAGCTCGACTCGGCCACGGCATCTCGATCTGAAGGGAGCCACCTTGCGAAGGAGTTCGAAGAGGCGGAGCTCGACTTCGGCCACGACGTCTCGACCCTGGGGGAGCTGCTTGGCGAAGGAGTCCGGAGAGGCGGAGCTCGACTTCAGCCATGGCATCTCAACCTTGGAAGAGCCACTTGGCGAAAGAGTCTGAAGAGGTGGAGCTCAACTTCAGCCATGGTATCTTGACCCGAAGGAAGCCACCTGGTGAAGGAGTCCAAAGAGACGGAGCTCAACTTCGGCCATGGCATCTCGATCCGAAGGGAGCTGCCTGGGGAAGGAGTCCGAAGAGGTGGAGCTCGACTTCGGCCATGGCATCTCGATCCATAGGGAGCCACCTAGCGAAGGAGTCCGAAGAGGTGAAGCTTGACTTCGACCATGGTGTCTCGACTCGAAGGAAGCCACCTAGCAAAGGAGTCCGAAGAAAGGACCTGACATGGTAGATTCCTCTGACGTGGCATCTGACGGGGCCTGACATGGGCTACACGTCAACGGTCCCACCACATCAACCTCGAATACAGTCGGATTGTTTTCCTACAGGCTCACAATCCCAAACCCAATATAAAGTTAGTTTCCTGTGCTCATTACAATACAACTTGGTTTTTAAGGCTAACCAACAACCTAAAAACAACTTACAAGCTATAGCCACCTACTGTACTTATAACAACTCAAAATAGAGTTAACAAAAGAAGCAATACTAAAACAAACTCAATGTTGTTGAATGGTTGCAGTTGAAGCTCTCAATGAGACCTTCTTGAATGCTCCTTCAATGCTCTTCAAGGCTCTCTTAACTCTTCAAAGATTAACTCAAGAATGTAGTTGAAAATTGTTGGAGAACTTAAGTTTTCACTTGAAAGCTCTTAGAATATTCAATACTCTCATTAAAGTTCCATAAAAGTTATTTTTCTTTCCTTGAATCCTTCATTTATAGCTTCTTAAAGTATTTCTAGATGAATATGGCCATTAAAATACCTTGGAAATCAAAAACTAGCCATTGGGAGGCTTTAAATTCAAAAAATTTGAATTCTAGAACTAGCCATTACTATTGAAATTTTGGGATTTGAGTCGACTCGCAGAGCTTGAGTTAGCTCGGATTGTCAGTGAAGTAATTCTGTAGTCTATGAGAGTCAGCTCCTGTTAAATTAGAGTTGGCTCGGATTACTGAAATCTCAGAACCAATTTTCTATCACTTTGTGAGAGTTGGCTCTGATCTTCTTAGAGTCAGCTCGAATATTTTGTATCAGAAAAGTGCTATGCCGTGCCAAGAAATATATCATCTCTATTTATTAGAGTCGGCTCGAGTGAAACTTCTCTAAAGGCTTCCAAACAGCTTCAAACTTCTTCCAAACTACTTCTAAACCTATTCTAAGGTATTTATACTTAAAATTACATTGATTTGGCCCCTTTTCATGAATATACAATTGAATTTACTTAGGGCTCTTAAATACATAAAACTTTATCTTGAATACATAGATACATCCTAATGATCTTGAGAAACATTGGATTGATGATTGCCCATTAGAAATACCCTACAAAAACTTCTTAAACACTTGAAAAGCATCAGTATCAAATGCATGCTCTAATATTTTGTAATCATCAAAATCATTCCAGGGGTCAACAAAGCACCAAGGCCACTCAATGTCCATGGCTCCAAATGATCCTTAGTTGATCAGAGCCCCAAAGCTACTCAGCACCCATAACTCCAAATGACCCTTAGTCAGTTAAAGCCCCACAGTCACTTAGTGTCCATGGCCCTAAATGATCATAGTTAGTCAAAGCCCCAAAGTTACTCAATGCCCATGGCTCTAAATGATCCTTAGTCAGTTAGAGCTCTAAGACCACTCAACATCTATGATTCCAAATGATCCTTAGTCGGTCAGAGCTCCAAGACCATTGAGCACCCATGGCTCTAAATAACCCTTAGTTGATCAGAGTCCCAAGGCCACTCAGCGCTCATGGCTCTACATGACCCTTAGTTAATCAGAGCCTCAAGGCCACTAGCGCCCATGATTCCAATGACCTATAGTCGGTAAGAGCTTTAAGATCACAATGCCCATAGCTCCAAGTAACCTTTGACCAATAATCAGAGTTCAAAGGCTGTTTAAATATCCATACCCCTAAATAGCCATCGATCAGATAGAATCCTGAGACTTCTCAATAACCTTTGGTCAGCTAGAAGCTTGAGGACCTTTGATCAGGCCATTAAAATTCTAAACAAAAAGAGAGATGTCTGACCATCCAAAATAGCAAAAGCATACTGTGAAGATCAAAAAGAGAAAACAAGAAGTAAGAATTTCATTACATCAAAGATGCCCAAGAGCTACAAAAAGGATGGTCACAAAAAACAAGTGACACGTGAAAGAAAATAAATTTTATAGAAAACTATTTACGGGCCTTCAAGCCCACTCCATTGCTCTCTGCAAGAAATTCATGCACATTTCTCCGAGGATGGTAGACAAGAAAGGTTGAGGTCTGGATAAAGGATCTGAACCTTGTCTTTGCAAGTGGAATGACCAACGATGCGATCGAGCTCGAACACTTCATGTATTCTCTTTATCATACCATCATTCGCCTCGAGAGTCACTTGCACCCTTGAGCTCCCACCTTATGGTGCATCTTCGCCTGAGGCTGCCTGCTTGGCTAGGGGCGACCATGGTGAGTTGTCCCGATTCAGCCCCAGAATTAATCACTGCGCTTTTACCTCTTGATGACCGTTCGAGGCTAGAAATCCCCTCCTGAGCCCTACGCAGTTCATTCTGAAGCCGCACCATCTGAATGACAGATTCCCATCTTGCCTCTCTGGATGAAAATAGTGACTCCAAGGTAAAGATCTCCTCTCGAGTGAAACGAAGTTGGCTGCACATCTATAACACCCTGGCTGCCGTATTCCAAGTCACCCTCTTACCTATCCCAGAAAGCCTCTATGATTCCTCAACAAACTTGACTTTTTCGGCAGCATGCACCCTATACCTCTCCTGGAGTAATGCTCAGAGGCACCCAATTTCCTTTTCCCCTCCTTAAACACCTTCAACACTTTTGAAAGCTTCTTTTTCATATCAGTGACCTTCTTACATGCCACCTTGACCTTCTTCTCTAAACTTTTAATGTGGGCCTGATAAGTTACATATTTATACATTTGTTTTCAGTATTTTAGTTATTTAATAGTACTAACATGTTTCAAAAATCCAAATTTCATAATTAAAATAGTTTTTCTTACATATTAATTATTTTCTAAAATAATTTTTTAAAAAATATTAGAGCATAATTATAAAAAGTAGATATTGAATCGAAATACCATACATCCATTAAAATGTTTAATAAAAAGATGTAATCTATATTTCTTCCTCTTTTATAGGTACAATTAAATTGATAAAATCTTGAAATTTGGTTAGATGAATGATTAAAAAACTTGTTAATGTAAAGAGCTCGCTCTACGGATACAGAAAAATTAAATAGAACTCAAATTGGAGCTCAAACAGAATTAAATGATGGTCAAGAATATTTTGTAGGTCATATTAAATAGCCATGGATCTTAAAAGCTTGGACCTAGACTTAGTCAAAGCAGTCAAAACATCTTTCAATAGTAGATGGCTTTATAGTTTGAAAAGAAGAGGAAGCGGTAGACTTTGTCAAAAGAGTGGAGTCAAGGCAGCTTTCCAGCATGTTGTACTCCTAATAAAGGAAGTTTGAAGGGAGGAGCCTGGCTGTTTGGTGGGTTAGCATGGAAATTACAAGGAAGGCCTAGAACAAATTCACTCCCAAGTCCCAATGCTACAAATTGCGAAGCTATGAAGTTACTTCAGATAAACTATCACAGGCTCATCAGAAGGCTCGGTCAACTCGTCCACTCATGGCTCTCCAAGAAAACCCACAGTAAGCCATTCACGCAGTTTACCATTTACTCCTTGGTCTAGACTTGGTGTTTATCCGGGCGTGTCTCCGAAGCAGCATCTAGCAGCAGGGAACGATTCAACGTGGCTTCCGCCTGGCTAAAAGAAGTCAGTGCCTTGATGCCATGATTTGTGGCGTTATTAGTGGGGTTTGGAGCAGTTCCACAATGTCTCCTCTTTAGAATTCTCTCCCGATTCAATTGGGAATCAATTTCCACTGAGCCTATTTAAACAGCGATCATGGGGATCGGAAAGGGAAGGCAAACAGTAGCCAACTTTTTTTTTATTTTTATGTTTTTATATTTAATTTTAGACTTTGAAAGAAAGAAAGAGGAATATAAAAAAAAATTCTTCAAATAGATGGGGTGCTGTGACAGTCTCAGATCTCCAAGAAAATATATCTAGAAGCTATACTCAATTGAGATGTAGCCTATAGAAAAATACATGTTTCTGTACTAAAATTTTTATATTTATTTTTTACTTTATGTAATTAAATAAAGCTTTCATTTTTTTAAACTTTTTTTATTTGATTTCTTTAATTAATTACTTATACGTGTGATGGATCATGATCCTATACGATATGGTCCATACTCAACATAGATGATTAATTTTATAATTTTTATTTATGTATCTTGTTAGAATTTGTCCAATTAAATCATTGGATAACCTACACTTGTAGGACATGCCATGATCTTAACAGGATATAGTTCATTTGGCAAGATAGCCTATACTAGGGATTAGTTTATAAGATTTCAAAACAATATGAACTTTGATTATTTAGTTTAAAACAAATATATGATTTATGTTTGTGATTGCCTAGAAATCTAAAGATATCTTTTTATCATATAATTCTTTGATTTCATATTTAATTTAAATTAAATAGTTTTAATTAAACCAGCACCTACCTTTTAAAATCTAAATATTTATCTCTTTCTTTATTTTCTTCATTAAATAATTATCCTTGATCCCCGAGGATGCGATCCCTACATATCCTAGCTATAGTAGTGAGTTAGATTTTATTTTTGACCACCTTGTGATAAGTGATTAGGGCCCTAATCTTAATAGCCCTTGGGAGAGGATCAGTAATGAGATGTTCACCTAATGAAGGCTCACTACCCTAAAGGCAACCATGAGCAAAATAAACAAATAGTCACCAAGCCAAACAAGAGATTTATAAACTCCATTCCATTGATGAAAAGTTCTTTCACGAGAAGGAAAGAAACAAAAATAAGCAAAAAGAAAAAACTACAAGTTTAGCTCCCTAACCTTTTCCTTAGGGGCAAGACCACAGCTTCGATGGGAGTAGCCTTAAAGGGCATGATTGCAGCTTCAACAAGAATAGCCTTGGAGAGCATGACCAATACTTTGGCTAGGTCAGGTCTGGACATGATGACTGCTTCGGCTGGAGCAGGCTTAGACATGATGTCAGCTTCAGCTAGAGGGGACTTGAGCACCACAATGGGTGCAACAACATCTCTGTGCTTGAGAGAGGACTCACCCCTAGACTCTTCACATTTGTCCAAGAAGGAAAGATCCTACTCTAGGTGACGGTTTGCAATCGGGGAGTGGCAATCATTTCAACCCAACTTGAAGCCTTCATGGAAGGCCTCTTCTTTGAATTGATGGTGGTCGGCGTAGAACTCCTTTGACGTATTGAAGACCACCACCACCCAAGTTTTCTCCACTGCAAAGTCTACAGAAGCCTTGTATGCCTCCACAGCCTTCTTCCTGCTTTCTTAACCTTCGTTACCTCCAATTCACTTTTCTTCTTTTCTGAGGCCTAGTTGGCCTTTGCTTTGACAAGCGCTTCCTTCAAGCACTAAGATGAAGCTTCCACCCTGGCAAGTACCTCTCTTAAGTGTTCAAACGTAGCCTCCACCATCTCAGCCCTCTGGTGGGCCTCCATAGTGGCATCTTCGAGCCATTTCTACTGCTTGAGTACCTTCACTCCTTCCAACAAATGGTTCATCAAAATGGCCATAAAGTGCATTAGCTACAACAAAACCAAGTGTTAGAAATGGCGAAGGGATACAAATACTAGCCTAGGAAATACTTGATGCATGGTGGTCACTGAGTGCTTCCTTAAATATGAGAAGCACATCACGTTAGCTTTCTCCAATTCCATCAAGAGCAGAGCCCTCTCAAGAAGCTCTCGGATGATTTTCCATTTGTGAAGAATTGCATCCCTCGGGATTTCCTCCGAAGGATGCTCAGAGTCGGGTAGACCCCTCGAGACCATTTCATTTGGAGCACTAGAGGACGATGGCTGAGCACCCAGTGTTGGGGCCGGGGCTGGCAAGGACAGTAAAATAGTAGGCTCTGAAACAACCTCAACCACAACCTGAGAGGCATCATCGATAGAAGTCTCCATCGAATCGGTACCCGTGGATCTCATCTTCTTCGATGAGGTTCCTATAGCCCAACCCTTCCTCTTCTAAGGGAAAGTCTTTTTTAACTCAGCTAAGTCCTTGGGTCTCATGTCTACAACTAAGTAATACTTGGTAAGAATCAAAAGAAATGGTGCTAGAAAAAAAGAAAATAAGTCCTAAAACTCATCCTTAGGATTGGGCTGACTAAGCCTTGTATTAGAGAGGCCGCTTTCGAATAGAAGATGCCCCAGAGGAGGGACCTTGAAATCCTTGAGAGCCTTGAAATGCCCTTCTTCCTTAGCACTTAGCCATGAAACTTGAAGAGTAGAAGACTCCAGCTAACCCTAGTTCGGCAAACCCCAGTTATCAATGGAGGAATAAGAAACAAATAGAAACTACTCTTCCACCTATGAATAGTAGAAGTGCCTTTGATCAAAGGAGAAACACCATTTTGAGTAAAAATGTATCACCATTTCTTGGCATAAGGATACCTTTTGATGGTGTAGAAGGCATGGAATAAAAGAAGAGAAGGCCAAATTTTGGCCAGAAAGCAAATGACAAGGAATCCTAAGACTACCCTAAGGGAATTGGGAGTCAAGGTGCACAAAAAAATACTATAAAATTTGAGAAGCTCAAGAAGAAAAGAAAGGAGAGGAAACCTCAGTCTAGCCTCGAATACCTCATCGTATACCCCTAACCTACTTGGGAGTAGATTGTTCACCCTTGCATCATATTCGGGGAGTTCCTGTTGGGTTGCAGTTATGCAATGGAAGGTCGAATTTTAAAGATTTTCATTAATGAAACCCTAGTCAACCGAAATCCTAGACCTAGGATCCCTTGATTATAACAATTAATTAGGGTAATATAAAAAAACTAAGAAGAATACCTCTAATGCTAAATTTCTATTTTTTCATAGGCACACAAGCATATACCCTTTAAAGGTGTCCACACAAGAACTGGATCAAGGAAGCACTCATTCTTCAACCTTACTTGCTAAATTTTTTCTTCCAACAACCTTTTAGCCTTGTTAGGACTTGATGTGGGGGGAGATCCCATCCCCAGGATCCTTGAAGGACTTGGAAGGAAATGACCAAATCTATTTTGGGATGGGATAAAGCTATACCTAACTGTTTCCACCTGCAATATCGGGATCACAGTATTTTAGGTGAACATATGCAAAGAAAACATCCAAATGATCCAAAAATAGTCGAATCTATATAACCAAAGTAGTATGCTACCGTATCATTCGAAAGATAGATTCTACTTAGGATATTTCCTTAAAGAACCTCACCGATCATCTGGTCCTGCTCCTTGAGAGCAAAGTCAGGAGTGATACTTTAACCCCCAGTCCTATTGATCATTGTGCTAAGGTATATTTAGCTCCCTGGGTCTCCACCGAACCTAACCTTCGACCTTACAGCTCCTCACTGACATAAACCTCCAGTCTCCTAGCCTCCTGACAAGTCCAACCTTCGGCCTTTTAGATTCCATGCAGATAGATATTTGACCATTTGAATTACTATTTGATAGACCCACAGTCAGGATATATTTGATCAAATCCCTCTAGTGTAATTAATCCCCAGCCTCTCCAACTCTTAGGTCCGTGGATCTCCTATCCCTAAGGACTTCGGGGTCCATCGAATCTCACTACTTGGAATCAAAACCCAGCCAATGACCCCTCACCAAGGCATCCCACTAAATGGCCAAAGAAAAAGTCTACCAATGCTCATCCTAATATTCATCTCACAATAGCCAAATAGTCAAATCCCATAATCAAGAATGGATCTTGCCCATTAATAAAGCGTGGCCCCTCTTTATACTATGATTTTTAGAGCCATTAAGGCAAACAACAAGAAGATGCATAAGACAAAACCTTCCATTAATGGAAGGGGGATATCCTTGGTAAAGAATAATGACTCCCTCCCAGTTATCATGATGAAGGCCAAAATCCGATCATCTCTTGTCCACCAGCCATCATTTCAAGATACTCTAGAATACTCTTGAAGCTTGGGTATAAAAGGGGGTTCGCAGTGAACCCCCCAAAGGTATGCATCTACACATGCATGCTTGTGCTTGCGCTCTTATCTCACTGCTCTACTTTTATTCTATAGTCTAAGATATTGACTTGAGCATCAGAGGGCCTTCGTTGGAGTCACCTTCGATCATGACTTCTTTTATAGGTACAGCCACCAGCATCTTCTCTCCAATCTACTATGGCATTTGAGTAGATTCCAACACCATCAAATAGAGGAAGGGCCTACTATTTGTTAGAAATTGTGTCCCAAAGCCAATCGTCTAGACTGTAGATGGTTATGCAATTTTGTAATTGTATATGAATTTCTTAATGAATAAAAGTTATTCTTTTAGCTATTCATTACATATGCATTTTCTTGAAAAGAACTCTTGTGTGATGGAGTCCATAGAACTACATTATATTTGAAATGGAGAGGATATATTGATTAGTTCTTAAACTGGTTCAGATATGGCAAGATCGTTGACATGGAGCATGCATCAGTACCAGCTGGCAGCCAAGCAGAACCGCACGGTTTTCTTTTTCAAAGCTCTCCTGCCAGGTGGCTTGACCAACGGTCGTGCCCACCTCGATCTAAGCTCGGCACCTCTACCCATTCGCCAGGTGTCGACCCAGGCGGGGTCCATCTCGGCTGAAGTGGGCCTGCCTCTGCTCCTCCACCAGGTGGCACTCCTAGATGGGTCCACCTCGATCGAAGTCGAGCCTGGCATCTCTGCTCCTTCCGCCAGTTGGCGCCCCCAAACAGGTCCACCTCGATCGAAGTCGAGCTTGCCTCTGCCCCTTCGCCAGGTGTCGACCCAGGAGGGGTCCACCTCGATCGAAGTGGGCCTGCCACTTTTCCTCTGCCAGGTGGCACCTCCAGATGGGTCCATCTCGACCCGGAGTCGAGCCTGGCATCTTGCTCTTTCCACCAGGTGGCACCCCCAAGCGGGTCCACCTCGATCGAAGTCGAGCTTGCCTTTGCCCCTTCGCCAGGTGTCGACCAGAAGGGGCTCACCTCGACTGAAGTGGGCATGCCTCTGCTTCTCCACCAGGTGGCACCCCTAGATGGATCCACCTCGTCGGAGTCGGCTTGCATCTTTGCTCCTTTCGCTAAGCGGAACCCCCAGAGGGTACACCTCGGTTGAAGTCGAGCTTTCCTCTGCCCCTTCGCTAGGTGTCGACCCAGGAGGGGTCCACCTTGACTGAAGTGGGCCTGCCTCTGCTCCTCCGCCAGGTGGCACCCCCAGATGGGTTCACCTCAACTGGAGTCGAGCATAGCATCTCTGCTCATTCCGTTAGATGGCACCCCAAATGGGTCCCCCTCAGCCGAAGTCGAGCTTGCCTCTGCCCCTTTGCCAGGTGTCGACCCAGGAAGAGTCCACCTCGATCGAAGTGGGCCTGCCTCTGCTCCTCCACCAGGTGGCACCCCTAGATGGTTCCACCTCGATCAGAGTCGAGCCCAGCATCTCTACTCCTTTTGCTAGGAGGCACCTCCAGATGGGTCCACCTCGATCGAAGTCGAGCTTGTCTCTGTCCCTTCGCCAGGTGTCGACCCAGGAGGGGTCCACCTCGATCGAAGTGGACCTACCTCTACTCCTTTGCCAGGTGGCACCCCCATATGGATCCACCTCAGTTAGAGTCGATCCTGGTATCTCTGCTCCTTTCGCTGGTGGTGCCCCCAAACGGGTCCATCTTGGCCGAAGTCGAGCCTTCTCCATAGAGCATAGGAGGATCGAGGGTGCAAGCCCCGAGGACGCTACTGAGGACGACGCGCACAAGGCGGTGCATTCAGTACGGTGCTCCCAGATCTATAACGATGCGCGGAACCTCGTTTACACCAGTTTAGGAAGGACCCCTACTCGGGGTACCAGATCTGGCAGCGGGTGACCTGGTACTCCCAAAGGGGAAAGCCACGATCAATGCCTCGAGCCCGAGGGCACCTTCTTGAGGATCGAGGTCCCGCCAAGTTCTATCTTCGGTGATGCGCGGTAGACGAGACGAGCTCACCACTAACTCCCAGCCATAAGGGGAGATGACCTCAGGAGAACAGTTAGTAAGTGCTGCTGACCTCCAAGGCCTCCCCAGGGGGGAGAATCGAGGCACCAAAGCATCCAATGACCCAAAAGGGGCACCAACGGGCGAGGGGAAAGGTAAGCAATCGAGAGGGCAAATGCACGCATGGAGAGAGGGGGCGATTCTGAGACAGAAGCTTCAAAGGAACTCGTAGGAGCGAGCTCGACGAACCTAGTTGCAAGAACCGGAGTGCTAATCCTTCTCATTCTTACCTTTTCTCATCAAAGATTCCTCTAAGTACGAAGATCCAGCGAAGATCTGTCTTAGTGGATATGTTCCACTTTACCGCTCTTTAACTTGACTGTCGGAGTGCCCCCGCTGGGATCCCCGATTCGGATCTCTAACCTTGTTTTGTAGGTCTGGGAGTGTTAGCATTCCGCAGCAAAGGGGACTGCAATCTAGCGCCAACTCACAACTATAGGCCACAGCGATAAGGTCTGCAACAGATTGGTACGCCAGGAAGGGGGAACAAAAGCCCCTGCATGAACAAGCCCCCCATGAGTTTGAGAACAGCTTAACCCCAAGCATGATGGTGACTCGCGGACGTGAAGCCTCCACCAGCCAGGAGGGAGAGGTTCCCTCTTCTCCGGGCCCCCACAGCCGGGAAAGGGAACTTCCCGCTCCTCTTGCTCCTCCTCCTCAGTTGCCCTCGACAGATGGTCAGTATGCTGCTATTGTCCAACAACTCCAGACACTGACCACGGTCGTGAGACAGCTGCAGCATTAGCAGCGCTCCCTAGTCACTCAACCATAGCCAGGGACCCCCGCGGCCCAAGCCATGGGCCCCCATGGAAGCCTGTGCTCCATCCAAGGCAGGCTGTCCCATCCACGGCCAGCAACCAACCCCCGTGGGAGTCATCAGACCCCTGCAAAGAGGAACCATATTGGGTCGATGGACCATGAGAGCCGATCCCTAGCGGATGACAATGATGCCACTAAGCACAACAAGCACCACTGGGGCAAGGCCCCTCACCGTGACCTATCAGCACCTCCTTCTCCAGCGGCCTCAATGGAAGGTTCCACTGATTAGGCCATCAGGCATCTAGCGAAGAGGCGCCTAGAAGAGCAAGAGCGCAAACTGGCAGAGCTCTCCTGCCGGTTTGCCAACATGCAAGGCTTCCCCAGCGAGCCAGTGGGCTATAATTACCGACCGCCCTTCTCCCGGGAAATCCAAGAGGAACCGATTCTGAGTCGGTTCTGTATGCCTCAGGTGGATTTCTATGATGGGACCGCCGACCCCCTAGACCACCTGGAGAGCTATAAAGCTCTCATGAGAGTCCATGGGGTGACGGATGCCCTCCTATGCATTGCCTTCCTGGCCACCCTTCGGAAGGTCGCTCGAGTTTGGTTTACTCGCCTCGAGCCTGAATCCATCGACTCCTTCTAGCAGTTGGAAGGAAAGTTTGTGGCGCACTTCGACGCTTGTTGAAAGGTGCCAAGGGAGGTGGATAGCCTTTTCTCCATCCGCCAACAAGACCAGGAGCTTCTGTGGGACTATGTCACTTGCTTCAAGATCGCTGCCCTGGAGATCTATAGTCTGGACGAGCCCGTCACCATGCTGGCATTGAAGCAAGGGCTTAAGACCTCCCGACTGACATATTCCTTGGATAAGAAGTCGCCCAAGACGTACTCTGAACTCCTCCTCTGCGTCCATAAGTACATCCGTACTGAGGAGGCTAACTGATGGGGCACATAGCTTTGATACCAATAAGATGGTGCGGAATGATGCGATACGATGTAAGATGACCTAATTTTAGTCTAAGATCTTTTAAAGAGCAATGATCATAGCATAACAGACTAAAGAGATTAAAAAGAGGAATTAACTACTTACCCATAATCTGATTTACAAGCTATAAAGAATAAGAACCCGACGGTTAGGAAACCATCTAAGATTAGGCTATTTCATGCTTCAACTACCAAATATAATCAGAAAGGATTGATCGGTTGCTTGGTCACTCAGATCTCGCAGCAGGATGAAGATCAGGACTATAGATTTTAGATCTACCATCAGATCTCGGTTCGAAAGAAAAGGATCCATCCTCGAAAGTCCTCGAACACCTGGGATCTGCAGAGAAGGTAGCAAACAAAATATTAAGAATGAAGTAAATCGGTTCAAAATGGAAAAAAGGAAGGGTTGGATGCGTAGAGCTTGAAGAAGATCAGTAGCAGCTTGACAAATCCGGCAGAACCTCCACTCAAAGACCTCACCATCTTGAGCTCTCAAGGACCTCACCGTCTTGAGCTCTCAAGGACCTCCCCGTCTTGAGCTCTTAAGGACCTCCCCGTAGGCTTCAAAGGTTTGAATCCTTCATTTGAATTTAAATTTGGATGTAGATATCTCCTCCTTTGAATTTGAAAGTAAATGGAAGATAACTCCTCCCTTTGAATTTTGGATGTAGATAGAAGATAACTCCAGTTATCTTCGACTCTTCCTCCCATTTAAATTTTGAATGAATCATGGGTGGGCATCATCTAGAGTGGGCGACAAGAGAGAATGAGGGGGGGTGCCAGATAAGAAGCAGAGTGCTTCTGCTTTACTCCTCTTAAATTAGCATCTCCTTGAAATCTCAAATGGGCGATGAAAATAAATGGGATGGGGCGCCTCTCTTGGATAAGGATGACATTTAAATTATCTTCTTGTCTTGATGTCTGGATGTCCCAATGTCTGGATGTCCGGATGTCTGGATGTCCGAATGTTTGAATGTTTGGATGTCCGGATGTCTGGATGTCCGGATGTCCGAATGTCTAGTGAAAAATTTGGACAACCCTTTTTTGACCTAGAATTGATCTACCAAGGTAATGATGACTTGGGTCTTGGGTATTTATGATACCCCTTGACTTATTCAAGCACTAATTACAGGACTCAAATTGGATAATTTACCAAACAAAGCAAATTAATGCTATTTACAAGACTCTTAAACCAATTAATGGACTCGATGGACTCAATTGGTAACTCAACAATCCTAATTGACCAAATTACACTCAATTTGATCAAATTAAAACTCAATTTGACCTAATTACAAACTCAAAACAACTGGGACTTGAGTATTCTTTGTGAAGAACACATGGACTTACTCATTGGTGATCCAATTGAATTGGAAAAGGTTTGCTTCCTTTTCCTGGCTCTTGTGTCCTCACCGATTCTCCCGGGGTGGGAGGAACTCGACCCCGTCGAGTATGGGTCAATTCGGCTCTGGTAATGTTCTAGCAAGTTAGGGTTCAACTTTTGAAGATCCTCCCTGGTGATCCAAGAATCCTCAGACTCAGGTCTCCCTTGCCAATGAACCAGATATCTTTGGTAGTTCTTATTTCTAGTAGTTATGATCTTATCATCCATGATCTGCTCAATATTTTCTCTCCTCTCTGGTAATTGGTCGGTGGACATTCTAAGATAGGGTCACTGTCAAAGGTGGGATCAGGCTCAAATGGCTCACTAGGTATCACCATTGGTTCCTTAAACTCGACTAGATTAGATATATTAAAGGTCGAACTAATACCTAACTCAGATGGTAGTTCTAGCATATAAGCATTAGGTCCAATCTTCTTCATAATCCTATACGGTCCAACACTACAGGCGTGTAATTTTTTCACGGTTCCGATTGGAAACTGTTTAGGTCGTAACCTAATCATGATGAAGTCCCCTTCGTTAAACTCTTTAAATTTCTTATGTAAGTTAGCCTCGTGCTCATATGATTCATTGCTCTTTTTAATTTTGTTACTAATTTCTTTATGCAATGCTTTGACATACTATGCAAATGACTCTGTGGACTCTGGGACTCAGACTGACACTTGACAAAAAATAGACTCAACTATGTAATCCTATTGAGAGGAATTTTATTGGACTCTTAGGGTCTAAACCTGAACGGTTGATTCTCTAGGTTTGACCCTGGTCTAGTATGCACATGAAAAGTTACCATGGATCCCTAGCAAATGCCATAAGGTCTTCCAAAAGTAGGTAACAAAAGGGATGGGCTTTAAGGGCTCATGCAACCTGGTGATCTCTTCAAAATGAAACCTAATGGCTCTAGAAGCATGATAAGGGAAGGGGATAGAAAATAGGAATCGGAGTCTTGGGATAACTTAGGGGTAGCATGAAACAGACCTTGGTTACTCAGGATGACCTTAAGATTTGAATATTGATCGATTGGTGTAAGATCTATGGCAGGCGGGATGCTTTTAGGTGGCAGAAGGTGATCTGGAAGGTCTTCAGGAAGTTCATCTTGAAAGTCTTCTGAAATAATATCGACCTCCTGGGGTTGTTCTTCAGGGACTTGAAGGAGGTCTTGTGTTGAGGCTAAAGGATTGGGTTCTTCCTGAGGGCATTGAGTTACAGGAACCAAGTCCTCACTAATTTCCTGTTGTTCTGATGTTTCAGGAATAGGCTTAATAATCTTTTCTTTTCCAAGGGTTTCCTCAAGTAAGGTACTAGAGTTGTCCTCCTTGAAGTCTTCTCCTTCGTATTCATCCATCAGGTTTTCTCCAGCTTCATATATTTCCACTACAGTTTCAGCTTGAGTAACCTTTTATTCAATTAACTCTAAGTCTGCAATAGATATTTCCTCTTCAGGGTCATTCTTAGGAACAAATGGGGTCACAGGAGTAGGTCGGCTTGGATTAGGGTTAATCAGCTCTTATGAAAATTGGGTTGATTCTATTGTAGAATGGGTCGACTCGGGTGGACTAGGCTAGATTCCGATTTTTGATAAGGGGCACTAATCCAAATGGGTTTTGGCCAATGAATTCTGGATCCAGGGAAAGTTGGTTTAGGTGAACCAGGGTTAGTCCGGGTCCTACGAATTCTTTCTAGGTTATCAAGTCGCTTTTCTAGTCGGTCAAACCTATTATCCATCAGGGCACATTGTTCATTGAAGGTCCTCAGTAAAATTTTATAGTGGACTCCATGATCAGACTAGGTTGGGTTTAGCCTGCTCTAGTGGTCATGCAATGCAAACATTACAAAACAACCTAAGTCTGGGGTTCCTAGACCTAAGGGCCAATATAGTGCTTAGTCAAGGTAATAACCAAGACTGTAGTAACTCCTCAATTGGCCAGGTAAAGAGGTGGGTGGTGGGAGGCTCCCCTCACTTTCATGAGGTCCTAATTAAAGAACCACCAGTTCACTTAGGGCGTTTGCCTCTAAACCCCTAGCCTTAGACACCAATTCTCAGAAGCACACACAGAAGTGACTACTACAATAGGTTAACATGTATATAAAACCCAACCTGTTGCTGTCCCTAGCTTTAAGTGCTACTCGATTTTAATTAAGGCTTAGGACTATGCAAATGGGGTTGGTTGTTTTGGGCTAAGAAAAGGGTCTCAATCCTTCCCTTATGTTATATTGCTTGCCCTTAAGTGTTTTCAAGTAAAATGAATGCACAATCAAGATAAGATAACACTAGCAATTCAAAATTTAAACTTTAAATTTTAAATTTTAAGTTTAGATTTCAGATTTGAATTTTAAATTTATTTTTTTTTTAAAAAACTTTTAATTTTAAATTACAGAAATTAAACTTTTATGGAAGTTAAACTATATGCTGAAATTCTAAAATAGAAATGTTCTCAAGCAATAATTAGGCTTGCACAAATTCTACAGATCAAATTAAATCCTAAAAAAATATCAAAAAATAAAACCAAATGCATCGAATCCAACGAAATAAAAATTAGAATTTTTGATCTTCCTACACGCAGAAACAATTCAAATAACAGACTATGTTATGGAATGGATGAGATATAAAAAATTAACCCTAAAGATGCATTTCTCTTCGTTTTCTTCTTCAGGGGTCAATTCATAGCGGCACCCCTACATACCATAGAAAATCCCCTTTGAATGGGATGTGAAGGTTTGCAGCCCTACTTTTTCCTGTGACCGGACGACCATGATGAAGCACCCGATCCGAGTATTTAAGAGAATTCAACAAGCAGGAAACCCTAATCTAACCAAATGCTCTAATACCAATATGATGGGGCACATAGCTCTGATACCAATAAGATGATGTGGAACGGTGCGATACAATGTAAGATGACCTAATTTTAGTCTAAGATATTTTAAAGAGCAATGATCATAGCATAACAAACTAAAGAGATTAAAGAAGGAACTAACTACTTACCCGCAATCTGATCTACAAGCTATAAAGAATAAGGACCCGATGGCTAGGAAACCATCTAAGATTAGGCTATTCCATGCTTCAACTACCAAATCTAATGAGAAAGGATTGGTTGCTTATCCCAGTGGAGATTCTTTTTGACTCGGGATAGATCGGTTGCTTGGTCGCTCAGATCTCGCAGCAGGATGAAGATCAAGACTCCATATTTCAGATCTACCGTCAGATCTCGGTTCAGAAGCAAAAGATCCATCCTCTAAAGTCCTTGAATGCCTAGGATCTGCAGAGAATGTAGCAAACAAAACTTTAAGAATGAAGTAAATCGGTTCAAAATGGAAAAAAGGAAGGGTTGGATGCGTAGAGCTTGAAGAAGATCGGTAGTAGCTTGACGAATCCGGCAGAACCTCCACTCAAGGACCTTACCGCCTTGAGCTCTCAAGGACCACCCTGCCTTGAGCTCTTAAGGGCCTCTCCGCCCTTAGAGAAAATTACTAAAGCCTAACCCAGCTTTGTGGAAGAAAAATTGTAGCATTTCATTTCATGAATCAATAATTAATTCAATTACAAGGGGTATGGGGTCTTATTTATAGGGTTCTTCACACATGAAGATATCATAGGACTCCTTTGAATTCAAATTATATTTAAATTTAAATACTCCTTGGCTTCTTGGCTTCTTCCTTGAATTTGAAATTTAAATCCCTTTTTTTTCATTGCTTGGGCGACTTCATGAAAAAATGTGCGACAAATGGAGATGGGGCGCTAATCTTCTTCTCATTTGGTGCAAATCCTTCTCAATCTGATTTTTTAATCCTTCTTGATCGACAACAAGGGATAAGAAATAGCTTCAAAGATTTTAATCCTTCATTTGAATTTGAATTTGGATGAAGATATCTCCTCCTTTGAATTTGAAGTAGATAGAAGATAACTCCTTCCTTTGAATTTTGGATGTAGATAGAAGATAACTCCACTTATCTTGGACTCTTCCTCCCATTTAAATTTTGAATGAATCATGGGTGGGCGTCATCTAGAGTGGGCGATAAGAAAGAATGAGGGGGGGTGCCAGATAAGAAGCAGAGTCCTTCTGCTTTACGCTTCTTAAATTAGTGCCTTCTTGAAATCTCAAATGGATGATGAAAATAAATGGGATGAGACACCTCTCTTGGATAAGGATGACATTCAAATTGTCTTCTTGTCTTGATGTCTGGATGTCCCAATATCTGGATGTCCAGATGTCTGGATGTTTGGATGTCCGGATGTCTGGATGTCCGGATGTTTGAATGTCTGGTGAAAAATTTGAACAACCCTTTTTTGACCTAGAATTGATCCACCAAGGTAATGATGACTTGGGTCTTGGATACCTATGACACCCCTTGACTTATTCAAGCACTAATTACAGGACTCAAATTGGATAATTTACCAAATAAAGCAAATTAATGCTATTTACAAGACTCTTAAACCAATTGATAGACTCAATGGACTCAATTGGTAACTCAACAATCCTAATTGACCAAATTACACTCAATTTGATCAAATTACAACTCAATTTGACCTAATTACAAACTCAAAATAACTGGGACTCGAGTGTTCTTTGTGAAGAACACATGGAATTACTCAATGGTGATCCAAATTGAATTGGAAAAGGTTTGCTTCCTCTTCCTGGCTCTTGTGTCCTCACCACTGACCATATCAGGAGAGAGCTGGACGGGAAGCCTTCGAAGAAACTTGCACTAAGGGACATACCTGGAACCCGAAGGCCTGGGCCACTTGCAGACTTCCAGTTGGGATCGAAGCCAAAGAATGGTCCTGTTCCGAAGTGGACCTTCACTCCCCTCCTTGCTCCAAGAATGAAGATCCTCATAGAGATCGAGGGCGAGCGCTACCTCCACCGACCTCCTCCTCAGAACCCGAAGAACCATCATGACAAGATGAAATACTGCCAATTCCACCGTGACCACGGCCATGACACGAAGAAGTGCTGTAACCTGAAGAGGGAGATTGAGGACCTGATCAGGAGGGGTTATCTCAAGAAGTACATGGGAAGAGAGGCCCCGGTCGAGGACCAGCCACTTGCGGCCCTTCCCCCCATTCCTGCTATCGACAACCGCCCTATGGAGAAGCCGGTAGGCATGATCTCTTGGAGGATAGGGCATGCATTCAAGAGAGCTCGGGAGGGAGGAGACCTGGAAATGTACTTTCCTTTGGAAAGGGGAAAGGAGGTAAAGAAAATGTATATAACAATGCGGTGGTGGTCGAGATGACCATCGCTAAGCATCCTGTACATCAAATCATGGTTGATAGTGGGAGCTCCATTGATGTACTTTTTTACGATGCTTTCTCCTGAATGAACTTATCTCATGATCGGCTAAGGCCAGTGCACACCCCTCTCGTAGGTTTCACCAGAGATTCTATAGGAGTCGAAGAAGATACACTCTCCCTGTTACCGCCGGGACTCCATCCTGGTAGAGCACGGTCATGATGACCTTCACCATCGTTCGACTCCCATCACCGTATAATGATATTCTGGGTCGCCTAGGGCTCAACCAACTTGACGCAGTCATCTCCACCAAAAGATTGCTGGTGCAGTTCCCCACCATTTTTGGGGTGGGAGAGATGAGGGGGGCAGTTCAGCCCGTTCCGCATTGCTTGCAGGCCATTCTAGGAGTGCGGAGTGCTGAGCTCGATGCCAATGTCGACGACCTCGACCAGAGAGCATAGGATTCCAGGGGTGGTCCTGTTGAGCGCCTGCTAACATACCCCCTTGGCTCGGACCCATAGAAAATGGTGTAGATAGGAGCCCAACTCTTGGAAGATGAGCGGGCTCGCTTGTTGAGTTTCCTTTGAGCAAACATAGGTGTGTTCGCCTGGTCCATGGTAGATATGCAAAGTATTCCTCCGGACGTCATCACCCACCAGTTGAAGATCGATCCAAACTGCCATCCAGTTTGGCAGAAGAAAGGGAGTTTTGCTGTAAAAAGTAAAAGGCGATCAATGAAGAGGTGGAGAAGCTCCTCACTGCTGGCTTCGTACGAGAGGTGTAGTACCCTAGCTGGCTCGCCAATGTGGTGATGGTCAAGAAGAACAACGGGAATTGAGGATTTGTGTGGACTACACCGACCTCAACCGAGCTTGCCCGAAAGATAGCTTTCCCTTTTTGAAGATCGACCAGCTCGTGGACGCCACTTCGGGACACCGCCTCCTCTCCTTCATGGATGCCTTCTCCGGGTACAATCAGATTTGGATGCATCCATAAGATGAAAAGCACACCGCCTTCATCATGGATCATGGGGCATACTATTACAAGATGATGCCCTTCTATCTGAAGAACGCCGGTGCCACGTACCAGTGGTTGGTCAACAAGGTCTTCAAAGACCAAATCGGTCGCAACATACAGGTATACGTAGATGACATGCTCGTGATAAGCAAGCTGACCTTGGACCATGTCAATGACCTGATGTAGACCTTCCGCAACCTTCGCCTCCACCAAATGAAATTGAACCCGGTGAAGTGTGATTTCAATGTGGCGGCAAGAAAGTTCCTTGGCTTCATGGTGACCCAAAGAGGGATAGAAGCCAACCCAGAGAGGGTTCGGGCGATCCTTGACATGGAGCAGCCCACCTTCAAGAAGCAAGTCTAATGGCTCACTGACTGGATAGCAGCCCTGAACCGGTTCATTTCATGATTTGCTGATCATTGCCAGCCCTTCTTCAAGGCACTGAGGAAGATGCACGACTTCTCTTGGATGAAGGAGTGCCAAGAGGCATTCAAGGAGCTGAAGAAAACCCTGTCATCACTACCACTACTCTCCTAACCAGAGGAGGGAGAAGAGCTCATCCTATATATGGCGGTCACTCCGGAGGCCATCAGCTCGGTCCTAGTTTGGATGGATGATAAAGGGATCCAGAGTCCTGTATACTATACAAGCAAGCTTCTCCGCGATGTGGAGCTTAGGTACTCTCGATCCGAGAAACTAATTTTTGCACTAATTATGTCCGCCCAGTACCTCAGGCCTTATTTCCAAGCACACCCAATCGCGGTCCTGACAGATCAACCGTTGAAGGCCATGCTCAGCCGACCTGACACGTCTGGATGCCTGGCGAAGTGGGTGCTAAAGCTCAGCGAGTTTGACATCGCCTATCGATCAAGGTCGGCCATGAAGGCGCAGGTATTGGCTGACTTTTTAGTTGAGTGTGCAAGCCTGGGTGAGGGGCCAGGAGAAAGCCCCCAGAACCAACAGCCAGGCCCTGAACCGGAAGAGGACATCTCGGTCCTTCATGTGGATGGTGCCTTTAACATTGGTGGAAGCAGAGCTGGGCTCATCCTCGCCAACAGCAAGGAAGTCATCATCGAATGCATGCTTCACCTCCAATTCGCCACCACCAATAACTAGGCAGAGTACAAAGCACTTCTCGCTGGACTGAGAGTCTCCCACGAACTGGGCATGACCAGTTTAAGGGTCTTCACCGATTCACAGCTAGTGGTCGGGCAGGTCTCAAGAGAGTATGAGGTGCGGGACCCTCAAATGTCAAAGTATCTAGAGTTGGTGCATGCGAGCACGGTGGGCTTCAAGCATTTCAACGTCTCCCACATCCTGTGTGGTGAAAACTCTCATGCTGATGCCCTCTCCAGGCTGGCAACCTTACTGGACTCATTGTTGGGCCGCGCCTACATCGAGCATCTTCAAGCCCTGAGCTATGAGACCGCCAGAGAGATCCAGCAGGTCACCCCAGAGCCCAGCTAGATGGACAAGTACATCAAGTACATCATCGATGGTACCTTGCCCGAGGATCGGATTGAAGCTGGCCTCATCAAAAGGAAGGCCGCGCACTTCGTGTTGATGGATGGACTGCTCTACCGGAGGTCCTACTCCTATCCACTCCTCAAGTGTTTGAGGCCCACGGAGGCCACACTCATACTCCAAGAGATCCACAAAGGCCTCTGTGGGAACCATGTAAGGGGCAGAACTCTAGCGTACAAGGCCCTCCATTAAGGATACTTCTGGAAAACGATGAGGGAGGACATAGCCAACTTTGTCAAGAGGTGTGACCACTATCAATGTCACGCTGTCGTGCAATGCCAGCCAGCTGTGCCGCTCTCCTAGCTCTCCGCCCCCTGGCCATTTGCCTAGTAGGGCATGGACCTCCTCGATCCCTTTCCTCCCGTACCCGGGTAATGTAAGTTTTTGATTGTTACTATCGACAACTTCATGAAGTGGGTCGAGGCTGAGCCATTAGCCCGGATCACGGAGGCAAATATCAGCAAATTCCTTTAGAAGTCAATCATATGCTACTTTGGGCTCCCCCATACCATCATCACTAACAACGAATGCCAGTTCGACTGTTGAGAGTTCAAGAAGTTCTGCAATGACCTCAGCATTCATCACTGCTTCACCTCGATGGTGCATCCTCAGACCAATGGGGAAGCCGAAGTAACCAACCAGACCATCCTGCAAGGGCTCCGGACTAGATTGGATCAGGCCAAAGGAAGATGGGGTAAGGAACTTCCCAGCATCTTGTGGGTGTACCACACGACCCCAAATATGGCCATGGATGAAACCCCGTTCAACCTTATTTTTGATGCAGAAGCAGTAATTTTGATGGAACTCATCCTACCAACGTTGTGCATGGAGCAATACGATGAAGCTGAGAACCCAGCACAACTACTGCTCAACCTAGATCTCCTCGAGGAAATGAGGGACAAGGCTCGAGTTCAGATGGTGGCCTACCGGCAACGGGTGGCTAGATACTACAACTCCATGATGAGACTGAAGTCCTTCTGCCCAGGAGACTTGGTGTTGCACCGTGCTGAAGCATCCCACCTCGAGAGTGCGATAAGCTCTCTCCAAACTGGGAAGGCCCCTACAGGGTGGTCAAAGCACTCCCCCACGGTGCCTACTATCTTGTCGAGCTCGACGGTGCTCGATTTTCATGGACGTGGAATGTCGCGAACTTGAGGATGTATTACCAATGATGTAAGGCTTCCTGAACATTAATGTTGAAATTCCTTCTTTATGCAATGCTTGTTTTTATTTCGTAAGACTAGCATCGCCCGGTCTTAAGTCTGGTGAACAAAGGCAAGGAGAAGCCCGCGAGTGATCAGCGAGAAATGCGAAGTCCCGGAGTTTAGTCCAGGAGGCCGCATGGAACCTAGTTCTGGCATGAGGCCCCAGAGTTCAGTCTGAAAGGTGGTACGGAACCAGTTTCTCCATGAGATCTCGAACTTCGGTCCATAAGGTGGCACGAAACCCAGTTCCCTGATGAGATCCCGGAGTTCAGTCTAGGAGGCCACATGGAACCTAGTTCCGGCATGAGGCCCCGGAGTTCAGTCTGTAAGGTGGTACGGAACTCAGTTCCATCATGAGATCCTGGACTTCGATCCCGAAGGTGGCATGGCATGGAACCCAGTTCCTCCACAAGATCTTGGAGTTCAGTCCGAAAGGCTATGCAGAACCTAGTTTCGGCATGAGGCCTCGGAGTTCAGTCTGGAAGGTGGTACGGAACTCAGTTCCTCCACGAGATCCCGGACTTCGGTCCAGAAGGTGGCACAGAACCCAGTTCCTCCACGAGATCCTGGACTTCGATCCAGAAGGTGGCACATAACCCAGTTCCCCCACGAGATCCTGGAGTTCAGTCTGGAAGGTCGCACGAAACCCAGTTCCGGTACGCGGCCCCAGAGTTCAGTCTGGAGGATGGCTCGAAACCCAGTTCCGATGAGAAGGCATGGAACCTAGTTTCGGCAACCAAAGTCCCGGCACCAAAGACTTAAAAACACAAGCCAGAAGCCCCAGGGGTTCCTTCTCGAAGCCTGGAGGTCTCCTAAGTCTGGTTTCAAACCGAGAGTCAAAGTTAAACTGCAAATTGGAGTTGCAGGCTCTGGGATCCCATAGGGGACAGCGGCAAATAACAATGGGAAGATCAAGTACACCACCAACAGGCAGTAGTAGAACAAAGCGTCAAGGTAAAAGCAATGAAGAATGAAGAAAAGGAAGTTTTCATTTCTAATGTGAAGGTTTCTTACAAGTAAAAGGGTCTCAATAGATCGGGTGGCCCAAAAGAACAAAATAGAAACCCTATACTAGAGTACAAAACTGGTGATCTGGGGTCACTCCTCTGCTGCCGGTTCCTCCCCAAGCTGAGAAGCCTCTGCATCACCGGCTGCCTCCCTAGAAGCTTGCCTGGTAGCCTCCTCACTAGCAGCCTCCTCGAGCTACTCCCTGGGGTCACCCAAGTCGATCCCATTCAGATTGAACTCGGGAAAAAGAGAAGCCACCTTCTTCCGGCAGACTCCAAAGCCCTTCAGGATGGAGTCCACGGTAGCCTTGTGAATCTCCTTCTGGAACTCCTCAGAGGCTCGGAACTTGGGCATAGCCTCCTGGGTTTCCTTCTGCGAGGCCTCTAGTAGCCCGTTAACATAGGAAGTCTTCTTGTTGGCCGCTGCTAGTTCCGCTAAGACCTCTTCAACCTGACGCTCCAGTGATCGGGATTACCCCCTGAGGTGGGAGATCTCAGCCGCATCATTTTCAGCTCGGTACTGGCTCGAGATCCTCTCCTCGAATTGAAACGCCTCGAGGTCCCTAACGCACCCCTCGGCACAGGCCAGGTCCTCCTGGAGAGCCTGGTTGCTCCCGCTTAGCTCATGGCCCTTGTCCATGAGGTCCTTCACATCGGTCGCAGGCTTGCCCAGCCTCCGCTCCTTCTCGGCCCCCTTCGTCGAAGTGGAGAGAAAGTTTCGGAGCAAGAGCATGTCAGTCCCGATCTGCATCAAAGAAAGAGTTAGGACTTTCGAAGAATCCAATTGAAACATTAAAAAGGAGAGCTAGATGCTTACCGTGAAGAGCAAGGGGAGGATCCTGAGCAGTGCGTCCGCATAGTCCCGACCACCCCTTAGCCGGCGGTCTCGGGCTGGGCCCCACTCCTCATCCTCTCCGCAAGACCCTGGTCGTGGATGATGGAGGCTCTCCCACTGAGCACTGGTGGTATGGGGTGAGGCTCAGAGGAGGGCTGAGCCGGAGTCCTTCTAGCGGGTGGAGCAGTAGTCTGCAGCACCGCCGCCACCGGTATGGCCACCGTCGGAACGATGGGTGCTACGACCGTTGAAGAGGTGCTAGTTGCACCTCCTCCCTGCTCCCATCGAGGTCAACGACCTCTGCGATATGGGCCTACTGCTGAGATGGCCCAGGGGCCGTATCCGCCGCTCTGGGCTCCGAGGCTGGAGTGGGCATGGGCCCCTGGTCTGCCTCCACACAAGCCCGTTTCGGAGGAGTCTCCTTGGTTGCACCCGAAGCACCTCTCTTCCGAGCCCCCTCCATCAGGCTTTCAACGGAGAACTTCATCCCTGAAAATGAAAAGGTCATATGAGATTTTTTTTTAAAAAAAAAGGGAAAAGAAGAAGAAAGGAGGCCCGGAGCCTCACCCATCGCCCATATTGGGCTGACCCCTGCATCGAACAAGTTCTGCTCCGAGAGTAGAACCTTGAAGAAAGGGACAACATCGCCTATCAGCTGAGAGTGGACATCCTGGTCAGCCGACTCGACCTGAGAGTTCCGGTTTGGGACTGGTCCAGTTCACTCCAGACCCAATCAACGTCCCCAACTAAAACAAAGAAGAACCGGTTCTTTTACCCCTTGATTGATGTGGGGAGGTCGAACCAGAGACACCAAGGTCGAGGGAAGAGGTACCACCAGCCATCATCGATAGAACAATGCTTCATGGTGAAGAGAGCCCTGAACAGCGAGAAACGGACGACAAACCCGTGGAAGTGGCAGAAAATGATGAAGGCGAAGATGACCCTAACGGCATTAGGAGCCAACTGGGCTGGGACAAGTTGGATGTTATTGAGGAATGAGAGAAAGAATGGGTGAAGAGGAAATGAAGACCCCCGTCGAGGAAGTCCTCGTTGAATGCGACTCTGCCAGGGCTGCTCGAGGTCACTCGCTCCCTCGACCCTGGGAGCGAAAGCTGGATGGAGTCTAGGACCCCATACATATCCCAGATCCAGGAAGGGTTATCTCCGGTCATCATCGATGAAAAGCCAGAGCAGAAGGAGTCTCTGCCACCAGAGGGGGGAGGGCAGAGATGGGAATAGCAGGAATGACAGGAGGAGCCCTAGGGACTCCGATGGTTATACCGCCCAGTTGCAACTGTCGTCGGATGTCGATGGGAATGTCATCTTCTAAAGAGAAGGATGATGGAGTCCTTGGCCAGGATGGACCGGCCTCATCCAGGTTAGAAGAGAAATGGTGACGATGACCCGAAGGAGCCATCGAGAAGGAGGAGGCAAAGAAAAGTCTGGTTCGAGAGGACTGCGATTAAAAAAAAAGTAGTAAAGAAAATGGGATTTAAAGGACACTCACCAGGATGTTTTAGTGGAAGAATGGCAACTCGAGAGGTGAAGAAGGATGCTGCAACCGCCGACGAGTGTGAGAAAGCCAAAATACCTCATTTTCGGAAAGTCTCCTCTCTTTTCAAAACCGATCGACAGCGGCCGTACAGCCCCTTCTCGCCTAAGCCACCGGATGAGCGCCACGTATGGAGATGCCCGACGACGATGCTTTGATTCTTTGGAAACCACCTCGGGTCTGGCTCGGCATAATTATGGCCCGTCGAACACGTAGACATGGCACCTGCACAATGGACCTCATGCATGATAAGCGGAGCGATAGCAATCAGAGCAATTATTGTGCAAGATTTTTGTTCTTCGACATCATCTCTACATTAACTCCCCACATCCCAGCCATGGCACCTCGATGGGACTTGAGAGTGGGGGGCAAACTGATATGGCATGATCGCTGATGTGGAGCATGCGTTAGTACCAGTTGGTGGCCAAGGGGCCCCACAGTTTTCTTTTCAAAAGCTCTCCTGCCAGGTGGCTTGACCAACGGTCGTGCCCACCTCGATCTGAGCTCGGCACCTCTGCCCCTTCGCCAGGTGTCGACCCACGCGGGGTCCACCTTGACCAAAGTAGGCATGCCTGCTCCTTCGCCAAGTGGCACCCCCATATGGGTCCACCTCAGCCAGAGTCGAGCCTAGCATCTCTGTTCCTTCCACCAGGTGGCGCCTCCAAACGGGTCCACCTCGATCGAAGTCGGCTTGCCTCTACCCCTTTGCCAGGTGTTGACCCAGGAGTGGTCCACCTCGGCTGAAGTGGGCCTGCCACTGCTTCTCCACCAGGTGGCACCCTCAGATGGGTCCATCTCGACCAGAGTTGAGCCTGGCATCTTTGCTCCTTCCGCCAGGTGGCGCCCCCAACGGGTCCACCTCGGTCGAAGTTGAGCTTGCCTCTACCCCTTCGCCAAGTGTCGACCTAGGAGACGTCCACCTCGACCAAAGTGGGCCTGTCTTTACTCCTCTACAGGTGGCACCCCAGATCGAGGGAACCTCGACCAGAGTCGAGCCTGGCATCCTGCTCCTCTACCAGGTGGCACCCCCAAGGGTCTCGCCTCGTTTCCACCTCCTTCACCAGGTGTCGACCCAGGAGGGGTCCACCTCGGTCGAAGTGGGTCGCCTCTGCTCCTCCGCTAGGTGCACCCCCATGGTGCGGGCACCAGACTCAGAAGAAGACTTCAGAGCTCCATCTGGATCTCTGATTGACATTGCCCGAGAAATTAGGGTTTTGTAATAAAGGTTGACCTGGTCAACCAGTTTATTATTTATTTCTTGATTCACCATTTAATTTTGTTGAGTCATGTTGACTCGGTGCAAGTCTCGAGTGGTTTCAATTTGGTCCAAAATGGTGCCACATTTGTCTTCCAATCAAATCAAGGTTCAAGCAAGTGGAGGCCACACTCCCAGCACACGCCCAGCCACACTCTGAGCACACGCCAGAGTCCAGGAGGCGCCACAGAGGCATCCCAGTGTCATGGTCCCTACACCCAAAGAAGAAAAAATCAAATTGGAAGCTAATTTAAAGGAGGCGCCCATACCTGCCTATTTTACCTAAAGAAGGAAGAAAAACTTCTCTTGGAGAAGAAATCAAGAAGGACATCCATTGAAGTTCAAATCAAAATCAAAGAGCTTAACTTGGAGTGGGAAAAGAGAAATGCCATAAGAAGAGGAGGACTCCAAATCCAAATCCAACTCCAAAGGAGGCGCCATAAAAATTCCAAAAAAAAATTCCTTTATGGCCGTCCCAATTTTTTTGAAGTCTTGGTCGACCAAGAGAGGGGTTTTCTACCTAATCTAGAGTTGGAAGAGTTTTGTCCCACATGGAAATTTGTACAAGCTAGGAGAAATTTTAGGTCTATATAATAGACCTCTCTTGTAACTTTGAAAAAAAGAATGAAGAAATTATTTTTTTGCTATTCTCTTGTGTTGAGTGACCTAGGTTTCTCTTCTTCCGCCTATTCTAAGTGTTGAGCTCCGTGAGGGGGTAATCCGGGTTCCATTGGAGCCTTGAGGAGGTGAGAGATCTCCATCTTTATCCAAAACCCTAGGTTAGCCACTTGAAATTCCAAAACCCTAGCCACCCTTCATTATTTTCAATCCATCAAACCCTAGATCCATCCATCTCCCACGGCCTCTCTCTCTATACAAGTCCAGGCTGTCCACCTTCATCCAGATCCAGTCCGGCTACTTCAGATCCAGAGCAAGTTCCAAGAAAATCACATCAGCTTCCAGGAGAATCCAGTTTTCAGCAATTTCAATCTTCAAGTTCATTAACCTGGTAAATTCTTCCCTTGACTCTCTGATTCCATCAATTGTTTTTCTTCTCTTCCAGATCTTGAGTTCAGGAGAAGCCAACCCGCCAAAGGACCAGTACTGGAGGATCCATTGCGAAGAAATCTGAATCCGAAGATCCAACAATCTGCTCGGGAGAGTTCTTCCACCAAAATCTGTGAAGATCATTGTCTGGTTAGGTAAAATCTCTTCTCTTCTCTTATTTCTGTTATGCTGAAAGTTCGGAGCGAAACCCTAGGTCTGGGAGTTTCTCAACCCCCAGCGATCCGTTGCTTCTGAACTACTCTGATAATTTAGTTTCCTTAAAATTGTGCTTCATTATCATATTAGTATCTTTCAATGTTAGGTTAACTTTTCTTTGATTTGAAGCCAACTTCTACAAACATATAAAACAACAAAAAATTAGTTAATCTTAATTTACTTCCGCATCGCATTCTTTATTTGTTCTGCATCATTTTTGGTATCAGAGCTCTCGTGCTGCATCAATTTGCATCACCCCAGATGGGTCCACCTCGGCCGGAGTCGAGCCTGGCATCTCTACTCCTTCCATTAGGAGGTGCCCCTAGACGGGTCCACCTCGACCAAAGTCAAGCTTGCCTCTGCCCCTTCGCTAGGTGTCGACCCAGGAGGGGTCCACCTCAGCCAAATTGGGCCTACCTCTGCTCCTCCACCAGGTGGCACCCCTAGATGGGTCCATCTCGGCCGGAGTCGAGCCTGGCATCTCTAGTCCTTCCGCTAGGTGGCATCCCCAGATGGGTCCACCTCGGTCAAAGTCGAGCCTTCTCCATGGAGCATAGGAGGACCGAGGGTGTAAGCCCCGAGATGCTGCTGAGGATGGCACACCCAGGGCAACGCGTTCTGTATGGTGCTCCCAGATCTATAACGATGCACGGAACCTCGTTTACACCAGTTTAGGAAGGACACCCTGTTCGGGGAACCAGATCCGATGGCTGGTGACTTGGTACTCCAAAAGGGGAGAGCCACAGTCAACGCCTCAAGCTCGAGGGTACCTTTGTGAGGATCGAGGCCTGCCAAGTTCTCCCTTTCATGACTGCATGACTGACAAGATGGGCTTGCCACTTAACTCCCAATCGCAAGGGGAGACAACCTCAGGAGAACTATTAGTAAGCGCCGCTGACCTCCAAGGCCTCTCCTGGGGGAAGAATCGAGGCACCAATGGGCAAGGAGAAAGGTAAGCAATCAAGAGGGCAAATGCATGCATAGAGAGAGGGGGTGATTATGAGATAGAGCTCTAAAGGAACTTGCAGGAGCGAGCTTGACGAACCCGGTTGCAGGAACTGGAGTGTTAATCCTTCTCGTTCTCACTCTTCTTCTCATCAAAGATTCCTCTAAGCATGGAGACCCAGCAGGGACCCATCTTAGTGGATCTATTCCACTTTACTGCTCTCTAACTTGACCATCAGAGTGCCCCCGCCGGGATCTCCGGCTTGGGTCTCTAACCTTGTTTTGTAGGTCCGGGAGTGCTAGGATTCTGTAGCAAAGGGGACCGCAATCCGGTACCAACTCATAGCTGCAGGCCATAGGATAACCTTGTTTTACAGGTCCGAGAGCATTAGGATTCTGTAGCAAAGGGGATCGTAATCCGGTGCCAACTCACAACTGCAGGCCACAGCAGTAAGGTCGGCAACAAGTTCATAACCAAAGGATACATTTTTATAGGATGATGATGTATTAAGTGTAGGTTGTTATATGTCACATTTTTTGGTTGTCCTCTTAACCAAGGAGTGTAGAGACACTGATATGATATACATGTGAAATGTATGACATCTCACTAAATATGACCAACTGCGAAGCTCCCTTCTGCCAAAGGGTGCTCGTGAAGGGATATGGGTATACGTGTCCCTCAGACCCGAGGTCACCATGGTAGCTTGCAAGTAACTCGCTGTACTTTGGTACCGAATTACCTGGATTTCTAATCCAGTGATGAAAGGCTTCTGGGTACAGTCAAGTACTTGTAGAGCGGTGGTGGATCAAGATGGGATTGACCCTTCCAAATGGTTTGGAGTTAATGACTCACTATGTCTCAATTTAGCAAAACCTTGGTCAGGATAGTTCTTGTGTGGAGTCACAGAACTTGTAAGGTTGAGACACAATCTGGATGTACCAGGTTAGGGTTGGTAGTCAAACCCTAGATCATCCTGAGCATTTTGAGGTCAAAGGGATGAATTATACGATAACCATATGCCAGAGGTTCTAGAAAGTTGCTTTTTAAATTTGACCTATTTGGACATCGGGTATCATTGCTAGATGATGACTTTGACTGGTACTAGAAGTGTTGCAGTGCTACCGACTTAGTATTCAAACCTATGGGGTCACACACCATAGGGATTTCTATTTGATCTAAAGGCTGATCAATGATTGAGAATCATTTGCCATCATTGGAGGTCAATATGAATGACCATGTTCCAAGTGTCGACACTTGGAAGTGTCAACACTTGCAAGTGTCAACACTTGGAAAGTCGACACTAGAAAGTGTTGACACTTGGCTGTGACGTGCAAAAATTTTGGAAAAATTTTTTGAAAAGTTTTGACCTTAATTCGAATTTCAAATTATGGTTGGTTTGGCTCTAAGCCTTCATGGAATGATGGTCATTCTTTGGAAAGTTTTAACCTCAATTCGAATTTCGAATTCTGGCTAGTTTTTGCTCTAAGCTTTCATAGAATGATGGTCATTCTTGCCTTATGATCTTATAGCCAATTTAGTATGGCCCTTGACCTTCTCCCCCAATCACTCCTCCTTCCTCTTTCTCCATCTCATGGCTGCCTCTATAAATAAGGATTGTTTTTGGGGCTACCATTCGGTTAGAGAAAAAGAGTTTTCTTGTTGAATGAGATGCTGAAATTTTGAGAAGAAAAAGAAAAGGGGCTTGGGAGGACTAGGGTTTTGGGTGTGTGACTACCTAGCATTCAAGCTAGGTCTTGGGAAGAGAGCTAGTTAGGAAGGGTTCCACCTCTTCTCCTTATCTTCCAAGAAGAAGTAGATCAGCCTCAAGAATCCCAAGGAGCTAGCACTTTGAGGGAGTTGATCAAAATCGAGCCCTGGGGTGAACTGCCCGTAGAGGCCAGACATGTATGTGAATCGAGGGCTTTTCACAACCTCCTCTTAAAGGTATAACGGTAAGGTATCCTTATGCCTTTTGGTTCTTTTCCTACTTATGATGTCTTTTGCATGCTACAATATCATACTTCTTCCTGTTGCAGGCAGATTGGTAGATTGTTTTGATCGATCTATCGAGCCTTCCGCTGTGCTTATTTTAAAATTATTTTAAAATACATTTTTTCTACTATGCATGCTCGTTTTGCTTTCCCTTCAATGGTATCAAAGCGAGGTTCTTCGTAGTACAATAATGCTAGCATGCTTTAACATCATAGTTTTCTTTTAAAGTACTTGGATTGAGTGCTTCACGATGGCCATCCGGTCATAGGAGAGAAGTAGGGTTGCAAGACCCTTTCTTCCCATTCAATGGAGTCTTCTATGGCATGTAGGGTGCCGCTTGTGATTGACTCATGAAGAAGAAAAATAAAAGAAAATGTAGATTAAAATGTTTTAATCTAATGTTATGATCATAAAATAAATTTGATGAGATATAAGAATTTTGTTTTGATCGGTTTTGATTAAAAAAAAAAAAACTTTGGATTTGAAATCATTGTTTTTGCCTTGTGACAGGCGTTGAGTTGATCCAAGTGTCGACACTTGAGTCGACTCATGCGTGCATACAGAAAATATGACTTTCTATTAACTCTTTGTCTTAGGCCTTGAGTCGATACTTGAGTTGACTCATAAGTACAAAGCGTCAACACTTGAGTCGACTCATGAGTGCATAATATTGACACTTGACCTGAGAATGCAGAAAAATAGTGAATTCAAATTCTAATTTATTATAAAATTATTTACATTATAAATTAAAATTATTTTAATTTATAAAATCTATTGAACTTAATTGATAATTAAGTTACCTTGAAAGATAAAGAACTCTAGGAATATGATTTAAAGATTTTAAGTCATTTCAATAAGCCTTAAGGATATGATTTAGCTTTTATTAGGTCCTTAATTAGGTTAGACCTAAGTTTAGATGCATTGGACTATGTAGAGAACTAATCTAATCAAATATTAGTTAGGATTTTTTCTCTATAGATTTTTCTAATAGTTAGATTAATTAGTCCATAAATCTAAATGGACCTAATTTGTGGCTCAGTAGATAGCCTAAGCCTTTAGGCTAGTCTAATCGAGTCTGATGAACCAATTGGTGTCCAAGGTAAGTTTGGCAGTTTGATCTTGGTTCTTTGGGGCTATCTCTTACCTGGCCAACTTGGTTGGTGTCTAAGGCAAGAAGGTTAATGGCGGAACCCAACCCATGATCTCACTTACCTGGCCAATATGGTCGATCAGAATGATCGGTAGCTCACTGACTCATGTTAACCCATGTTTTCCAAGGTTAATCAGTCTTGATTATTTTAGGTGCCTATGGATCCTTAGTTATGTGTAACCCTCCTTAATACTGATGTGGTTAGTGGGAGGTTGATCCATGTCTTTTCATCTCTTCTCTATCATATTAAAATTAAACGTCTAAATTTTAGTCCATCAAAAGATGAGTTATGGGGATATCGAGTGTTAGCCTCTCCATTAAGTGAAATGGTAATGGGTTCAATAGTTGGCTGTTCATCAACAATCCAAAGATCGGATGTTCATCGGGCTATTGAAATTACTATTCCTAATATGATGGCTCAGTGCGACTCTCTTAACGGTAGCCAGGAGCCGACCAAAGTCGGGCTTGACTATTTGTTAGTTAAGCATTGAATTTTATCATGTTAATGGTTGGACCTAACCAAGACCTTCAATAGGAAGCCCAAAGGCCAATTGAATGCACCTTGGGGCAAAACCTAAATACTAGAAGTTACTTGGAGAAGTAATCGGTTGAAGAACCTACCTTTAGATGCGCATGGGTGAGCTGGCCAAAGTCGAGCTCATGTGTTGTCTATTGGGTTAAGTACCCACTAAGGAATTAGTGATTCCTCGGTTGGAGGCAGAGGCTACCATTCTGAACAAAATAGTGGGTGGGCCTTTAGGCTAAAGTCCATGTCTTTAGGTTAATAATTCATATATACTAATAAGTTTTGGTTTTTCTTTTCAGATGTCTTCCAACCTGTCACTCCGGTCTCTTCTTGATAACAAGAAGCTCATGGGTCCCAACTTTGATAGCTAGTATCGAAGGCTCAGGATTATCTTGGAGCATGAACGGATTTTGTATGTGATATTGGATTCGGCACCTGAAACTCCTGCTCCCAATGCTCGGGGTTCAGTCAGAGATACTTATTAGAAGTAGCTCTCTGACAGGACCACTGTTCGATGCATTATATTGGCAATGATGAACGACGAGTTCAGTCGCAAATTTGAAGAAGCCCAACTAGAGGAAATCCTTCAAAGGTTGAAGGAGTCCTTCGGCATACTAGATGACGTTGAGAGGTACAAGGTCTCCTGTGCTATCTACAATGCGTGGATGCGAGATGGGGCCTTAGTCACTGATCATGTATTGTATATAATCGAGATAATTGAGCACCTGGGCAAGCTCAGATGTCCCTTGCATGAACAACTTGGAAAATATGCGATTCTAAATTTCCTACCCTCTTCCTATCTAGACTTTCTTGATCATTTTAGAATGAATAAGCCTGTAGTTAACTGCCATATTCTGTTCGAGTTATTGTAGACTTATGAAATGACCACCAACTAAACAAAGGAGTGGTAAATCCAGTGGAAGGATCTTCGGCAGGGTGTCATCCCTTCAAGAAAGGGAAAAATAAGAATAAAAGTAAAAAGGTGCAGAATGCTTCTGGGCCCAGTCAGGCCAAGAGGGTGAAGGCTGATAAGAGCCAAGCGGAGTGCTTCTTCTGTAAGAAGCAGGTTATTAGAAGAGGAACTATCCTCTTTATATTGCATCCCTTGACTCGAACAGGTCCAAAAAGAGAAAGCAGCAGGACAGTGTTGGACAAGGTATTTATATGATAACACCTTGTAGTTTCTTTATCTATGATACTACTAATTGGGTATTGCATACAGGAAGTCTAATTTACATTTACAATTCTTTGTAGGGACTTTAAGTTAGTAGAAGATTCGAGGATGGCGAGAGATTTTGAACATGGAAAATGAAAGCCAAGTTCCAGTCCTAGTGTTGGGAGTCCTCAGATTAGTTTTTGAGTCTTGTAAAATTATTTTGAATGAGTGTCATTATTGTCTGTCTTTCATCTTGAATGTCATTTATGTAGGCCAATTGGCCATGTATGGTTATAAACTATCAATAAAGAATGACATTTGCAAAATCATTTGGAATGGTTTTGTTGTGATGAATGGATATATGAACAATGGCATTTATGTACTATCACGACCTGTTAGTGTAGTGTACATGTCTAGCAAATGCCTTAGGATAGATAATATCAGCGATGCATGCCTATGGCATTGTAGGCTAGGTCATATTAATAAGAATAGGATAAATAGGTTGAAAAGCGAGGGTCTCCTCGAGATTAGTGAAAGTAGTTCACTACCAACTTGTGAGTCCTGTCTTCTTGAAAAGATGACAAAATCACCTATTACTGGAAAAGGTGAACGAGCCAAAGAGATTCTAAGTCTGGTACATACTGATGTATATGGACCCATGAATATTAGTGCCAGAGATGGGCATAGTTATTTCATTATGTTTACAGATGACCTTTCGAGATATGGTTATGTCTTCTTAATGAGACATAATTTGAATCATTTGAAATATTCAAATGATATCGCAATGAAGTAGAAAAATAAACTGGAAGGTATATCAAAACCCTTCGATCAGATCGACACGGTGAATATCTTTCTGGTGAGTTTCTGATATATCTTAAGGAGTATGGGATTCTGTTGACCCCTGGAATGATTTTGATGATAACCAAACATTGAAGCATGCATTTAATTACTAACTCTTTCCATATGTTTTCTAAGCTTTTGTAGGATGTTTTAAATGAAAGACCACTCTTCCTACAACCTTGGTGTATGACAAGCTTATTTTTAGAAATGTATTTTGTAATGAAGAGCCCCAAAGAAAAATCAATAATGTATTTATGAAAATGGGCTATCTCTATGTATTTTTCTAGTTTAAATCTCTTAAACTTAGCCTTGTTGAAGTTGGAGAGCTTTTGGACTTGATTGAATATCTCTGAAAGAAATCTGAGAAGTTTGAAAGGTTTTTTGAGCTAAGTCTCAAGAGCCGACTCAAAGTAGAAGAGCCAACTCGAGGTTTGGCACGGCATGCAGTATTCTAGCATGCAGACCTTCAAGCTGACTCTGGTAGAGTGATTTCTGAAGTTATGAGAATTCTAGCTGACTCGACCAGAGTAAAAGTTTCTTAGACAGGTAGCCGAGCCGACTCATGTACCGAAGAGCCGACTCATCCAGAGTTCAAAAAATCTCAATTCTGAAGAACCAGCCAGGCGAGCCAACTCGATGGAGAAGAGCCGACTAGACAGAGTGAAGTTTTGACATATCTAAGGAACCGAGCCGACTCGACCCTCAAGCCGACTCGAACGATGGTTTCAGGTGAGTAACGGCTTGTTCCAGAACTTTCTTTTTGAACCCAAAAAGTGCTCCAACGGTCACTTTTCGAATTCCAATGGTCTACAACAGCTATATCCACATGAAATTAGTTAAGGAGAATATATTTAAGAAATTTGAATCACTTTTGAAAATGAGAATGAGCAGTGAATGAGAAATTAATGAGTTTTTGAAAGAATACTCAAGAGAGCATTCAAGAGAGTACTCAAGACCATAGCTAAATTCTATATGAATTCTTGAGGCATTTATTGAAGAAGCTAGAAGCCTTGAAGAGCATTCAAAGAGCAATCAAGAGGGCTTCTCAAGTGCTACAATTGCAACCATCCGGCAACTTTGGTTTGTCATAGAGTTGCTTTGTATTTCCTACTCTTTGTTTAAATTGTTCCAAGTATAGCAAGAGCTGAAACATGGATTTGTAAAGATTTTTGGTGAGACTTTGAAAACCAAGAGTGAGTTATTAGTGAGCCCAGATAAAACTAACATTGTATTGGGTTCTTGGTGAGCCCGGGATAAAACCAAGTTTGGGTTTTGGATTGTGAGCCCGTGAAAATAATCTGGTTGTATTCCGAGGGTGAATATAATACAAATCCCAAGTGATTTCTTGGATAGTGGATGTAGGAGCGAGGTTGCTCCGAACCATAATAAAATCTTTTATGTTTGTGATTGTGTTTCTTGTGTTCTTTCTTGCTTCTTCATTAGTCAGTTAACTCACAGCACATACCACACTAAGAACTTTGAAAATGAGCACATACTTGCAAAAATCTTAATAACCCAATTCACCCCCCTCTCGGGTAAGCCACTTGGGCAATAGATTCTCTCTTAATGGACACCTCCAGGAACACCTCAGTTAAATAGAGTGTCTGAAAAAAGAAATCGAATCCTGTTAGACAAAGTTCGGTCCATGATGGGCTTTGCTTCTCTATCACCGTCCCTTTGGAAATATGCTATAGAATCAACCTGTTACCTTTTGAATAGGGCTCTGAGTAAGTCCGTTAGCAAAACCCCATATGAGATATGGACTGGACATAAGCCGACACTCTCACAACTTCGGGTCTGGGGTTGCTTGGCTTATGTAAAACATCTGGGAACGGATAAACTTGGACCTAGGTCTGATTGGTGCCTATTTGTTGGGTATTCAAAAGAGTTTAAGGGATATTACTTCTACTTGGCTGAGGAACAAAAGCTGTTCATCAGTCTTAGAGCTATCTTTTTGAAAAAGGAGTTCCTTGGTGAAAGAACTGTAGCTGCTAAGATTGAACTTAGTAAAGTTCAACAAGTAGAGGAACCAACATACTTAAGGGACAATATAGAATCGATCATGATTAGTTCACACCCAGAGCCCACATGAGAACCATTAAGAAGATCCAGTAGGGTACCGAGTTGACCGACATATACTATGATTTCTTGGTTCAGGACGGTGATCCCATTGAACTCGATGAGAACAATGAGGATTCGATCTCCTATATGGATGTGATGCACAGGTCCGACTCTGAGAAATGGCTAGGAGCCACGAAATCTAAAATGGAGTCCATGAAAATCAATAATGTATGGACATTGGTTGATTCCCCTGAGGGGATAAAATCCATTGAGTGCAAATGGATTTTTAAAAGAAAAAGGGGCACAGACGGGCAGGTAGAGACCTATAAAGCCCAGGTAGAGACCTATAAAGCCCGTTTGGTTGTCAAAGGGTGTCATCAATATTATGGTATTGACTATGACGAGATGTTCTTTCCTGTGGCAATGCTCAAATCCATTAGGATCATGCTTGCTTTAGTAGCATACTTTGATTATGAAATCTGGCAAATGGATGTCCGAACAGCTTTCCTGAATGGTGAGCTTGGAGATAAAGTATATATGATACAACATGAAGGGTTCACATCCATAGATGAGTCAAAGGTGTGCAAGCTTCAAAGGTCTATCTATGGATTGAAACAAGTATCATGGAGTTGGAACATGCGATTTGATAAGTGTGTCAAGTCGTATGGCTTCATTAGGAATGGATGTGGATGACATTCTCTTAATTGAAAATGACATCCCAACACTACAAAAAATAAAGGTCTGGTTGTCATCTCAATTCTCTATGAAGGACTTAGGTGAAGCTTCTTACATATTGGGTATGAAGATCTATAGAGATATATCTAAGAGGCTTCTGGGACTATCCCAGTCTACGTACATCAGCACAGTGCTGAAGCAGTTAGCATGAAAATCTCAAGAAAGGCTATCTTCCGATAGGCACTGGAATTGCTCTCTCCAAAAGAGATTGTGCAACAACTCCTGAGGAGAGAGAGCGTATAAGTAGATTTCCATATGTTTCGACAATGGGTTCTATCATGTACGCCATGATATGTACTAGATCAGACATGGCATACTCACTAGGCATGGTGAGTAGATACCAGTCTGATCTAGGTGAAGCTCATTGGAAAGTGGTAAAGACCATTCTTAAGTATTTATGAAATACTAATGACCAATAGCTGATTTATGGAGAACCTGACTTAAAATTTGTGGGGGCATACTGACTCCAGTTTCCAGTCAGATAGGGATGACAGCAAGAGTGTGTAAGGACTTGTCTTTACCCTAAATGGAGGAGCGATCTGCTAGAAAAGTTCCAAGCAGCCTATTATGGCGGACTCAGTATGCGAAGCAAAATACATTGCAGCATTGGATGCAGCAAAGGAAGCAGTGTGTTGTGAAAGTTTTTTGGTGAGCTGGGAGTGGCACCTTTCCTGGATGGTCCTATTCTGGTGTATTGTGACAGCACTGAAGCCATTGCTCGAGCCAAGAGCTAAAGTCTCATCATCATATAAAACACATTCTGCGGTGCTATCACCTTGTATGAGAGATCGTGGAAGAGGTGATATTAACCTTCAGAAGATCGATGGAAAGGAGAACCTGGTCAACCCCTTTACTAAAGCCATCGGAGTTCAAGAGTTTGGTAGTTGTAAATGGAAAATGGGAATAAGATTATGTACTGATTGGCTTTAGTCCAAGTAGGAGTTGTTGGAAATTGGATCCCAAAGCTAATCATCTATACTGTAGACGATTATGCTATTTTATAATTGTATATAAATTTTTTAATAAATAAAAGTTATTCTTTTGGCTGTTCATCACATATGCATTTTCCTGAAAAGAACTCTTGTGTAATGGAGTCCTTAGAACTACATTATATTTGATATAGAGAGGATATATCGAGTAGTTCTTAAACTAGTTCATAACCAAAGGATACATTTTTATAGGACAGCGATGTATCAAGTATAGATTATTGTATGTCACATTTGTTGGTTGTCCTCTTAACCAAGGAGTGTAGAGACACCGATGTGACATACAAGTGAAATGTATGATATCTTACTGAACATGAGTTGCTTGCAAGCTACCATGGTGACCTCAGATCTGAGGGACACATATACCTATATCCCTTTGCGAGCAATCATTTGGCAGAAGTGAGCTCAGTAGATGGTCACGTTCAATGAGATGTTACACATTTCACTTGCATGTCATACTAGTGTCTCCACACTCCTTGGTTAAGAGGATAACCAATAAATATGACATACAACAACCTACACTTGATACATTATCGTCCTATAACAATGTATCCTTTGGTTGTGAACCAGTTTAAGAACTACTTGATATATCCTCTCTATATCAAATATAATGTAGTTCTAAGGACTCCATCACACAAGAGTTCTTTTCAAGAAAATGCACATGTGATGAACAGCCAAAAAGGATAATTTTTATTTATCAAGAAATTCATATACAATTACAAAATTAGCACAACTATTTACATCCTAGATGATTGGCTTTGGAACACAATTCCTAACAATATGGACATTGGTTGATCCACCTGAGGGGATAAAATTCATTGGGTGTAAATGGATTTTTAAAAGAAAAAGGGGCACAGACGGGCAGGTAGAGACCTATAAAGCCCATCTGGTTGTCAAAGGGTATCGTCAATATTATGGTATTGACTATAATGAGATGTTCTCTCCTGTGGTAATGCTCAAATCCATTCAAGTCATGCTTGCTTTAGTGGTACACTTTGACTATGAAATATGGCAAATAGATGTCCAAACAGTTTTCCTGAATGGTGAGATGGAAGAGGAAGTATAATGATACAACCTGAAGGGTTCACATCCATAGATGAGTCAAAGGTGTGCAAGCTTCAAAGGTCCATCTATGGACTGAAACAAGCATCATGGAGTTGGAACATGTGATTTGATAAGTGTATCAAGTCATATGGCTTCGTTGGAATGGAGAAGAACCTTGCATTTATAAATGAGCTAATGGTTCTATGATTATGTTCCTTGTGTTGTTGTGGATGACATTCTCTTAATCGGGAATGACATCCCAGTACTACAAGAAATAAAGGTCTGGTTGTCATCTCAGTTCTCTATGAAGGATTTGGATGAAGCCTCTTACATAATAGGTATGAAGATCTATAGAGATAGATCTAAGAGACTTCTGGGAGTATCCCAGTCTACGTACATCAGCACTGTGCTAAAGCAATTGAGCATGGAAAATTCTAAGAAAGGCTATCTCCTGATAGGCACTGGAATTGCTCTCTCCAAAAGGGATTATGCGACAACTCCTGAGGAGAGAGAGTGTATGAGTGATTCTGATATTCTTTGATAGTGGGTTCTATCATGTATGCCATGACATGTACTAGACCAGATGTGGCATACTCAATAGGCATAGTGAGCAGATACCAGTCTGACCCAGGTGAAGCTAATTGGAAAGTGGTAAAGACCATCCTTAAGTATTTATGAAATACGAAGGACCAATGACTGATTTATGGAGAACCTGACTTAAAACTTATGGGGTATACTGACTCCAGTTTTCAAGCAGATAGGGATGACAGTATAAGTGTGTTAGGATTTATCTTTACCCTAAATAAAGGAGTGATTTGCTGGAAAAGTTTCAAGCAGCCTATTGTGGTGGACTCAGTATATGAAGCAGAATATATTACAGCATCGGATGCAGTAAAGGAAGCAGTGTTGCCCAGGTGGCTACCCAAGAGGGGGGTGAATTGGGAATTTAAAAATTTAAAGCAAGATAATGTGCAATTAAAACTCCCTTAAAAGTGTTAGGTGCTGTGACAAGATAATAAGTTGCAAAAGCTAAAAGGAGTAAAGGAGCACAAACAAACACACTAAATTTATAGTGGTTTGGAGCAACCCAGCTCCTACGTCTACTACCCAAGAAACCATTGGGGTTTTCACTATATTCATACCTGAATAAAGTAGGATTGTTTTACAGGATCACAATCCAAATCTCTATATTTTGGTTTTACGGGATCACCAAAGAAAACCTAACACCCTTTGGTTTTAACAGGCTCACCAAAGAAACCCAACTTGATTTTACCAGGATCACCAAGAACCTAACACTTGTTTTTATGAAGGCTCACCAAGAACCTATTTGGTTTTTCAACTGGGCTTGCCAATAACCAACAATTCAAAAATTGAATTGAAATAAATACAACAAAAATGACAAACTCAATTTGTCGGATAGTTGTCGGTGCAGCTTGATGAAAGTCCACTTGAATGAACTTGAATAGGCTTTAATTGCTTCAGTGGCTTCTTTCCAAAGTTGCTTCACACTTCAAATCAGAGTTGGTGAAGACTTGAAGACTAGCTTGAATGCTCTTGTGCTCTTTTGCTGTTGGTAGATAGAATATTCAATGAAGCTCTCTTAACTTTTAAGAACTTTTCAAAAACTTATCAAGAATTATATTTTGGATGTTCAAATCCTTCAAATATAAGGTCTTCTATCACTCCAAGGCAGTTAGAGATGTTTTTGACCGTTGGGATGTGACTTGTGATCGTTGGAGCACATTTTGGCATTCAAAATAAATTCTAGAACTAGCCGTTAGATACCTGAAAATGACGTTTGAGTTGGCTCGGATTCCTTCAAGTCAGCTCGGATCCTTCGAGTTGATAGGTCGAGTTGCCAAATCTTCAATGCAGTCGACTCTTTATCTCAGGATGCAAAACATCACTCTGGATGAGTTGGCTCTTGATAGCTCGGGTTGGCTCGAACTTGAATCTTTGAAAAACTTGAACTCGAGGAGTCTGCTCTTTTCAGCTTGGGTCGGCTCTTTTTCTCAGGTTTGAAAAACCTCACTTTGGAAGAGTCGGCTCGATGTAGTTTGGGTCGGCTCACTTTCTCAGGTCTTCAAAATTAGGTCCGGCAGTGTCGGCTCTTTCTGGTTCGGGTCGGCTCGCCTGACTGTTCTCAGAAATCTTTAGAAATGGGACTCTGGAGGAGTCGGCTTGGACTGATTCTAGTCGACTCGAATTCACTAGAGTCGGCTCGCTTTCCATCGAGTCAGCTCGGATGCTGCGTTTCAGAATCCTTGCTGCGTGCCAGTAAGCAGAGTCGGCTCTTCAACAAGTTGGGTAGGCTCGAGTATCTTCTTTAGGATTTTTACATTTGAACTTAAAGAAAAACTCTTACCAACTCTTTACATTTTTAAGCATACCAACTCAAAACTAATTTCAAGGCACACACACACAGAAGTAACCCTTTTCACATGATTTTTTCTTAGCTTTTTTATTAGGTTCTTCTTTACAAAAATACATTACAACACAACTCAAACAAGAAAATAGAGGTGTAGGAGTTGAAGTTTAACATTTAATCCATCCTACAAAAACTTGTAAAACACTTGAAGAGTTGTCAGAAATAATATATATGCTCCAATGTTTGGTTATCATCAAAATCACTTATGGGTCAACAATCTCTCCCTTTTTGATGATGACAAAATACTGGGCATGAAAAAAATATAAAACTTTACATTTACTTGTATGACTATATTTGCAAGAGCATATAAACAAGTAAACAAATTGACTTCAATTAGTGCCAAATTATGGAATGAGAATTAAGGCAATGAGAGATAATCTCCCCCTCAATTAGATACTTCATGTTTTGGCTCACTTTTTATGTATTTTCAGAGCTCAAAATGTTTCAAGGGAAAATTAAGTATTAGAGCTATTAAAAGTCAAAACTTAAAACATTATGTATCAAAAATATGTATCATTATGTATCAGAGCCTTTTAAATATGTATCATGATGTATTAGAGCTTAATTTGAGCTTAGCTTTCAAGCTTTATGCATTAGAGCAAATCTTTGTGTATTAGAGCAAATATATGAGTATATTTTATCCTTTTCATGCAATGATTTTACAACTCTCTCCCCCTTTTTGTCAATCAATCAAAAAGGTAGAGTAGGAGTTAAGCTCAGATTTTAAAATAAAATGAGAAAGTATTTAAAATTTGTTTGAGATAATTTCACTTTCTCATATTCATCTTGAAATTCTAATCAAAAAATTAGTCATTGTATGAACAATTGAACATAAACATTCATTTGCATAGAGAAATAGAACAATTTAAGAGACAAAAAGTGTACTTTTCATTTCATTTCAAAGAAGTTCAGTACAAAATACAAAGTGAAGAGTAATACACTTAGTCACTATCTAAGTCTACTCTAGGATGTGAAGGTTGACTGGGAATATGAATGCCAGGTGGTAGAGAAGCAATTGGGTCAACAAATTATGGTATATTGTGGGTTCCTTGTGGCCTAAGGTGTGGAACATGTTGTCTTGGATGAGCAGTTTGACTAGGAGAAGGTGTAGAAGAAGAGGGAGGAGCACTTTGAGCAGCTTGGATTTTTTCAATCTTAGTCATCATTTTCCATAAGAAGCTATTCATAGATTTCAGTTCTGCTTCTATTTTCTTTGTGCTTCTTGAGGTAGCTAAATCTTCCATTGATTCTTTTATTTGTGCCACTTCCTTTTGCAATGTAAGCATTTCTGTGGCTTGAACATTAGCAAATGCTTCTGTTGAGCCTCTCAATCTTCCAAATTCACTTATAATTATTCCAATGCCCTTGGTGTAGCCATCTTCCATTCTTTTACCTGCTTCAGTTGACCCCATTCAGATTCTCAAGTTGTCCATCTTAGTTCTATAAGCTTCAAGTACTAATGTAATAGATTTTTCAATTTTCTCCAAACTTGAAGTAATTAGCTATAAAATTAGTTGCATATCTATGTCAATTGTATGTATTGTGGTCTTTAAAGTTTCAAGAGATTCAATTTTGCTTTTCAGATAGTCTTTCTGTCCTTCAAATTGATTGAGTCTCTCATAAACTGATTTATGTAATTCTTTAAACATTCCATCCATAGAAGACTTTATAGTTTCAGTCATGTTATTCATTTGCTGTGTAATGAAGTCTTGTAACAATGAAATGTCTACAGTAGGAGCAGTAGTAGTGTAACTGTGAAATGGAACATCAGTAGACTGAGTAAAAATGGGAGTACTATAAGGCATATCAGGTATATCTGGTACAGAAACATCTGGGAAAGAAGTGTCGAAGTCTACTTGGACTGAAGATCCCATCTGTGGCTATGGTTCTGGAATATACATTGTAGTGTCTTCACCAGCCTCTAACTCTGTTTGCTCTTGAATCTCTTCAATTTCTTCAACTGTAGGAGCATCAGTCTTCTTTTTCTAGGTGCCATCTAACAACAAATATCCCATCCTTTGAAAAGTTTTTACAGTATAGGTATCTGTGTGTAGAAGTGTCTTGCTGTCCTCTCCTATCAAGTATAGTGAGGACCATTCCATACGGCAGGCAAGCCTTGACTTTTCTTACTGCCTCCTTCATCTGGCTGATCATGATAGCTGGTAAATTAATCTTATCACCATTAATTAGAAGCTCCATGAAGCACAGATCTCTTTCACTAACCCAATCAAAATGTCCAGTTCTGGGTAAGAAGATCCTGCTAATAAATTGTGTAGAACTCTCATCTCAATAGATAACATGCTTGCTTTAAGAATTCCTATTTCATTTACCTCAGTTCTCTCAATACTGTTTGCAGTGCTTTGGTTCTTTCTTTCAGTACTAAATACTCTGTGCCTTCAAAAGGCATTTCCAAAACACTTCCCAGAACTTCAGCAGATATAATTATCCTTCTTCCCTTAATAGATGATTCAATGAAGTTCTCTCCAAACCTTAAATTTTCATAGAACATCCTTACTAGGTTTGGGTAGGTTTTAACATCTAGGGAGCATATGTTCCTCCATCCTTGATTCTCAATAAAATCACCAATCACAAAGCCTATCTCCTTCAAAAACTCAAATAAAAACCTATTTGCTAGTGGTGATTGGTCTCATACCTAGAGAGATTTGGTGACTAGGAGAAATTGGGCTAGGTTCTTCCTCAGACTGTGGTGGATTTCGGGAAACATTGTCTTCTTAGAATTTCATCCTCTTTTCTTACGGAGCTGCTTCACCCTCTTGTCTTGATTTCTTCCCAACAACTCTTTTTGGTGCCATAGTGCACATATATTCGAATTTCGAAGGGTTTTTGGAAAAGAGATGTATTTGGAAGGTTTCTTAGAGAGAAATAGAATAGGGTTTAGGAATAAAAATGGGAAAAACAAACCCTACAGCTTGAACTAAAAAGAGACAGCTCGACATCCGAGCTGGCTCAAACAACAATTCATTTGCTTGAGTTGGCTCGAGCAGAGGGAGCATAAAAATATTTTTTGGATTTCAATCAAAGCTCATTTTATCACAAAATTTGAATTAGGAAGTTATCTAGATAATTTGTCCTTAAGACTATGGGAGTATTTTTAGAGAGGGTCACATAATCCTAGTTCACTTATAATCATCGCAAATCTATCAAAACTCAATGGTTTGGTAAAAATATCAGCAAGTTGGTTTTCAGTTGGCACGTATTTAAGAATAATATCATTATTCAATACATGTTCTCTTATAAAATGGTGCCTAATTTCAATGTGCTTGGTTCGTGAATGCTGAACAAGATTTTTTGTTAAATTAATAGCACTTGTGTTATCACATTTGATTGAAATTTTAAATAGTGTAACACTAAAGTCTTCTAGTTGTTGTTTAATCCATAATACTTGAGCACAACAACTACCAATAGCAACATACTCTGCCTCAGTAGTGGACAATGCTACGGAGTTTTGCTTCTTACAGTGCCATGAAATTAAATTCAATCCTAGAAATTGGCATGTACCACTAGTACTCTTTCTATCAATTTTGCAACCAGCATAGTCAGTATCAAAAAAACCAATTAAATTCAAAGATGATTCTTTAGAATACCAAAGACCTAAATTACTTGTACCTTTCAAGTATTTGAGAATTCTTTTAACAGCAAGCATATGTGTTTCTTTTGGATTGCATTGAAATCTAGCACAAACACATATATTGTACAAGATATCAGGTCTACTGGCTGTCAAATATAAAAGGAATCCGATCATACCTCTATAAAGCTTTTGGTCAATATTGGATCCACTTTCATCTTGTCTAGTCTACAGGTAGTGCTCCTGGGTGTGTTAGCCTCTTTGCTTGTTTCCATGCCAAATTTCTTGATCATCTCTTTAATGTACTTGGCTTGGTTTATAAAGATTCCTTCCTTCATTTGTTTGACTTGTAATCCAAGGAAGTAGTTGAGCTCACCCATAAGGCTCATTTTAAACTCATCCTGCATTAGCTCAGCAAAATCTCCACAAAGATTTTTCATCAGTTTCACCAATATAATTCATCAACGTAAATTTGTACAACTAGCATATCATTTCTTTTGTTTTTAATAAAAAGGTTTTTGTCAACATTTCTTCTTTTGAAATCATTTTCAAGTAAAATTTGCTCAATCTATCATACCAGGCCCTAGGTGCTTGTTTCAAACCATATAAAGCTTTGTTCAATTTAAATACATGATTTGGAAAAGCATGATTTTCAAAACCTGGTGGCTGTTCTACAAAACTTGTTCAGAAATAAATCCATTTAGAAAAGCACTTTGACATCCATTTGAAAAAGTTTAAAGTTTATATAGCAAACAAATGCTAGAAGTAATCTAATGGCATTAAGTCTTGCTACGGGAGCATAAGTTTCATCAAAATTATGCCCTCTTCTTGATTGTACCCTTTTGCTACTAACCTTGTTTTATTCCTTATAACCTTATCATCTCATATAGTTTGTTCCTATAGACCCTTTGGTTCCTATGATTGGATGGTCTGTAGGTCTACTAACTAATATCCAACATTATTCCTTTAAACTGGTTTAATTCATCATGTATGGCCATCATCCAGTTATGATCAGTTTCAGCCTCTTCTAAACTGTGTGGTTCAGTTTGAGAGACAAGGCTAGGTAGTCTTGTGCTTCTCTATGTGCTGACCTAGTCCTAACACCATGAGAAGGATCACCAATAATTAAATCTTTGGGATGTGAAGTTACATACCTCAATTTCTTTGGTAAATCAGTATGATCCTTGCTTACCATTTCACTTCCATCTTGCATTGGCTTGTCTTGAATGCTTAGATCTTCCATTTCCTTTTGCAGAGTACCTGCATCATTATCTACACACTCATCTTTTCTATATGGTGAGGGGTTAGCTTCATTAAAAACAACATGAATTGACTCTTCTACAGTAAGAGTCCTCTTGTTAAACACTCTATATGCTTTGCTTTGTAAAGAATAACCAAGGAATATAGATTCATCATATTTTGCATCAAACTTTCCTAGGTTATCTTGCCATTATTTAACACAAAGCATTTAAACCCAAAAATATGAAAGTAATTGATATTTGGTTTTCTTTCCATTCCAAAGCTCATAGGGGGTTTTCTTTGAAATTGGTCGTATTAAAACTCATTTAATATATAACAGGCAGTGTTTCACCGCTTCTGCCCAAAGTACTTTGGAAGATTATCTTTACACAACATGGTTCGGGCCATTTCTTTTAGAGTCCTATTCTTCCTCTCTACAATACCATTTTGTTGTGGTGTTCTAGGAGTGGAGAAGTTTTTAAACTGGTTTAATTCATCATTATTCCATCATCCCTTATGATCAGTTTCAGCCTCTTTCTAAACTGTGTGGTTCAGTTTGAAGACAAAGGCTAGGTAGTCTTGTGCTTCTCTATGTGCTGACCTAGTCCTAAACACATGAGAAGGATCACCATAATTAAATCTTTGATGTGAAGTTTACATACCTTCAATTTCTTTTGGTAATCAGTATATCCTTGCTTCCATTTCACTTCCTCTTGCATTGGCTTGTCTTGAATGCTTAATCTTCCATTTCAACTTTCAGAGTACCGCAGAATGCATTATCTACACACTCATCTTTCTATATGGTGAGGGGTTAGCTTCATTAAAAACAACATGAATTGACTCTTCTACAGTAAGAGTCCTCTTGTTAAACACTCTATATGCTTTGCTTTGTAAAGAATAACCAAGGAATATAGATTCATCATATTTGGCATCAAACTTTCCTAGGTTATCTTTGCCATTATTTAACACAAAGCATTTAAACCCAAAAATATGAAAGTAATTGATTTGGGTTTTTTCCATTCCAAAGCTCATAGGGGGTTTTCTTTGAAATTGGTCGTATTAAAACTCAATTTAATATATAACAGGCAGTGTTTCACCGCTTCTGCCCAAAAGTACTTTGGAAGATTATCTTTACACAACATGGTTCGGGCCATTTCTTTTAGAGTCCTATTCTTCCTCTCTACAATACCATTTTGTTGTGGTGTTCTAGGAGTGGAGAAGTTGTGATCAATGCCGTGCTCAGTGCAATATTCATCAAAAATTGATTTTGAAATTCAGTTCCATGATCATTTATTATTGAAATAACGAAAAGATTTTTTTCATTTGAAATTTTCTTATGAATTTTCTAAATACACCAAAAGTTTCATCTTTATGTGCAATAATAATATCCATGTGAATCTAGAAAAGTTATCTACAATCACAAGGCCGTATTTCATACCTCCTAGGCTTATAGTCCTAGTTGATCCAAATAAGTCCATGTGAAGTAGCTCAAGGGGTCTAGTTGTTGAAATAACATTTTTCGATTTAAAACTCCCACTAGTTTGTTTGCCTAATTGACCAGCATCACATACATAATCAAGATCAACTTTAAAATGTGGCAAACCTCTAACTAGATTCTTTGAGATTAATTTGGCAATTGTATGCATACTAGCATGACCTAATCATCTATTCCATAATAAACATGACTCCTTGGTCTTAGCATTCATTGCTACTAGACTGGAACTACTAGACATGGCTAGATCATTTAGATCTACCACATAGATGTTTCCAAGTCTATGGCCAATAAATTTGTTGCTAGAATCAAGAGGTTAGTTACCATACACATAGATGATTCAAATATAACTTTGAAGTTTTTATCACATAATTGACTAATACTCAATAAATTATGCTTCAATTTATCTACTAGCAATACATCTTCAATGAAGTACAGGGGTTTATTTTGATCTTACCAATTTTGATTATTCTCCCCTTATCATTATCTCCAAATGTAACCAATCTTCCTTCTTTCATTTGTAGGGTGATGAACTGTTCCTTGTCACCCATCATATGCCTTGAACAGCCGCTATCAAGATACCATCTTTTCTTTAACTTTTGGGTTGCAAGACAATCCTGCAAAATAATCAAAGAGTGATTTTAGGTACCCAGCTAACTTGGATCCTTTCGGGTTAGCAAATTAGTTCCCTTTGGAACCCAAACGGTTCTATATTTCAATGCACCAATCATGGAATTTTTCAAGAATTGCATTGATAAGATTTATATCCAAACTATGACATGCATAACAAACATTTTATCATTTTTGAATGATGCATGCTTTGAAGCTTTAAAAGATGCAGAAACAGAAATACTTGGTTTGAAGGATTTTTTCATAGAATTCTTGGGAATATATTTCAAGCCATTTGAAATAGAATTTGATGGAAAAGCTTTTTCAAGTTTAACATTTGAAGCTGAAGCTTTTGAAGATAGAAATTTTGTTGCTAAAATTCTTTTAGCATTTAAAGCATTAAATCCAATTCCAGCTTTACTTCTTGAATCCTTTTGTTATTTCAAAATTAGCTCAAGCTTGTTAGAACTCAAAGTAAGTTTTTTCACTAAAGGCTTAAGCTTCTCAACCTTTTTTTTCAAATTAATATTTTCGGCAACTAAAATTCTGTTTGTCTCATTTAAAGCATTTTTCTCATTATTCAAACAATAACATTTTCAAAAAAGTTATTCAATTCTTTTTGCAAAATTTATTCATTTCAGAAATCTTCTCCTTGTCTTTCAATAAAACATCATTTTGTTTCTTCAAGGATTTAATTTTAACCCCAGCTTTCTTGAATTTGATAAGTAAATCATGAAATGCAGAATTCAATTCATCATATGTAAATTCAGTTTGAAGCTCAGGGGATGATACCTCGTTTTCAAGACCCATCAGACATAGATTTGCAGATTTCATGGTCTCTTCTTCTTCAGTAGATGAGGATGCTTCGCTATCACTCCACGTTGCTACCATAGCTTTCTTTTTCTTTTTCTTAAAGCCCTTTTTCAATAATGGACATCTGGTCGATGTGCCTGGCTTTTTGCATTCATAACAGGTGGGCACTTCTTTTTCTTTCTCCTTTTCCTTGTCCTTCTCCTTATTGAAATCTTTGTTCTTGTGGAATTTTTTGAAGTGTCTTCCTTTTCTTCTTCCCAAGAACCTTCTAAATTTTCTGACAACCATGGCAACATCTTCATCTTCCATGTCGCTTTCAGTAGAGGAGCTTTTTTCTTCCGATTCTTCATCCTTTCTAGAATCCATAGCAGCTTTGAAGGTGATTAATTTCTTCTTCTTTTGATCATCTTCAGTTTGGTGCTGCATGGTCAATTCATGTGTGATGAGAGATCCTAGCAGTTCATCCAACAGTAAGGTATTCAAGTCTTTTGCTTCCTAGATGGCAGTCACTTTCAGATCCCATTTGTCCAGAAGAGATCTCAAAATCTTATGTACTAGATATGCATTAGTATACACCCTGCCAAGACTTTTTAAGCCGTTAATAATATCAGTGAAACAAGAAAACATGACAGAGATTATTTCATTTAGTTCCATCTTAAATAGTTCGTAACTATGCACAAGAAGATTAATTTTAGAAGGCTTCACTTGAGAAGTTCCTTCATGAGTCACTTCGAATTTATTCCAAATTTCCTTCATAGAGGAGCAAATAGAAATTCGATTAAACTCATTACTATCCAAAGCATAATATAATTAGTTCATGGCTTTGGCATTTAACTCACCCATCTTCATGTCATGTTCGTCCCAATCCTCTTCAGGATTTGGAACGTCCATTCCATCAATTTTAGTCATGGGGATATAAGGACCCTTTAGAATTACCTTCCATAACTGAAAATTGATTGCTTGAACATAATTTTCTATTCTTGCTTTCCAATATAATTTTGTGCCAATGAAAAGTGGAGGTCTATTAGTTGATTGGCCTTCCGCCAAGGATGTACTCATTGGATGAGCCATCAATCTTTACACTAATGTATTCAGAGACACTGCTCTGATACCAGTTGTTGCCCAGGTGGCTACCCAAGAGGGGGGTGAATTAGAAATTTAATAAACCTAAAGCAAGATAATGTGTAATTAAAACTCCCTTAAAAGTGTTAGGTGCTATGACAAGGTATAATTTGCAGAAGCTAAAAAGGAGTAAAGGAGCACAACACAAACACACCAAATTTATAGTGGTTTGGAGCAACCCAGCTCCTACGTCCACTACCCAAGATACCACTTGGGATTTCCACTATATTCACACCTGAATATAGTAGGATTGTTTTATAGGATCACAATCCAAAACCTCTACACTTTGGTTTTACGGGATCACCAAAGAAAATCCAACACCCTTTGATTTTAACAGCTCACCAAAGAAACCCAACTTGGTTTTACCTGGATCACCAAGAACCCAACACTTGGTTTTTTATGAAGGCTCACCAATAACCTATTTGGTTTTTCAACCAGGCTCACCAATAACCCAACAATTCAAAATTTGAATTGAAATAAATGCAACAAAAATGACAAACCCAATTTATCGAATAGTTGTTGGTGCAGCTTGATGGAAGTCCACTTGAATGCACTTAAATAGGCTTTAATTGCTTCAGTGGCTTCTTCCCAAAGTTGCTTCAAACTTCAAATCAGAGTTGGTGAAGACTTGAAGACTAGCTTGAATGCTCTGTGCTCTTTTGCTGTTTGTAGGTAGAATATTCAATGAAGCTCTCTTAACTTTTAAGAACTTTTCAAAAACTTGTCAAGAATTATCTTTTGGATGTTCAAATCCTTCAAATATAAGATCTTCCATCACTCCAGATAGTTAGAGATGTTTTTGATCATTGGGATGTGACTTGTGACCATTGGAGCACTTTTTGGCATTCAAAAATAAATTCTGGAACTAGCCATTAGATACCTAGAAATGGCATTCGAGTCCGCTCGGATTCCTTCGAGTCGGCTCAGATTCCTTCGAGTCGGCTCGGATCCTTCGAGTTGATAGGTCGAGTCGCCAAATCTTCAGTACAATCGGCTCTTTGTCTCAGGGCACAAAACATCACTCTGGACGAGTCAGCTCTTGATAGCTCGGGTCGGCTCGAACTTGAATCTTTGAAAAACTTGAACTCCAGGAGTCGGCTCTTCTTCTCAGGTTCGAAAACCTCACTCTGGAAGAGTCGGCTCGATGCAGTTCGGGTCGGCTCACTTTCTTAGGTCTTCAAAATTAGGTCTGGCAGAGTTGGCTCTTTCTGGTTCGGGTCGGCTCGCCTGGCTATTCTTAGAAATCTTCAGAAATGAGACTCTAGAGGAGTCAGCTCAGACTAATTCCAGTCGACTCGAATTCACTAGAGTCAGCTTGCTTTCCATCAGTCAGCTCGGATTGTTGCATTTCAAAATCCTTGCTGCATGCCAGTAAGCGGAATCGACTCTTCAACAAGTTGGGTCGGCTCGAGTATCATCTTCAGGATTTTTACATTTGAACTTAAAGAAAACTCTTACCAACTCTTTACATTTTCTAGCATACCAACTCAAAACTAATTTCAAGGCGTGCACACACACACAGGAGTAACCCTTTCATATAATTTTTTCTTAGCTTTTTTATTGGGTTCTTCTTTACAAAAACACATCACAACACAACTCAAACAAGAAAACAGACGTGTAGGAGTTGAAATTTGAACATTTAATCCACCCTACAAAAACTTGTAAAACACTTGAAGAGTTGTCAGAAATAAATATACATGCTCCAATGTTTGGTTTTCATCAAAATCACTTATGGGGTCGACAAGTAGTGTGGTTGCGAAAGTTCCTTGCGAGCTGGGAGTGGCACCTTCCTTGGATGGTCCTATTTCGATGTATTATGACAGCACTAAAGCCATTGCTCAAGCTAAGAGCCGAAGTCTCATCACCGCACAACAACATTTTGCAATGCTATCACCTTGTACGAGAGATCATGGAACGAGGTGACATTGACCTTCAGAAGATCGATAGAAAGAAGCTTTATGAGGGTAGCAATTAAGGAGCTTTAAAGGTGGAGGAAGTTCCTTGAAGAAAGCTTTGAAAGCATTTAAGAGGCACAAGCTTTGAAGGCATTTAAGAGGCACAAGTTTTGAAGGCATTTAAGAGGCACAAGCTTTGAAGGCATTTAAGAGGCACATTTTGAAGGCATTTAAGAGGCACAAGCTTTGAAGGCATTTAAGAAAGTTGGCTAAAGCTTTTCTACCTTTCACAAATTCTCTTTCTCTCCTCACGAATTCTCTCTCTTGGAGGTGTTTTTGGTGGGCTCCACTTCGCTTTTCTACCTTTCACAAATTCTCTTTCTCTCCTCATGAATTCTCTCTCTTGGAGGTGTTTTAGGTGGGCTCCACCCCCATATAAATGCAGCAATTTAACTTCAATCGGCCAAGGAAAGAAAAGGGAGAATATCAAATTGAAGGGTGGAAGATCAAGTCAAGGTAACCATCTTTATGAAGTATTGGCACCTATTCCAAAACCTCAAAAATTATAATTCCCTCTTCTTTTATTCAGAATTTGAATTTCAACCTATCTTTCTACTTGTAATGAGGCTATAAATAGAGCCCAAAACCTTTTTTTGTAAGCATGATATTTTGAGTAATGAAAAGACAAAGTGCTGTTGCATTTTCTCCAATTTTCCATAGCTAGTTTTCTTGAAGGTGCTAGGTGAGACGCCTAGAACAACTTGGGTATGACGTCCAAGTTTCGTAGGGTGTGACTCTCTATACTTATCAGTTCCGTTCTTTCCACCAAATTTGTCATTTGAAGACTTTTTAAGGTTTACATCCAATCCTTTGAAGAGAATTCTGAAGCAAGTCAAAGAAGAAGACCCCGGGAGAATAATCAACCTTGACGCCAACCTTCTTCTCCCTTTAATTCTATTCTTTAGAGTTCTTGGCATTCTTAGAACTTTCCTAGTAATCAACTCTGATTTTTTTTATAGATCCTTTCAAGATCTAACTCTGAAGATTGGAGTCCTTGCTTTGGAACTGGTGTGATTGGAGTCCAGACACTGGATCAGTCGATTTTGGAGTCGGGTTCGTCAACTCTAGAGTGTTGCGATCTAGATCTTCAACCGAGGGAATTTCAAAGCATATTGGTAAATCTAAACCCCTCCCTTCCTCTAGATTTGAAACTCGAAAGTAGGTAACCTAATTTAGGGTGGTTTCTCAATTACCGCGATCCTCCCTTATAGTTATTTGATAAGATCTACATGCGGGTAGGAAATTTCGATAACTAGTTGTCACTTTATTTTCTTTAGATCTTCCTATTTGTTTTGCTGTTAGGATATTAGTTATTGATCTCAAAATACAATATATAATTATATATATATATATATATATATATATATATATATATATATATCAAGATAAGCATGGCACATCACTCATCACCTTCCATCCCGCATCAAATTTGGTATCAGAGCATGTTTAGATTAGGTTATCATCATTGCATCTAGTTTTTGTTCTGCATCTACTCATATATAGTCTGATATTTTAATTATTCTATTTATAGGTAAGTCAAAAAATCATGAAATTTATTTTGTTGAATGCATCACATTTGAAAGTATTTTACTGCATTTTTCCATGATTTACTGAGTTCTATGAAATTTTTGCTCTTCTATTTTTGGCCTAAGAACATATTCTATCAAAACTTCAGCAAGCATGATTTTGATTCGTTATAGTTTGGGTTTTTATTAGTTTGCATGTTTGTCTGTTTCATTCATACATTAAGCAATTTTAAGGGCAGTTCGAACATGTTAGATGGGGGGAGGAGCTGATAACCTCTCCCTAGCCCAAAACAACCAACATTGCATTCGAACCCAAGCTTTGAATTAAAATCGAGTAGAAACTTAATTGCTATTGCTCTAAAGAGCTAGGGACACCTACAAGGTCGGGTTGAACCAAGTGTCAAGCCAATTTAGACAACTTGTTTGTATGTGCTTGTGTGTCTGGTGTCTAGGCAAGTGGTTCAGGGACAAGAGCCCGAAGGAAGGTGGGTTGGTCCGCTTACTTGGCCAATTTCAAATTGGTGTCTAAGGAAAGCAAAGAGGGACCTCCGCCAACCTTATACTTACCTGGCTAGGTGCTAAGTTACTATAACCAAGATTGTCATTTTGACTTAACATTTGGTTTGGGGTTTAGGTCTAACTAGCTATAGTCGGTTAGGCTTGTTTGAGTGCATCAAGTTGTTTGCATGACTACTAGGATTGGAACACCATATCAAGTTCCTCAGGACCAACCTAGCACATCCATGGATTCAAATCTTGAAAATCTCATGAGATTTATGACTGAGTAGCTTAAGCAGCTTAGCACTAGAGTCGATCAGAGGTTTGATCAGATGAATGAAAGAATAAGTTCGCTGGAGGAATCCCATGTGTCTCAACTTGACCCTACACCCGTTGGAGCTACCTCTTGGCATGACCTAGGATCCCAGCATCCAGAATTGACTCCTGACTCAATTCCTAGGCATCGAGCCCAGCATAGAGAAGTTACCCCTGAACCAATCCCTAGGTATCGAGCCCAACATAGAGAGGTCAGACCAGACCAAATTCCCAGGCATCGAGTCTAGTATAGAGGGGTTACCCCTGACCCTATTCCTAGGAGGCCACAGTATGATATAGATGATCAGGAAGAGCGAGCCCTCAGGAGTATTAGATTTGATACACCCATATTTAATGGTATCTTAGATCCTAAAATTTACTCCGATTGGAAAGTGACATGGATCAGTATTTCGAATGGTATCATATGTCGGAACAGCATAAGGTCAAATTCACTAAGTTTAGATTAGTCCGACAGGCACAACTATATTGGAATACTGTGGAGCGACTAGAGCGACAAAGGGAAAACTAACCTATAAATACGTGGCAGGAGATGAAATACAAATTAAGGGCTAAATACCTACCTTTGTATTATAAACAGAGGTTATTAGATCAATGGCAGAGGCTGACCCAAGGAAATCGAACTGTGTCCGAATACATCACTCTTTTTGACGAATATGCTATGCGGTATGGTGTGTCCGAGTCTGAATCAGTTACTTTATCTAGGTTCAGAGCAGGCCTAAATGATGACATAAGTAGGGAACTGTTTCTAAGAGAGGTACATGATTTAGAACATACCTACCAGATTGCTCTGGATTCTGAAAGGTTTAAGAGGAGACCTGTTACCTATCGACCTGACTCGACTAGGTTTAAGTGCTTCTAGAAATAGGCCAAATTAGAACCAAGTTCTTGCCAATCGATCTAGACCTAATCCCCAGCCTATTCATAAGGATGATAAAGGGAAAGCACCTATGGTTCAGAAGGATAGGAACCAGACCACACTATGTTTTAGGTGTAACCAGACTGGTCATTTTGCCGCTCAATGTCCATCACGAGCCCTACACATAGGGGGACCTGAATTAGAGGAACCTGAAACTAAGGAGTCTTGTGATGAAGAGGTTTATGAGGTTGGAACTAAACTAATATATGAGTATGTGAAAGAGGAAGAAATCATCGATACGGATCAACTAGGAGTGGTAGATGTATCCTGACTCAAGCTAAAAAGAATGAGGATTGGCGTAGGACCAACATCCTACAGACCTTCATTAGAATAGGGGATAAGGTATGTAAAGTCATTATTGATAGTGGGAGTTGTGTCAACGCAATTTCTACTAATGCTATTAAAAGCTTAAACTTACAAACTGTCTCACATCCGAACCCCTATAAGGTATCCTGGATCGATGCAACTAGCATTCCCATCAGGTTTCAATGTAAGGTTACAATTCAGATACAATCCTACCAAAAAAAAGTTGGTGCGATGTCCTCCCAATGGGAGTCAGTAGTATCATCTTAGGTAGACCTTGGTTGTTTGATCACGATGCTACCTTGTTTGGACAATCGAACTCATGTGCTTTTCACCATCTAGGAAAGAAGATAGTGATTAATGCAGCTCCACCCAAGGACCATGTTAAGAGAGGGTCAAGTCACTTAAAGGAAAAAGAACCTAATCTGAACTTGATCTCTACAAAAGAGCTAGAATGAGAAATAGTTGGAGGGTCACCAGTTTGGGTTTTGGTTACCAAGGAAGCTCAGGATCAACCCAAATTAGAACATCCTAAGGAGGTCCCAGACTTATTAGAAGAATTCAAGGATGTTTTCCCTGAAGATTTACCAGATCAGTTACCTCCATTAAGAGATATTCAGTATGCAATTGATTTGGTATCGGGAGCCATCTTACCAAACCTTCCCACTATAGGATGAACCCTATAGAACACCGGAGCTACAAAGACAAGTAGGGGATCTGATTAAAAGGAATTCATTAGGAAAAGTTTGAGTCCTTGTGCTGTCCCAGCACTTTTGACTCCTAAGAAGGATGGCAGTTGGAGAATGTGCATGGATAGTCAAGCCATGAATAGGATTACTATAAAATATCAATTTTCTATACCTCGACTCGATGACATGCTAGATATGATGACCGGATCTACCATCTTTTCTAAGATAGATCTAAAAAGTGGTTACCATTAGGTGAGAATTAGACTCGGGGATGAGTGGAAGATGGCTTTCAAAATCAAAGATGGCTTGTATGAATGGTTAGTAATACCCTTCGGATTATCAAACGCCCCAAGTATGTTTATAGGATTATGACTCAGGTGCTAAGGCCCTTTATTGGAAATTCATAGTCGTCTATTTTGATGATATCCTCATATACAGTAAGACTAGGGAAAATCACTTAGACCATCTCCATCAGGTTTGTCAGACCCTTAGGAAAGAAGTATTGTGTGCTAACCTAAAGAAGTGTTGCTTCATGTCAACGAGGATTATCTTCTTAGGTTTTGTAGTGACACCAGAAGGAGTGACCGCTGACCCTGAGAAAGTAAAGTCTATAGTTGAGTGGCCCATACCTAAGAACGTTCATGACGTCCATAGTTTCCATGGGTTAGCTACTTTCTATAGAAGGTTCATTAGAGGGTTTAGCATGATCGTTTCTCCGATTACTGACTGTATTAGGAGGGGAGAATTTGAATGGACTAGAGATGCCAACAAAGCCTTCCTAAAAATAAAAGACAAGATGACTATGGCCCCAATTTTGAGATTACCTGATTTCACCAAGGTCTTTGAGGTCTCCTGTGATGCATCAGGTGTAGGAATAGGAGGAGTGTTAAGTCAGGAAAATCATCCTATTGCTTTTTTTAGTGAAAAACTGAATGATGCCAAATTGAAATATTTTACATATGATAAAGAGCTGTATGCGGTAGTCCAAGCCCTTAGGTATTGGAGACATTACTTGTTGTCACAAGAGTTTGTTCTCCATTCTAATCATGAAGCACTTCGTTTCCTAAATTCTCAGAAGAAATTAAATCCAAGGCATGGGAAATGGGTAGAGTTTATACAAGCCTATACTTTTGTCCTAAAACACCTTGCTGGAAGTGAGATTAAGGTTGCTGATGCACTTAGTAGGAGAACCATGTTGTTGAACTGTGTAAGTGCTGAAGTGGTCGGATTTGAGCGATTGAAGGAAGAATTTGAGTTCTGTCCAGACTTCGATAAAATCTATGAGGCAGTTAAGTTAGGATCATCAAGTGAATTTGCCAATACACCTTAAGGGATGGTTACCTGTTTAAGAAAAATAGGTTGTGTGTCCCGAGAACATCACTTAAGGACTTTCTTATCTGGGAAATACATGCTGGAGGATTAGCAGGACACTTTGGATGCAATAAGACTATCCTTGCTATACAGGAATAATTTTTTTGGCCTAGTCTTAAGAGAAATGTTGCCCAAGTGGTAGCCCAATGTAGGACATGTGTTGTGGCTAAGCAACAGAAGCAGAATACTAGATTATATACCCCACCCCCTGTTTCAGACTGCCCATGGCAAGACTTAAGTATGGACTTTGTCTTAGGATTACCTAAAACTCCTAGGAGACATGATTCTATCTTTGTGGTAGTAGATAGTTTTTCTAAGATGGCCCATTTTATCCCATGTTCCCAAACTTATGATGCGTCTAGAGTGGCCAAGTATTCATGAATGAAGTGGTTAGGTTATATGGCCGGCCTAAAACCATCGTGTCAGACCGAGATGTTAAGTTCACTAGCTACTTTTGGAAAACCTTATAGCATATGCTAGGAACCAAATTAACATATTCTATTGCCTACCACCCCCAGACTGATGGTCAAACTAAGGTAGTAAATCGAAGTCCAGGGAACCTATTGAGGAGTCTAGTGGAAGGGAGTACTGCTAATTGGGATCTATTATTGCCTAGAGCCGAGTTTGCCTATAATAAATCAGTCAATAGATCTACTGGGAAAAGTCTGTTCGAAATTGTTCATGGATACAAACCAAGGAATCCATTAGATTTGGTTCCTTTATCTATTAATGCACGTATATCTGAGTCTGCTGAGTCATTTGCACAACACATAAAGAACTTGCATCATGAAATCATTAAAAAAATTAAGAGAGCAATGACTTATATAAACAAACGGCTGATTCAAACAAAAGGTTTAAAGAATTAAAGTAGGAAACCAAGTTATGATCAGGCTCATACCTGAGCGATTTCCTTCTGGAATGATCAAGAAATTACATGTCCGAAGTGCAGGATCTTTCAAAGTAATTCGTAAGTTTGGATCTAATGCTTATGAGATTAAGTTACCACCAGATTTAGGTATAAGTCCAACTTTCAACGTATCAGATCTTGTAGAGTATAGGGGCCGATACTGCTACCTAGTGAGCCGTTTGGGCCTAAGCCCATTCTTGAGAGTGAGCCTATCCCTGACTGTCCACTAGCTAAAACCTCAAATCGGAGAGACAGGGTTGAACGAATTCTGGACAACAAAATGATTATCACTCGGAACAAGGACTACCAGCGATACTTGGTTCATTGGCAAGGACATCTCGACTCCGATGATTCTTGGATAACTCAGGAGGATATGCAGAAGATCGATCCGGATTTGCTTGAGAGGTACCTGAGTAGAGTTGACCCTTACTCGATAGGGTCGAGTTCCTCCCACCTGGAAAGAATTGGTGGGGACACCAGAGCCAGAAAGAAGCTATTTGAGTTTGTTTGAATTTCAATTTGAAATCTATGGAGTCCAATAAAATTGTATTTGGGATTTTGAGAAAGTTGTAATTGATCCAATCGGATCTTAATTGGGTCTAAATTGTTGTTTGGGTCTAGTAATTAGTTTTTGGATCCATTTTAGGTTTAAATGGGACCTAAGTTATTTTTGTATGGAGTTGACTAAGTCTACATCACATGAAGGAAGTTAAGAGGGGTCCACATCTACATTTATTTGGTTGGCTACTTGAAGAAAGGAAGCTCCACACCTATTCTTTCCTCCAAGAAAACCTTTCACGTATTCTCTCATCAAACAAAGAGTTAAAATTGATGGAAGAAGCTTTATGAAGGTAGCAATTAAGAAGCTTTAAAAGTGGAGGGATTTTCTTGAAGAAAGCTTTATGAAGGTAGCAATTAAGGAGCCTTAAAGGTGGAGGAAGTTTTGGTGGGGACACCGGCGGCACCAGAATAAGATAGAGGCTTTTCAATCCTCTGTGAATTGATCAATAATTTATGAGTCCATCTGTAATAAGGGCTTAGCTCATCTGAGTCTATTTTAGTTGTTATTTGAGTATTTTGAGTTGTTATTTCAGTTCTGTACTTGTCAGCTCATGTTGAGCTAGTTCAGTCCAATGCTAGTCAGCTCATGTTGAGCTAATTTTATTTTTTTGAGTCCTGTCCAAGCATACTGAAGACTCAAGACTATATCATACAAGTGAAGACCAAGTCCAACTAGATTGAAGACATGGAAGTATAGCCCAAGTCCAACCTAGCTTGAAGATTTGAAGACCCCAGGAGGAAAATTCAGAAAACCCTGATTTCTTGCAGATGCCCTCTAGATGACCAGATTCCCTTCCAGATGCCAAAGTATACTCATAGATAAGGGCATCCATGATTCCAAAGGTCCATCTGCATCCTAGCCCAAAGAAATCAAGCCCAGGTGCCAAGCCCAAGCCCCTAAGAAGCAAGATACCAGGGAATATTCCTGCTACCTGGCTACCAGCCACCCCAGCTTCCAGAGGCCCAAACCCATGCACCCGAGCCAAAAATTCATACAAAATTCTTTACAAATAACTTTGATCTGAATTTTGGGAATTAATCACCTAACTCAACATGTAAAATAATAAAAAAAAATCGCATGCATATTGATTCCCCATCATTTGGTATCAGAGCTTAGATTAGGGCTTGTTTTCTGCAATTTTCTCAGTCCATATATACTCTGTTTTTAATTATTATGCCCGATAAAAACTCCACAAATTCTGAAATTCATTTTTCTGGATTCACCATAATTCACAGTAATTTTAAAATCTTTGTAGATTTTATTATGGCCTGTGAATTTTCTTCAAGCCGAATACATCCTGCAAATTTTTGCTCATTTTTTTCAGCAAGACAAGTTTGGAAGTTTTAGGTTTTTGTTTAGCAGTTTTTGCATATTTTTTAATTTTAGTATATTTCCAGCATATTAGGCATGATTTGTAGTTTTCTTCTATTTAAAAAAACCAAAAAAATTACATATCTCCAAAAATATCAAAAAAAAATCTAAACCCTATTTCCATCATCATCTGCCTGCTATCATTGCATAATTTACTTTTAAGGGCCCTCTTGCTATATCAATAGGGGGGATTTGATCACCTCTCCTTAGCCCAAAACCACATCCCTTGCATTTGGTCCCAAGCCTTAACCTAAAATTAATTAGACTTAATTTGCCCTAGTGGGCTAGGACACCAACTGGTCTGGTCCGGGCTAGTGTTAGATCATCTATGTCAAGTTAACCTATGTGTGCCTTATGCTCAGTCCTAGAACGGTGGTTTAGGGATTCAATCCCGAAGGGCTTGTGTGCTGGTCCGCCTACCTGGCCAATCTCTGATTGGTGTCTAGGATTGGCAATCAGGGACCTAACACTTCCCTTACACCTGCCTGGCTGAGTACAGGGTTACTATAGGCTAGTTTGCCACCCTGATTGAGCATCTAGTTTGGACTCCAGGTCTATCAGCTATAGTCGGTCTGATCGAGTCTTGCATGAGCACTAGATCAGGAGTTTCATATCACCACCTCCTTCACAATGTCTGAATCCATGGAAATTTACAATCTCAAATAAAAGCCCTAGCTGATCAAATGGCCCAAATGGCTACCCACATAACTACCCAGATAACTACCCAGATGACCCAGTTAACTAGTCTCGTATTCAAACCAATGATAGAATTGACCATCTTGCCAATAGGTTTGATCAGTTAAAAGTTCGGGTAGGGACCCCAGAAAAAACCATGGGTCACAGTCTGAGCCAGATCCTGATTCCCCTCAACCTAGGAGGACCCCAAACCCTGATCCATACCTTGAGGCTGAACCTAGGAGAGCCCATCATCCTGACCCAATCCCTAAGGTTAGTCCTAGAAGACCCAATCAGGATTTTGTAGACCAGGAAGATAGATCCTATTTACCCACATCCTCTAAGCCTAGTATACCCCACACCTATAGATCTTATGACTCCAAATCCTATGAACCTAGAACCTATGAATCTAGAACCTATGAACCTAGATCCTATGACTCTAGATCCCATGATCAAAATCCTATGCACCTACACCCTATAAGCCTAGTAGACCCAACACCCATATTCTGACCCATATAGGGAGTCCAACCCTAGGAGAACCCAATATTCTGACCCATATAGGGAGTCCAACCCTAGGAGAACCCAGTATTCTGACCCATATAGGGAGTCCAACCCTAGGAGGACCCAATATCCTGACCCATATAGGGAGCCCAACCTCAGAAGGACCCCATACCATGATCCATCCTTAGAACCTGATCATAGAGCTGACCCAAAATGCTATGACCCCATATCCTATAATCCATGACCCATAGTATCTGCATCCTTGTCCTATGAGCTAGAGAACCCATAACCCCTAAGTATCAACCTAGTACTAGTCCATCTTCTCCTATTCAACTTTGAACCCCCATAGGATTAGTATCCCTAAATACGCACCCAGTAGTGATCCACTACCCCTTATACAACCTGAACCTACTAGTAGTACCCATAATCAGCACCAGAACCTAACCATTTCCTGCTTAGCCGACCTTCTCCAACCATTCCTGAGATTCACAGGCTACATTAACGCGGAAGTGTATGAACTGATGTGAGCCTAGTGGGATGAGTATGAGGGAGAGGATGAGACACCTTTAGTAACCTAGAATTAGCTGCCCCAGTATATTGCCCAGGTAGAAACCAACCCAGAGCTAGTTGACCTTACCATATCCAACCTAAAGCTATAATGGAAGAACAAATAGATGAAGAGAACCTAGGTAACTGCTACTAGAGCCCTACCTGAGGAAACCATAGAGGAGAGCCAAATTATAGAGTCTAGTCCTAAAATACAAGAACCAGAAGAATTATTAAGGACCTGATCTCTTTGAATCAGTACCCCCATGATGCTCTCCTCCTATAGTTCCCATTAAGGACCTCTTTCCTGAGATTAATAACCCATCCTTCCATTATACAAACCCCGTAGATATATCGCAACCCCATAAGGTTAACCTCATTAGTCTAGGATTAGTCCCTGACATGCCTTCTTTGATTCTACTTTATCCAACTAACCCAGAACCTTTTTCTCCACCCCTACCAGAGTAATTCTGAACCCACTTCCTATTTTCTACCCTTTCCTGAGTTTTCCCATATGTCTAGAACTATTAGGTTACATTTGTTGAGGTTACTAGGTTGCAAGGATCCATAGAGCCCATCCCATTTGCTACCTACTTTTGGCAGACCCTCTGGCACTTATTAGGAGTTTACTAGCAAATTTTCTTCTGCATGTCATCCATCAACCACGACTCATGCCCCCATGCCAAGTGGTAGTTAAGACCTAATAAACCTCTTCAGTCGAGTCTGTTAGGTGTAGGTTTGAGTCCTTGCATCATCTTGTTAGGAGTCTGCATATGCCTAGCATGTTCACCACCCGCACTAATGTTAAAACAACTGGCTAATTCCCGAAGATGGATCAAAATTTGATGTAGTGGATTTATCTTGGTTAGGCTTAGGCCTAAAAGAAGCTTCATGCTCGCAGAGCCGGACCTTTAAAGTGATAGAGAAGGTTGGATCAAATGCCTAGGTGTTAGACTTGCCTTCGGATTTGGACATTAGTTCTACCTTCAATATTACAGACCTGGTTGAGTATAGGGAACCGACAGCGCTACCTAGTGAGCCTTTGGACCTATTCCTTTCCTTGTGAGTGACCCTAACCTAGAGTGTCCACAATAAATTTGCCTGAGAGAGGAGAACGGATCGAGCGTATCCTGGACAATCAAGCCATCACGACCCAGGGCCATGACTATCAACGCTTCCTGGTCCGATGGCAAGGCCGGCCAGAGTCAGACGATTCGTGGATTTCTCAAGAGGACTTGCAATGCCTCAACCCAGACCTTCTCGAGAGATATGTGAGCCAATCTGACCTTCACTCGACAGGGTCGAGTTCGTCCCACCCCGGGAGAATTGGTGGGGACACCGGAGGCACCAGAATAGATAGAGGCTTTTCAATCCTCTGTGAATTGATGAATAATTTATGAGTCCATCTGTAATAAGGGCTTAGCTCATCTGAGTCTATTTTATTATATGTTTTATTTTGAGTTGTTATTTCAGTTCTGTACTTGTCAGCTCATGTTGAGCTAGTCAGTCCAATGCTAGTCAGCTCATGTTGAGCTAATTTTATTTTTTGAGTCCTATCCAAGCATACTGAAGACTCAAGACTATATCATACAAGTGAAGACCAAGTCCAACAAGATTGAAGACATGGAAGTATAGCCCAAGTCCAACCTAGCTTGAAGATTTGAAGACCCAGGAGGAAAATTCAAAACCCTGATTTCTTGCAGATGCCCTCCAGATGACCAGATTCCCTTCCAGATGCCAAAGTATACTCATAGATAAGGGCATCCATGATTCCAAGGTCCATCTGCATCCTAGCCCAAAGAAATCAAGCCCAGGTGCCAAGCCCAAGCCCCTAAGAAGCAAGATACCAGGAATATTCCTACTACCTGGCTACCAGCCACCCCAGCTTCCAAAGGCCCAAACCCATGCACCCGAGCCCTTTTGGGCCGGCCTTTTGCTGCTCATAGAAGCCCAACATGCCCCCCTAGGCATCCTTGAGTCTTGACCAAGTCAAGAAAATTTTTAGGGATTTTTCTACCTAATATTTCCTTATTTTCTAGCTAGGTTTGAGAGGGAAAGGATTCTTATGTAAAGACTTATGTACCCTTACTTTGAGCCCAAGGTTAAGGTCTATTTAAGGGACCCTAGCCTCTTGTATGAGGAGATTTTTGATGAATGAAAACCCTTGAGTTCTTCTATTGAGTGGTGTGATACCCTGCTGTGTGCATAAAGGGGTTTGTGAGAGTCTTCTTCCCGGTGTTTGCAATCATCTTCCTGCAGCCAACAACCCTCCAGATCCCTGGACGCCCACTCCAAAAGAAGCCTCCCTTGCTATTTTTACTTTGTTTCTTGTTCCTTTGTGATCTTTCTAATCCCTGACAGGTCATTTGCAGGTCTCTGAGTTCCTACGAATCCAACGACTCCAGCCACCTCAATCGGATCACCGAGCAGAAAGCCGGGTATCCGCGGGTCTTTGGCTCGGTTTTCCAGGCCGCATCCATCGAGGAACGAGAGACCTCTTCGCTGCGATCTTCACAGACGTTGTCAGGTACACCCCTCTACCTCCAGTACTTTTATTGTAGGAGAACTTGCCCTAACCGAGGCTTCTCAGCCCCGGCGTCCTTCTTTGCTACTTTTCTAGGTCCTAATCTGCATGCTGATCTTCAAAATTCATACAAAATTCCCTACAAATAATTTTGATCTGAAATTTGGGAATTAATCACCTAACTCAACATGTAAAATATACAAAAAAAATTGCATGCATATTAGTTCCCATCAAGTTTCTTGAAGAAGTTTTTGAAGGTATTTAAGAGGCACAAGCTTGAAGGCATTTAAGAGGCATAAGCTTTGAAGGCATTTAAGAGGCACAAGTTTTGAAGGCATTTAAGAGGCACAAGCTTTGAAGGCATTTAAGAAAGTTGGCTAAAGCTTTTCTACCTTTTACAAATTCTCTTTCTCTCCTCACGAATTCTCTCTCTTGGAGGTGTTTTAGGTGGGCTCCACTCCCATTTAAATGCAGCAATTTAACTTCAATCGGCCAAGGAAAGAAAAGGGAGAAGATCATTTTGAAGGGTGGAAGATCAAGTCAAGATAACTATCTTTATAAAGTATTGTCACATATTCCAAAATCTCAAAAATGTAATTCCCACTTCTTTTATTCTGAATTTGAATTTCAACCTATCTTTCTACTTGTAATGAGGCTATAAATGAGCCCAAAACCTTTCTTTGTAAGCACGATATTTTGAGTAATGAAAAGACAAAGTGCTGTTGCTTTTCTCTAATTTCTCCATAGCTAGTTTGCTTGAAGGTGCTAGGTGAGATGCCTAGAACAACTTGGGTGCGACGTCCAAGTTTCATAGGGTGTGACGCTCTATACTTATCGATTCCGTTCTTTCCACCAAATTTGCCATTTGAAGACTTTTTAAGGTTTACATCCAATCCTTTGATGAGAATCCTGAAGCAAGTCAAAAGAAGACCCCGGGAGCACAATCAACCTTGACGCCAACCTTCTTCCCCCTTTAATTCTATTCTTCAGAGTTCTTGGCATTCTTAGCACTTTCCTAGTAATCAACTATTATATTTTTTTGTAGATCCTTTCGAGATCTAACTCTGAAGATCGGAGTCCTTGCTTTGGAACCGTTGTGATTGGAGTCCATACACAGGATCGGTCGATTTTGGAGTCTAGTTCGTCAACCCTAGAGTGTTACGATCTAGATCTTCAACCGAGAGAATTTCAAAGCGTATTGGTAAATCTAAACCCCTTCCCTTCCTCTAGATCTGAAACTCAAAAGTAGGTAACCTAATCTAGGGTGGTTTCTTAATCACCGCGCCTCCTTACAGTATTTGATAAGATCTGCATGCGGGTAGGAAATTTTGATAACTAGTTGTCACTTTATTTTGTTTAGGTCTTCCTGTTTGTTTGCTTTTAGGATATCAGTTATTGCTCTCATATATATATGTATATATATATAAATCAAGATAAGCATGGGACATCACTCATCACCATCCCATCCTGTTTCACTATTAGGCCTAAAGAATGCAAGGGTAACCTACCAATGATTAGTAAACAAAATTTTCAAAGATCGAAATGGCTAGAACATGGAGGTCTACATGGATGATATGCTCGTTAAGATCTGTGTCTCAAGAAATAACATCGATGATCTAGTGGAGGCCTTCACCATCTTGTGCAAGTATTAAATGAAGCTGAACCTGGAAAAATGATGTTCGGGATGACCTTCAGCAAGTTTCTCGGGTTCATGGTATTAGATCAAGGAATTGAAGCTAACCCAGAGAAGATATAGGCTTTAGATAAATGGGAGCTCTAAAGATGGTGAAAGAGATGCACAGGCTCATAGAAAGAATTTTGGCCTCAGCCAGTTTGTCTCTAGATTGGCTAAACAATGTCTACCCTTCTTTCGTGTACTTAAAAAAAATTGAAAGGACTTCTAGTGGATCGATGAATGCCAGAAGGTATTTGAGGAGCTCAAAGCCTACCTCAGTGCTCCTCTGTTCATCAACAAGCCCAAAGTAGGTGAAGAGTTATGTTTGTACTTGACGGTCTCACCTTTGTCCATCAGCTCCATACTAGTTCGGGAGGAAGGCTAAGTTCAAATGCTAGTATATTACAATAGTAGAGTAATACAAAATATAGAAATTCGATATACTCAGCTCGAAAGCTAATCTTCTCTTTCATAGCTTCAGCCAAGAAGCTCCGCCCTTATTTCCAAGCCCACATCATGGTTGTTCTCATAGACCAACATCTCAAGATGGCCTTGCATAAACCAGACATGATGAGCAAAGTAGGAAATAGGCCCTTGAACTCATAGAGTTCAACCTGGTATTCCAACCTTGACCTTCCATAAAGGCACAAGTGTTAGTTGACTTTGTCATAGAGTGCACTATTTTGAAGAAAGAGCCAGCAGTGGATAACTTGGTGGAGGAAGACCCAAAGAATCAATGGATATTGTATGTGGATGGCTTATTAAATGCTAATGGATCTAGAGCAGGATTGATCCTCGCTAGCCCTGAGGGAGACATCATCTAGTATGCCATCCACTTTGGTTTCTTCTCTACTAATAATGTGATCGAATACAAAGCCTTAATTATTGAACTCAAAATATTCATAGAGCTCGGTGTACAACATCTAAAAGCATGCAGTAACTCATAACTTGTCATCAGCCATATACTGAATAATTATGAGGCTAGGGAAGAAAACATGAAAAGGTATCTCTTGAAGGCTAAGGACTTGATCTAAGCCTTTGCAGCTTTGACATCCAACAGATCTCCAAGGTGGGAAATGCCCAAGCTAATGCCCTCGCAAGCTCGGGACCTACGCACCGCTTGATCTACATGCTCAAGTTTTCTTTAAAGTGGTAGAAGAGCCTAGTATCAAGGAGCCAACATCGATATTACAGCTTGACTCTAAGCCTTATTGGATTGATCCATTGGCCTGCTATCTTCATGATAGGACTTCCCATCGACTGAAAGGAAGCTTGAAAGATACAACACCAGGCCTCTTGATTTGTCCTTTATGAAGACAAGTTGTATAAAAGTTCATTTTCCCCACCACTACTAAAGTGCCTATGACCCTTAGAGGTGGATACGCTCCACAAGAGGTCCATGAAGGGCTATGCGGAAGGCATTTGGGGGTAAGGCCTTGTCTTACAAGATTCCATGGCAAAGGTATCTGATGTGGCATTAATGCTGTGTGGAACCCATGACTGCACCAGCTGGCAGCCATGCTGGTGGAAAGTGCCACCTGGACATGGTGATCGAATGTAGATCTAGAGTCAAGCCATCTTAGCACTTGGAGTGCACTCCCACCTTCCAAAGTGGAGCCCCCAATCAAGGTCAGCTCCCATCCGAGGTCGAGCTCCCGACCAAGGTCATGCTCCCACTTTCCGGGGTTGAGCTCTTAAGATAGAGCTCCCCCATCATGTCGAGATTGAGCCCCTGGCCGAGGTCAGCTCCCATCCGGGGTTGAGCTCCCGGTCGAGGTCATGCTCTCGGTCGAGGTCGTGCTCCCCCTTCCCGAGGTCGAGTTCTCGAGATAGAGCTCTCCCATCCTACCGAGGTCAAGTCCCCGATCGAGGTCAACTCCCATCCGGGGTCGAGCTCTTGGCCGAGGTCATACTCCTGCTTCCCGGGGTTGAGCTCCAGAGATAGAGCTCCCCCATTCTATCGAGGTCGAGCCCCCAACCAAGGTCAACTCCTATCCAAGGTCGAGCTCTTGGTCGAGGTCGTGCTCCTGCTTCCCGGGGTCAAGCTCCCAAGATAGAGCACCCCCATTCCCGCTAAGACCAAAGTTCTTGCTAGAAGCAAAAGGAGGCAGGATCAGCAGAAGTTCAGACTATGGCATAGAAGCTCATAGCTACCTGCAATCTCCCGGAGGTAGCGCATACCCTGCTAGAAAATCCAAGCTCTGTAATATGCCATCCGCACGCTCTATGCAATGCATGCTCCACCAGGCTCCAGGCCCTATAGCATGCCACCACGTTGATAACTATGCAATCGAGGGCTCGGCTTTTGTGACACAAAACTTGTACCTCCTCCAAGAGGAGTATTCCATCAAGGCTCCAGGCCCTACAACACTCCGACGGTCCCTCTTGGAATATAGACGTGATGTGGGATGATATGATCTAAGGATGCAATGCAGATTGTTATTTATTATTTTTTAAATATTAGCAAACCAAAACTATAAATCAAAACTAGCTAATTATTATTTTCTTAATACAGAAGGGATTAAGCTATAATCAAAATTCTTTTTAATACTACAAGCCATGAAAAAAACCTAGATCTAAATGAAATCAGGATAATGGTATTTGAGAAACTATCCATAAGTTTAGTCTATGCGCAATCAATTAATATATTAATCTAATAAACTAAAAAAACTCACTACCAATATCAATTAAATATTTTAAATGGAAAGGGGGCTCACAAATCAGATAGTGATCGAAACTAGAAAAGGAGGCATCAACCAAGTCAGGCCGAGATTCTAGCTGGATGGCAAGTCTGATAAAGTCTTTAGACCTGGAATACCAAATAAAATAATAGTTATAGTCAGTATTTTCCAAGCCAAAATAATTTTATATCTAGTCTGATAAATCCAAAAAATGCTTGTAGTCTTCTAGAAGTACTCTAAATAGTATGAGGACTCTTTGATCGTGTATTGATTAGGATGCATTGATCAGGATGCTTGGGATGTCACAGGTGAAGCCCAAATTGTAGAATTTTAAAGCCCACTTTTTTTTTCCTTTTCTTTTCCTTTCCCACTTTTTTTTCTTTTTTTCCCTTAGCTTGAAATCGGCAAAGAAAGCCAGCTAGGCTTTCAAATTCATGCAAGGCTTCTCCTTGTGCTTTGACGGGCATGCAGAATACCCAAAATAGGGATTCGATCCTTGGGGGGGAAATCCAGTGGATTTCATCGACTATTCCTAAGGAGCTAGTACCGAAGAGCATGACATGGCCATTGGTCAGTGATGAAGGCTTGGTTTCGATGATCAGCAGTGGACGGGAGGGGGATCGATGGCTAGATTTCTACTAGCTATTGAGGATGGTGGTGAGATCGATAGTACACTTGGGAAAGGCCGATCGGTGGTGACCAGTGACGGGGAATGGAGGAGGCTATTTAATGGCTATGGTGGCTGGTGACTGGCTTGGCACGGTTGCTCTATTTGGGGAAGATGGCAGCGATGCTCAGCTTGGTTTCAGGCTTCTGTAGGTTAGAGATAAGGTCAGCACTATAAAGAGAGGAGCTTGGCCTGTCGGTGTTGTGAGGGAAGGAGAGCAACCGGTATTCTGAGGTGAGATGGTGAGGGAGCAGTGGTCGAGTGTGGGGTGTGGGAGAATGAAAGAGATGGGCAGAGAACTTGATTTTGGTCGGCGACTGTGGAAATAGAGTGAGAGGCTTGGTGTTTCAATTTGGTCGACGGTTGGTAGTGACGGTGGTTTGTCCAGTTGGAGCTAGCTTGGTGGTGGTGAGAGGGATTGGCAGTCGTCCGTTGGGGTAGGTGGTTTTGATGTTTAGGTATTTCAACTCTCCGAACAGAGGAAGGAAGAAGATGATTAGGAGATGAAAAGAGAGAAGGGGGAAGAAGAGAGAGAAGGGGAAGAAGAGAGAGGGGGAAGAGGAGAGAAAGAAGAAGAAGAACCCAGAGGTGAGGAAGAAGAAGAGAAGAAGAAGAGAGGAAGAAGAAGAGGAAGAAAAGAGGGGAGTCGGGAAATCAAATTCCTTAATTCAATATTGTCGATGATTCAATTGATACATGGGACTTCTTTAAATAGACCCTGGTCCTCCATGAATTGGAGACCAAAACTCTGGGACTCTCCAATAAATTGGAGACCAGACAAACTGATATGCTAAGACTCAAATCAAACTGAAATAATTGGCCTAATCTAAAAATAAACTCCATACTAATCCAGTATTCATACTCTAAGATCCATGCATAATCTGGATATGAGAATAATAAAAATAAAAATAATATTCTCCAATCCCAATACACCCAAATAAAATAAAAATATAATGTCTACTCAGATATGTGCATCAGGATTTATGCGGCTGATGTCCTTATCAAAATGCCCCAACATGGCTCAGGGCTCATGGCACGGTGCCCGCCCCTCCCACAGGAAATTGCACCACCAAAGGGACAAGATCTGTACTATACCGGTGAACACCCCCCAATAGAAGGATCTCCTTCTGAGGACCAGTCCGATAGGGGGGAGGTTGCAGGCAAAGGAAGACCACTCCAGAAAAGGATACCAGGAAAGGAACATCTCAGTGAAGCACCAGACTTGGTCGGGCCATCCTTCTCATATAAAATGGAAGAAAGGACCCCGAGGGGGAAGATAGACAACTGGTAAGACTCAAAGGGCAAACAGGTAAGGAACCAGCCAAAAAACCTCCTAGCTCTCTGATCTCCACTTCATATTGTCTTTCCATTTCTTACATTTCATCTTTCATCCTCTATGCAGAGAGATCCCAAGCTCTCTGTTACAGAGGTTCTGTTCTCCTTAATCGTCCCCAACTAACTTGATCGTCATAGTGTCCCCACCAAAATTTCTGACCTATGTCTCCTCTCTTTTGCAGGTCATATTTGTCCTGGAGCTGACTTGGGAAGAGGACCAAGCATCCAACGGGAGCCGACGAGTCCATGACATGTCAAAGCTACAGGCCACAATGATCCAGGTGGCAACATATTGGTGTGCTAGGTAGGGAAAGAAACGTCATTGACTGTGGAAGTTCTGGTAACAAGTCCCCCACCACAAGAAGGACACCTATGGACATCTATGGCCTCATGGTGAAAACGTGCACACGGGAGGCTTCTGCTAGTCGCACAGGGGGCCCCTCTCATCGTGGCAACCTACAGAGCCCTAAGGGGGAGCTCCCCACTCCACCACTGCCACCTCCGGTGGATCCCCAGATCACCGCACTAGCCCAGCAAGTCCATGCCCTGGCTGCGGCAGTGCACTAGATCCACCAGAGAAATCGATCCCTAGCCATGCAGCAGTAGCCAGGGACACCGGAAATCCACACAACCGATCCCCGCACCAACCTATGGTTTTTCGAGGAGAGGCTATTACATGCGGCCTCCCACCTACGGGGAGACCACCAAATAGTCGGGAAGAAGTAGCATGATGGCCCAACTAGCCGGGCAAGCCACTCCCCGGCCTCAAACCATGGTGCATGCTTGCACCGACGACACTGACATGACTAGAAACTTAGGCAAGAGTTCCTCCACTCCGTACCCCCTTCACCCTTGATGATTTCCACAAAAGGGTCCATAGACAAGGCCATCCACCGCCAGGTGGAAAGGCACCTCGAAGAGCAAGAGTGCAAGCTAGCTGACCTGTCCCACCGGTTTGCTAAGATCTAGGGTCCCCCAGTGCACCCACAGGTTACGACGCCCATCCACCCTTCTCCCGTAGAATCCAAGAGAAACTGATCCCCAACCAGTTCTGCATGCCCCAGGTTGACCCCTACAATAGGACAACCAACCCCCTGGACCACTTGGAAAGCTACAAGGCCCTCATGAGGGTCCAGGGGGCCATCGATGCTCTCCTCTATATTGCCTTCTTGGTTACCCTCCAAAAGGTTGCTCGAGCCTGGTTCTCTAGACTTGAGTCTGAAAGCATCAACTCTTTCGCATAATTGGAGAAAAAGTTCATGGAATACTTTGATGCATGCAAAAAGGTGCCTAAGAAGTCGATAGTCTCTTCTTGATCCACCAGTAAGATTGAGAGCCCCTTCGGGACTACGTGTCCCAGTTTAAAGCTACCACCATGGAGATCTATCACCTCAATGAGCTAGTCGCCATGCTGGCCCTGAAGAGGGGGCTCAGGACCTCTCGCTTCACCTACTTTCTTGACAAGAAGCCTTCAAAGACTTACTCGAAGCTCCTCCTCCATGCCCATAAGTACATCTATGCGGAGGAGGCTGACCATACCAGAAGGGAGCTAGACGAGAGGCCACTGAAGAGACAAGCCATGGGAAAGACATCTGGCCCCCCAGCCTCGAAGGCTATGCCAGCCTCGTGGCTAGGGGCCAGGCCCAAAGTCGACCCTACCAAAGAAGAAAAGTTCACTCCTCTCCTCGCCTCGAGAGCAAAGATCCTAATGGAGATCGAGGGTGAGCACTTCCTATGTCATCCTCCCCTATTGAGGCCATCTGCTAGACATGACAGATCCCACTATTGTCGCTTCCATCGGGACCATAACCATGACAGTGAGGAATGTCATCACCTGAAGAGGGAGATAGAATATCTGATCAAGCACAGCTACCTTGGGAAGTACGTGAAGGGAGGAACACCTCCAGCAACCCAAAATGAAGAGCCCTGACCACTCACCATCGATAATTGCCCCATTGAGAAGCCGATCGGAATGATCTCTTGGAAGGCTGGGAGAAGCTTGAAGATGGCTAGGGGAGAGAGGGAAGTGATGATGTACTCCCTTGCGAGGAAGAAGGGTCAGCTAGGGTAAATAACCCAAATAATGTGCTATCATCGTAGAAATGATGATAGCAAAACATCCTATAAAGAAAATTATGGTTGACAATGGAAGCTCTACTGACATCCTTTTTTATGATGCTTTTGGAAGGATGAACTCGTCCACTGACCAAATAAAGCCATTATTTATGCCCTTAGTAGGCTTCACCGGGGATTCGGTTGGAGTTGAAGGATAGATTACACTCCCAATAATTATCGGGATGCCACCTAAGTAAAGCACTGTACGGACGACAGTCACCTTTGTGAGGCTTCCCTCTCCTTACAATGCGATTTTGTGGCATCCTAGACTTAACTTGCTCGTTGCTACCATCTCCACCGATGTCTCCTCATCCAGTTCCCCACTCCCTGGTGATGCGGGACTAATATGCATGCAATTCTTTTTGTATATTTATATGTTGGGTTAGGTGATTAATTCCCAAATTTCAGATCAAAATTAGTTGTAAGAAATTTTGTATGAATTTTTGAAGCCAAGCATGCAGATTAGAACCTAGAAAAGTACTAAAGAAGGATCGCCGAGGCTGAGAAGTCTCGGTTAGGGCAAGTTCTTCTACAATATAAAGACAGGAGGTAGAGGGGGTGTACCTGACAACGTCTGAAGCACCTGGTGAAGATCGCAGTGAAGGGATCTCTCGTTCCTCGATGGATGCGGCATGGAAAACCGAGCCAAAGACCCACGGATACTCGGCTTTCTGCTCGGTGGTCCGATTGAGGCTTGGTTGGAGTCGTTGGATTCGTAGGAACTCGGGGACCTGCAAATGACCTGTCAGGGGTTAGAAAACTTAAAGGAGATTAAGAAAATAAAGAAAAATAGCAAAGGGAAGAAAGTTTTGGAGGGGGCTAGAAGGATGGTTGGCGGCAGGAATATGGTTGCAAACATCGGAAAGAAGAACTCTCAAACCTCTTTATGCACACAACAGGGTGACACTCAAAGCAATAGAAGAACTCAAGGTTTATTTCATATATCAAAATTTCCCCTCATACAAGAGGCTAGGGTCCTTTAAATAGACCCTTAACCTTGGGCTCCAAGTAAGGGCACATAAGTCTTTACATAAGAATCCTTTTCCCTCTCAAACCCTAGCTAGAAAATAAGGAAACATTAGGTAGAAAAATCACTAAAAATTCTTTTGACTTGGCCAACACTCCAAGGATGCCTAGGGGGGCGTGTTGGCTTCTAGGAGCAGCAAGAGGCTGGCCCAAAGGGGCTCGGGTGCATGGGTTTGGGCCTCTGGAAGCTGGGGTGGCCTGGTAGCCATGTAGCAGGAATATTCCCTGGTATCTTGCTTCTTAGGGGCTTGGGCTTGGCGCATGGGCTTGATTTCTTTGGGCTAGGATGCAGATGGACCTCTAAAATCATGGATGCCTTGGTCTATGAATATACTTTGGCATCTGGAAGGGAATCTGGGCATCTGGAAGGGAATCTGCAAGGAATCAGGATTTTTTTGAATTTTCCTCCTGGGGTCTTCAAATCTTCAAGCTGGGTTGGACTTGGGCTAAACTTCCATGTCTTCAATCTAGTTGGACTTGGTCTTTACTTGTATGATGTGGTCTTGAGTCTTCAATTTGCTTGGATAGGACTCAAAAAAAAAAAAATTAGCTCGACATGAGTGACTAAAACTGGACTGAACTAGCTCAACATGAGCTGACTAATTACAGAACTCAAATAAAATAGCTAAGCTTTATTACAGTGGACTTGAATGTCGATTAAGTGATCCATAGAGGATTAATAAGCCTCTGCCTTATTCTGGTGCCTTTGGTGTTTGCACCAATTCTCCCGGGATGGGAGGAACTCGACCCTGTCGAGTGAAGATCAGACTAGCTCACATATCTCTCAAGAAGGTCTGGGTTGAGGTGTTGCAAGTCCTCTCGAGAAATCCATGAATCATCCAACTCTGGCCGGCCCTGCCATCGGACTAGGAAGTGTTGATAACCGCGGCCCGGGTCGTAATGGCTTGATCGTCCAGGATACGCTCGATCCGTTCTCCTCTCTCAGGCCAATTAATTGGTGGACACTCTAGGTAAGGATCACTCTCAACAGAAGGGATAGGTCCAAAAGCCTCACTAGGTATCGTTGCCGGTTCCCTGTACTCAACCAGGTATGTAATATTGAAGGTAGTACTAATGCCCATATCCGAAGGCAAGTCTAACACATAGGCATTTGATCCAACCCTCTTTAACACTTTAAAAGGTCCGGCTCCACAAGCATGAAGCTTCTTAACGGTCCCTAGTGGGAACCGCTCAGGCCTAAGCCTAATCATGACAAAATCCCCTACATCAAATTCCTTGATCCTTCTTCGGGAATTAACCAATTTTTTATAAGTTTCATTGCTTATGTTTATCTTTTGGCTAATATCCTTGTGCAAGTCTCTAATATGCTGTGCAAATGACTCTGCAGACTCTGAGACTCGTGCATGAATAGGCAAAGGAATTAGATCAATGGGATGATTAGGCTGGTACCCATGGACTATCTCAAAAGGACTCTTACCTGTTGTCCTATTTACTGAACTGTTGTAGGCAAACTCTGCTCTAGGTAATAATAGATCCGAAGTTCCAACATGTTCACCTACCAGGCATCTAAGGAGGTTTCCTAGACTACAGTTCACCACTTCAGTTTGGCCATCTGTTTGAGGGTGGTAGGCTGTAGAAAACTTAAGCTTGGTCCCTAACGATGCCATAAGGTCTTCCAGAAATAACTGGTGAACCTAACATCCCTATCAAATATGATGGTCTTGGGTAGGCCATGGAGTTTAACCACATGATCTAAGAAAAGCTTGGCTACTCTAGATGCAGCAAAGGTCTGGGAACAGGGAATGAAGTAAGCCATCTTAGAGAACCTATCGACCACTACAAAGATAGAATCATGTCTCTTCTGGGTCTTAGGTAAACCTAACACGAAGTCCATACTTAGGTCCTGCCAAGGGCAATCAGGCACTGGTAAAGGTGTGTAAAGACCAGTGTTCTGCTTCTGCTGTTTTGCAACAGCACAAATTCTACACCTGGCTACAATCTGTGCAATGTGCCTTTTCAATCCTGGCCAAAAGAACTGGTCTTCTATTGCTAAGATCGTCTTATTTCTACCAAAATGACCAGCTAAACCTCCAGCATGGGTCTCCCAAATTAGGAATTCTCTAAGGAAAGTTTTGGGTATACAGAGTCGATTGTTCTGGAAAAGGTAGCCATCCTGAAGGGTATACTCACTATGGGTACTGGATGGTCTTAGCCTGAGGGTCTGATAAATGTCTCCAAAGTCTGGGCAAGTTTCATATTCATCCTTTAACCTATCAAACCCTATGACTTGGGTGCTAACTGATCCTAACAGTAGAGACCTATGGCTCAGGGCATCTGCTACCTTATTTTCAGTGCCGGCACGGTGCTTCAGGACAAAAGTGTAAGCCTGAATGTACTCAATCCATTTACCGTGCCGTGGGTTTAGTTTCTTTTGGGAGTTTAGGAATCGGAGTGCCTCATGGTCAGAAAATAAGACAAACTCCTGTGGTAGTAAGTAATGTCTCCAATATCTAAGGGCCTGGACTACCGCATAAAAATCCTTGTCATAGGTAGAGTACTTAAGTTTAGCCTCATTCAGTTTCTCACTGAAGAAGGCTACAGGGTGATTCTCTTGACTTAGTACCCCACCTATTCCTACTCCCGAGGCATCGCAAGTGACCTCAAACACCTTAGTAAAGTCAGGTAATCTAAGGATGGGTGCATGGGTCATCTTATCCTTAAGCTCTAGGAAGGCCTTATCAGCTGCTTTGGTCCACTCAAATGTACCCTTCCTAATGCAATCAGTGATAGGTGCGACGACTGTACTAAAACCCCTAATAAATCTCCTATAAAAGGTTGCTAGGCCATGGAAACTACGCACATCGTGGACACTAGAGGGTGTAGGCCACTCAACAATTGCCCTAACCTTTTCAGGATCTGCAGAAACTCCCTCAGGGGTGACAACAAAACCTAGGAAGATAACCCTATGTGTCATGAAATCACACTTCTTAAAGTTGGCATAGAGGCTATTTCCCAAAGGGTCTGGCATACTAGTCTTAGATGACTAAGGTGGTCCTTCTTGGTCTTGCTATAAATTAGAATATCATCAAAGTAGACCATAACGAATTTTCCTGTAAACTCTTTCAGGACCTGGGTCATAATCCTCATAAAAGTACTTGGTGCATTGGATAGTCCGAAAGGCATTACAACCCACTCAAACAGGCCATCCTTAGTCTTGAAAGCAGTTTTCCACTCATCCCCAGGTCTAATCCTAACCTGATGATAGCCGCTCTTAAGGTCTATCTTAGAGAAAACTCTGGCTCCGGCCATCATGTCTAACATATCATCCAATCGGGGGATGGGAAATCTATATTTCACAGTTATTTTGTTGATAGCTCTACTATCTACATACATCCTCCAGGTACCATCCTTCTTAGGGGTCAGTAGAGCAGGGACTGCACATGGACTCAGACTCTCCCTAATGAAACCCTTTCTAAGTAATTCTCCCACTTGTTTCTGTAATTCTTGATGTTCACTGGGATTCAGCCTATAATGAGGAAGGTTTGGTAAAGTGGCTCCTGGAACTAAGTCTATTGCATGCTGGATGTCTCTAAGGGGTGGTAGTTGATCAGGTAAATCCTCAAGGAAGACATCCTCAAATTCTTTTAGAGCTTCAACAATTTCTTTAGGGTGTTCCTTTTTGGCCTGCTCTAATATTTCCTTGGAGGTCAAGACCCAAACAGGGTTACCCTCAGCAATCTCCTTTTCTAACTCCCTAGCCTTAATCAGGTTAACTCCAGGTTTCTTGTCCTTAAGGCTACTAGAACCCCTCTTAACTGGGTCCCTAGGGGGAGCTGGATTGATAACAAACTTATTCCCATAGTAGTTGAATGCACAAATGTTGGTCTGACCATATAGGGTTGCATCATGATCAAAAAGCCAAGGTCGACCTAAGATAATACTACTTACTTCCATGGGGATGACATCACACCAAATCTTTTTCTCATAGGTCTGCAATCTAATTGAGATTTGGCACCTAACTTGAATCTAGATGGAGGTGGAATCTACCCAAGAAACTTTGTACGGGCTAGGATGGGGAACTGTGGTCAACCCTAAAGACTTAACTGTCTTGGCAGAGATGGCATTGACACAACTCCCACTATCTATGATGATCTTAAGAACCTTACCCCCTACCTTAACAAAAGTCTGTAGGATGCTAGTCTTGCGCCAATCTTCCTTAACTGGGGTTTTGGTTAAGATGCACCTAACCACTCCTAATTGGTTCTCAGACTCAGGTTCCTCCTCCTTACCTTTATACTCATCTATTAACTGATCATCAGCCACATAAACTTCTCCCTCAGGTTCGATCATCCTTACGGGTCAAAGGATTACTAGGCTGGGGTCGACTCGGGCCTGGCTGACTAGGACTGGGTCGATTCAGGCCTGATTGACTAGGACTAGGTTGACTCGGGCTAGGTCGGTTGGGCATGGGTCGGCTTTGATGGGGCTGGCTAGCTCCTAGATACTGACTAGGGTATCTAGTGGGCTTAGGTCTACGATAAACGGGCCCTCTATGAAAACGCTCATGAACCCTAGCAATCTAGTAAGCATGGTCCAGGTCTCTAACCTCTCTCATATAGAGCTCTTTCTTAATGTCATCTCTCAGTCCGGTCCTAAACCTAGATAAGACAACATCCTTAGATTCCCTCAAATCACATCACATGGAATACTCATCAAATTTTGCGATGTACTCATCTATACTCTTGTTACCCTGATTAAATTATTGCCATTGATCTAGTAAACCACTATGATATGAAGCTGGAACGTATCTTGTCCTAAGCTTACCCTTCATGGCCCACCAGGTGGTTATAGGATCACGCCCTCCTAGACTAAGGGTTCTCTCAACACTAGCCCAATGTAACCTGGCTTCCCGAACCAACTTAAGCTTAGCAAACCTAAACTTACGTTCCTCTGTCATATCATACCACTCAAAATATTGATCCATCTCTCCCTCCCAATCTATATAGACCTTAGGATCTAGACAACCATCAAAAGTTGGGGCATCAAGCTTAACATGTCTATAGAATCTGTCCTCATGGTCTACAAAATTCTGATTGGGCCTTCTAGGATGAATCTCAGGGATTGGGTCAGGACGATGGTCTCTCTTAGGTTCAGCCTCAAGGTATGGATCAGGGTTTGGAGTCCTCCTAGGCTCAGGATTATAGTATGGGTCAAGCTGGGGGGTTCTCCTAGGTTCAACCTCATGGAATGGATCAAGGTTTGGGGTCCTCCTAGGTTCAGGATTATAGTATGGGTTAGGATGAGGAGCTCTCCTAGGTTCGACCTCATGGTATGGATCAGGGTTTGGGGTCCTCCTAGGTTGAGGGGACTGAGGATCTGGCTCAGACTGTGACCCATGGATTCTTCCCAGGGTCTCTACACGGCCTTCTAACTGATCAAACATATTGGCAAGATGGTCAATTCTATTGTTGGTTTGGGTACCAGACTGAGTTAACTGGGTCATCTGGGTAGCCATCTGGGCCATTTGATCAGTAAGGGCTTTAATCTGGGTTTCAAGTTTGTCCATAGATTCAGGCAAAGGTGAAGATGGTGGATGATATGAAACCCCTGGTCTAGTGCTCATGCAAGACTCGATCAAACCGACTACAGCTGATTAGACCTAGAGTCCAAACTAGATGCTCAATCAGGGTGGCAAACTAGCCTATAGTAACCTGGTACTCAGCCAGGCAGGTGTAAGGGGAGTGTTAGGTTCCTGATTGCCAAGCCTAGACACCAATCAGAGATTGGCCAGGTAGGCGGACCAGCACACAAGCCCTTCGGGATTGAATCCCTGAACCACCGTTCTAGACACTGAGCACAAGGCACACATAGGTTAACTTGACACAGTGATCTAACACTAGCCTGGACCGACCAGTTGGTGTCCCTAGCCCACTAGGGCAAATTAAGTCTAGTTAATTTTAGGTTAAGGCTTGGGACCGAATGCAAGGGATATGGTTTTGGGCTAAGGAGAGGTTATCAACTCCTCTCCTTATCTGATATAGCAAGAGTGCCCTTAAAGGTAGATTATGCAATGATGGAAGGCAGATGAGGATGCAAATTAGGGTTTAGATATTTTTTGGTATTTTTGGAGAATATGTAATTTTTTTTGGTATTTTCTTGAATAGAAGAAAACTTGCAAATTATGGCCTAATATGCAGGAAACATACTAAAATTAAAAGATATGCAAAAGATGCTAAACAAAACCCTAAAACTTTCAAACTTGTCTTGCTGAAAAAACAGAGCCGAAAATTTGCAGGCTGTATTCCGGCTTGCAAAAAATTCACAGGACGAAATAAAATCTGAAAAAAGTTTAAAAATTACTGTGAATTATGATGAATCCAGAAAAACAAATTTCAGAATTTTGGAGTTTATCATGGAGAAGTAATTTAAAGAACAGAGTATATACGGACTAAAAAAATTGCAGAAAACAAGCCATAATCTAAGCTCTGATACCAAATGATGCGGGACTAATATGCATGAATTTCCTTTTGTATGTTTTATATGTGGTGTTAGGTGATTAATTCCCAATTTTAGATCAAAATTAGTTGTAAGAAATTTTTTATGAATTTTTGAAGCCAAGCATGCAGATTAGAACCTAGAAAAGTACTAAAGAAGGATCGCCGGGGCTGAGAAGTCTCGGTTAGGGCAAGTTCTCCTACAATATAAAGACTGGAGGTAGAGGGGGTGTACCTGACAACGTCTGAAGCACCCGGTGAAGTTCACAGTGAAGGGATCTCTTGTTCCTCGACGGATGCAGCCTGGAAAACTGAGCCAAAGACCCGTGGATACCCGGCTTTCTGCTCGGTGGTCTGATTGAGGCTTGGCTGGAGTCGTTGGATTCGTAGGAACTCGGGAACCTGCAAACGACCTGTTAGGGGTTAGAAAACTCAAAGGAGATCAAGAAAATAAAGAAAAATAGCAAAGAAAAGAAAGTTTTGGAGGGGCTGGAAGGATGGTTGGCGGCAGGAAGATGGTTGCAAACACCGGGAAGAAGAACTCTCAAACCCCTTTATGCACACAGCAGGGTAACACTCAAAGCAATAGAAGAACTCAAGGTTTATTTCATATATCAAAATCTCCCCTCATACAAGAGGCTAGGGTCCTTTAAATATACCCTTAACCTTGGGCTCCAAGTAAGGGCATATAAGTCTTTACATAAGAATTCTTTTCCCTCTCAAACCCTAGCTAGAAAATAAGGAAACATTAGGTGGAAAAATCCCTAAAAATTCTCTTGACTTGGCCAACACTCCAAGGATGCCTAGGGAGGTGTGTTGGACTTCTAGGAGCAGCAAGAGGCCGGCCCAAAGGGGCTCGGGCACATGGGTTTGGGCCTTTGGAAACTGGGGTGGCCTGGTAGCCATGTAGCAGGAATATTCCCTGGTATCTTGCTTCTTAGGGGCTTGGGCTTGGTGCCTGGGCTTGATTTCTTTGGGCTAGGATGTAGATGGACCTCTAAAATCATGGATGCCTTGGTCTATGAATATACTTTGGCATCTGGAAGGGAATCTGGGCATCTGGAGGGCATCTGCAAGGAATCAGGATTTGTTTGAATTTTCCTCCTGGGGTCTTCAAATCTTCAAGCTGGGTTGGACTTGGGATAAACTTCCATGTCTTCAATCTAGTTGGACTTGGTCTTTACTTGTATGATGTGGTCTTGAGTCTTCAATTTGCTTGGACAGGATTCAAAAAAAATAAAATTAGCTCGACATGAGCTGACTAAAATTGGACTGAACTAGCTCAACATGAGCTGACTTATTACAGAACTCAAATAAAATAGCTAAGCTTTATTACAGTGGCTTGAATGTTGATTAAGTGATCCACAGAGGATTGAGAAGCCTCTGCCTTATTCTGGTGCCTTTGGTGTCTGCACCACCTGGGGAATCAGAGAGATGAGAGGATCTCAGCAAGCAGTGCTGTGGCAGCCAGTCCAGCATTACCTACGGATGGTCCTGGGAGTGTGAGAGGCTACACATGGTTCGGTCATCGACCAGTTGACCCCGATGGAGCAAAAGCCAAAGGGCGATCCAGTCGAGCCCCTGTTGTCTTTTGCCTTAGGGCAGGACCCTATGAATACGGTACAAGTGGGGGCCCTGCTACTCGAAGAGAAGAGATCCCATCTACTTAATTTTCTATAGGCCAATGTAGATGTCTTCACCGAGACTACAGCAGACATGCCTTGGACCCACCTGAGGTAATCACCCATAAGTTAAACGTCGACCATAACTACCACCTAATCCAGTAAAGGAAGAGGAGTTTTGCCCTAAAGCAGTAGAAGGCGATTGATGAGGAAGTCGAAAAGCTAATTGCGACAGGCTTTATCCATGAGGTACAGTATCATGACTGGCATGCTAGTGTAGTGATGGTCAGGAAAGCTTCCAAAAAGTAGAGGATCTACGTGGATTACACCAACCTTAACCGAGCATGTCCGAAGGATAGCTTCTCGCTTCCCAAGATTGACTAACTAGTGGATGTGACCTCGGGCCACAAGCTTCTTAGCTTCTTGGATGCATTCTTCGGATATAATCAAATCCACATGTACGTGGAGGATGAGGAGCACACATTATTTATGACTGATAGAGGTACGTATTGCTACAGAATGATACTGTTTGGTCTCAAGAATGTAGGGGCCATGTATGAGCACTTGGTCAATAGGGTCTTTAAAGACTAAATTGGTTGCAACATGCAGGTATACATGGATGACATGCTTGTCATGAGCAGCCAAGAGTAGGACTATATCGTCAACCTAGCGGAGGCCTTTAACAACCTCCGCCTCTACCATATGAAGCTGAACCCTGCCAAATGCATGTTTGACATTACGACAGGAAAGTTCTTGGGATTCATGGTCACCTAAAGGGGGATAGAGGCCAATCCCAAGAAGACCCAGGCGATCACTGACATGAGGCACCATGTCTCCAAGAAAGAGGTTCAGTGCCGACTGGATGCATATTAGCATTAAGCCATTTCATTTCGCATTCTGTCGGGCACTGCCAGCCATTCTTCAAGGTGTTGTGCAAGATGCATGACTTCCACTAGATGGAGGAATGCCGAAAGGTTTTGAGGTGCTGAAAAAGCTCCTCACCTTCCCACCATTGTTATCTAGGCCGGAGCCTAGGAAAGAGCTCCTCCTGTACTTGGCGATCTCACCGGAGGTGGTCAGCTCAGTACCGGTCTGCACCAATAAAGATGGCACCCAGTGACCAATCTACTACACAGCAAGCTGCTCTGCAATGCTAAAACCAGGTACACTCGATCCAAAAAGGTTATCTTTGCACTCATTGTGTCAGCATAGCATCTCATGCCTTATTTCCAAGCACATCTGATCGCTGTCCTCAGTGACCAGCCCCTAAGGACCATCCTGAGCCACCCTGACACATCGGGGCATCTGGCCAAGTAGGCGATGAAGCTTAACAAGTCTGACATTATCTACCATTCATGGCCAGTGCAAAAGGCCCAAGTCCTTGTTGATTTCTTGGTGGAGTGTACCTGGGCGACCAAAGACCTGGAGGAGGTAGACCAGCAAACCGAACCCAAGTTGGACCCAACCTCGAGAGCAAATGATGTGGATCCTCCATGTTGACGGCTCATCCAACACTGAAGGAAGTGGAGCCGGGCTCATCCTTGCCAACCTCGACAGAGTCATCGCTGAATGCATGCTATGTTTTCTCTTCAAGCTAACCAACAATCAAGCTGAGTACGAGGCACTCCTCATGGGATTGAAGGTACCTTGAGAGCTGGGTGTAAAGTGCCTGAAAGTCTTCACGGACTCATAGCTCATGATGGGCCAGGTCTCCGGCGAGTATGAAGCTCAAGATCCCATTATGATGAAGTATCTAGGCAAGGTATGCTCATACATAGTGAACCTCCAACACTTCAACATTTTTCATATTTCTCATGTGGAGAATGCCTAGGCCAACATCCTTTTTAGGTTAGCAACCCTGCCAGATTCGTTGTTGGGGCGTACCTTCATAGAATATCTAGAGACCCCCAGCTTTGAGTCCGTAGGAAAGGTTTAACAGGTCATCTCCGAGGCTAGTCAGATAGACTCCTACATCAAATACATTACCACCAGCACCCTACTCGAGGATCGCAAGGAAGCCAGCCTCCTCAAGAAGAAGGATGTGTAGTACATGTTGATGGATTGACAGCTCTATCAGAGGTCTTACTCCTATCCCCTGCTGAAGTGCTTGAAGCCCTCAGAAGTCGCTTACGTGCTTCAAGAGATACATGAAGGCATTTGCATGAATCATGTGGGGGGCAGGACTCTAGCTTACAAGGCACTCCGACAAGGATACTTTTGGAAGACCATGCGGGAGGTCGCCGCTGATTTTGTGAGAAAATGTGACCATTGCCAACATCACGCCCACATTCAGCGTCACCAGGTTGTTCTGCTCTCCCAGCTATCAACCAGGTTTAGACTTAGGTAACTCGAGCACATAGGCATTGGATCCTACTCTCTTCACCACTCTAAATGGTCCAGCTCCTCTAGCATGTAACTTTCTAACGGTTCCAGGAGAAAACCGCTCAGGCCTTAATCTAATCATTACATAGTGTCTCTCAACAAAAGTTTTGACTCGTCTTTGAGAATTAGCCAACTTCTTATAAGTTTCATTACTTAAAGTTATTTTGGCATGAATTTCTTTATGCAAGTCCTTTACATGCTATGCAAGTGCATCAAGAGACTTGTGTGTGTGGGCTAATAGTGAAATCAGATCAAGTGGTGTGTGAGGCTTGTATCCATGAACAATTTCAAAGGGACTCTAGCCTATAGACCTATGATCGAAATATTGAATGCAATTTCAGCCCTGGACAAAATACAAATCCCAATTCCTGGTGCTCTCAATCAAACCAAAATCTAAGCCAAAGCCTAGTAAAGGGTCAAGAAAACTAAACTAGACTGACGACGCATTCCTAAAGAATGGACTTTATTACAAAGGAACCCTAAGTCTAAACCTAACAAACTAAGGCTCTCTAGGTTTGACCTTGGGTCGGAGGAGGGCATGCAGAGCATGAAAACTTATTATGGATGCCAAGTAGGTGCCATATGGTCTTCCAGAAGTAGGTGGCAAATCTAATAGGTTCTGACACGTGGTTCACTCTAAAGGCTTCGACAAAGTATACTTGGATGGTGTAAGAAGCATTGGAAGTCCTAGAGAAAGGGAGGAGATATGAGGTGGAGTCTCGAATTACCTGTTGAATAAAGGTGGTGACCTGAAGGTTTGAATGGTGATCTATGAGTGTCAACTGGTCATCCTTACGAAAGGAAAAGTTTGCTACTCCCAGGAATGGATCAAGAGATGGTTCGGGAAGTAGCCTAGGACATGTGATTGCAATAGTTAAGGTTTGTTCTCTAAGCAAATAATGATCCACTTTCTCAAGAACTGGATTAGAGAATGATTCATGGGAGGGCCTACGGATGATGACCTCAAGAATTGAAATTTGACCTATGGGTGCGGAAAGGTATACTCTATAGAAGGGTAGGTCAGTCATGCGAAGGAAGGGGTCTGGGGCCATAAGGAGGACTTCTATAGGACTGGGTGAATCAATCCGCTCAAGACAAGGATGTTCAACTGAGATTACGGGAGAGACCTTAGTGGCTGGGCATGGGACAAGGTCCAATTGTAAGAGGCTTGATTCAGTCATCCTAAGGAGAGGATCTACCATAGGGTGGGCAAACTTAAACAGTTCAGTGCAAAGATCTTCAATTGGTACTTGAGGAATGACTGTCATTAGAGGGTACGAACTGATAGCTCAGGCTAACACTATGAGTTCTTCCTGGGGGTATTTGACTAAAGGAACCTGATTCTCACAAATCTCTTGAATTTCTGAACTAGGTCCTACCACTTGGTTGCTCTCCAAGGTCTCCTCAGGTAAGGAACCAATAGTATCGATGTCACATTCTTCAAGTTCTTCCCCCTCATATTCATCAACTAGACTCAAGCCAGCATCATATACTTCCTCGATGCCATCTTCAATGGGTTTCGGGTCAGTGGTAATCGGGTCAACTGATTCTAGGCTTGTCATACCTAACCTTTCTTCCTCATTGATAGGCTTGGGTTCTCCCTCATTAATGTCATCCTTAGGATTCTTACCACTTAGCTGTGCACAAGCCAGTCCTATGCATGGGCACTCCCTAGATTTATGGCCTCTTTCTCCACAAAACAAACATTCTTGCGATATAGGAACCTGGGTCACACTAGGTTTCAAGCTAGTAGAGACCTTACTTGGGCATGGGTGTGGATCTAAATGGTTTGATCTAGAAGACATGGGTTGTTGAGTGACTGGTCTAGAATATTGTAAGGACCTCTCATAGACACGATCCACACTATAGATATCATGGTTAGGCTTCCTAAGGTTATGCTCGGGATCACGGTATAAGGTCCTCCTAGGCTCCTGGCATGGATGAGGTTGGGGCCTATTAAATTTTGGATCAGGGGTCCAATTTTGATGTCTACGTTTCTCAAGTACTTGGACTCAATCCCTAAGCTGGGTAAAATTCTCATGGACTTGTTCTTTACACTGGGTAACAGTAGCAGTCATATCCTGACTCAATTTGTTCATACTTTCAGTAAGAGCTCTAACCATGGCCTCTAAATCAGGTTGGGTTTGACCAGGTTGGTAGGGTACTCCATTCCGGGTATACATGATGATGCAAGCAAACACACAAAATGTGACTAGACTAAAGCGACTACTTGCTCACTAGACCTAGAGTCCAAACTAGATGCCTAATCAGAGTGGCAAGCTAGCCTGTAGTAACTCGGGACTCAGCCAGACAGGTGTAAGGGGAGTGTTAGGTCCCTAATTGCCAATCCTAGACACCAATCAGTGATTGGCCAGGTAGGCGAACCAGCACACAAGCCCTTCGAAACGTAGTCCCTGAACCACCGTTCTAGACACTGAGTACAAAGCACACACAGAGTAACTAGACAAACTGACTCAACACTAGTCTTGACCCGACTTGTTGATGTCCCTAGCCCACTAGGGCAAATTAAGTCTAATAAATTTTAAAGTTAGGCTTAGGATCGAATGAGGGGGTGGTGGTTGTGGGCTAAGGAGAGGTTATCAACTCCTCCCCTTATCTTAGATGCTCAAATGCCCTTAGGATGAGTTAGGAGATGTTCACTCAAGATAATTGAATTGCATAACACAAAATAGAGTTGCAGTAATTTAACTCTCAGAAATTTCATGGAAACCAATAAATCGCAGGAAAATTATGTAAAATAGCTTCAATTATACTGGTTCCAAAAAAATAAAAATCATGCAATTCGGAGTTACTTGCACTGAGAAAAAATTTCTGCAACAGGGTAGTTACGGACTAAAAATAGGGTGCTTCCCCCATTTACAATTCCTGCTACGAAGTTGTAACCAAACGGATCCCCTACACGCCCTAGGAACATCCCATGGAATGGGAAGAGGAGGTTTGCACCTCACTTCATTCCTAGGACCAGACGTCCTGGGGAGTCTACTTCGAACAGACAAAGTAAAAAAGAGAGACACTCAAAACATGCAAGCAAGTCAGAAACCCTAGACAGGGCTCTGATACCAAAAATGATGCAGAACGGAAGCTCTGATACCAAAATTGATGCAGAACAAAAATGTGGAATGCGGAAGCAAATTAAAATTAATGTATTTTTTTTATTTATTTATTTTCAGAAGTTAGCTTTGACTCAAAGGAAAGATAAACTAATGTTGAAAGAAACTAAGAAATGACAGAAAGCACAATTAAAAGGAGTGGATTATCAGAGTAACTCAGAAGTAGGATCGCTGGGGATTGAGAACCCCCAGACCTAGGGTTTACTCTTCTTTCAAGAAACAGACGAAGAGAGAAGAGAAGGTTTTATACCTGACTGTGATATCTCTCGTTGCTTCATTTGAAGGACACTCTCGAGCAGATTGTAGGATCCTTAGAGACGGGGTATCTTCGCAATGGATCCTCGGATTGTAGTCCTATGGCAAGGTTGGCCTTCTTCTCGAACTCAGGATCTGGAAGAAGAAGAACAAAAAGAAAGAACCAGAAACTCAAAGAAAGACATTGACCTAAATACTTATGAAGATTGTTAGATGTAGAAGTTCCGGAGATCTTGATACTGATCTGACTCTCCTTTGAACTTGCTCTGTAGTTGAAATAGTTGATCTGTACCTGGATGCTGGTGACTGGCTTCGATGTGGAAGAGAGGGGCCATGGGATGAAGATGGAAAATTAGGGTTTGGTGATGGTGGAGTAGAGATGGGTGGACTAAGCTAGGGTTTTGGGGTTGGAGATCTCACACCTCCTCAAGGTTCCTTGGGAACCCGGATTTACTCCCTCATGGAGCTCAACACCTGAATACAAGTGCAGAAGAGAGAAACACAAAGTTGCTCACACAGAAATTGATTTCATTCATCATTTTTTAAATTCAAGAGTTACATAGAGTTGAATATATAGACATAACAAAGAAATAAAATTTTATACATTTCCCATGTGGGACTAATAGGACTAACCCATACTTTAGGCATCAAATTCTCTTCCCAAGACTCCTTCCATGAGTGGGCAGCCCAAAAACTCCAAGAAAACTTGAAAATCAGCTCCAAATGGCAGGTTATGGGGGTGTCTCCTAGTATCTCTCCATGAATCAAGGATTTTCCCTTCATGGTTTGGCTCATTTGGACACCTCCTAGTCTTGCTCCACAAGTTTAGGCTTCTTCCTTTCATGGCTTTGGAACTTTTGGAAACTTTTGGGTGCCTCCTTGATTTTCTCCCCAAGACATGCTCTTTTCCCATTTATAACTTGGATTTTTATGGAACATTGTGGGGCACCTCCTTGATCCTCTCTTCAAGAAAAATTCTTGCCATCCTGGCTTGGGTTTATCTGGAAAGAAGTTGTCTCCTCCTTGGATTGAGGTATCTTGATGGATTCTCCCCCAAGTGGTGCAAGAAAAAAGAACCTGCTTACTTGAGGCATGGGGACCAAGGTACACTGGATGGAGATGTGGCAGGGAGTGTGGCACCCACTTGTAGCTGGAAAATGTGGTGCCCTATGGCAAAGGGAATGACACCTACCTGGGCCTTGGACTTGGACTGAGTCAACATGACCCAACAAAATTGAAATGACAAAATTACAGACTCAAAATTGAGTTGATCAGGTCAACCCTTATTACAAAATCAGAAAACCCTAATTCTTCGAGCAAGGTCAATCAGAGATCCAGATGGAGCCCTGAAGTCTTCTTCTGAGTCTGGTGCCCGTACCAATTCTCCCGGGTGGGAGGAACTCGACCTTGTCGAGTAAGGCTCAAGTTGGCTCTGGTATCTCTCCAAGAGGTCTGGATCCAATCTTGTAGTTCTTCTCGGGAGATCCAAGAGTCATCAGAGTCTGGCCTTCCTTGCCAGCGGACCAGGTATCTTTGGTATCCTCGATTACGAGTAGAGATTACCTGATCATCCAGGATCTTTTCAATCTGCTCTTTCCTCACAGGCCAGTTTGTTTGTGGATACACAGGATCAGGATCACTCTCAATAACAGGATTAGGTTCAAAAGGCTCACTGGGAATTACAGTTGGTTCCCTGTACTCTACTAGGTCTGTAATGTTGAAAGTGGAGCTAATGCCTAGTTCTGGAGGTAACTCGAGCACATAGGCATTGGATCCTACTCTCTTCACCACTCTAAATGGTCCAGCTCCTCTAGCATGTAACTTTCTAACGGTTCCAGGAGAAAACCGCTCAGGCCTTAATCTAATCATTACATAGTGTCTCTCAACAAAAGTTTTGACTCGTCTTTGAGAATTAGCCAACTTCTTATAAGTTTCATTACTTAAAGTTATTTTGGCATGAATTTCTTTATGCAAGTCCTTTACATGCTATGCAAGTGCATCAAGAGACTTGTGTGTGTGGGCTAATAGTGAAATCAGATCAAGTGGTGTGTGAGGCTTGTATCCATGAACAATTTCAAAGGGACTCTAGCCTATAGACCTATTGATCGAAACATTGAATACAATTTCAGCCCTGGACAAAATACAAATCCTAATTCCTGGTGCTCTCAATCAAACCAAATCTGAGCCAAAGCCTAGTAAAGGGTCAAGAAAACTAAACTAGACTGACGACGCATTCCTAAAGAATGGACTTTATTACAAAGGAACCCTAAGTCTAAACCTAACAAACTAAGGCTCTCTAGGTTTGACCTTGGTCGGAGGAGGGCATGCAGAGCATGAAAACTTATTATGGATGCCAAGTAGGTGCCATATGGTCTTCCAGAAGTAGGTGGCAAATCTAATAGGTTCTGACACGTGGTTCACTCTAAAGGCTTCGACAAAGTATACTTGGATGGTGTAAGAAGCATTGGAAGTCCTAGAGAAAGGGAGGAGATATGAGGTGGAGTCTCGAATTACCTGTTGAATAAAGGTGGTGACCTGAAGGTTTGAATGGTGATCTATGAGTGTCAACTGGTCATCCTACGAAAGGAAAAGTTTGCTACTCCCAGGAATGGATCAAGAGATGGTTCGGGAAGTAGCCTAGGACATGTGATTGCAATAGTTAAGGTTTGTTCTCTAAGCAAATAATGATCCACTTTCTCAAGAACTGGATTAGAGAATGATTCATGGGAGGGCCTACGGATGATGACCTCAAGAATTGAAATTTGACCTATGGGTGCGGAAAGGTATACTCTATAGAAGGGTAGGTCAGTCATGCGAAGGAAGGGGTCTGGGGCCATAAGGAGGACTTCTACAGGACTGGGTGAATCAATCCGCTCAAGACAGGATGTTCAACTGAGATTACGGGAGAGACCTTAGTGGCTGGGCATGGGACAAGGTCCAATTGTAAGAGGCTTGATTCAGTCATCCTAAGGAGAGGATCTACCATAGGGTGGGCAAACTTAAACAGTTCAGTGCAAAGATCTTCAATTGGTACTTGAGGAATGACTATCATTAGAGGGTACGAACTGATAGCTCGGGCTAACACTATGAGTTCTTCCTGGGGGTATTTGACTAAAGGAACCTGATTCTCATAAATCTCTTGAATTTCTGAACTAGGTCCTACCACTTGGTTGCTCTCCAAGGTCTCCTCAGGTAAGGAACCAATAGTATCGATGTCACATTCTTCAAGTTCTTCCCCCTCATATTCATCAACTAGACTCAAGCCAGCATCATATACTTCCTCGATGCCATCTTCAATGGGTTTCGGGTCAGTGGTAATCGGGTCAACTGATTCTAGGCTTGTCATACCTAACCTTTCTTCCTCATTGATAGGCTTGGGTTCTCCCTCATTAATGTCATCCTTAGGATTCTTACCACTTAGCTATGCACAAGCCAGTCCTATGCATGGGCACTGCCTAGATTTATGGCCTCTTTCTCCACAAAATAAACATTCTTGCGATATAGGAACCTGGGTCACACTGGGTTTCAAGCTAGTAGAGACCTTACTTGGGCATGGGTGTGGATCTAAATGGTTTGATCTAGAAGACATGGGTTGTTGAGTGACTGGTCTAGAATATTGTAAGGACCTCTCATAGACACGATCCACACTATAGATATCATGGTTAGGCTTCCTAAGGTTATGCTCGGGATCACGGTATAAGGTCCTCCTAGGCTCCTGGCATGGATGAGGTTGGGGCCTATTAAATTTTGGATCAGGGGTCCAATTTTGATGTCTACGTTTCTCAAGTACTTGGACTCGATCCCTAAGCTGGGTAAAATTCTCATGGACTTGTTCTTTACACTGGGTAACAGTAGCAGTCATATCCTGACTCAATTTGTTCATACTTTCAGTAAGAGCTCTAACCATGGCCTCTAAATCAGGTTGGTTTGACCAGGTTGGTAGGGTACTCCATTCCGGGTATACATGATGATGCAAGCAAACACACAAATGTGACTAGACTAAAGCGACTACTTGCTCACTAGACCTAGAGTCCAACTAGATGCCCAATCAGAGTGGCAAGCTAGCCTGTAGTAACTCGGGACTCAGCCAGACAGGTGTAAGGGAGTGTTAGGTCCCTAATTGCCAATCCTAGACCCAATCAGTGATTGGCCAGGTAGGCGGACCAGCACACAAGCCCTTCGAAACGTAGTCCCTGAACCACCGTTCTAGACACTGAGTACAAAGCACACACAGAGTAACTAGACAAACTGACTCAACACTAGCCTTGACCCGACTTGTTGATGTCCCTAGCCCACTAGGGCAAATTAAGTCTAATAAATTTTAAAGTTAGGCTTAGGATCAAATGAGGGGGTGGTGGTTGTGGGCTAAGGAGAGGTTATCAACTCCTCCCCTTATCTTAGATGCTCAAATGCCCTTAGGATGAGTTAGGAGATGTTCACTCAAGATAATTGAATTGCAGAACACAAAATAGAGTTGCAGTAATTTAACTCTCAGAAATTTCACGGAAACCAATAAATTGCAGGAAAATTATGTAAAATAGCTTCAACTATACTGGTTCCAGAAAAATAAAATCATGCAATTCGGAGTTACTTGCACTGAGAAAAATTTTCTGTAACAGGGTAGTTACGGACACTGACCTGAGTACTTAATGAAGATTGTTGGATGTAGAAGTTCCGGAGATCTTGATACTGATCTGACTCTCCTTTGAACTGGCTCTGTAGTTGAAACAGTTGATCTGTACCCGGATGCTGGTGACTGGCTTCGATGTGGAGAGAGGGGCCATGGGATGAAGATGGAAAATTAGGGTTTGGTGGTGGTGGAGTAGAGATGGGTGGACTAAGCTAGGGTTTTGGGGTTGGAGATCTCACACCTCCTCAAGGTTCCTTGGGAACCCGGATTTACTCCCTCATGGAGCTCAACACCTGAATACAAGTGCGGAAGAGAGAACACAAAGTTGCTCACACAGAAATTGATTTCATTCATCATTTTTTAATTCAAGAGTTACATAGAGTTGAATATATAGACATAACAAAGAAATAAAATTTTATACATTTCCCATGTGGGACTAATAGGACTAACCCATACTTTAGGCATCAAATTCTCTTCCCAAGACTCCTTCCATGAGTGGCAGCCCAAAAACTCCAAGAAAACTTGAAAATCAGCTCCAAATGGCAGGTTATGGGGTGTCTCCTAGTATCTCTCCATGAATCAAGGATTTTTCCTTCATGGTTTGGCTCATTTGGACACCTCCTAGTCTTGCTCCACAAGTTTAGGCTTCTTCCTTTCATGGCTTTGGCACTTTGGAAACTTTTGGGTGCCTCCTTGATTTTCTCCCCAAGACATGCTCTTTCCCATTTATAACTTGGATTTTTATGGAACATTGTGGGGCACCTCCTTGATCCTCTCTTCAAGAAAAATTCTTGCCATCCTGGCTTGGTTTATCTGGAAAGAAGTTGTCTCCTCCTTGGATTGAGGTATCTTGATGGATTTCTCCCCCAAGTGGTGCAAGAAAAAAGAACCTGCTTACTTGAGGCATGGGGACCAAGGTACATTGGATGGAGATGTGGCAGGGAGTGTGGCACCCACTTGTAGCTGGAAAATGTGGTGCCCTATGGCAAAGGGAATGACACCTACCTGGGCCTTGGACTTGGACTGAGTCAACATGACCCAACAAAAATTGAAATGACAAAATTACAGACTCAAAATTGAGTTGATCAGGTCAACCCTTATTACAAAATCAGAAAACCCTAATTCTTCGAGCAAGGTCAATCAGAGATCCAGATGGAGCCCTGAAGTCTTCTTCTGAGTCTGGTGCCCGCACCAATTCTCCCGGGGTGGGAGGAACTCGACCTTGTCGAGTAAGGCTCAAGTTGGCTCTGGTATCTCTCCAAGAGGTCTGGATCCAAATCTTGTAGTTCTTCTCGGGAGATCCAAGAGTCATCAGAGTCTGGCCTTCCTTGCCAGCGGACCAGGTATCTTTGGTATCCTCGATTACGAGTAGAGATTACCTGATCATCCAGGATCTTTTCAATCTGCTCTTTCCTCACAGGCCAGTTTGTTTGTGGATACACAGGATCGGGATCACTCTCAATAACAGGATTAGGTTCAAAAGGCTCACTGGGAATCACAGTTGGCTCCCTGTACTCTACTAGGTTTGTAATGTTGAAAGTGGAGCTAATGCCTAGTTCTGGAGGTAACTCGAGCACATAGGCATTGGATCCTACTCTCTTCACCACTCTAAATGGTCCAGCTCCTCTAGCATGTAACTTTCTAACGGTTCCAGGAGAAAACCGCTCAGGCCTTAACCTAATCATTACATAGTCTCTCTCAACAAAAGTTTTGACTCATCTTTGAGAATCAGCCAACTTCTTATAAGTTTCATTACTTAAAGTTATTTTGGCATGAATTTCTTTATGCAAGTCCTTTACATGCTATGCAAGTGCATCAAGAGACTTGTGTGTGTGGGCTAATAGTGAAATCAGATCAAGTGGTGTGTGAGGCTTGTATCCATGAATAATTACAAAGGGACTCTAGCCTATAGACCTATTGATCGAAACATTGAATGCAATTTCAGCCCTGGACACAATACAAATCCCAATTCCTGGTGCTCTCAATCAAACCAAAATCTGAGCCAAAGCCTAGTAAAGGGTCAATAAAACTAAACTAGACTGACGACGCATTCCTAAAGAATGGACTTTATTACAAAGGAACCCTAAGTCTAAACCTAACAAACTAAGGCTCTCTAGGTTTGACCTTGGGTCGGAGGAGGGCATGCAGAGCATGAAAACTTATTATGGATGCCTAGTAGGTGCCATAAGGTCTTCCAGAAGTAGGTGGCAAACCTAATAGGTTCTGACACGTGGTTCACTCTAAAGGCTTCGACAAAGTATACTTGGATGGTGTAAGAAGCATTGGAAGTCCTAGAGAATGGGAGGAGATATGAGGTGGAGTCTCGAATTACCTGTTGACTAAAGGTGGTGACCTGAAGGTTTGAATGGTGATCTATGAGTGTCAACTGGTCATCCTTACGAAAGGAAAAGTTTGCTACTCCTAGGAATGGATCAAGAGATGGTTCGGGAAGTAGCCTAGGACATGTGATTGCAATAGTTAAGGTTTGTTCTCTAAGCAAATAATGATCCACTTTCTCAAGAACTGTATTAGAGAATGATTCATGGGAGGGCCTACGGATGATGACCTCAAGAATTGAAATTTGACCTATGGGTGCAGAAAGGTATACTCTACAGAAGGGTAGGTCAGTCATGCGAAGGAAGGGGTCTGGGGCTATAAGGAGGACTTCTACAGGACTGGGTGAATCAATCCGCTCAAGACAAGGATGTTCAACTGAGATTACGGGAGAGACCTTAGTGGCTGGGCATGGGACAAGGTCCAATTGTAAGAGACTTGATTCAGTCATCCTAAGGAGAGGATCTACCATAGGGTGGGCAAACTTAAACAGTTCAGTGCAAAGATCTTCAATTGGTACTTGGGGAATGACTGTCATTAGAGGGTACGAACTGATAGCTCGGGCTAATACTATGAGTTCTTCCTGGGGGTATTTGACTAAAGGAACCTGATTCTCACAAATCTCTTGAATTTCTGAACTAGGTCCTACCACTTGGTTGCTCTCCAAGGTCCCTCAGGTAAGGAACCAATAGTATCGATGTCACATTCTTCAAGTTCTTCCCCTCATATTCATCAACTAGACTCAAGCCAGCATCATATACTTCCTCGATGCCATCTTCAATGGGTTTCGGGTCAGTGGTAATCGGTCAACTGATTCTAGGCTTGTCATACCTAACCTTTCTTCCTCATTGGTAGGCTTGGGTTCTCCCTCATTAATGTCATCCTTAGGATTCTTACCACTTAGCTGTGCACAAGCCAGTCCTATGCATGGGCACTGCCTAGATTTATGGCCTCTTTCTCCACAAAACAAACATTCTTGCGATATAGGAACCTGGGTCACACTAGGTTTCAAGCTAGTAGAGACCTTACTTGGCATGGGTGTGGATCTAAATGGTTTGATCTAGAAGACATGGGTTGTTGAGTGACTGGTCTAGAATATTGTAAGGACCTCTCATAGACACGATCCACACTATAGATATCATGGTTAGGCTTCCTAAGGTTATGCTTGGGATCACGGTATAAGGTCCTCCTAGGCTCCTGGCATGGATGAGGTTGGGGCCTATTAAATTTTGGATCAGGGGTCCAATTTGATGTCTACATTTCTCAAGTACTTGGACTCGATCCCTAAGATGGGTAAAATTCTCATGGACTTGTTCTTTACACTGGGTAACAGTAGCAGTCATATCCTGACTCAATTTGTTCATACTTTCAGTAAGAGCTCTAACCATGGCCTCTAAATCAGGTTGGGTTTGACCAGGTTGGTAGGTACTCCATTCCGGGTATACATGATGATGCAAGCAAACACACAGAATGTGACTAGACTAAAGCGACTACTGGCTCACTAGACCTAGAGTCCAAACTAGATGCCCAATCAGAGTGGCAAGCTAGCCTGTAGTAACTCGGGACTTAGCCAAGCAGGTTAAGGGGAGTGTTAGGTCCCTAATTGCCAATTCTAGACACCAATCAGTGATTGGCCAGTAGGCGGACCAGCACACAAGCCCTTCGAATGTAGTCCCTGAACCACCGTTCTAGACACTGAGTACAAAGCACACACAGAGTAACTAGACAAACTGACTCAACACTAGCCTTGACCCGACTTGTTGATGTCCCTAGCCCCTAGGGCAAATTAAGTCTAATAAATTTAAAGTTAGGCTTATGATCGAATGAGGGGTGGTGGTTGTGGGCTAAGGAGAGGTTATCAACTCCTCCCCTTATCTTAGATGCTCAAATGCCCTTAGGATGAGTTAGGAGATGTTCACTCAAGATATTGAATTGCAGAACACAAAAATAGAGTTGCAGTAATTTAACTCTCAGAAATTTCACGGAAACCAATAAATCGCAGGAAAATTATGTAAAATAGCTTCAATTATACTGGTTCCAGAAAAATAAAAGTCATGCAATTCGGAGTTACTTGCACTGAGAAAAATCTTTGCAACAGGGTAGTTACAGACTGAAAATAGGGTGCTTCCCCCGTTTACAATTCCTGCTACGAAGTTGTAACCAAACGGATCCCCTACACGCCCTAGGAACACCCCATGGAATGGGAAGAGGAGATTTGCACCTCGTCGTTCCTAGGACCGGACGTCCTGGGGAGTCTACTTCGAGCAGACAAATAAAAAAAGAGAGACACTCAAAACATGCAAGCAAGTCAGAAACCCTAGACAGGGCTCTGATACCAAAAATGATGTAGAACGGAAGCTCTGATACCAAAATTGATGCAGAACAAAAATGTGGAATGCGAAAGCAAATTAAAATTAATGTAGTGTTTTATTATTTATTTTTAGAAGTCGGCTTTGACTCAAAGGAAAGATAAACTAATGTTGAAAGAAACTAAGAAATGACAGAAAGCACAATTAAAAGGAGTGGATTATCAGAGTAACTCAGAAGTAGGATCGCTGGGGATTGAGAAACCTCCAGACCTAGGGTTTACTCCTCTTTCAAGAAATAGACGAAAGAGAGAAGAGAAGGTTTTATACCTGATTGTGATATCTCTCGTTGCTTCAATTGAAGGACACTCTCGAGCAGATTGTAGGATCCTTGGAGATGGGGTATCTTCGCAATGGATCCTCAGATTATAGTCCTATGGCAAGGTTGGCCTTCTTCTCGAACTCAGGATCTGGAAGAAGAAGAACAAAAAGAAAGAACCAGAAACTCAAAGAAAGACACTGACCTGAGTACTAATGAAGATTGTTGGATGTAGAAGTTCCAGAGATCTTGATACTGATCTGACTCTCCTTTGAACTGGCTCTGTAGTTGAAACAGTTGATCTGAACCTGGATGCTGGTGACTGGCTTCGATGTGGGAAGAGAGGGGCCGTGGGATGAAGATGGAAATTAGGGTTGGTGGTGGTGGAGTAGAGATGGGTGGACTAAGCTAGGGTTTTGGGGTGGAGATCTCACACCTCCTCAAGGTTCCTAGGGAACCCGGATTTACTCCCTCACGGAGCTCAACACCTGAATACAAGTGTGGAAGAGAGAAACACAAAGTTGCTCACACAGAAATTGATTTCATTCATCATTTCTTAAATTCAAGAGTTACATAGAGTTGAATATATAGACATAACAAAGAAAAAAATTTATACATTTTCCATGTGGCTAATAGGACTAAACCATACTTTAGCATCAATTCTCTTCCCAAGACTCCTTCCATGAGTGGGCAGCCCAAAAAAACCCAAGAAAACTTGAAAATCAGCTCCAAATGGCAGGTTATGGGGGTGTCTCCTAGTATCTCTCCATGAATCAAGGATTTTCTCTTCATGGTTTGGCTCATTTGGAAACCTCCTAGTCTTGCTCCACAAGTTTAGGCTTCTTCCTTCATGGCTTTGGCACTTTTGGAAACTTTTGGTGCCTCCTTGATTTTCTCCCATGACATGCTCTTTTTCCATTTATAACTTGGATTTTTTTGGAACATTGTGGGGCACCTCCTTGATCCTCTCTTCAAGAAAAATTCTTGCCATCCTGGCTTGGGTTTATCTGGAAAGAAGTTGTCTCCTCCTTGGATTGAGGTATCTTGATGGATTTCTCCCCAAGTGGTGCAGAGAAAAAGAACCTGCTTACTTGAGGCATGGGGACCAAGGTACACTGGATGGAGATGTGGCAGGGAGTGTGGCACCCACTTGTAGCTAGAAAATGTGGTGCCCTATGGCAAAGGGAATGACACCTACCTGGGCCTTGGACTTGGACTGAGTCAACATGACCAACAAAAATTGAAATGACAAAATTACAGACTCAAAATTGAGTTGATCAGGTCAACCCTTATTAAAAAATCAGAAAACCCTAATTCTTCGAGCAAGGTCAATCAGAGATCCAGATGGAGCCCTGAAGTCTTCTTCTGAGTCTGGTGCCCGCACCAATTCCTCCCGGGGTGGGAGGAACTCGACCTTGTCGAGTAAGGCTCAAGTTGGCTCTGGTATCTCTCCAAGAGGTCTGGATCCAAATCTTGTAGTTCTTCTCGGGAGATCCAAGAGTCATCAGAGTCTGGCCTTCCTTGCCAGCGGACCAGGTATCTTTGGTATCCTCGATTACGAGTAGAGATTACCTGATCATCCAGGATCTTTTCAATCTGCTCTTTCCTCACAGGCCAGTTTGTTTGTGGATACACAGGATCGGGATCACTCTCAATAACAGGATTAGGTTCAAAAGGCTCACTGGGAATCACAGTGGCTCCTGTACTCTACTAGGTCTGTAATGTTGAAAGTGGAGCTAATGCCTAGTTCTGGAGGTAACTCGAGCACATAGGCATTGGATCCAACTCTCTTCACCACTCTAAATGGTCCAGCTCCTCTAGCATGTAACTTTCTAACGGTTCCTGGAGAAAACGCTCAGGCCTTAACCTAATCATTACATAGTCTCTCTCAACAAAAGTTTTGACTCGTCTTGGAATCAGCCAACTTCTTATAAGTTCATTACTTAAAGTTATTTGGCATGATTTCTTTATGCAAGTCCTTTACATGCTATGCAAGTGCATCAAGAGACTGTGTGTGTGGGCTAATAGTGAATCAGATCAAGTGGTGTGTGAGGCTTGTATCCATGAACAATTTCAAAGGGACTCTAGCCTATAGACCTATGATCGAAATATTGAATGCAATTTCAGCCCTGGACACAATACAAATCCCAATTCCTGGTGCTCTCAATCAAACCAAATCTGAGCCAAAGCCTAGTAAAGGGTCAATAAAACTAAACTAGACTGACAACGCATTCCTAAAGAATTGACTTTATTACAAAGGAACCCTAAGTCTAAACCTAACAAACTAAGGCTCTCTAGGTTTGACCTTGGGTCGGAGGAGGGCATGCAGAGCATGAAAACTTATTATGGATGCCTAGTAGGTGCCATAAGGTCTTCCAGAAGTAGGTGGCAAACTAATAGGTTCTGACACGTGGTTCACTCTAAAGGCTTCGACAAAGTATACTTGGATGGTGTAAGAAGCATTGGAAGTCCTAGAGAATGGGAGGAGATATGAGGTGGAGTCTCGAATTACCTGTTGACTAAAGGTGGTGACCTGAAGGTTTGAATGGTGATCTATGAGTGTCAACTGGTCATCCTTACGAAAGGAAAAGTTTGCTACTCCAGGAATGGATCAAGAGATGGTTCGGGAAGTAGCCTAGGACATGTGATTGCAATAGTTAAGGTTTGTTCTCTAAGAAAATAATGATCCACTTTCTCAAGAACTGGATTAGAGAATGATTCATGGGAGGGCCTACGATGATGACCTCAAGAATTGAAATTTGACCTATGGGTGCGGAAAGGTATACTCTATAGAAGGGTAGGTCAGTCATGCGAAGGAAGGGGTCTGGGGCTATAAGGAGGACTTCTACAGGACTGGGTGAATCAATCCGCTCAAGAAAGGATGTTCAACTGAGATTACGGGAGAGACCTTAGTGGCTGGGCATGGGACAAGGTCCAATTGTAAGAGACTTGATTCAGTCATCCTAAGGAGAGGATCTACCATAGGGTGGGCAAACTTAAACAGTTCAGTGCAAAGATCTTCAATTGGTACTTGGGGAATGACTGTCATTAGAGGGTACGAACTGATAGCTCGGGCTAATACTATGAGTTCTTCCTGGGGGTATTTGACTAAAGGAACCTGATTCTCTCAAAATCTCTTGAATTTCTGAACTAGGTCCTACCACTTGGTTGCTCTCCAAGGTCCTCAGGTAAGGAACCAATAGTATCGATGTCACATTCTTCAAGTTCTTCCCCCTCATATTCATCAACTAGACTCAAGCCAGCATCATATACTTCCTCGATGCCATCTTCAAGGGTTTGGTCAGTGGTAATCGGGTCAACTGATTCTAGGCTTGTCATACCTAACCTTCTTCCTCATTGGTAGGCTTGGGTTCTCCCTCATTAATGTCATCCTTAGGATTCTTACCACTTAGCTGTGCACAAGCCAGTCCTATGCATGGGCACTGACTAGATTATGGCCTCTTTCTCCACAAAACAAACATTCTTGCGATATAGGAACCTGGGTCACACTAGGTTTCAAGCTAGTAGAGACCTTACTTGGGCATGGGTGTGGATCTAAATGGTTTGATCTAGAAGACATGGGTTGTTGAGTGACTGGTCTAGAATATTGTAAGGACCTCTCATAGACACGATCCACATATAGATATCATGGTTAGGCTTCCTAAGTTATGCTTGGGATCACGGTATAAGGTCCTCCTAGGCTCCTGGCATGGATGAGGTTGGGGCCTATTAAATTTTGGATCAGGGGTCCAATTTTGATGTCTACGTTTCTCAAGTACTTGGACTCGATCCCTAAGATGGGTAAAATTCTCATGGACTTGTTCTTTACACTGGGTAACAGTAGCAGTCATATCCTGACTCAATTGTTCATACTTTCAGTAAGAGCTCTAACCATGGCCTCTAAATCAGGTTGGGTTTGACCAGGTTGGTAAGGTACTCCATTCCGGGTATACATGATGATGCAAGCAAACACACAGAATGTGACTAGACTAAAGTGACTACTGGCTCACTAGACCTAGAGTCCAAACTAGATGCCCAATCAGAGTGGCAAGCTAGCCTGTAGTAACTCGGGACTTAGCCAAGCAGGTGTAAGGGGAGTGTTAGGTCCCTAATTGCCAATTCTAGACACCAATCAGTGATTGGCCAAGTAGGCGGACCAACACACAAGCCCTTCGGAATGTAGTCCCTGAACCACCGTTCTAGACACTGAGTACAAAGCACACACAGAGTAACTAGACAAACTGACTCAACACTAGCCTTGACCCGACTTGTTGATGTCCCTAGCCCACTAGGGCAAATTAAGTCTAATAAATTTTAAAGTTAGGCTTAGGATCGAATGAGGGGGTGGTGGTTGTGGGCTAAGGAGAGGTTATCAACTCCTCCCCTTATCTTAGATGCTCAAATGCCCTTAGGATGAGTTAGGAGATGTTCACTCAAGATAATTGAATTGCAGAACACAAAACAGAGTTGCAGTAATTTAACTCTCAGAAATTTCACGGAAACCAATAAATTGCAGGAAAATTATGTAAAATAGCTTCAATTATACTGGTTCCATAAAAAAAAAATCATGCAATTCGGAGTTACTTGCACTGAGAAAAATTTTTTGCAACAGGATAGTTACAGACTGAAAACAGGGTGCTTCCCCCGTTTACAATTCCTGCTACGAAGTTGTAACCAAACGGATCCCCTACACGCCCTAGGAACACCCATGGAATGGGAAGAGGAGGTTTGCACCTCGCTTCGTTCCTAGGACCGGACGTCCTGGGGAGTCTACTTCGAGCAGCAGAAAAGTAAAAAAGAGAGACACTCAAAACATGCAAGCAAGTCAGAAACCCTAGACAGGGCTCTGATACCAAAAATGATGTAGAACGGAAGCTCTGATACCAAAATTGATGTAGAACAAAAATGTGGAATCCGAAAGCAAATTAAAATTAATGTAGTTTTTTTATTTATTTATTTTTAGAAGTCGGCTTTGACTCAAAGGAAAGATAAACTAATATTGAAAGAAACTAAGAAATGACAGAAAGCACAATTAAAAGGAGTGGATTATCAGAGTAACTCAGAAGTAGGATCGCTGGGGATTGAGAAACCTCCAGACCTAGGGTTTACTCCTCTTTCAAGAAACAGACGAAGAGAGAAGAGAAGGTTTTATACCTGATTGTGATATCTCTCGTTGCTTCAATTGAAGGACACTCTCGAGCAGATTGTAGGATCCTTGGAGACGGGGTATCTTCGCAATGGATCCTCGGATTATAGTCCTATGGCAAGGTTGGCCTTCTTCTCGAACTCAGGATGGAAGAAGAAGAACAAAAAGAAAGAACCAGAAACTCAAAGAAAGACACTGACCTGAGTACTTAATGAAGATTGTTGGATGTAGAAGTTCCGGAGATCTTGATACTGATCTGACTCTCCTTTGAACTGGCTCTGTAGTTGAAACAGTTGATCTGAACCTGGATGCTGGTGACTGGCTTCGATGTGGAAGAGAGGGGCCGTGGGATGAAGATGGAAAATTAGGGTTTGGTGGTGGTGGAGTAGAGATGGGTGGACTAAGCTAGGGTTTTGGGGTTGGAGATCTCACACCTCCTCAAGGTTCCTAGGGAACCCGGATTTACTCCCTCACGGAGCTCAACACCTGAATACAAGTGTGGAAGAGAGAAACACAAAGTTGCTCACACAGAAATTGATTTCATTCATCATTTCTTAAATTCAAGAGTTACATAGAGTTGAATATATAGACATAACAAAGAAATAAAATTTTATACATTTTCCATGTGGGACTAATAGGACTAACCCATACTTTAGGCATCAAATTCTCTTCCCAAGACTCCTTCCATTAGTGGGCAGCCCAAAAACTCCAAGAAAACTTGAAAATCAGCTCCAAATGGCAGGTTATGGGGGTGTCTCCTAGTATCTCTCCATGAATCAAGGATTTTCCCTTCATGGTTTGGCTCATTTGGACACCTCCTAGTCTTGCTCCACAAGTTTAGGCTTCTTCCTTTCATGGCTTTGGCACTTTGGAAACTTTTGGGTGCCTCCTTGATTTTCTCCCCAAGACATGCTCTCTTCCCTTTATAACTTGGATTTTTATGGAACATTGTGGGGCACCTCCTTGATCCTCTCTTCAAGAAAAACTCTTGCCATCCTGGCTTGGGTTTATCTGGAAAGAAGTTGTCTCCTCCTGGATTGAGGTATCTTGATGGATTTCTCCCCCAAGTGGTGCAAGAAAAAAGAACCTGCTTACTTGAGGCATGGGGACCAAGGTACACTGGATGGAGATGTGGCAGGGAGTGTGGCACCCACTTGTAGCTGGAAAATGTGGTGCCCTATGGCAAAGGGAATGACACCTACCTGGGCCTTGGACTTGTCAACATGACCCAACAAAAATTGAAATGACAAAATTACAGACTCAAAATTGAGTTGATGAGGTCATTCCTTATTACAAAATCAGAAAACCCTAATTCTTCGAGCAAGGTCAATCAGAGATCCAGATGGAGCCCTGAAGTCTTCTTCTGAGTCTGGTGCCCGCACCAATTCTCCCGGGGTGGGAGGAACTCGACCTTGTCGAGTAAGGCTCAAGTTGGCTCTGGTATCTCTCCAAGAGGTCTGGATCCAAATCTTGTAGTTCTTCTCGGGAGATCCAAGAGTCATCAGAGTCTGGCCTTCCTTGCCAGCTGACCAGGTATCTTTGGTATCCTCGATTACGAGTAGAGATTACCTGATCATCCAGGATCTTTTCAATCTGCTCTTTCCTCACAGGCCAGTTTGTTTGTGGATACACAGGATCGGGATCACTCTCAATAACAGGATTAGGTTTAAAAGGCTCACTGGGAATCACAGTTGGCTCCCTGTACTCTACTAGGTCTGTAATGTTGAAAGTGGAGCTAATGCCTAGTTCTGGAGGTAACGCACATAGGCATTGGATCCTACTCTCTTCACCACTCTAAATGGTCCAGCTCCTCTAGCATGTAACTTTCTAACGATTCCAGGAGAAAACCGCTTAGGCCTTAACCTAATCATTACATAGTCTCTCTCAACAAAAGTTTTGACTCGTCTTTGAGAATCAGCCAACTTCTTATAAGTTTCATTACTTAAAGTTATTTTGGCATGAATTTCTTTATGCAAGTCCTTTACATGCTATGCAAGTGCATCAAGAGACTTGTGTGTGTGGGCTAATAGTGAAATCAGATCAAGTGGTGTGTGAGGCTTGTGTCCATGAACAATTTCAAAGGGACTCTAGCCTATAGACCTATTGATCGAAACATTGAATGCAATTTCAGCCCTGGACAAAATACAAATCCCAATTCCTGGTGCTCTCAATCAAACCAAAATCTGAGCCAAAGCCTAGTAAAGGGTCAAGAAAACTAAACTAGACTGACGATGCATTCCTAAAGAATGGACTTTATTACAAAGGAACCCTAAGTCTAAACCTAACAAACTAAGGCTCTCTAGGTTTGACCTTGGGTCGGAGGAGGGCATGCAGAGCATGAAAACTTATTATGGATGCCTAGTAGGTGCCATAAGGTCTTCCAGAAGTAGGTGCAAACCTAATAGGTTCTGACACGTGGTTCACTCTAAAGGCTTCAACAAAGTATACTTGGATGGTGTAAGAAGCATTGGAAGTCCTAGAGAAAGGGAGGAGATATGAGGTGGAGTCTCAAATTACCTGTTGACTAAAGGTGGTGACCTGAAGGTTTGAATGGTGATCTATGAGTGTCAACTGGTCATCCTTATGAAAGGAAAGTTTGCTACTCCCAGGAATGGATCAAGAGATGGTTCGGGAAGTAGCCTAGGACATGTGATTGCAATAGTTAAGGTTTGTTCTCTAAGCAAATAATGATCCACTTTCTCAAGAACTGGATTAGAGAATGATTCATGGGAGGGCCTACGGATGATGACCTCAAGAATTGAAATTTGACCTATGGGTGCGGAAAGGTATACTCTATAGAAGGGTAGGTCAGTCATGCGAAGGAAGGGGTCTGGGGCCATAAGGAGGACTTCTACAGGACTGGGTGAATCAATCCGCTCAAGACAAGGATGTTCACTGAGATTACGGGAGAACCTTAGTGGCTGGGCATGGGACAAGGTCCAATTGTAAGAGGCTTGATTCAGTCACCTAAGAGAGGATCTACCATAGGGTGGGCAACTTAAACAGTTCAGTGCAAAGATCTTCAATTGGTACTTGGGGAATGACTGTCATTAGAGGGTATGACTGATAGCTCGCTCGGCTAATACTATGAGTTCTTCCTGGGGGTATTTGACTAAAGGAACCTGATTCTCACAAATCTCTTGAATTTCTGAACTAGGTCCTACCACTTGGTTGCTCTCCAAGGTCTCCTCAGGTAAGGAACCAATAGTATCGATGTCACATTCTTCAAGTTCTTCCCCCCTCATATTCATCAACTAACTCAAGCCAGCATCATATACTTCCTCGATGCCATCTTCAATGGGTTTCGGGTCAGTGGTAATCGGGTCAAATGATTCTAGGCTTGTCATACCTAACCTTTCTTCCTCATTGGTAGGCTTGGGTTCTCCCTCATTAATGTCATCCTTAGGATTCTTACCACTTAGCTGTGCACAAGCCAGTCCTATGCATGGGCACTGACTAGATTTATGGCCTCTTTCTCTCCACAAAACAAACATTCTTGCGATTTAGGAACCTGGGTCACACTAGGTTTCAAGCTAGTAGAGACCTTAGTTGGGCATGGGTGTGGATCTAAATGGTTTGATCTAGAAGACATGGGTTGTTGAGTGACTGGTCTAGAATATTGTAAGGACCTCTCATAGACACGATCCACACTATAGATATCATGGTTAGCTTCCTAAGGTTATGCTTGGGATCATGGTATAAGGTCCTCCTAGGCTCCTGGCATGGATGAGGTTGGGGCCTATTAAATTTTGGATCAGGGGTCCAATTTTGATGTCTACGTTTCTCAAGTACTTGGACTCGATCCCTAAGATGGGTAAAATTCTCATGGACTTGTTCTTTACACTGGGTAACAGTAGCAGTCATATCCTGACTCAATTTGTTCATACTTTCAGTAACAGCTCTAACCATGGCCTCTATATCAGGTTGGGTTTGATCAGGTTGGTAAGGTACTCCATTCCGGGTATACATGATGATGCAAGCAAACACACAGAATGTGACTAGACTAAAGCAACTACTAGCTCACTAGACCTAGAGTCCAAACTAGGTGCCACATCAGAGTGGCAAGCTAGCCTGTAGTAACTCGGGACTTAGTCAGGCAGGTGTAAGGGGAGTGTTAGGTCCCTAATTGCCAATCCTAGACACCAATCAGTGATTGGCCAGGTAGGCGGACCAGCACACAAGCCCTTCAGAACGTAGTCCCTGAACCACCATTCTAGACACTGAGTACAAAGCACACACAAGTAACTAGACAAACTGACTCAACACTAGCCTTGACCCGACTTGTTTGATGTCCCTAGCCCACTAGGGCAAATTAAGTCTAATAAATTTTAAAGTTAGGCTTAGGATCGAATGGGGGGTGGTGGTTGTGGGCTAAGGAGAGGTTATCAACTCCCCCCTTATCTTAGATGCTCAAATGCCCTTAGGATGAGTTAGGAGATGTTCACTCAAGATAATTGAATTGCAGAACACAAAAACAGAGTTGCAGTAATTTAACTCTCAGAAATTTCATGGAAACCAATAAATCATAGGAAAATTATGTAAAATAGCTTCAATTATAGTGGTTCCAGAAAAATAAAAATCATGCAATTCGGAGTTACTTGCACTGAGAAAAATTTTTTGCAACAGGATAGTTACAGACTAAAAAACAGGTGCTTCCCCCGTTTAAAATTCCTGCTACGAAGTTGTAACCAAACGGATCCCCTACACGCCCTAGGAACACCCCGTGGAATGGGAAGAGGAGGTTTGCACCTCGCTTCGTTCCTAGGACCGGACGTCCTGGGGAGTCTACTTCGAGCAGACAAAGTAAAAAAGAGAGACACTCAAAACATGCAAGCAAGTCGAAACCCTAGACAGGGCTCTGATACCAAAAATGATGTAGAACGGAAGCTCTGATACCAAAATTGATGCAAAACAAAATATGGAATGTGAAAGCAAATTAAAATTAATGTAGTTTATTTATTTATTTATTTCAGAAGTCGGCTTTGACTCAAAGGAAAGATAAACTAATGTTGAAAGAAACTAAGAAATGACAGAAAGCACAATTAAAAGGAGTGGATTATCAGAGTAACTCAGAAGTAGGATCGCTGGGGATTGAGAAACCTCCAGACCTAGGGTTTACTCCTCTTTCAAGAAACAGACGAAGAGAGAAGAGAAGGTTTTATACCTGATTTTGATATCTCTTGTTGCTTCAATTGAAGGACACTCTCGAGCAGATTGTAGGATCCTTGGAGACGGGGTATCTTCGCAATGGATCCTCGGATTATAGTCCTATGGCAAGGTTGGCCTTCTTCTCGAACTCAGGATCTGGAAGAAGAAGAACAAAAAGAAAGAACCAGAAACTCAAGAAAGACACTGACCTGAGTACTTAATGAAGATTGTTGGATGTAGAAGTTCCGGAGATCTTGATACTGATCTGACTCTCCTTTGAACTGGCTCTGTAGTTGAAACAGTTGATCTGAACCTGGATGCTGGTGACTGGCTTCGATGTGGAAGAGAGGGGCCGTGGGATGAAGATGGAAAATTAGGGTTGGTGGTGGTGGAGTAGAGATGGGTGGACTAAGCTAGGGTTTTGGGGTTGGAGATCTCACACCTCCTCAAGGTTCCTAGGGAACCCGGATTTACTCCCTCACGGAGCTCAACACCTGAATACAAGTGTGGAAGAGAGAAACACAAAGTTGCTCACACAGAAATTGATTTCATTCATCATTTCTTAAATTCAAGAGTTACATAGAGTTGAATATATACATAACAAAGAAATAAAATTTTATACATTTCCCATGTGGGACTAATAGGACTAACCCATACTTTAGGCATCAAATTCTCTTCCCAAGACTCCTTTCATGAGTGGGCAGCCCAAAAACTCCAAGAAAACTTGAAAATCAGCTCCAAATGGCAGGTTATGGGGGTGTCTCCTAGTATCTCTCCATGAATCAAGGATTTTTCCTTCATGGTTTGGCTCATTTGGACACCTCCTAGTCTTGCTCCACAAGTTTAGGCTTCTTCCTTTCATGGCTTTGCACTTTTGGAAACTTTTGGGTGCCTCCTTGATTTTCTCCCCAAGACATGCTCTCTTCCCTTTTATAACTTGGATTTTTATAGAACATTGTGGGGCACCTCCTTGATCCTCTCTTCAAGAAAAATTCTTGCCATCCTGGCTTGGGTTTATCTGGAATGAAGTTGTCTCCTCCTTGGATTGAGGTATCTTGATGGATTTCTCCCCCAAGTGGTGCAAGAAAAAAGAACCTGCTTACTTGAGGCGTGGGGACCAAGGTACACTGGATGGAGATGTGGCAGGGAGTGTGGCACCCACTTGTAGCTGGAAAATGTGGTGCGCTATGGCAAAGGGAATGACACCTACCTGGGCCTTGGACTTGGACTGAGTCAACATGACCCAACAAAATTTGAAATGACAAAATTACAGACTCAAAATTGAGTTGATCAGGTCAACCCTTATTACAAAACCAGAAAACCCTAATTCTTCGAGCAAGGTCAATCAGAGATCCAGATGGAGCCCTGAAGTCTTCTTCTGAGTCTGGTGCCCGCACCAATCACTTCACTTTGGTGGCTCACCCTTAGACCAACGGGGAGGCTGAGGTAACCAACCGAACCATCTTACAAGGGTTCCACACTAGATTGGATGAGGCTAAGGGTTGATGGGCGGAAGAGCTCTCCAGTGTATTGTGGGCCTACCACACCACCCCGCAGATGGCAACAGGTGAGACACCCTTCAACCTTGTCTTCGATTTAGAAGCTGTGATTCCAGTGGAGGTTGGTCTACCTATGCTACGGGTAGAGCAATACAATGAGACTAAGAATCTGGCCCACCTCCTTCTCAACCTGGACCTTCTGGATAAGACAAGGGACAAAGCCCAACTCCAGATGGTGGCATATCGGCAACGAGTGGCATGCTACTACAATGCCCGCGTCAGGCCCAAGACATTCCACTCAAGCGACCTGGTCCTCAGGTGAGTAGAAGCATCCCAACCAGGGGAGTGTGGCAAGCTATCCCTAAACTAGGAAGGCCCCTACAGGGTGGTCGAGGTTCTACCAAACAGAGCCTACTACCTCGCCATGCTCAATGGTGATCGATTCCCTTGGATGTGGAACGCTAGTAATATGAGGATGTAATACCAATAATGTAAGGTTTTCTCTCAATTATTAAAGTTTTTTTTTGGTGCAACACTATCTTCCACCTATGCAGGAACTCGCCCGCCCGACTCCAAGTCTGGCAACCAAAGCCGAAAAACTCACGAAGTCTTGCACTCAAAGTTGGAAAACTTACGAAGCCCCATACCCAAGCTAAGAAACTTACGAAGCCCTACACTCAAAGCTAGAAAACTTACGAAACCTTGCACTCAAAGCTAGGAAACTTATGAAGCCCCACACTCAAAGTAGGAAAACTTACGAAGCCCCATACTTAAAGCCAAGAAACTTATAAAGTCCTGCACTCAAAGCCGGAAAACTTATGAAGCCCCGCACTCAAAGTCGGGAAATTTACGAAACCCCACACTCAAAGTCGAAAAACTTACAAAGCCCCGCACTAAAAGTCAAAAGATTCCTGAAGCCTAGCACTCAACTGCCTTACTCATAGTATGAAGATGTAAGCCAAGAAGCCTTCAAAGTCCTGCTATCTATCGCTTGACTCACAGTTCAAAAAATCAAGCCAGAACACTCTAGAAGCCATGTACTCGAGTCTACAAGACCCCAGACCAGCAGAGTAGGGATGGAGTGTTCTTAAAGTCTTCCATGCCGGTCCCAAGATTCCATAATTAGCTTAGGATGGCCAAGACATAGAGAGGCTTGCACATGGCCACCATGGAGCCTATCTTTCTATCATGCAAAAGATAGAAGAGCTGAAAGAAGAAAAGAGCAAGACAAAGCTCCCTAACAGGGAGCAAGTCCTTTGCATCCTAAGCAAGGCTTGTCCTTTATTATAGAAGTAAGACTTTTACAACTTGGAAGATCCCTTGAAAATGCTTCAAAGTATGTCAAGACAAAAAAGAAGAGAGAGATAGAAGAAAAGAAAGAAGACATATCAGTTGGAAAGAAAAATTGTATCATTTATTATTCATTGAAGTATTCTTTATATCAATCAAGGCTCCCGACAGGCCGGGAAGCCATTCAATGAACTCAAGCACAAAAAAGAAGAAGAAGAAGAAGCATTCGATAATTAAAGGGATAATTTCTTAGTTGATCAAAATATTTTTACAAAGTAAAGACTCCCGATAGGCTGGGAAGTCTTTCAAAGTTAGTTACAAAAAGAAAGAAAAAATTCAGGCTTCGATCATCGACTCCTTCCTCGGTCAATGACCAACTCCCTTGACACCGGTGCAGCATCGGACTAGGGGGCACCTGGGGCAGCAGCTCTGGCCTTGACCACTGCCCTGGACTTCGACTTTAGCTTCGGCTCCTTTTCGACTGTAGGTTCTCTTGGTGCCCCATGAATAGGCAGCTCGTGCCGGATGTTGTCCAACCCTTTCAGCTGGAAGAGGCAGATGCCCTTACCCTTGAAGTTGTTGAACCTCTTGTGGTAGGAGTCCAAGATGGCTTCGGCAACCTCATCCTTGAAGGCTTCGGATTTCTTGAAACGAGGGATGGCCTCGACGGCTTCCTTCTTTGCTACCTCCATCAATGCCACGGCCATCGTGGCCTTCTCTAAGTTCATCGCAGTCTAGGATGCTTCCTCCTCAAGCTGCACTTGGAGGGTTTGAGTCTTCCCCTTCAGGTGGGCCACCTCCATCGCAGAGCTCGCTTCCTTCTCTGCCAAATGGAGGGTCTTCCCCCTCTCTACCTTTAATGCTCCATCGAGCTTGGCAGATCTCTTCTCCAGCTCTGTCGCCCTTGCCTAGGAGCTGGCCAACTAGTCCTGGAGGGCCTTCACTTGACCCTCCAGTTCTTGAGCCCAGGGGGCCTGAGTGTGGGCTTCATCTTGCTCCTTGAAGAGCCAGTAGTGCCACTTCATCAGCCCCTAGCAGGAATCTCGAAGGAGCTGGACGTCGGCGACCATCTGCATGAAGACTGTTAGTTAGTGCCTCCATGGGCAGAAGAGGAAAATGGAGCGGTTAAGAAGGTGACTTACCGAAAGGAGCTGAGAGAACATGTTAGTGACCACGTCCGCCAGTTATCGAGCACTCTTCTCTTAGCGGTCCTATGGCTGAATGAGGGCATTGAGGATTTCTTCCACCAACTTGCCATCCTTCGTCAGCATCATATCCCGGGGTAGGTAAAGGACGGACACCTTCTTCATCCTTGGCTTCGGTATCGTGGATGGCTTCGAGGACTTAAGTGTGGCTAATGGCAGAGGCACAACGGTAGCAGGCTGGCCACTGGAGGCTCTATCTCTAGGCGATGGGGCCAGTCTTCCTGTGGTGGTGTCCCCCACCACCTCCACTACCTCTGGCTAGGGCGGAGCTTCAGTTCGTGGAGGGGCCATCAGGGCTGTTGGCATGGCCCCCTTCGTAGGCCTGGCATCGCTCCTGGGCCTGCGAGCTGAAGGCTGGGCCACTGGCCCAGGTGTGGCCAATGCGGGAGTGGGCCCCTTTTGGTGAGCTCCTCATCGAGCCTCCACCCCGGCTCCTCCCTGATGCGACATGATGATGAGAATGCAATCTAAATGATGAATTGAGAAATGAGAGCAATGAAGCCTATTAACAGGTACTAAATTTCAGATCATAAGTATTAAGGTAAAGCTATGGAAGGAGCACGGAAATGTGGAACTACGTCGCGATGTAGTTATTTAAATCCTAGAGAAGATTAGGGCTAATGATTATGGAATATTAAACCTAGGAAAACTGTCTTCAATAACCCAGACTCAAGAATATTAGAAGGGAATTGTTACCATGATAAGCACTCCTTGTTGTGGTGTAGATTCGTTGAAGCAATCAAATAAACAAGCCCTAGATGAAAAGATGACTCTTTCATCGAAACAAGTTCTCACCATACTTGATCTGATGGCAATGACCCCCTTCTTGAACTCCGGATCGTAGAAGAAACCCTACGCAATGAAGGAATTAGGATTAAGCTGATTTGAAGGAATACCAAATCAAAGTAGGAGGAAGGAATTAAGAAAACAAGTGGTCATTGAGGGAAGATGGGATCCTTGGAGAAGTCGTTGGCTTGGGAGGTAGAAGATCACACGCCAAGATTGAACACAACCACACTACAAAACACTTGCTTCATAGAAAAACTACTCCTTCTTGTTTCATCATCCAAAAACTCTCCCTTTACCATGGGCATACAAGAGGCTTTTATTGGCCTTTCAATCAATTTGAAATTCCCCATATCATGGAGAAATATTAGGGGGGGTTACATGAAATGTGGAGGATTTGGTGGAGGGGTTACATGGAATGTGGAGGATTTGAATCCTTGGTCCCCACTTGAAGTTGGCACCTCTTGGTGATTACTTGGCAAGGTGAGTTGGCATGGTGAGGTCCCCACTTTGAAGTTGTTTTGATGTGGCACCACTTGGTGATGACTTGGTAAAGTGAGTTGGCATGGCGAGGTGGTTTCCAAATCCAATGATGTGGCAAGGTGAAATGGCATGGTGACATGGGCATCCTTCTCAATGGCACCCCTTGGAGATGACTTGGCAAAAAGGTGATGTGGCATTCTTTGGTGATGAGTTGGCATAGGTGGTTCATGATGATGTGGTGCTCCAAGTAAAGCTGGCCTGGCCCAATTTCAAGTAGCTCTTGAACTTGACTCAGTATAAAGCCTAATTGACTCTAATTGAACTTTAAAATCCCAAAAGAAAATAAAACAGGACTCAATAAACATACAGGACTCATACGAGACTTGAGTTCCTAGTCTCAATCCATCAAAAAACTTGGTATTAGTTGAAGCTTCTTTCTGAACCTGGTGCCCCCACCACTCCCGGGCCTTCTTTGCAGGCTCTCCTTTGGGCCCCATAAAAGCATCCCTCTTTTTGGACATGCTGAGGAGCTCTCCCATGGTGACTTCATCCCTGCAAGATAAAAGAAACTGGTTAGTCTTTTATTAAAGCCGAATCAACCTGGAAGAAAGAGAAGCCTGACAGCGAGCCTTACCCTGAGATTGGGCCTGGCTAACCCTTGCATCGACGATGTTCTGCTCGGTCAATAGGTCCTGAAGAGCCGGGATCTTAGAAGTGATGAGCCGGTCATACAGTTCCTTGTCGGCTAGCTCGACTACAAACTGCTGGTTGGGGGAGCAGTCTGGGTCACTCCAAACCCAGTCCACCCCTTCAACCGAGGCGAACATAAATATGTTCTTCCATCCCTTGATGAAAGAGGGCAGGTCAAGCTTGATGGCCCCTAGGTGGGGGGCCATGAACCACAACCCATTGTCAACTGGGTGGCGCTTAAGGGTGAACAAGACCCTAAAAAGAGAGAAATGACAATGAAATAGAAAATGATCTTGACGACATTGGGAGCGAGTTTGGCGGGACCATGCGATAATTGCTCAGAAAGAAAGAAAGAAGGGGTGAAGAGGAAGATGGAGGTCTTCGAAAAAAAATCGTTGTACAAGGCAATCCAGCCCGAGCTACTGGAAGTGACCCGCTCCTCCGGTCCCAAGACTGAGAGTTGGATCGAATCAGGGATCCCATATGCCCTCCAAATATAGAGGAGGTCCTCACCGGTCCTCACCGAAGCAATGCCAACGGGACTGGCTGACTCCCTGATGGGAAGAGAAGGAGAAGGAAGAGGGGGAGGAGCCACAGGGGGTCCTGTGACAATCCCCATCTGGCAGGGACCCTGTAGGCCACTACAGGGACTTCTCCTCCTCACTATCCAAGGAAGGAGGCCTCAGACAAGATGGCCCTACCTCACTAGTGTAATCTAGGCAGTGGTGCCCTCTGTCAAAAGAACTCATGAAGAATAAAGAAGAGAATGACAAAGAGAAGACAAGAACCTAAAGACTCTACAGAAGCTCTCCTTTAGCATAGGTCGAAGAAGAAGAATAGGAGATGGAAAAGAAGAAGAAAGAGAAAGAAAGGAGAAGGGGCTAACCTGCTAAAGACTTTAGATGCTGGATCAAGAAGACTGAGGAATAGAGGGACTCTACAGAAATGACTTATCTCCCCTGCTCAAAAAACCCTTAAGGGAGAGAGGACGAGTCCCTTTCAAAAAGCCTGCAGCCCCGTCGCCTTGTACCAGTTGAAGGAGTGCGACCTTTCCCCTCCTTAACCAACAAGGGTCTGCCACGTGTCGAGATCCGATGGAGTCGACGCCTCGATTCGGAGGTGGATGCTTTGGTTCGGAGGTGGATGCTTCAGTTCGGGCATAGCATTTATGGCCTCCTTTTAGAAGGGCTGACGTGGCATCGCTTTGTTGGTACGGAAACATGATCTCTGGGGCATCTTCACTCGAGGAATTTGTGGCATAGGGAGGCATTCCCCTCCACATCGGCATGATCATTACTTCTCTTTGCCCCAAGCGCCACATCTTTAACTGGGCTCGAGAGTGGGGGGCACTTGATGTAGCATTACCGCTGATGTGAAACCCATGACTGTACCAGTTGGAAGCCACGCTGGTGGATGTGCCACCTGGAAGCGACGACTGAATGTAGAGCCGGAGTCAAGCCGCCCTGGTGCTTAGAGCGCGCTCCTGCCTTCCGAAGTGGAGCCCCGATCAAGGTCAGCTCCATCTGCGGTCGAGCTCTTGGTCAAGATTATGCTCTCGCTTTCTGAGATCAAGCTCCCGAGATAGAGCTCCCTCATCCTGCCGAGGTCAAGCCTCTGATCGAGATCAGCTCCCATCCAGGGTCGAGCTCTCGATTGAGGTTGTGCTCTTGCTTCCTGGGATTGAGCTCTCAAGATAGAGCTCCCCCATCCTGCCGAGGTTGAGTCCTCGGTTGAGGTCAGCTCCCATCTAGGGTTGAGCTCCTGATCGAGGTTGTGCTCCCGCTTCTTGGGGTTAAGCTCCTGAGATAGAGGTCCCCCATCCTGTCGATGTTGAGTCCCCGATCGAGGTCAACTCTCATATGAGGTCGAGCTCCCGGTCGAGGTTGTGCTCCTGCTTCTCGAGGTCGAGATTTCAAGATAGAGCTCTGATGGGGACATCTCAGGCACGGATCTTGGAGCAAGCATAATTCTTGGAGTGGCAGAGATCTTGAAGCATTTTTGGAATAAATTTATTTAGGATTTATCTTTTGTTTAAAATTTGAATTAGGATTTGGTTGGTTAGGATTGATATTGATATATGGATAGGCTTATCTTATCCTATCTTAGAATTTGATTCGTTCTTATCTTTTTATCTTGTATTCAAATTCAAATGAGGGTTGGAAAATCTATAAATACCACCCTCAGCCTTTTGTAAGGAGGGAGGATGGATGAATAAAATTTCTATTGTTCTATGTGAAGGATCTGTGTGATCCTAGGGAATCAGTATGATCCCTTCTCCATCTTCCCAGGGTTTCTGTGTGATCCCTGATTTTGGGCATCTGTGTGAGCCCAAGGCATCTATGTGAGTCCCTTTGCTATGTGCTTGTTCTTCTAGGGCATCTGTGTGAGCCCCTTTGCTATGTGCTTGTTCTTCTTGGGGAATCTATGTGAACCCCAGTATTTTTCTTAACCCTGCACCCTCTTCTTTCCTCCTTCTTTGCAAATCCTAATCTCTGGTGACTTTCATGCTCGCCAGCGATCCAGTCCAATCCTTGTCCCGCATCAAATGGTATCAGAGCTAAAGGATTAGGATTTTTCAGTTCCATCAACCTCGCTTAGCTTGATTCGACGGAGTCGAGTTCACCCCACCGTAGGAGAATGATGGGGACATCTCAAGCACGGATCTTGGAGCAAGCATAATTCTTGGAGTGGCAGAGATCTTGAAGCATTTTTGGAATAAATTTATTTAGGATTTATCTTTTGTTTAAAATTTGAATTAGGATTTGGTTGGTTAGGATTGATATTGATATATGGATAGGCTTATCTTATCCTATCTTATATTAGAATTTGATTCATTCTTATCTTTTTATCTTGTATTCAAATTCAAATGAGGGTTGGAAAATCTATAAATACCACCCTCAGCCTTTTGTAAGGAGGGAGGATGGATGAATAAAATTTCTATTGTTCTGTGTGAAGGATCTGTGTGATCCTAGGGAATTAGTATGATCCCTTCTCCATTTTCCCAGGGTTCTGTGTGATCCCTGATTTTGGGCATCTGTGTGAGCCCAAGGCATCTATGTGAGTCCCTTTGCTATGTGCTTGTTCTTCTAGGGCATCTGTGTGAGCCCCTTTGCTATGTGCTTGTTCTTCTTGGGGAATCTATGTGAACCCCAGTATTTTTCTTAACCCTGCACCCTCTTCTTTCCTTTTTCTTTGCAAATCCTAATCTCTGGTGACTTTCATGCTCGCCTGCGATCCAGTCCAATCCTTGTCCCGCATCAAGCTCCCCCATTTTATCGAGGTCGAGCTCCCAGCCGAGGTCAGCTCCCATCCGGGGTTGAGCTCCCCAGCCGAGGTCAGCTCCCATCCGGGGTTGAGCTCCTAGCCAAGGTCGTGCTCCCTCTTCCTAAGGTCGATCTTTGAGATAGAGCTCCCCCATTCCCACCAAGATTGAAGTTCCCACCAGAAGCAAAAGGGAGGAGGATTAGCAAAAATTTAGACTATGGCATGGAAGCTCCCAGCTACCTACAACTTCCCGGAGGTGGCACATGCCCTGCCAGAAAATTTAAGCCCTGCAACATGCCATCCGTACACTCTGCACAATGCATGCTCCACCAGGCTCTAGGCCCTGTAGCGTGCCACCATGTCAATGACCGTGTAACCAGAGGCTCCGGCCCTCGTGACACAGAACTTGCACCTCCTCCAAGAGGAGTATTCCATTAAGGTCACAGGCCCTGCAACACTCCGATGTTCCCTCCTAGAATAGAAATGCCCCACCATGGCTCGAGGCTCAACGGCATGGTGCCGCCCCTCCCACGGGAAACTCACCACTAGAGGGACAAGTCTGTACTACACCGGTGAACACCCCTATTAGAAGGATCTCCTTCCAAGGACCGGTTCAATAGGGAGGAGGTTACAGATAAAGGAAGACCCCTCCAGAAAGAGATACTAGGAAAGGGACATCTCAGTGAAGCCCCATACTTGATCTAGGCCATCCTTCTCATATAAAATGAAAGAAAGGACCCTCGAGGGGGGAGAGAGGCAATTAGTAAGAGTCAGAGAGCAATCAGGAAAGGAACCAGCTAAGAAAACCTCCCAGCTCTCTGATCTCCACTTCATCTTGTCTTTCCATTTCTTACACTCATCTTTCATCATCTACGTGGAGAGATCCCAAGCTCTCAATTATAGAGGTTCTGTTTTCTTTGATCATCCCCAACTGACTTGATCATCAGAGTGTCCCCACTAGAATCCCAGCCTAGGTCTATTCTCTTTTGCAGGTCATGCTGGTCCTGAAGCTGACCGGGAAAGAGGACTAAGCACCCAATAGGAGCCCGATGAGTCCGCAACATATCAGAGCTACAAGCCACGATGATCCAGTCAGCAACAGTATCATTGGCCCACCATGTAATAAAATACTATGGACATGGTCAGAAAGTACAATCGATGATTGTTGTCATATGCAATCAAAGATAAATCTCTAACTCCAAACTATGAGACAGCGATGAGTCAGGTTTGTATCCACGAGGAGTGTGAGTTGAGTTATATTTAAGTAAAATATTAAGAGATAAAAAAAAGATTTGTTGATTGCTTAAAATAAAATGAAACTAATAAGTAATAACAAAGTAAAGGAAAATACTAAGTGATACTGGATTCAAATATGATAGAAGTAACTTGGGATTTTGCTTGGATACTTGGCAAACAGCAGGTATTCTCTTACTATGGAATCGATCCATATACCACCTATAAAGATATAGCCTATCAAATGAGAGCACAGTTCATACTTATTGGATTATAGTCCATCCCTCTAGAGTATAAGCTAGTCAAGATAAGGTGCATACAAGATTCAAGGAATCCTACTTAAAGAAAATCTATCTCAAGGGTACAAACTGTATCCTTAGATCATGACTTGTCTCAAGAGTATAGATTATTCTAATTAGGAATTAAAATGAAAAGCATATGAAAAAACATAGAAGCAAAAGCAAAATTTAATTTCATAGTGAAAAGAAGTACAAAAGATGTAACAATAAAAGTAAATACTTCCTGCTACAAGTATCACAGGATTTTTTCAAGATGGTGGGGGTTTAGCCTTCCATGAAGTAGATTTTTGCCATCATCTTTATGCTGAAACAAACCCCAGGTAGCAACTTGGAAAAGAGAAAAGTATATGAGAAGTGGAGCAGGGTTGTGATGGGATGATGGTTTGTGATGAGGGAAGGTGGATGGTGTGAAGGCTAGCTAGGGTTTATGGAAGTTATGAGAGATTGAAGGCTATAAAAGATTGAAGACTATGGAGGCTAGAGAGGTGTGGAGAAGGAAGATGATGGTGGCATGGAAGCTAGGCTTGATACCCCTAGGAGGGGGTGGTACAAGAGTTTAAATAGATGCTTCTAAGGTTTCATAAGGAGGGGCACCATTAATCGCATCCTTTGGATCATTTGTGGTGGTTTTCTAGCCTTAGATAAGTCTTTGAATTTGCATAAAGAGGCATCTTGAAATCTTAGCCATGAGATCTTTCTTGAATGCTCAAGAGTCCTTGATTAGAGTATTGCTTTTTCTTTTTGATCCATGAGAAATGTGGCACCTAGCATTGTGGCCCTTGGATCTTCATAGTTGGCACCCCAAGACTTGCTAGCTTTGGTTGATACCCTGTTTGTTCCTCTTGCTTGTTTTGGCCTCTCAATCATCTACCTACTTAGGCAAGGGCATGTACTTACTTAGGGTGGCTTGTAGCTACTTGTGGCAAGCTTATGGTAGCTTGTGATAGGCTCATGATGGCTTGTGATTACTACCAACTTTTCCATTTATACTTTTATTACCTTGGATTCGAGCTTGGCTGCATTAGTTGGGTTAAGTTCTTGCAATTATTAGGCTGAGTGCAATACCTAAAATAAAATATAAAAATATTGAATTCTAATTCATAAATGTTAATTAATAAAATATTTAATACTTCAAGTACCTAAATTATGTGTTCATCAACTAGTGTCAATGATACTCCAATGTATAATAACAACCGATTGCCCTGCTAGCTCCAATCAGCATGCCGTGGCCCTTTGTCCAATGGGGATGGATATACTTTGTCCTTTCTCTCAAGCTTTGGAAAGCGAAAGTTCTTACTTGTGGCCATAGACTACTTTACAAAATGGGTGGAAGCCGAACCTCTTGCCAAAATTACAAAAGCCTGGGTAAAAGATTTCATCTAAAAATCTATCAGCTGCTGCTTTAATCCTCTGAGAGTTATCATCAAAGATAATAGTCAGCAATTCAATGACTTTAAAATGGCAAAATTTTGTAGGGACTTTGATATTATGCACTATTTTACCTCTATCAGCCACTCCCATGCTAATGGGGAGGTGAAGGCTACTAATATAACTCTTTTGTAGGGTTAAAGACTTGACTTGATCAAGCGAAAGGGGCATGGCCCAACGAACTATACCATTCCTTTGGGCTTATTGGACCACGTAGAGAGTCCTAATGGACAAAATTCCCTTCAACCTTGCCTTTGGGACTGAGGCAGTGATCCTGCTAGAGCTAGGCCTCCTCTTCAGGTGGAGAATTTTAATAAAAATGATAACTCAGAATAGCTAAGGGAAAACCTAGACCTACTAGATTAGGTTCAAGAATGGCGACAATGAGAATGGCAGCCTATCATAAAGGGTCACTCGATATCACAATATGGGGTTCGAGACATGTTTTTCCAGGTTGGAGACCTCATACTATGGTGAGCTGAAGTATCTTATCCAACCAACCAAGGAAAGTTCTCTTCAAATTGGAAAGGCCCATACTGAGTGGAGGTAGTCATTCGATTTGGGATGTATCTCTTTACACAACTAGATGGAACAACCTTATCTTGTCCCTGGAATTCAGAAAACCTTAAAATATACTATCAATAATGCAATCTTTTTTACTTTTTAATAAAAAGGATTTGTGATTGAGATGACATGCATTCTTATTAATAAATAGGAAGCAGAAGGCACCTTTGATTAGCATTTAAATCAATGGCCTTTGATCAACCCTGGCTCCAAAATGGCCTTTGATCGGCCTGAACCTTAATGGCCTACCAATAGTCTGTAGAAGGTACCTTTGATCAGTGTGTTAAATTCAACAACTTTTGATCGGTCCTAGATCCAAAATAGTCTTTGATTGGCCCGAGCCTTGATTGCCTACCAATGACCCATAGAAGGTGCCTTTGATCGGCATTTAATTCAATGACCTTTGATTAGCCCTAGCTCCAAAATGGCTTTTGATTAGTCCAAGTCTCAATGGACTACCAATACCCTATAGAAGGCACCTTTGATTGGAATTTAATTTAACAATCTTTAATTGACCATAGATGCAAAATGATCTTTGATTGGCTCGAGCCTCAATGGCCCACCAATGGCCCATAAAAGGTGCCTTAGATCAGTATTTAATTCAATGACCTTTAATCAGCCTTGGCTCTAAAATGGCCTTTGATCAGCCTGAGCCTCAATGACCTACAATGGTCTATAGAAGGTACCTTTGATCGGTATGTAATTCAATAGCCTTTGATCAGCTCTAGCTCCAAAATGATCTTTGATCGGCTTGAGCCTCAATGGCCTACCAATGGCCTATAGAATGTGCCTTTGATCTGTATTTAATTCAATGATCTTTGATCAACCCTAGCTCCAAAATAGTCTTTGGTCAATCTGAGCCTCAATGCCCTATCAATGGCCCATAGAAGGTACCTTTGATCGGCATTTAATTCAATAATCTCAGACAACCATGCCTCCAAAATAATCTTTGATCGATCGAAGCCTCAATAACCTACCAATAGCTTGTAAAAGATATCTTTGATTAGTGTTTAATCTGATGATCTCAAATTGACCCTGAAAGCTTTGGCAGCCTAACTTCGATCATGGCTCAAAAATACTAGGAATGGTTGTTATATCTTTGTTTTCTAGTAAATAATCAGCATCAGGATCCTTCTCTTAGGCACTATGCAAATTATTCAAATGCTACACCATTAAAGTACTAAGGGCTAACTAATAGGTCGCTAGTCTTTGCTTAAAAAATTGAAGGTCAAGCAGGCAGGGTCAATGAAGACCCTTGATTGGATAAGGGTGAGTAGCGGTCAGTGCTCAACCATGACTGACTTAAGCAAAGGCCATCAATGGTAAAATGCCCTGTTGAGAGGGTCCAACTGACCAAGGAAGATGCTGGTTTCTCAGTGAATAGATGGACAGACAAAGGGATCATTCATCGGGCATATGATCTCGAATCATTGAAGAATGCTAAATGGAAGTATGCAATAAAATAAAGAACAATCAATTATAGGATAAAAAAAAAAAATCATTAATATTTCAAAAAGAGGTTGAAGGCTGTTACAAAATTGTCTACATGCAAGCAGACAAACTATTTACAAAAGATATAGAAATAAAGTATACTTCAGGCAGTTGGTGGAGGAGGATCCACGTAACTCAAAGGACCAACAGCATCTTTGAGCCCGGGAGTAGACTCATCAATGATTCCTTTGACTTCACATCAAGGAATGCCAAATCGAGGCACAGAAAGTAGATCACCACTTTGGATCGAATCTCATTTTTCTCGATAAGATAGGTTATGGTGGCATATTGCATTTGATCATTATGGCATTCTTTAGCGGCTTTGTAAGCCACCATGCCTTCTCGTGCTGCCATCACTACCTGTGACTTGGCCTTAGACAATTTGTAGTGTACATTAGCAAGTGCACCGCTTAGCTCCTTCTCTTTCTCCTCCACCTACAACCACTTTTTCTTCTCCAACATGAGCTCCTAATTTAGATGATCAACCTCGGCCTCTACCGAGGACTTGGTAGCCTTGGCGATGCCAACATGGGCCTGAAGCACTACCGCCTTCTTTTCCAACTCTCTAGCATGGCCCTATAGCTTAAAATAATCATTGACATAGTGGGCCATCTACAAAGGAGAGCGCATCAATAAATAATTGAAATAAATTGAACTACAATCTAAGGCAAGCAGAGATCATTATGTGGAGATAATTTTGAACCACCCCTTATCGACGGTGAATGGACTACTCCTCGATGAGCTTCTTAGCATCATCGGCAAGGAGAATACTTTTGAATAACTCCCAGGTGGTACACCAATCATCTATGGTGGTGCCTTCATGTCGGACAGTGGGGGAGCCTTGCCCTTCGAACCCTCAGACTAGGGGGTAGGCGAGGAATCCCCACCATAGAAGATAATGTCCCGATCTTAGGGTCAAGTGGTGCGGGCACCAGGCTCAGGAAGAGGCTTCAGCTAATGCCAAGTTCTTTATGGATAGAAGACTAGAAATTTAAGTCCTATAATAAGTCTATGAGTCCTGTATTTATTTTTTTGAATAATTGAGTCCTGTTTTATTTTAATTTGGGTCCAATTAGAGTTAAATTGGCTTTGTATTGAGTCGGGTTCAAGATCTACTTGCATTGGGCATCAATTAAGCAAGAATGAGTGCAACCAACTTCACCAACTACTTGGAGCACCACATCATCAAAGCACCATGCCACCTTGGAAGACAAGTCATGCCAACTTGGAGGATAAATCATGCCACATCACCAAGACACATCAACCATGAATTTTCAAATTTGAATGAAGCTCCACTCTTTATGGGTGCCCACCTTGTAATTAGGAGATTTAAATTTGAATAGGCCACTCCTATCTTCATGGGACACCCCTTGATTTTCTCCATGAAAAGTGTTGCATTTTGAATTTGAAAAGGAGCTTAAGGTTTATAAAAGCTCCTAGAATTCTCTTGTAATGGAAATGATGAATGAAATAAAAAATTTTTTCTAAGAAAGCTTTTTTCCTTTGCTAGCCAAAGACCCTTGAGAGAAGGTAGGTGTGAGACCTAGGATACTTAACCAAACAAGCTACTAGTCCCTTTTCCAATCCCATTCGGCCACCCTTGAAGAATCCTCTTCAAGCCTCTCCAATTTCAACCTTCCCATCTTCCAAAAGAGGTCATCTATAATGGAGTTCTCCACGCCAACAATTGAAGATGATTCACGCAAAGGATGCCAAAGGAGATCTACTTAAAGCCAAATCTAAACCATTTCTTCCATTCCTAATTTCCTCTTCCATTTCTCCATTCTTCCACCTAAATCTTTTAATTTACTATGTATCTATGCAGGATCCCCGGTCTCCTAGTTTTCAAGGTGAAGGTCTACTATGCCAAGGAATCATAAACAAGGTGCCTTTAGATCTATAGTAACTCCTTGCTATTCTTAGTACTTCATCTTGAGTGTCCCTTTTCTGAATTTCAGATTATTAATAGCCAGATAGCCATCTTTATAATATTCTTTCAGATCTGAAATTGGAAGTAGGCTAGCCCTAACCTGTGGGTTTTCCTAACCACGAAGATCCCTTCTTAATTACTTTGAGAGATTCTTTTCTAGTCTAGTTCTTTTCCTTATGTTCCTTTCATATAATTCTATTTCTTTTACGTAGAATAGCTACATGTTTATCTATTTCATTTTCATTTAGTCTATCTAATTCTTCAAATGCATCATTCGATACATGTCCCCCATCATCAAGTGTCAGTGGTCACCATGCAACAGCAGCAATCGATGGAGCATCTGAGGGCATAGTGATGACTACCCCATCGCCCTAGGGCCAGCCTCATCCCTGGGGATAGCATTGGCAAGTGGGGGCTGGTGGGTGTTGAATTGGACCTTCTTCGACTTCGGTGCTGAAGCAACCTAGATAGTTGGTCCGGACCTTGCCATCCGCTTCACCTCCTTCAGTATTGAGGGGTCCATATTTGCAAAAAGAAAATCTTTGTTAGAAGTGCAAAAACAAAAATCTTGTAAAAAGAAGAAAGGCAAGCATCGAAACCCTTTCTCCCACCTCTCGGTTGCAACTAGCTTATGCCTACTTCAAAGAGGTTCTTGTCAGATAGTAGGACCCTCAGCATGGGGATTTCAAAGTGGAAAAGGGTTTCATGTTGCACTTCCTCCTCTTCACTTAAGCTGGGGCCTTGCATCACTGGAAGCTGAGAGATCCCCTATAATTCAAATTTCTAGTCCACTGATGCGTGCTTCATAAAAGAAAAGCACTCCTTCCAGTGATGAATAGAGGAAGGAGTGCCTCGAATAAGAGGGTTGATCCCCAGCTTCCTCTGGGGATAGATATACCTCCACTTGAAGATGCGAGGGTGCTTCCTAAAGTTGAAAAAAGGTCAAAAAAGATTTGTGGTCAGCTCAATACCTGCTAAAAGGTAAATCATCATGAAGTCGCATATGTATCACCAAGAGTTCAGTACAATTATACACTGAGATATTTCAAAAAATTAAAGAATTTCGCTGAAAAGGTAAAAAAGGGAGAACCATATCCCAGTTCAAAGGTACTCTTAATAAAGAGTGATGTGGCCCAGGAGAGGATTGTAGACTCAGTCAGTAGCTAGTAGGACTTTAAGCCAAACTTGAATGGGATATGGTATTGATCTCCAAGCCGACCCAGATCCGCTTCTATGAGTTTGGATTGGAAGTTACTAAGAAGAAATTCCTCCTAGTCTGAATGCTTGGGCTCTAGGAGAACCACCAGAGCTTCAACCGAAGTAGTAACTTCGATCAAATCCTACTTTGAAGGCTAAGAACTAGCTGAATCGAAAGACCCATGAAGAATTTTTTAGAGTTTCCTTGAACATGCATCAATGTACAAAGTAGAATAAATTAAAAATTAATTGTAAATCACTCCAAGATTTAATCTATGGAATTTATGTTTCAAGAAAAACTTGAGCAATATCATCCTTGCAATGGAATAGGATTCAAAATAGATTTTGTGATGGAAGAAAAACTAGAAGAATATCATATCTACTTGCATACTTTTCATCACTCGATGATCTTCAAACTAAGTTTTTCTTGAAGCCATGAACGTACCAGCCTCTAAGTATTCCCCAGAGCCATAGATTGATATGAAAACCCAGCTTCACTAGGGTACTAGCTCCCTTGTAGAAGCTTTCTCATGCTTGCTGAATTCTTTGAAAGGTTGTGCATTCAACTCATTTGAATGCATATAGGAAGAAGAATCTGCATGGCCTAACCCTTGAGCATGGTGAAGAGGAAGAGAGGGAGGAGAGGAGCTACCCAAAAGCAAGACTACCTCAAAAAATTTTGTAAAAATTTTTGTTCTCAAATTCTGTGTTCAAGATCACTTATTTATAGGTAGACAAAACCCTAGAACACATGTCCAAAACCAGAACTCATGTCCAAAACTCAATAGGAGTCCAACTCCTATTCCATGCCTACTAGGGACACCTACTATTCCTTTTTAACATAGGAAAGGTTTGCATGCTAAAATATGGTGCAAAATCTCAAATAGCGAGCATAGGGAATCCTTCTTAAGTAAGTCATTTGGAGTCCAACTCCAAGTAGGGAACCCTTTTACTAGTCAAAGCCTAATTGAATTAGGATTAGAGATTTAAATCTTTTGACCAGTCAAAAATCCAAATGAGAAGGACTCTCCTTCTCTTGGGTGTGGAGATTCTTTGGGCATGATTCCCTTTTATGTGAAATCCTCTTGGACACCAAATATGGAGTACCCCTTCCTTTCTCATGCACACTTCTCCCTAGCACGAAAAACTCTCTCACACCATTCTTCCTTGGGCATTCCTCATTTGATTGGGTCAAAGACCAAGCAATGTGGGACTCCAACCTTATTTACATTTCAGATCTGATATGCAATTGGATGAAGTTAAACTCAATCATGGATTTGATCAAATTAAATCCAATTTAACTTGATCTAAACCTAGCTTAATCATTTGATTCATTCTAATTAAACCAAATGATCTAATTAGCAACAATTGTATGGCCAATTTAATCATGTGAACAGTCGCAACTCCTAATGTGTGTGATCCCATAAGTTCTATTCAGTTTAATAGTGAGACATATTATGATCTCTATCACATATTATTGAAACTCCTTTCAGTGGATTAAAACATTTTCAATTCTTCTTAATAAAGACATTGATCATCAAGAAAATCCTCGAGTCCAACAATCTAGCATTAATGCCAAGTAGCATATAATAATAACTCAGATGAACAAAAGATGAACTTCTAGGTACAGTTACCATGTGTTGCTGCCTAGAATGTCATGGCTTGTAGCTGGAGATGGCTTCGGACCGTGCCTCGTCGCTCAAGATCTTGCTCGGTCGTCCAGAACCTGCAAAAATGAGAAGACCCGAGCCGATGATCTTGGCGAAGGCATTCCAACATTCAAGTCAGTGGCGATCCAGGGAAATAGGTCCTCCTAGTCGAGTCTCACAGGTGGACTCCATGCTAGGAGGAGAAATCTGTGAAGTGAGAGAGTGTGAGTGGGTCAAGAGCAGAGCATGGGAATGGCAGCAAAGGAGAGCCTGAGCTGGGTGGCTGTGTCCATCAAGGCCCTTCCTGTGGGTCTCCGGTAGCCTGGAGCAGTGGCCTTCCTGTGTGTTGCCCTCCTCTTGCCCGTGTGTTTTCTCTCTTGTGACCTGACTTACATTTTTCTGGGAACCTTGGAGAGGTCTTTTTAAGCAGGATGGCCATTGGATGGCTGCCTCGATATCCTCCCGTTGGTGATGCGATGTTCCTTGCCATGTGGGAGGCGTCTTTCCTCATTTGTGATAGAGAACATCATCGCGTGCTCTGGCCATCCTTATAGTCGCTCCATTTTGGAAAACCTGACAGAGCCTCGATCGAGGGGCAACCACCTCTTGGGTTTGAACCTTTTGAGTTGACTTCCTCTTTTAGGATGACACAGATGGTTGGTAGAGGGCGCAGTGCCTCGATCGGGGGACCCCTTTCATTTTGGTTCAAGTGGTAGCTGGGATAATTATCGTGGCCTGGCGGACATCCCTCCATGGTCCTTGGTGATGGGGACCGAGAGTCTATTTTATTTTATTTTATTTTTTTTGAGTCCATTAGTCCTGAGTCACTTGTACTAAAGTGAGCCAATTGAGTCTTGTAATAAAGTGAGACAACTAAGTCTAGTTGAGTTCACTTAGTCGAGTCCAGTCTTTTAGTCCAGTCAAGTCTAATTGAGTCAATGTAGTTTTCTTTCAGGTCATGTACAAGAGAAGAGTTTGCAGCCAAGAGATTCACTAGGCCCCCCTAACCAGAGCTGGCCTTCATGCAGCTGGGCCCTTTCATGCCACCAAGCCCGTAAGAGAGAGCTCCAGTCCAAGACAAAGTCCCACTGTTGATAGGTCCACCAGGGTTTCTCGGCCCACAAGTCAGGGTTTCTTAGACCTCAAGTCATGTATCCTGGGGTGAATCTATAAATACCAGCCCTGATGTAGGACAGTTACGATGTGGTGTAGGATGATTCAATTTTAGCCTAGATGATTTAGAGAGCAATGATCATAGTAAAGCAACTAACATAATAGATTGAAGAGTAAAAAAGGTAATTAACCACTTACCCGCAATCCGCTCCGCAAGCTATGAAGAATAAGGACCCGATGGCTAGGAAACCATCTAAGATCAGGCTATTACATGCTTCAATTACCAAATCTAATGAGAAAAGGATTGGTTACTTATCCCAATGGAGATTCTCTTCGACTCGAGATGGATCTGCTGCTTGGTCACTCAGATTTCATAATAGGATGAAGATCGAGACTCTAGATTTCAGATCTATCATCAGATCCTGGTTCGGAAGCAAAGGATCCATCCTCTAAAATCCTTGAACACCTGGGATCTATAGAGAAGGTAGCAAATAAGAATTTAAGAACAAAGTAAGCAGGCTCTAAAATAAAAAAAAAGAAATGTTGGATGTGTAGGGCTTGTAGAAGATCGGTAGTAGCTTGATGAATCTGGCAGAACCTCCACTCAAGGACCTCATCGCCTTAAGCTCACAAGGACCTTCCCGCCTTGAGCTCTTAAGGACCTTCCCACCCTTAGAGAAAATCACCAAGCCTACCCAGCTTTGTGGAAGAAGAAAGACAGCATTTCATTTCATAAATCAATAATCATTTTATTTATAAGGGGGTTTGGGGCCCTATTTATAGGGTTCTTCAAACATGAAGATTTCATAAGACTCCTTTGAATTTAAATTATATTTAAATTTGAATTCTAAAACAAACCTTGACTTCTTGACTCCTTCCTTGAATTTTTAATTTTAAATTCCTTCTCTCCATGGCTTGGGCGACAACATGAAAAAAAAAGTATTCGGGAAAATGAAGATGGGGCACTAATCTCCTTATTTAGCGCTAAACCTTTCTTAATCTGATTTTTATTCCACTTGATCGGCAACTTGGGATAAGAAGGCCTCTTCAAATGTGTAGGTTTGAATTTAAAGTCTCCTCTTTTGAATTTGAGATGATCCTCCTTTTATCTTGGACTTTTTCCTTTGAATTTTGGATGAGCCTCCACTTATCTTGGACTTTCTCCTATTTAAAATTTGATTGGACCATGGGTGGGTGTCATCTTGATGTGGGCGACAAGAGGAAATGAGGGGGCGCCAGATAAGAAGCAGAGTCTATCTATTTTACTCCTCTCAATCGGCGCCTCCTTGAAATGGGCGATGAAATTGGATGGATGCCTCTCTTGGATAAGGATGAATTTAAAGTTGTCCAAATATCCAGTTGTCCGGTTGTCCTAATGTCAGGATGTTCCAGTGTTCGAATGTTTGGTAAAAAATTTGGACAACCCCTTTTTGGCTTAGAATTGATCCACCAAGGTGATGATGACTCGGGTCTTGGATAATTATGACTCCCCTTGACTTATTCAAGCACTAATTACAGGACTCATCTTGGACAATTCACTGAACAAAGCAAATTAATGCTATTTACAAGACTCTTAAACAAATTAATTGAATCAATGGACTCAATTGGTAACTCAACAACCCTAATTAACCAAATTATACTCAATTTGATCAAATTACAACTCAATTTGACCTAATTACAAACTCAAAATAACTGGGACTCGAGTGTTCTTTTTGAAGAACACATGGACTTACTCATTGGTGATCCAAATTGAATTGGAAAAGGTTTGCTTCCTCTTCCCGGCTCTTGTCTCCTCACCAATTCTCCCGGGATGGGAGGAACTCGACCCCGTCAAGTATGGGTCAAATCGGCTTTGGTAATATTCTAGCAAGTTAGGGTTCAACTTTTGAAGATCCTCTTTGGTGATCAAAGAATCCTCAGACTCAGGTCTCCCTTGCCAACAAACCAGATATCTTTGGTAGTTCTTATTTCTAGTAGCTATGATCTTATCATCCATGATCTGCTCAATCTTTTCTCTCCTCTCTGGTAATTTGGCTGGTGGACATTCTGAGATAGGGTCACTCTCAAAGGTGGGATCAGGCTCAAATGGCTCACTATGTATCACCATTGGTTCCTTAAACTCGACTAGATCATATATATTGAAGGTCGGACTAATACCTAACTCAGATGGTAAGTCTAGCATATAAGCATTAGGTCCAATCTTCTTTATAATCCTATACGGTCTAGCACTATGGGCGTGTATTTTCTTCATGGTTCCGACTAGAAACTGTTCAGGTCATAACCTGATCATGACGAAGTCTCCTTCGTTAAACTCTTTAAATCTCTTATGTAAGTTAGTCTTGTGCTCATATGATTCATTGCTCTTTTAATTTTGTTACTAATTTCTTTATGCAATGCATTGACATGCTGTGCAAATGACTCTGTGGACTCTGGGACTCAGACTGACACTTGACAAAAACAGACTCAACTATGTAATCCTATTGAGAGGAATTTTATTGGACTCTTAGGGTCTAAACCTATCAAATGATTGATTCTCTAGGTTTGACCCTGGTCTGGTATGCACATGAAAAGTTACCATGGATCCCTAGCAAATGCCATAAGGTCTTCCAAAAGTTGGTAGCAAAAGCGATGGGCTTTAAGAGCTCATGCAGCCTGGTAATCTCTTCAAAATGAAACCTAATGGCTCTAGAAGCATGATAAGGGAAGGGCAGGAAATAGGAATCAGAGTCTTGGGATAACTTAGGGGAAGCATGAAACATACCTTGGTTACTTAGGATGACCTTAAGATTTGAATATTGATCTATTAGTATAAGATCTATGGCAGGATGGATGCTTCTAGGTGGCGGAAGGTCATCTGGAAGGTCTTCAGGAAGTTCATCTTGAAAATCTTCTAAAATAATGTTGACCTCATGGGGTTGTTCCTTAGGGATTTGAAGGAGGTCTTGTGTTGAGGCTAAAGGATTGGATTTTTCCTGAGGGCATTGGTTACGGGAACCAAGTCCTCACTAATTTCCTGTTGTTCTGATGTTTCAGGACTAGGCTCAACAATCATTTCTTTTCCAAGGGTTCCCTCATGTAAGGTACTAGAGTTGTCCTCCTTGAAGTCTTCTCTTTCGTATTCATCCATTAGGTTTTCTCTAGCTTCATATATTTCTACCATGGTTTCAGCTTGAATAACCTTATGGTCAATTAACTCTGAGTCTACAATAGATATTTTCTCTTCAGGGTCATTCTTAGGAACAAACGGGGTCACAGAAATGGGTCGACACGGATTAGGGTTTAGTCGGCTCTGATGAAAATTGGGTTGACTCTATTGTAGAATGGGTCGACTCGGGTTGACTTAGCTAGATCCTGATTTTTGATAAGGGGCACTGATCCAAATGGGTTATGGCCAATGAATTCTGGGTTCAGGAAAAGTCGGTTTAGATGAACCAGGGTTAGTTCGGGCCCTACGGGTTCTTTCTAGGTTGTCAAGTCGCTTATCTAGTCGGTCACACCTATTGTCCATCAGGGCACATTATTCATTGAAGGTCCTCAATAAAATTTCTATAGTGGACTCCATGATCAGACTGGGTTGGGTTTGGCCTGCTCTAGTAGTCATGCATGCAAACATTACAAAACAACTTAAGTCCGGGGTTCCTAGACCTAAAGGCCAATATAGTGCTTAATCAAGGTAATAACCAAGACTGTAGCAACTCCTCAATTGGCCAGGTAAGAGGTGGGGTGGTGGGAGGCTTCCCTCACTTTCGTGAGGTCCTAATTAAAGAACCACCAGTCCGCTTAAGGCATTTTCCTTTGGACCTCTAGCCTTAGATACCAATTCTCAGAAGCACACACAAAAGTGACTACTACAATGGGTTAACACGTATATAAACCCGACCTGTTGCTGTCCCTAGCTTTAAGTGCTACTCAATTTTAATTAAGGCTTTGGACTATGCAAATAGGGTTGGTTATTTTAGGCTAAGGAAAGGGTCTCAATCCTTCCCTTATGTTATATTGCTTGCCCTTAAGTGTTTTTAAATGAATGCACAATCAAGATAAGATAAGATAACACTGACAATTTAAAATTCAAACTTTAAATTTCAAATTTTAAATTTAGATATCAGATTTAGATTTTAAATTTTAATTTTTTTTAAAAAAATTAAATTTTAAATTGAAAAAATTAAACTTTTATGGAATTTAAACTATATGAAATTCTAAAACAGAAATATTTTCGGGCAGTAATCAGGCTTTCAGAAATTTTATAGATCAAATTAAATCCTAAGAAAATATTAAAAAATAAAACCAAATGTAATGAATCCAACTCAACAAAAATCAGAATTTTTGATATTCTTACATGCAGAAACAATTAAAAGAATATATCATATATTGGAATAAATGGGATGCAGAAAATTAACCCTAAAGATGCATTTCTCTTCGTTTTCTTCTTCAGGGGTCAATTCACAGCGGCACCCCTCCACGCTATAGAAAATCTTCTTTGAATGGATGTGAGAGTCTTGCAGCCCTACTTTTTTCTATGACTGGACGGCCATGGTGAAGCACCCGATCAAAGTACTTAAGAGAATTCAACTAGCATGAAACCCTAATCAAACCTAATGCTCTGATACCAATAAGATGAGGCACATAGCTCTGATACCAATAAAATGATGCAGGACAGTTACGATGCGGTGTAAGATGATTCAATTTTAGCCTAGATGATTTAAAGAGCAATGATCATAGTAAAGCAACTAACATAATAGATTGAAGAGAGTAAAGAAGGCAATTAACCACTTACCTGCAATCCGCTCTGCAAGCTATGAAGAATAAGGACCCGACAGCTAGGAAACCATCTAAGATCAGGCTATTTCATGCTTCAATTACCAAATCTAATAAGAAAAGGATTGGTTACTTATCCTAATGGAGATTCTCTTCGACTCGAGATGGATCTGCTACTTGGTCACTCAGATTTCGCAGTAGGATGAATATCGGGACTCCAGATTTCAGATCTATCATCATCTTGGTTCGGAAGCATAGAATCCATCCTCTAAAGTCCTTGAACACCTGGGATCTGAAGAGAAGGCAGCAAATAAGATTTTAAGAACAAAGTAAGCATGCTCCAAAATCAAAAAAAAGAAATGTTGGATGTGTAGGGCTTGTAGAAGATCTGTAGCAGCTTGATGAATCTGGCAGAACCTTCGCTCAAGGACCTCATCGCCTTGAGATCTTAAGGACCTCCCCGTCTTGAGCTCTTAAGGACTTCCCTGCCCTTAGAGAAAATCACTAAGCCTGCCCAGCTTTGTGGAAGAAGAAAGACAACATTTCATTTCATAAATCAATAATCATTTTATTTACAAGGGGTTATGTGATGCGGGACAAAGGGGGGGCTAGAAGGATTGTTGGAGAGCTGAGAAGTCTCTTATAATTAGGGTCAAAAAGGTAGAAAAAAGATGTGGGGGCAAGAAACATGGATACTCTATGGACTTGGGACTTACCTTCATGGAGAGATGTCACACCTCTAGGGCATCCCACCCACTACATGTAGTTTATAGCATCCCACCCATCTCACTACATGCGGAGCCTAGGGCATCCTACCCAAATCACTACTTTTGGCCGTGAAGGAAAAGCTCCAAGATCATAGAAGAGACTTAGCAAGGAAAAAGATAACTAGGACCTCGCGCCCCTCAATGCTCGAAAGTGAACAAAGTGGGGTCCCACACCCCTCGACACCCATAGGTGAAGGAAAGACGGGCCTCATGCCCGGAGGCAGAACCAAGAACACCTTTTTCAAAAATTCATAATCATCATCATATTTTATTCAAGAGAGGACGTGCCTTTATATAAGCTACAAAACTTGGGGCCCAAGAAATAAATACAAGCATGCAACCCAAAAAAAAGTAACAACCCAAACCTGTTTTATTTGTAGCCTGAAAACATGGTAGAAAATTAAAAACAATCCTCCTCATATGGTGGAAAATAAAACTAATCATAATCTAAAACTAATTTAAAAAACTTCTCAACTTGTCCATACATCTAATTTTAAAATAAATAAAATAAAATTTAATTTATCAAGATCCATGCTGAGTTGCTTTGAAATATGTGAAGCTTTGAAATTGGTGCAGCTCTGAGATTTGCACAGAAAATTCCCTATTCTGAAATCCGTGCAGAGGAACTCCGTGACCGTGGAAGGTGGAACAGAGGGGCGACGCACGACATCTCCTTTGCAAGGTGGAATAGGGAGGGAGTCTTCGGAGAGAGATTTCGGCAGAGATGCAGGAGATCTAGGCCATCTGTGGCGACGGGGACGGTGAAGCGGAGGGTGGCGTTCCAGGAAGGGTTGGTGCCACCGTTCTTGGCGGAGGCCGTGCACTGCCTCAAGTGTCGATCTTGGCAAAGGAGCTCCTCAACGGGCAGTGCATGGTGGTGGTGCGGTGCGAGGAGATCTGCCTATCCGGAGGCCTCGTCCGCCAGAAGATGAAGTACCTTCGCTTCCTCTGCAAGTGCATGAACACCAAACCCTCCCACGGCCCCATCCACTTCAGCACCCCTGCTAAGATCCTCTAGCGCACCATCCACGGGATGATTCCCCACAAAACAAAGCGTGGCACGGACGGGCGGAGAATGGTGGGCAGCTGGGCATGGGCGAGGAGAGGAGAGGGCAAGGGCGAGGAGGGAGACGGCGTGGCAAGGGGTGGACGACCGTGGGCGGCTCGGCAGGATTCGCTGGCATTCCACGAGGAGATTATCGCCGGGGAGATGGAGGGCTGTCGGGAGGGTTGCTGGTGGTCAGGCATGGCAGATCTAGGACGAACGGGAAGAAAAAAGGAAAAAAATTTGAGTTATAGGAGTTTTCTTGAGGTTGAAGATGATGGGAATAGTTCAGGGATAAGTTGGGAATAAAATGAGGATAAGTTGAGAATAATGGGGATTGGTGGAATAGGTGAAATAAAAAAAATTAAACTAAAAATAAAAAAAAATCTGAAAAAAGAAAAGAAAAAATAGGATGGGTTTTGATGTCCCCATCATTCTCCTGGGGTGGGAAAAACTCGACTCCGTCGAGTCAGGCTCACTGTAAAAAAATTTTTTCTCTCTTTTTTTTCCTTCTTTTTTTTCTCTCTTCTTTTTTTTTTCATTTTTTTTTTCAACCCTAATCCTCTCTTCTCTAATACCAAAATTGATGCGGGACAAAGGGGGGGCTAGGAGGAACGTTGGAGAGCTGAGAAATCTCCTGTGATTAGGGTCAAAAAGGCAGAAAAAATATGTGGGGGCAAGAAACATGGATACTCTATGGACTTGGGACTTACCTTCACGGAGAGACGTCGTACCTCTAGGACATCCCACCCACCCCACTACATGCAGTCTAGGGCATCCCACCCATCTCACTACATGCGGAGCCTAGGGTGTCCCACCCAAATCGCTACCTGGGGCCGTGAAGGAAAAGCTCCAAGATCATAAAGGGGACTCAGCAAGGGAAAAGATAACTAGGACCTCATGCCCCTCAAGCAAAGGAAGTGGGATCTCACACCCCTTGACACCCGTAGGTGAAGGAAAGACGAGCCTCATGCCCAGAGGCAAAACTAAGAACACCTTTTTCAAAAATTCATAATCATCATCATATTTTATTCAAGAGAGGACGTGCCTTTATATAGGCTACAAAACTTGGAGCCCAAGAAATAAATACAAGGCATGCAGTCCAAAACAATGTAACAACCCAAACCTGCTTTGTTTGTAGCCTGAAAAAATGGTAGAAAATTAAAAACAATCCTCCTCATATGGTGGAAAACTAATCATAATCTAAAACTAATTTAAAAAAACTTCTCAACTTGTCCATAAATTTGGTTTAAAAATAAATAAATAAAATCTAAATTTATCAAGATCCGAGTTGAGTTGTTTGAAATATGTGAAACTTTGAAATTGATGCAGCTAAGAGATTTGTATAGAAAATTCCCTATTCTGAAATCCGTGCGGAAGAACTCCGTGACCATGGAAGGTGGAACAGAGGGGCGATGCGCGGCATCTCCTTTGCAAGGTGGAACAGGGAGGGAGTCTTCGGAGAGAGATTCTGGCAGAGATACAAGAGATCTAGGCCGTCTGTGGCGGCGGGGACGGTGAAGTGGAGGGTGGCGTTCAGGAGGAGCTGGTGCCACCGTTCTTGGCGAAGGCCGTGCACTGCCGCAAGCGTTGATCTTGGCGAAGGAGCTCCTCAACGGGCAGTGCATGGTGGTGGTGCGGTGCGAGGAGATTTGCCTATCTGGAGGCCTCGTCCACCAGAAGATGAAGTACTTTCGCTTCCTTCGCAAGTGCATGAACACCAAACCCTCCACGGCCCCATCCACTTCCGCACACTGCTAAGATCCTCTGGTGCACCATCCACGGGATGATTCCCCACAAGACAAAGCACAGCCGAACGGGCAGAGAACGGCTGGGCGTGGGCGAGGAGAGGAGAGGGCGAGGGCGAGGAGGGAGACGGCGTGGCAAGGGGTGGACGGCGGCTCGGCTTTGTTGGCGTTCCCACAAAGAGATTGTTGCCGGGGAGATGGAGGGCCGTCGAGGGGGTTGCCGGTGGTCAGGCATGGTAGATCCGGGATGACGGGAAGAAAAAGGAAAAAAATTGAGTTCTGGAAGTTTTCTGAAGTTGAAGATGACGGGAATAGTTCGGGAATAAGTTGGGAATAAAATGAGGATAAGTTGAGAATAACGAGGATAGGTGGAATAGGTGGAATAAAAAAAATAAATAAATAATAAAAAAATCTGAAAAAAGAAAAAAAAACTAGGATGGGTTTTGATGTCCCCATAAGTATGGGGTCCTATTTATAGAGTTCTTCACATATGAAGTTTTTATAGGACTCTTTGAATTTAAATTACATTTAAATTTGAATTCTAAAACACTCTTAACTTCTTGACTCCTTTCTTGAATTTTGAATTTTAAATTCCTTCTCTCCCTAGCTTGGGCGACAACATGAAAAAAAAGTATTCGGGAAAATGAAGATGGGGCGCTAATCTCCTTATTTAGTGCTAAACCTTTCTTAATCTAATTTTTATTCCACTTGATCGGCAACATGGGATAAGAAGGCCTCTTCAAATGTGTAGGTTTGAATTTAAAGTCTTCTCCTTTGAATTTGAGATGATCCTCCTTTTATCTTGGACTTTTTCCTTTGAATTTTGGATGAGCCTCCACTTATCTTGGACTTTCTCCTATTTAAAATTTGAATAGACCATGGGTGGGCATCATCTTGGAGTGGGCAACAAAAAGGGCGCCAGATAAGAAGCAGAGTCTTTCTATTTTACTCCTCTCAATTGGCGCCTCCTTGAAATGGGCTATGAAAATGGATGGATGCCTCTCTTGGATAAGGATGAATTTAAAGTTGTCCAAATATCCAGTTATCCGGTTGTCCCAATGTCAGGATGTTCCAATGTCCGAATGTCTGATGAAAAATTTGGACAACCCCTTTTTGGCTTAGAATTGATCCACCAAGGTGATGATGACTTGGGTCTTGGATAATTATGACTCCCCTTGACTTATTCAAGCACTAATTATAGGACTCATCTTGGATAATTCACCGAACAAAACAAATTAATGCTATTTACAAGACTCTTAAACCAATTGATGGACTCAATGGACTCAATTAGTAACTCAACAACCATAATTGATCAAATTACAACTCAATTTGACCTAATTACAAACTAAAACAACTGGGACTCAAGTGTTCTTTGTGAAGAATACATGGACTTACTCATTGGTAATCCAAATTGAATTGGAAAAGGTTTGCTTCCTCTTCTTGGCTCTTGTGTCCTCACCAACCCCTCCCCTCTTGTATGAATTATCTTTTTTCTCATGAATACAAATTAAAATTAAAAGTTATTTTATCTCAGTTTTTCTCTAGATTTGAGTGGATGTGACGCCCATGTTTCCTGTTCTTGAGTGCAAGCCCTAATCTCCTGGTGACTTCTATGCTCGCCAGCGATCCCCTGCTTTCCCATCCCGCATCAACTTGGTATCAGAGCCTAGCGAATTAGGGCTTTTCTTCTTCTTCCCTAGCTCCATCTCTTTCCTCTCATCCAGATCCATCCCTGTTGCACGATCACCGCCATTCCACCACCAAATTAGACCCCCATTCACTTCCCTGTCCTTGCACCACCGAACCACCATGACTCCTCACACCCCCAACACCCCTGCTGCTGCCACGCCACCTAGCCAATTATCCCCACTGACAGCCCCATCGAAAGAATCACCTCCATCCATCTCCACCTAGACCGAGCCACCCCCCTCTCTGCCTTCCGTGAAACCCTATCTCGACAGCCCATGAAGTCTCCACAGCCGTCGGACTCCACCTCCGCCTGTGAAGACTGCTCTCCTCCCTTCACCCGGAGTCATCTCCAGCCACCATTTCTCCTAGATCGAGGCCCTCATCGATGAGATCCCCATCGATGCCTGCAATCGAGCCCCTCTCCTCTCTACCTCCCGTGAAGCCCGACGTCATCACCGATTTCGTCATGCCAGCACCAGGCTCATCCTGAAGATCACCATCAAGACCATCCACCATCACCAGCGACATGATCTGACCGGGATAGCCCCATTCCCTATCATTGGACATCCAAAAAAGAGCCGATCGACGTCGCCTACCTGTCTCTCTCCTGTTCGGACCGCCCATCTTCGATCGACGCCTTCCACAGCCACCTGAGCCACCGTTGGCTACAGAGACAAAGTCCTGCACACCCATCAAAGTAGAGACCGATCTGCTTCACCGTCTCTTCATGCTGATTCGCCACCCATCGGAACCTCTCCCGGTTGCCACCGCCAACAGCTGGCTACCATCCCGACCGCACTGCCATCTCATCTCCTCTCAGCACCGACACCGGCGAACCCTCCGCCAGCCCCCTATTTGTTCCCTGCTATCATTCTGTGAGGAAGCAGAAAGGAGAACATTGGCACAAATGTGAAAGCAGTTCACGTTCCTAATGCCGACTTTAGGTTCTGCACATATCTTAAAGCAGGACCTCATGGATCTCAACGCTACATGCTGCACGATCCTCAAAGTGCACGGTCCTCAAAGCTGCACGATCTTCAGGGCTACATGATTTTCAGAGATGCCCAAATCTCAGAGTTGCACAGTTCTCAAAGTAGAGCCTCCGCTATATTCCAAGCTTATTTGGGTATATTTGGATTTATTTGATTGTGTCTATTTTATGGGGACCAAGAGTCTATTTTATTTTTTTATTTTATTTGAGTTCATTAGTCCTGAGTCACTTATATTAAAGTGAGCTAATTGAGTCCTGTAATAAAGTGAGATAACTGAGTCCAGTTGAGTCCACTTAGTCAGGTCTAGTCTTTTAGTTCAGTCAAGTCTAATTGAGTCAATGTGTTTTCATTCAGGTCATGTACAAGAGAAGAGTTCGCAGCCAGGAGATTCATCAGGCCCCCTCAACCAGAGCTGGCCTTCATGCACCTGGGCCCTTTCATGCCGCCAAGCCCGCAAGAAAGGGCTCCAGTCCAAGAAAAAGGCCCACTATTGACCAGGTCCACCAGGATTTCTTGGCCCACAAATCAGGATTTCTTAGCCCTCAAGTCATGTACCCTAGGATGAATCTATAAATACCACCCCTCCCCTCTTGTATGAAGCATCTTTTTTCTCATGAATACAAATTAAAATTGAAAGTTATTTTATCTCAGTTTATCCTCTAGATTTGAGTGGGTGTGATGCCCATGTTCCCTATTCTTGAGTGCAAGCCCTAATCCCCTGGTGACTTCTACACTCGCTAGTGATCCACCGCTTCCTCGTCCAGTATCACTTGGGTGGCTCGCCGCCGTCCGAGAAAGTAGTGATGTCCTTTGGCTGCAGGTCCCTTCGTCCGAGGTGGGGCGAGCTCAAGAAGGTGGAGCTCGACTTCGACCATAGCATCTCGACCTCAAGGGGAGCTAGCCAGGCGAAGGAGTCCGGGTAGAGGCGAAGCTTAACTTCGACCGCAGCATCTCGACCTCGAGGGGAGCCAACCGAGCGAAGGAGTCCGGGTAAAGGAGGAGCTCGACTTCGACCGCGGCATCTCGACCTCGAGGGGAGATAGCCAGGCAAAGGAGTCTGGGCAGAGCCGGAGCTCAACTTTGGCTACGGCATCTCGACCTCGAGAGGAGCCAGCCGGGCGAAGGAGTCCGGGTAGAGGCGGAGCTCAACTTCGGTTGCGGCGTCTTGACCTTGAGGGGAGCCAGCTAGGTGGAGTTCGGGCAGAGATGGAGCTCGACTTCGACCGCGGCATCTCAACCTCGAAGGGAGCCAACCTGGCGAAGGAGTCCGGGCAGAGGCAGAGCTCGACTTTGGCCTTGGCATCAACCTCGAGGGGAGCCAACCAGGTAAAGGAGTCTAGGCAGAGATGTCCAATGTGGTAGCTTCATCCAACATGACATCCGACAAGGTCTGACATGAGTTCCACGTCAGCAATCCTGCCACATCATTTGCCCCCCACTCTCGAGTCCCGTTGGTGCACGGCGCTTGGGGCGAAGGGAGTAAATGTGGTGCTGACATGGAAAGACAAAAATCTGGCATAATAATTACCATGATCGCCGGCGCTTCATGAAATGGTCCTTTGAGCCATTGTAGTGGAGACACGTGGGGCCATCTGAGGAACACTTATTGCTGGCATAGAATTCAGAATGGTCATGGTCAAAACGAGATGTCAACCTTCGTCGATTACCGACACGTGGCAATGATCCGATGGTGGCGGCTCTGTAACGGTACGGTTTGAGTTTGATCACTTCAAAATGAAAGACTGATTGCCAAAAATGTCTCTTCTTTCAAACTTCGCATGCCCGCATCGCACCAAAGATCCTTCTTCTCCCCTGGCCACTCTTGTCTTCCTAAGTTTAGCCAGGTTCATCTCCTTCCCCTTCTTCTGCTGGGTAGAGTCTTCCTTTAGGGTTAGGGTCTTCTTGGACCTCGTCCATCTCTTCCCTCTCCTTCTCTATCCTTTGACTTTTTCTTCTTCATCTTAATGTCTCGCTTTGGGCCAAATTTCCGTCCCTTGACCGACCAAGGTGAGGCTGGGCCTTCTCGGCCTAAACCGCCTTCTTCCTCCGATGAGGAGGAAGAAACACACTTCGAGATCTAAAGAAGCCCTTGCCCCATGGGTATAGTTATCAGGGAACCCAGGGTCCGTCCCCTAACTCCTCCTCCTCATGAATCTGCCCCTGAACCGTCTCGGTTGATAGGTCCCGGTGGCGTCACTTCGATGATGACCAGTGAGGAACTCTTGACCATTCGGGACACCTATGGCATCCTAGACTCTATCCAGCTCTTGGCCCCTCGACCAGGGAAACGGGTCACCTCTAGTGGCTCGCACCGGATTGCCCTCTACAAGGAATCCCTCACAGGGGGCCTTCGATTTTCTTTTCATCTATTCTTCCTCTTGGTGCTGAGCAACTATCACCTCGTTCCTGCTTAGCTCATCCCAAACACCATTAGGACCATATTTTCTTTCATTGTCCTTTGCTATTTTCATGGGATTGTTGCCCGTTTTTTTCTCTTCAAGGTCTTTTTCACCCTGAAACGCCATCCATCCGAGGAGGGGTGGTGGTCCATCTCTTCCCACCCAAAGGGCATAAAGTTTGAGCTCCCCTCTTCCATCAAAGGATGGAAGAGTAAATACTTCTTCACCTAAGTCGAGGGGGTTGATTGGATTTGGAGTGACCCATATCGATCCCCTAACCGAAATTTAATTGTCGAAGCGGCTGATCAGGAGGTTTACAACTAGCTTTGCACCGACCAGATTCCCTCCCTCGAGGTTCTATTGTCAGAGCGGAACCTATTTAAAGTCGGGGTCAGCCCAATGCAGGAGTTGGGTGAGTTCGGCTGGAACTTCGTCTCCTTCTTTTTCTTTCTTTCTCTTTCTTTTTTTTTTTGACTATCTGAGCTCAGAGTTGACCTTGCCCTTCTTTGTGCAGGCATGAAGTTCTCTTTAGATGACCTCCTCGATTTCTCCTGGAAGAGGGGTCCGCCAGCGAGGGCGAGAGAGTCCCTACCAAAGAGAGCCCAGGACGAGGATGGGGCAAGGGCGGCGCCAGCCAAGCTAGTCGGGTTAGAGGAGGAGCCAAACTTGCCTCTAAGCAGAACCAGGGGAGAGCTGAACCTACTCCTGAGCCGAGCAGGATGAGGGCCAAGCCCAATTCTAAGCCACCGAGGCAACAAGATGCACCCCCGGTGCCAGAGCCCGAAGTGGTCACTCGGGCCAGGATTGCTGCTACCGCTAATGCCGCGACGCCCCCGCCTCCTGAGATTGTTGAGGTTGAAGAAGAAGGAGAGCAAGAGAGAGTGGCGCCAACGTTAGTGGCGATGTCCATGGTGGCAGTGAGCCCCCACCATGCACCCGAGTCCTCCTCGGCCAGAGGTGATGGTGACGCTGCATCGGCGATGAGGAAGAGGGAAAGAAACCCTCACAAGTAGCTTCCCGAGGTGGCGCTGAACGCCTCACTGGTACGAGACTAGGAACTAGCCGAGAGCATGATGGGTTCCGCCATCCCATCATGCGATCGGCGGGTGAAGGTGGGGAAGCTTCTGGGCAACACCATCAGCAGCACCTTCCCACAACTTTTCTCGATAAGTACTCCTTTTCGCTCACCCATTTCCTTCTTTTTCATTAAGGCTGACATCTTCTTTAGTACAGCTCGGCGCTGAACTCTTGCTGATAAGGAATTGCTACAAGAATTGGGCCAGGAAGGACAAGCAAAAGGTAGCAGAGCTCGAGTCCTTGAAGGCCAATGTCAAGCAAAAGCCAACATGGCCTGGGAGGCCAATATAAAGAATAAAGAGCTCCGGGACGAGGTTACGAGTGTCAAGAGGTGCATGAAAGAGCTTGAGGAGTCTCTGGACCGAAAGAGGGGCCAGTCCAAAGGCAGGGCGGACGAGCTCAAGACCAAGGAGGCCAGGCTTAAAGAGCTTGATGCCAAAGCAACCCGAGAGAAAGAACAGGCCCGAGCTCTTTGGGCAGAGCAGGAGGCGGCAAAACAGTGGGCCAACAATGTTGAAAAAAAGAACGTGGCCATCGAGAAGAAAGCCTTGGCCATCGAAGAGAGAGCCGCGACCATTGAAGAGATGGCCACGGTGGCTGCCAGCTCGATGGAGGTGGCAAGGAAGGAGGCCACCGAGGCAGTGGTGAGGTACAAGGCTTCCAAGGAGTTCGGTGTCAAGTTTCATGAAGCGGCGATGGACTCCTTCAAGGGATTCATGTACTACCGGTCTAGGGTGGAGGACCTTATCCCGGAGAAGAACATGTACAGGCTCAATCTCCCGGGTGCGGGCTCGACCCCTTACCTGGGTGAGGTGGAGGAACTAGCTGTTGCTGGTCGACCCAGCTCCACCGGTAGAGGCCCCGAAGATGAAGCCCCGCTACCAAAGGCCCAAAAAGTTGATACGCCATCCGAGCACCGCCCTGGGAAGGAGCCAGTCGGATAGCCCAGGGGCTGTTTGTAATTCTTCTTCTTTTTGTTTTTGCTCTGGGCTGCCCAGCATGTCGGGGCCCAGAAATAATATAAATCTCCAAATTTGATCAATGAAATCTTTTCTATCTTCTCCTTGACTTGTGTGTCTTGTTTTTTGGCATTCCAACTTGTATACTCTTGTGTTCTTTACACTTTGCTAAAATTCCTCCCTTCACTCCTTGGCTGCCTGTGTGCATGAACTTGCGAAGGCATCTCACTTGGAGGCTCTAAGTCTTTGGGCCATTCTTCGCCGAGGTCCGACTTCAGGAGAAGATTAGGGAGGAGTTCTCTATTTGCTGAGTCATTCCCATCTTGTGGGTGAAGTGGTAGGAGGGCTCCGAGCGCTTCACCGGTAGAGGTGTATTCGACCTCAGCTGGGATCAGCTCCAGGTGTGCACGGCGAGGTTGAGCCCAGATGTTGCGCTCGTTGGACCCACCAGGTGACTGTGAGGTGCCGGGCTTCATAAGTTTCTAGGCTTTGATTACTGATCTGTCAAACTATGAGTTTCATAATAGATGCTAGGACTTCTTGGAGTCTCTTATGGACATCTCCGTACTGTGAGTTTGATGACAAGTGCGGGGCTTCAAGAGTTTCTCGTCTTTGATGCTGGACTAAAGTCTGGGCTTGAGTGCCGGTCTGCCGAACTATGAGTTTCGCGATAGATGGTGGGACTTCTTGGAGTCTCCCGTGGACATCTTTGTACTGTGAGTTCGAAGACATGTGCGGGGCTTTAGAAGTTTCCCATCTTTGGTACCAGACTGGAGTCCGGGCTTGAGTGCCGGTCTGCCGAACTGTGAGTTTCATGATAGATGGTGGGACTTCTTGGAGTCTCCCGTGGACATCTCCATATTATGAGTTCCGTGACATGTGCGGGGCTCTAGGAGTTTCCCGTCTTTGGTGCTGGACTGGAGTCCGGGCATGAGTGCCGGTCTACCGAACTGTGAGTTTTGCAGTAGCTGGCAGGACTTCATGGAGTCTCCCATGGACATCTCCATATTGTGAGTTCGGCGACAGGTGCGGGGCTTCAAGAGTTTCTCGTCTTTGGTGCCGAACTGGAGTCTGGGCTTGAGTGTCGGTCTGTCGAACTGTGAGTTTCACGGTAGATGGCGGGACTTCTTGGAGTCTCCCATGGACATCTCCGTACTGTGAGTTCGGTGACAGGTGCGGGGCTTCAGGAGTTTCCCATCTTTGGTGCCGGACTGGAGTCCAGGCTTGAGTGCCAGTCTGTCGAACTGTGAGTTTCGTAGTAGATGGCGGGACTTCTTTGATAGAAAAGTGCCATAAGAGAATCATTATGAGGGTTTTTTGTAAACTTTCAGCTAATGTATGACATATTTTACATATTAATAAAGGTATTTGATTCATCATTTACTACTGTGTCATGTTTTGGATTATGATGAACCTCATAGAGTAGGGCAATGAAATTATGGTTATGATAAAATAACAGTGAGACCTAATTCCTATAAACCCTAATCTAGAATGTTTCTAGTCATTGGACCATCGATTCGGGGATTGGAATCCAGAAAGACTAGCTTATCCTATGTATGAGTAATTGATGAGGGTGGTTGATCTCACAACCCTTGTGTAGAGACACTAATACAAGGATAAGGGGCCCATCAGGATATGAGTATACTAGACTGTCCATACCGAGACTATCTATGGAAGTGGAAGTTTACTGCTTGTCAAAAGATCGATCTAGAGAAGTTGTGCATGTGATCTTTAGACCTGAGGTCACCATGGTTCCTTATGCATATTAAGCCATACTTTAGTGCATACTCATTCATGGCATTGAGTCATTACGGGATGTTCTAGGTATGATGAAAGGTGTACGAAGGATGTGAGTGGATCAACAAGAAATCGATCTTTCCTGGTAAGAGGAATTGTTATCCTATGTGATCTCTTTGATGATGACTTAAGGAGCCTTTGATCAAAGTAGGATGAGATTAGAAGTGATTTCTAATCAGTCATCAGCACAAGTCCTCATGATCGAGATGAGATTCGATATGATTAGGGTGACATATAGTATGGATCCATACCTATCACTTAATCGGGATAATGGAAGATCGAAAGATTGAATTTCATGGTAACTTACTACTGAAGGGTACTTTGATAATTTTTACCAAATTTCTCATCTTCCGGGTAGGCATGACATATTGCTAGATGTCAATATTGTCTTGTAGGTTTTCATGAACCATGATTGGTTTCATGAGTCAAATCGATGTGTGATTCGATTGGACAATTAGGTGAGCCAATTTGACCTAATTAGGTCAATCGGGTTTGATTGGATCGAATCGGCTCAAACCTAAACCTATTACTGGCTAGATGTGGAATCCAATGGGTCACACACAATAGAGAGTTGGCCAAGGAAGTCATTCATGATTTAATTAGAATCATGGCAACCTAATTGGTTCGCCAGATTGCATATTAGCATGTGTAGGCTAACCAATTCCTAACCAATTGGATTGGGTCCGGTTACTTGCTAATTGGGCTAACCTAATTAAGGGAAACCATAATTAGGCTGAGTCCTAAGTGGGGCTAATTAAATCAGAGCTTTATCTAATTTTATATTGACCTTTTGACCGATTTATGGAAGAGTCCCTGGGGCTAGGGACTCTTGGTGCCTCTTGGCGCACACGGGAAAAATGTAGAGGCACAGAAGGACTTTTCGCAGAAGGACAAAAGTCCTTCTGCAGATGAAACACTAAAGTGTTTCTAATATGGAGCACTTGTCATCTTATACCCACGCCTCTTGGATAATATTTGATTGGTCAAGCCCATTTAAAATGGCATGAAAAAGTTGTGGAAGCAAAAGCACGCATGAAGAGACACATCTTTTCATTTGGCACGCGCCCTGAAGCAGAGTCCTTCTGCTATCAGGACTCTTCATATTCTTTGATGTTTGGAGATTGAAGAGGCACCTCTTGGCTTTTCAGTGACTGGTACTTGCCATGTGGCAAGTCACAGATTGTCCATGAAAGTGGATGGATGCCAATATATCCTTTGATGCTTGAGAAGATATATTGGATATGATTTTTCAAGCCAGATAACCTCTCTTTGGTCTTGAAAGATCATATCTGATAACCAGTTGGAGGACATATCACACACCCCTCTTAGAACTATAAATAAGGGTGGTGATATGAGTTTCAGATATCTTTTTCACTGTAAAGATATTATGAGTGTTTCTTTGTCTCTCCCTCCCTCCATTCTTTAAGACAAGACTTGTCTTGTTAAGACAAGGTCTAATCTTTTAGGACAAGGCTTTGTTTAAGGATATAAGCCTAAGGAGTCCTAGAGGAGAGTTGTCCTAAGACCAAGAGTGGTGTAGGATAGTGTTCTTAGTGCCCTACAGTAGGACAAGGTGTCCTATAGTGGTCAAGGTCCAAGGTTGCTCTAAGAGTTCTATTAAAGCAAGCACCCCAGTAGGGATTCTTCCTTGGTACCATTCTCATGTGGATCCGTAAAGATATTCTGAGTGTTTCTTTGTCTCTCCCTCCCTCCATCTTTAAGACAAGACTTGTCTTGTTAAGACAAGGTCTAATCTTTTAGGACAAGGCTTTGTTTAAGGACATAAGCCTAAGGAGTCCTAGAGGAGAGTTGTCCTAAGACCAAGAGTGGTGTAGGATAGTGTTCTTAGTGCCCTACAGTAGGACAAGGTGTCCTATAGTGGTCAAAGGTCCAAAGGTTGCTCTAAGAGTTCTATTAAAGCAAGCAACCCGGTAGGGATTCTTCCTTGGTACCATTCTCATGTGGATCGCCGTTGGAGGGCTTGCACTTGTGAGCCTCGTGGAAAGGATTGGATTTCAGCGATTCAAGGATATTTTTCTGACTCCATTTATGTTTTATTAATTGGTATTGCATAAGGGGTCCTAGGAATTAGGGTTTTCTAGCCAATTAGGGTTTCATGCTTAGAATTTTTATTTTGAAATTCACTTCCGCAAGCTACATGATTCCTGGCACCCTGGGAGAATTCCCATCAGTGGTATTAGAGCTATCCTTGTGGCATACCAGTTATGAACCATTTTTTGGAGTTGTATAAAATTCCACTATGGGCTGACCCGAACCCTGTCGAGTCGACCCGACCAAATTCATATGCATGATTTCTGGTTTTTTTATGAAATGACATGATAATGCAATTGTATGAAATTTTGCATATTAGGATAATATGTTTAATTTTTAGTTTTTTATGAAATGCATCATATTATGTCAAGTATGAAATTATGCATATTGATTGAACCTAGTAACTGCTTTGGATTGGGTTAGTCACCATGACAGTTCGGTCATAGGAGCCAAGTAGGGTTTAAAGGCCCTCTCCTCCCATTCAATGGATCTCCTATAGCGTGTAGGGGTGCCACCATGGCCATATCCCATGAATAAGTGAGGTGAAAGGTATTTTTATGTATCTATCATGCCTTGATTTGCATATTAGCTATAATATGCTTGTTTAACATAACATGTTTGTTATGATGATATGTTACATGTATATATATGTTATAAGCATAGTAATCAGGACAATTTAGAATGTGTTTTGATACCATCAAATGCCCTCATCAAAATTATATTTAGTCATAGTATAAACTTAATCATGATGCAAAACCAATTAGGATTATGATCAACAGTTGGTGTCTAGGCAAGTGGTTCTAGGAAGGTAAAGGGATTGAGATTTTTAATTGGTTCCATTGTCTGACCTGGCCAATCTAATTGGTGTCTAAGGAAAGTAATGTGGTATGGGCACCAGAATCAGGAAGAGACTCCAACCAATTCAAGTCAAATCCGAGTCCTTATGGTTGGATGAGTAAAAGAAAATCCTGTAATTTTTTTCTTTCTTTAATTTTGAGTCCAAATAATTATGTAATTCGAGTCCATTTTAATTTATGTTAGGACTAGTCCAGCCTGAATAACCTTGTATTTGAGAGTTGGGTCCAAATAAGTCAAGTCCAATCCATGAAGAATCAAACCAAACCACATTTGAAGACTAAAGAAGACTCAAGACTTATACTCCAAAGCAAGACCAAAGCCACCTCAAGTGGGGACCACATGCCACATGACACATGCCACCTCATCATCCAAGGTTGCTGCCACATCACACATGCCACCTCACCATCCAAGATTGCTGCCACATCACACATGCCACCTCACTATCCAGGTTGGCGCCCAAGAGAAGAAAAGGGGAATTTGAAATTGAATTGGCTACAACCTCCTCCACAACATCCTCCACTCTTCATGGGACGCCCCATATTTTCTCCACAATTTTTTCTCCATGATATTTGGTGTAGTTTGAATTCAAAATGGCTTAATAGTCTATAAAAGACTCTTAGTCTTCTTGTAAAAAGAGGATGGAAAAGAAAAAATTAAAATTTTCTTCTATGTGAGTTCTATGTGCCTAAGTGGTCGTTTTAAATTCTTCTCCCTATCCCACGCCAACCCTAGTTTCTCCTCCTCCATCTCCAACGCCTAAGACACCCTCCTTCTTCTCCAATCTCAAGCTAGCTCTTCAATGTTCAAGGTTGATCAAGAAGACCATCACAAGGAGGCCGGCCTAATTCATTTCAAGTGATCTACCATGGCGCCAAGATTATTCTTCAACAATGCTTCATCGACTCTTCTTTTTTCTCCATTTCATGACTAACGTATTTTTACCAAGTACTTAATCTTGAGGTTTCTTTGTGTAGGGTTCTCCGGGATTCCGAATTCAAGAGGAAGGAATTACTTGCCACAATCCAGAAAACAAGAAGCGCCCTCAAAATTTGTAGTATGGTCTTGTCATTTGGGAGGTCTCTTCATGAGTGATCTTGATCTACTTGAAAGATTAATGCCAGGTATGTTCTAGTGTCGATTAGGTCTGAAATATTAAATTTGCCTAGCTTAACTTGTGTGGTTCGAATCTTATTCCTATTTCTTTGTTATTTTGATAGTCTCATTAATTAGGTTTACGTTTGATCGTCCGAGTTCTCTTCATTAGACCTCCTTTGATATTATATGCTGAACTAATCATATGCAAATAAGAAAATTGCTAAGTTAATCTATGCTAATCTCCTTTAGGGTTGCATCGTTGCATTCTCAACTTGCATGTTTTCCATCATTCTTGGTATCAGAGCATGGTAGAATAAGTTCCTGATTGCATAGCATTAAGTCCTTGAAGTACTTGGATCGGGGGCGTTACCAGGCCGTCCGGTCTTAGGAGAAAGTAGGGTTTAAACACCCTCTCTTCCCATTCCACGGGGATCTCCTAAGGCGTGTCGGGGTGCCATTGTGATTGATTCGTGAAAAAGAAAGCCAAAGGACTTCTTAGATTTCATTTGTGAATTTTGCATTGGGCACGTTCTGTTTTTCTGCTTGCTGTATTTTCTGTAGGCTGACTGTAATCCGCCTGCAACTCCAAAGGAAAGTATCACATTCCTTGTTGGAATATTTTTTTTCCTATTCCATTTAAGCTGCTTATCACCATTTTAAATTTCAATCTGAAAAAATTTACAAAAAAAATGAAAATTCCTGCAGTCCATCAGTGCTATTAGGGTTTCTGTTCTGTTCTGTTTCTTTTCATTATATTCATTTCAGAATGTGCCTAGAATAGTACAGATTTTATTTTGAATTTTTGTTTTATCTGGTATGTCATCTAGAAGTTAGGAGTTTTCTGTGATTTTTTTAGATTTTTCTGACATTTTTTCTGCACTTATCAACACCACTTTTAAACTGCAACACACTACTTCTGCACCTGAAATTTGAAATTTGCATGCATCTCATGACAAATCAAATTAAGGGCATGAAATTGACATAGAGTTAGGATTTCATCACCTGTCCCTAGCCCAAAAATCACCAAATTGTATATCGACCCAATCCCCAACTAAAATTGATTAGACATTAATTGCCCTAGTGGGTTAGGAACATCAATTTGGTCGAGTCCGGGTTATTGTCAACTCATTGTGTCAACTAGTCTTGTGTGTGCCCTATTACTTGGTGTCTAGAATTGGGACTAAGGGCTTGGGTGCTGATCCGTCTATCGGGCCAATTCCACCGGGCCTAGGTAGGCCAGAGACAGGATCTCACACTCCCCTTGTTCTAAAACCTGGCCAAGTATAGAGTTACTACAATCTAGCTTGCCACCTTGATTAGGCAACTAGCTTGGAACTCTAGGTCCAGTTCAATTCAATTGGGAAAGCTTGTGCAACCCATTTCTTCATCTATTATTGGAAGCTGGTGTTAAGGATAGAGGTTAAGTGGCTCAAGCCTAAGCGGTTCTTGTGGTTTTTAATTAAGACCAGTGAAAGCTGGGGGAACCTCCCACAGACCCACCTCCTGACTGGCCAGTGGAAGAGAGTAGCTGTTGATTTGATTGTACCTAGTCAACTCAGTTTAATTGGACTAACCGGTTTAGAAAACTCGTAGTTCGGGTCTGAGTCTAATTGTTTGCATGACAACTAGGTCAGGCACATCTTACCACCCTTCACAAGCCCAACCAAGTTCATCCATGGACACTAGTATGGAAACCCTTATGAGATCTATGATTGAGCGACTTGAACGTTTGGATGCTAGGTTTGACCAGTTCGAGGAAAGGATAGGAACCCTAGAGGAATCTAGGTTGACCTCAACTGAACCACCTTCACCCAGATTACCTTCAATTCACCCTAGAGCCCAACGATAGGAACATACACCTGATCCAATTCATAGAAGGTCACATCAGGATTATACTGATCACACTCCGGAGCCAAATCCTAGAAGACCTCGCCATGATACTTTTGATCAGGATGATCGGGCCTTAAGGAATATACGTCTAGATGCACCAACCTTTGAGGGAAGCCTAGATCCTAAGGTGTACATAGACTGGGAGGCTGACATGGACCAATATTTTGACTGGTATGATATGTCTGAAGAGAGAAGATTCAAGTTTGCCAAAATCAGACTAGTCCGTCAGGCTAGGTTGTATTGGGGAAATGCCGAAGCATAGCTAGGCAGAGGGGAGACTTACCTATAGTGACCTGGAGAGACATGAAGAGAAAGCTTAGAGAAAATATTTGCCTATGTCTTATCAGCAAAGGTTGTTAGATCAGTGGCAATGATTGACACAAGGAAATAAGACTGTTTCTGAGTACGTTGCTAAATTTGATGAGTTTGTAATGCGATGCAACGTAGTCGAGTCTGAGGCAGCCACATTGTCGAGGTTTAGATCAGGATTGAATGAAGATATAAAGGGAAACTATTTTTGAGAGAAGTCCATGATTTAGATCAGGCATACCAAGTTGCCATGGACTATGAGAGGTTTCAAAGGAGAGCTACATTTAGGCGACCTGAACCCATTAGGTTTAATCCCCCTGTTAGTCGACCTAGTTCAGTCCCTGGTACAACCAATAGACCAAGATCCAGCTCGAATCCAACCCCTAGGCACAACCCTGCCATTCCCCAATTCCTAGAGAAGACAAAGGAAAAAGCCCTGAAGTTCGAGGTGAGAGGGAGCGAGTTTGCTATAAGTGTCGTAAACCAGGTCATTTCATGAGCCAATGTCCCTCCAGAACTTTACATATAGGGAAGGCAGAAGAAGGTGAATCAGAACCCCTAGAGAATGATGAAGAGGAGGTTTATGAAGCAGGGGATTGCTTGGCTGATGAGTATGAAGGAGATGAAGAAAATGTAGATTCATCAGATGTGTTAGGAGTTGTGAGATGTATCATGACACAGACCAAGGAGCAGGAAGACTGGTGTAGGACTAGCATCCTACACACATTTGTCAAGATAGGAGAAAAGGTCTGTAAGATCATGATCGATAGTGGAAGCTGTGTCAATGCCATTTCCACTAGTGCAGCCAAGAGTCTAGGATTACCCACTGAACCACATCCCAATCCATATAAGGTATCCTGGATCGATTCCACTTCTATCCCAATCAAGCAGAGATGTCAGGTCCGACTCCAACTTCAGTCCTATCATGAACGAATCTGGTGTGATGTACTCCCTATGGAGTAAGTAGCATCATCCTAGGTAGGCCATGGCTGTTTGACCATGATGTGACAATTTTGGTCGATCAAATTCCTGTGCTTTCAATTTCAATGGCAAGAAAATTGTCATTCATCTAACCCAGCCTAAGGACAACACCAAAAGAGGAGTTAGCAGCCTGAAAGAAAAAAGGACTGGATTAAATTTGATAGGAGAAAGAGAATTAGAAAAAGACATTAATGAGGAGCACTTATTTGGATGGTAGCTGCTAAGGAAACTATGGACCACACCCCTGTAAAACCCCCTCAAGAGGTGGTCCAATTATTGAAAGACTTTGAAGACGTGTTTCCCGAGGATCTTCCAGACAATCTTCCACCTTTAAGGGACATACAGCATGCCATAGATTTAGTCCCTGGCATGACTTTACCTAATTTGCCTCATTATAGGATGAATCCAACTGAACATCAGGAGTTACAAAAGCAAGTTAGTGAACTTCGTAGAAAGAGGTTTGTTAGAGAAAGTTTAAGCCCTTGTGCAGTCCCTGCCTTGTTAACCCCAAAAAAAGATGGTACCTGGAGGATGTGTGTAGACAGTCGTGCCATCAACAAGATTACTGTCAAATATAGGTTTCCAATCCCGAGACTGGATGATATGTTAGATATGATAGCTGGATCAACAATTTTCTTCAAGATAGATTTAAAGAGTGGCTATCACCAGGTTAGGGTTAGGCCTGGAGATGAATGGAAGATCGCTTTTAAGACTAAAGATGGATCATATGAGTGGTTAGTCATGCCGTTCGGTCTGTCCAATGCACCCAGCACTTTTATGAGAATTATGAATCAGGTGTTGAAAACTTTCATCGGGAAATTTGTGGTGGTCTACTTTGATGACATTCTTATCTATAGCAAGACTAAGGTAGACCATTTAACCCACCTAAGGCAAGTTTGCCAAGTCCTTAGAAAGGATAGCCTCTATGCCAATATCAAGAAGTGTGATTTCTTAACACATAGAGTTATCTTTCTAGGATTCGTAGTAACATCTGAAGGAGTGTCCGCTGACCCTGCAAAAATTAAGTCAATAGTAGAGTGGCCGGTACCCAAGAGTATCCATGATGTCCATAGTTTCCACGGTTTAGCCACCTTCTATAGGAGATTCATTAGAGGGTTCAATACGATAGTGGCTCCAATCACTGATTGTATTAGGAAAGGAACTTTTGAATGGACTAAAGCAGCAGATAAAGCCTTCCTAATAATTAAGGAAAAATGACACACGCACCCGTCTTGAGGTTACCCGATTTTACCAAAGTGTTCGAGGTTGCTTGTGATGCTTCTGGGGTAGGAATTGGAGGTGTCTTGAGTCAAGAGAATCACCCAGTAGCATATTTCAGTGAGAAGTTAAATGAAGCGAGACTAAGGTATTCCACCTAAGGGAGCTGTATGCGGTAGTTCAGGCATTATGTTATTGGAGGCATTATCTTCTACCGCAAGAGTTTGTCCTATTTTCTGACCATGAAGCTCTTAGGTTCCTTAGTTCTCATGAGAAATTGAACCCTAGGCACGGGAAATGGGTAGAGTTCATACAAGCTTATACGTTCGTACTGAAACATCGTGCTGGAACTGAAAATAGGGTTGCTGATGCGTTGAGTCGTCGTTCAATGTTGTTGAATTCTGTGAGCACTGAGGTAGTAGGGTTTGAAAGATTAAAAGAGGAATATCCTACATGCCCTGATTTTGGTGACATCTATCGATCCCTTCAACAAGGACCATCTAGTGAGCATAGTGATTATACCATTTTAAATGGATACCTTTTCAGAGGAAATCAGTTGTGTATCCCCAAGACCTCTGTTAGAAAATTTCTGATCTGGGAAGTTCATGCTGGGGGCTTAGCAGGACATTTTGGTAGAAATAAGACCATCTTAGCAATAGAAGACCAATTCTTTTGGCCTGGTCTCAAAAGAAATGTGGCCTAGATTGTAGCTCAGTGCCGTACCTGTGCTGTTGCAAAACAGCAAAGACAGAACACCGGTCTGTACACACCCTTACCTGTCCCTGATTGTCCATGGCAGGATATCAGCATGGATTTTGTAGTAGGCCTCCCTAAGACGTTTAGGAAGTATGATTCTATCTTTGTGGTTGTCGATCGTTTCTCCAAGATGGCTCACTTCATTCCTTGTTCTCAAACTTTAGATACTTCGAAGGTGGCCAAGCTTTTTCTCGATCAGGTCGTTAGGCTTCATGGTTTACCCAAAACCATTGTGTCCGATAGAGATGTAAAGTTTACTAGCTATTTCTGGAAAACCCTCTGGCACATGCTTGGTACCAAATTGAAATTCTCTACTACCTATCATCCTCAAACCAATGGCCAGACTGAGGTAGTAAACCGAAGCTTAGGAAATATGTTGAGATGCTTAGTTGGTGACAACCTAGGAAACTGGGACCTATTACTTCCTCGTGCTGAATTTGCCTATAACAGCTCAGTTAATAGGTCTATTGGGAAAAGTCCGTTCGAAGTGGTCCATGGATACAGACCTAGGAAGCCTTTAGACCAAGCTCCTTTACCCATACATGCACGGGTGTCCCAGTCTGCCGAGTCATATGCACAGCATATTAAGGAATTGCATAAGGAGATTAGCCAAAAGATTCAAGCAAGCAATGAACTCTATCAGCATATGACTAATTCACATAAACGATTAAAAGAATTTAATGAAGGGGACTCCGTCATGATCAAACTTAAACCTGAAAGGTTTCCACCGGGAACTATGAAGAAACTCCATGCCCGGGGAGCTGGACCTTTCAAAATAATAAAGAAAATTGGACCAAATGCTTATATATTAGAATTACCACCAAGTTATGGCATTAGTTCAACATTTAACGTTTCAGACTAAAAGAATACAAAGAACCTGCATTAATACCCAGTGAGCTTTTTGGTCCTAATGTTTCTTTTGAGAGTGAAACACCAAATGAGTGTCCACCACCAAGTGTTCCTGAGAGAAAAGAGAGAATTGAAAGGATCTTGGATGACCAGATCACTACTACTAGGAATAGAGGCTACCAACGTTATCTGGTTAGATGGCAAGGATGTCCTGAATCTGAAGACTCCTGGATTTCCCGAGAGGACCTACAACAAATCGACCCGGATGCATTAGAAGCTTATCAAGCCAACCCTCACTCGATAGGGTCGAGTTCCTTCCACCCTGGGAGAATTGGTGTGGGCACCAGAATCAGGAAGAGACTCCAACCAATTCAAGTTAAATCCGAGTCCTTATGGTTGGATGAGTAAAAGAAAATCCTGTAATTTTTTCTTTCTTTAATTTTGAGTCCAAATAATTATGTAATTCGAGTCCATTTCAATTTTATGTTGGGACTAGTCCAGCCTGAATAACCTTGTATTTGAGAGTTGGGTCCAAATAAGTCAAGTCCAATCCATGAAGAATCAAACCAAACCACATTTGAAGACTAAAGAAGACTCAAGACTTATACTCCAAAGCAAGACCAAAGCCACCTCAAGTGGGGACCACATGCCACATGACACATGCCACCTCATCATCCAAGGTTGCTGCCACATCACACATGCCTCCTCACCATCCAAGATTGCTGCCACATCACACATGCCACCTCACTATCCAAGGTTGGCGCCCAAGAGAAGAAAAGAGGAATTTGAAATTGAATTGGCTACAACCTCCTCCACAACCTCCTCCACTCTTCATGGGACTTCCCATATTTTTCTCCACAATTTTTTCTCCATGATATTTGGTGTAGTTTGAATTCAAAATGGCTTAATAGTCTATAAAAGACTCTTAGTCTTCTTGTAAAAGGAGGATGGAAAAGAAAAAAATTAAAAATTTTCTTCTATGTGAGTTCTATGTGCCTAAGTGGTCGTTTTAAATTCTTCTCCCTATCCCACGCCAACCCTAGTTTCTCCTCCTCCATCTCCAACGCCTAAGACACCCTCCTTCTTCTCCAATCTCAAGCTAGCTCTTCAATGTTCAAGGTTGATCAAGAAGACCATCACAAGGAGGCCGGCCTAATTCATTTCAAGTGATCTGCCATGGCGCCAAGATTATTCTTCAACAATGCTTCCTCGACACTTCTTTAGTTTCTCCATTTCATGACTAACGTATTTTTACCAAGTACTTAATCTTGAGGTTTCTTTGTGTAGGGTTCTCCGGGATTCCGAATTCAAGAGGAAGGAATTACTTGCCACAATCCAGAAAACAAGAAGCGCCCTCAATTTGTAGTATGGTCTTGTCATTTGGGAGGTATCTTCATGAGTGATCTTGATCTACTTGAAAGATTAATGCCAGGTATGTTCTAGTGTTGATTAGGTCTGAAATATTAAATTTGCCTAGCTTAACTTGTGTGGTTCGAATCTTATTCCTATTTCTTTGTTATTTTGATAGTCTCATTAATTAGGTTTACGTTTGATCATCCGAGTTCTCTTCATTAGACCTCCTTTGATATTATATGCTGAACTAATCATATGCAAATAAGAAAATTGCTAAGTTAATCTATGCTAATCTCCTTTAGGGTTGCATCGTTGCATTCTCAACTTGCATGTTTTCCATCACAATGGGGGGACCCCCTCACCCCTTCCACTCACCTGGCCAATTTGGTCACATCTAAACCCTATTTTGGTAATGCTGATTGGTTAAGTAAGCTATAATATGCCTTCCTTCATGCTAAGACAGATTCATGTCAAGACTATTGTAGGTTTATTGTGTGACACAAGGTCTATTATAGGGTTTGATAAGAAATTTTGTCTTGGTGCACTTAATGATTTATGGCATGATTGGAGTTGTTGCTTTGTTGTGTGACACAAGGGCAATAATGTTCAATCATGGCTGTATAGAAATGAAGAGTTTGACTAAACTAAGACATTATAGTTTGTTGTATGATACAAGGCTATAAGTGTCTTAGAGGCAAAGATAATTGTTGAGAATTGCATGGGTTGCAATTGGAAAGGTTATCCTACCTTCGAACTCATTAGTGTTTGTTGTGTGACACAAGGCACTAATGAGGGATCAGGATCTCAACCCACTAAGGAAACCAGGAAGGTTTCTCGCTTACTATAGTTGAGGGTTATGGTATTCGAAGAAAATAGTGAAAGACATAATTAGATACAAAGCCCTTATCTAGTTATGAATGTCATCATTGAGTGGTCTGCTAATATTATTTTTTAATTAAATGCTGGACATTTATTTTAATGGCTTCAAACCTATCACTAAGGGGCATCTTGGATGCCAACAAGTTAACCGGTCCAAATTATGTGGACTGGCTAAGGAACCTGAGGATTGTTTTGACTTAGGAGAAGCTTTCATATATACTTGATTCTCCAGATCCAGTGGTGATCGGAGAGGATGCATTAGAAGAGGAAATTGCCACACACAAAATGTGGCAAAATGATAGTACAACTATCAGGTGCATCATGTTGGCCTCGATGAGCAACGAGCTCTAAAGGCAACATGAAGGAATGGAACCTTAGTCCATATTGCTCAATCTAAAGGAGCTTTATGGAGAGCAAAGTAGGGCTGCCTGATATGAAATATCGAAATAGTTGTTCCGAGCATGGATGAGTGAGGGTTCACCCGTGCAAACCCATGTGCTGAAAATGATTGATTTGATCACTCGATTGGGTCAGTTAGGGTTTATCATGGACGGTGAACTCAATCAGGACTTGATCCTGCAGTCACTCCCAGATTCCTTCTCTCAATTTATTCTTAATTACCATATGACCAAATTGAATACTTCATTACCAGAGCTGCTTAACATGCTTAAGACAGCTAAGAGCCACTCTAAAGGAGATAAGGCTCAGGTGCTTCTTGTTGATAGAAAGAAGCAAGCAATGAAGAAGGGTATGAAGAAAAAATTCAACCCTAAGAAGAGCATCCAGAAGAAGAACAAAAAAGTTAAGAAGGCTGATGGAGCCTATTTCCATTGTAGTAAGACTGGGCATTGGAAGAAGAACTGCAAGGTTTACCTTGCAAATGTGAAGCAAGATGCAAGTGGTGTATCTAAAGGTTTGTATATGATACAAACTAATTTATCATTGAGTACTTCCATTTCTAATTCATGGATATTGGATACCACATGTGGATCTCATATATGCATATCATTGTAGGGACTCCATAGAATTAGAAGTCTGAAGAGGGGTGACTTCAAGCTGCATGGGGCTAGTGGTGAAGCCATACATGCTGAAGCTATGGGTACCTATCTTCTATTATTACCTTCAGGTAATGTGATAAAGCTAGAAGAATGCTTCTATATACCAGATATTGTTAGAAACATTATTTCCATACCCTTGTTATTACAACAGGAATATGAAATAAATGTAAAGAGTAGTGGCTGCTCTATTCTTCAAAATAATACAGTATTTGAACATGGATGTTTTATAAATGGTCTTCTAACTTAGCAACTCAATGAAAAAAATTTCTTATTGATAATAAGAAGAGGAAAAGAGATAATGACAATGTCACATATCTCTAGCACTGCTGATTGGGTTATATCAGTGAGTCAAGGATAAACAAGTTAGTCAAAGATAATTACTTTGACTTTAATGATTTTCAATCATTTGGAACTTGTGAATCTTGTCTCAAAGGAAAAATGACCAAGTCTCCATTCATTGGACATGGAGAGAGGGCAACTGAATTGTTAGGTCTAATACATACTGATGTATATAGACCTATGTCAACTCAGGCCAGAGGAGGATATTCTTATTTCATCACTTTTATTGATGATTTATCAAGGTTCGGCCAAGTGTATCTTTTAAAATACAAGTCCGAAGCCTTTGATAAGTTTAAAGAATATCAGAGTATGTTTGAAAAACAAACTAGATTTAGTATTAAAGCTCTTCGATCTGATCGAGGAGGTGAATACTTATTTGATGAGTTTCTAAACCATCTCAAGGGTAAAGAAATTATATCTAAATGGACCCCTCCTTATACACCCAGTTAAATGGAGTGGCAGAAAGGAGAAATTGCACCTTGTTAGACATGGCGAGGTCGATGATGAGCTTCACAGATCTTCCTACATCCTTTTGGGGACATGCCCTAGATACTGCTGCATATATATATTAAACAGGGTTCCATCTAAATCAGTGAATAGCACTCCATATAAATTATGGAATGGCAAAAGACCAAATCTTAAGTATTTGAAAATTTGGAGTTGCCATGCTTATGTCAAAAATACCTTTGGACATCAGCTAAGTGCAAGGGCTGATAAATGTAGGTTTGTTGATTATTCAAAAGAGGGTGTTGGGTACCTCTTTTATAATGCTGCTGAGCAAAAGATAATTGTTAGTAGACATGCTACATTCTTAGAACAAGAGTTTATCCAAGAAAGATGTAGTGATTCTTCACTTGAGTTATGTGAAGAACAGAACCAACAAACCAGTGAGCCTTCAAATGAAGTTCCTCAACCAGAGGTTCTTGTGGATCAAGAACAATCACAATACACACTTCCTCTTTGAAGGTCAGAAAGGGTGCGGGGAGCACCTCTCAAATATGGTTTTGTCATCGGAGATGATAATGAAGCCAGTATCATATAGGATGATGATCTTATGACCTATTCGGAAGCAGTCAAGAGTAGAGACTCTGACAAGTGGCTTGGCACCATGAAATCTGAAATGGACTCCATGTATTCTAATCAGGTTTGGACTTTGATAGATCCACCTAAAGGAATTAACCTAATAGGATGTAAATGGGTCTTCAAGAAAAAGATTGGAGCAAATAGTCAAGTTGAGACCTACAAGGCTAGATTGGTAGCAAAAGGTTTCAGACAAAAACATGGTGTAGACTATGATGAAACTTTTTCTTCATTAGCCATGCTCAAGTCCATTCGGATATTGCTTGCCATAGCAGCATACCATGACTATAAGATCTGGCAAATGGATGTAAAGACTGCTTTTCTCAATGGAAACCTTGAGGAAGAAGTCTATATGTCACAGCCAGAGGGTTTTGTCTCAAGTGGGAGACCAAATCAGGTATACAAATTAAAGAAGTCCATTTATGGACTTAAGCAAGCATCGACAAGTTGGAACATCCATTTTGATGAAACAATCAAAGGATTTGGTTTTGTCAAAAATGTGGATGAACCATGTGTGTACAAGAAGACAAGTGGGAGTGCACTTGTTCTCTTGGTTTTGTATGTGGACGATATACTGATCAATAGGAATGATATCCTAATGTTGCACTCGGTTAAAACTTGGCTATCATCAAAGTTTTCCATGAAAGATTTGGGAGAAGCATCTTATATACTAGGTATAAGGATCTACAGAGATAGATCCAAAAGGATGCTAGGCTTGTCCTAATCTAGGTACATTGACTTAGTGTTGAAGAGATTCAATATGGATGGAAGTAAGAAATGTTACTTGCCTATAAGTCAAGGCATACATCTTTCTAAGAAAATGTCTCTTAAGACATCTGAAGAAAGAGAGAGAATGGCTATGATTCCTTTTGCTTCGACTGTAGGATCAATTATGTATGCCATGTTATGTACCAGACCTGATGTCGCTTATGCCTTGGGCATAGTGAGCAGGTTTTAGGCAGATCCAGGAGAGGATCATTGGAAAGCTGTGAAAAATATTCTTAAGTACCTAAGAAGGACTAAAGATATTTTTCGAGTATATAACAGATCTGAGTTGAAACTAGAAGGTTATACAGATTCTAGTTTTCAATCAGATCTAGATGATAGCAAATCCATATCAGGGTATGTCTTTACCCTAAATGGTGGTGCAGTGAGTTGGAAGAGTCAAAGCAGCCTACAATAGCGACTCAATCACTGAGGCAGAATACATAGTTGCTAGTGAAGCCATGAAGGAAGCTGTCTGGATGAAGAAATTCATCATGGAATTGGACGTGGTTCCTGATGTACAATAGCCAGTGCCATTATACTGTGATAACACTAGGGCTATTGCACAAGTTAAGGAACCAAGGTCTGATCACAAGTCCAAGCACATTCTAAGATGATTCCACCTCGTTCGAGAGATCATTGAAAGACAAGATGTTGCCATTGAATGAGTTGACACAAAGAATAATATAGCAAACCCATTCACTAAAGCATTAGCCAAGCAGCAGTTAGATCGTCACTTAGATTGTATGGGCATAAAATACAAGGACGATTGGCTTTAGTGCAAGTGGGAGTTTAATAGAAAAGTGCCCTAAGAGCCAATCATTATGAGGTTTTTTTTGTAAACTTCCAACTCATATATGACATATTTTTCATATTAATAAAGGCATTTGATTCATCATATACTGCTGTATCATATTTTGTTGATTATGATGAACCCCATAAAGTAGGGCAATAGAATTAGGGTTATGATAAAATAACAGTGAGACCTAATTCCTATAAACCCTAATCTAGAATGTTCCTAGTCGTTGGACCATCAATTCGGGGATCGATGAATCTGGAAAGACTAGCTTATCCTATGTATGCTCAGTTGATGAGGGTGGTTGATCTCACAACCACTTGTGTAGAGACACTAATACAAGGATAATGATGCTCATCAAGGTATGACTACACTGGACTGATCCGTACCGGGACTATCTTATGGAAGTCTTATTGCTTGTCAAAAGATAGATCCTAGAGTAGAAGTTGTGCATGCGATCTTTAGACCTGTGGTCACCATGGTTCCTTATGCACACTAAGCCATACTTTGGCTCATACTCATTCATGGCATTGAGTCATGTATGGGATGTTCTAGGTATGGTGGAAGGTGTACGAAGGATGTGAGTGGACCAACAAGGAATTGATCTTTCCTGGTAAGAGGAATTGTTATCCCATGTGATCTCTTCGATGAGTGACTCAAGGAGCCTTTGATCAAAGCAGGATGAGATTAGAAGTGGTTTCTAATCAATCATCAACTAAGTTCTCATGATCAAGATGTGATTCGATATGATTAAGTGTTAGGGTTTGACATATATCCATACCTATCACTTAATCGGGATAATGGAAGATCGAAAGATTGAATTGCACGGTAACTTACTACTGAAGGGTACTTTGGTAATTTTTATCAAATTTCTCATCTTTTGGGTAGGCATGACACATTGCTAGACATCATCTTGTCTTGTAGGTTTTCATGAACTAATTGATTTGGTTTCATGAGTCAATTCGATGTGTGATTTGAATTGGACAAATAGGTGAGCCAATTTGACCTAATTAGGTCAATCGAGTTCGATCGGATTGAATCGGCTCAAACCTAAACCTACTACTGGCTAGATGTGAAACCCAATAGGTCACACACAATAAAGAGTTGGTCAAGGAAGTCATTCATAATATAATTAGGGTCATGGCATCCTAATTGGTTAGCCAAATTGTATACTAGCATGTGCAGGCTAACCCAATTCCTAACCCAATTAGATTGGGTCTGGTTGCTTGCTAATTGGGCTAACCTAATTAAGGAAAATATTAATTAGGCTGAGTCCTAAGTGGGGATAATTAAATCAGAGCTTTATCTGATTTTATATTGACCTTTTGACCGATTTATGGAAGAGTCCCTAGGGCCAGGGACTCTTGGCGCCTCTTGGCGCCCATGAGAAAAATGTAAGGGTGCAGAAGGACAAAAGTCCTTCTGTAGATGAAACACTGAAGTGTTTCTAATCTAGAGCGCCTTTTCATCTTATCCCCATGCCTCTTGGATAATATTTGACCGGTCAAGCCTATTTGAAATGGCATGAAAAAGGTGTGGAAGCAAAAGCGCGCATGAAGAGACGCATCTCTTCATTTGGCGTGCGCCCTGAAGCAGAGTCCTTCTGCTATCAGGACACTTCATATTCTTCGATGTTTGGAGATTGAAAAGGCACCTCTTGGCATTTTAGTGACTGGTACTTGCCATGTGGCAAGTCATAGATTGTCCAGGAATGTTGATGATGCCGATATGTCCTTTGATGCATGAGAAGACATATTGGATATGATTTTTCAAGCCAAATAACCTCTCTTTGGTCTTGAAAAATCATATCTGATAACCTGTTAGAGGACATATCACATGCCCCTCTTAGAACTATAAATTGGGGCAGTGATATGAGTTTCAGATATCTTTTTCACTGTAAAGATATTCTGAGTGTTTCTTTGTCTCTCCCTCCCTCCTCCATTCTTTAAGACAAGACTTATCTTGTTAAGACAAGGTCTAATCTTTTAGGACAAGGCTTTGTTTAAGGATGTAAACCTAAGGAGTCCTAGAGGAGGGTTGTCCTAAGACCAAGAGTGGTGTAGGATAGTATTTTAGTGCCCTATAGTAGGACAGGGTGTCCTATAGTGGTCAAAGGTCCAAAGGCTGTCCTAAGAGTTCTGTTGAAGCAAGCAACCCCGGTAGGGATTCTTCCTTGGTACCATTCTCACGTGGATCACTGTTGGAGGGCTTGCACTTGTGAGTCTCGTGGAAAGGATTGAATTTTAGTGATCCAGGTATGTTTTTCTGACTCCATTTATATTTTATTAATTGGTATTGCATAAGGGGTTCCTAGGAATTAGGGTTTTCTAGCCAATTAGGATTTTATGCTTAGAATTTTTGGTGCGGGCACCAGAATCAGAAGAAGACTACAGGGTTCCATCTGGATCTCTGATTGACCATGCCCGAGAAAATTAGGGTTTGTAATAAGGATTGACCTGATTAACCCAATTTTGAGTCTGTAATTTTGTCATTTCAATTTTTGTTGAGTCATGTTGACTCAGTCCAAGTCCAGGTCTAGGTTGGCACCATTCCCTTTGCCATAGGGTGCCACATTTTTTCTTCCATGGTCCAGCAACAAGTGGGTGCCACACTCCCTGCCACATCTCCATCCAGTGTCTTTGGTCCCCACACCATAAGAAGTAAGTTCCCCTTTTTCTTGCACCACTTGAGGGAGAAATCCATCAAGATACCTCAATCCAAGGAAAAGCTAACTTCTTTCCAGATAAACCCAAGCCAGGATGGCAAGAATTTTTCTTGAAGAGAGGATCAAGGAGGTGCCCCACAATGTTCCATAAAAATCCAAGTTATAAAAGGGAAGAGAGCATGTCTTGGGGAGAAAATCAAGGAGGCACCCAAAAGTTTCCTAAAGTGCCAAAGCCATGAAAAGAAGAAGCCTAAACTTGTGGAGCAAGACTAGGAGGTGTCCAAAGAGCCAAACCATGAAGGGAAAATCCTTGATTCATGGAGAGATACTAGGAGACACCCCATAATCAGCCATTTGGAGCTGATTTTCAAGTTTTCTTGGAGTTTTTGGGCCGCTCACTCATGGAAGGAGTCTTGGTTGGACAAGGGAAGAGAATTTGATGCCTAAAGTGTAGATTAGTCCTATTAGTCCCACATGGGAACTTGTATGGTTTTGATTTTTCTTATAGGTCTATATATTAGACCCCTTTTGTAACTTGAACTTATCTTATGAAATCTTATGAATGAAATCCCTTTTTTTTAGCAAAGTCTTGTTCTTCCGCACTTATTTTGAGTGTTGAGCTCCGTGAGGGAGTAAATCCGGGTTCCCTAGGAACCTTGAGGAGGTGTGAGATCTCCAACCCCAAAACCCTAGCTTAGTCCACCCATCTCTACTCCACCACCAAACCCTAGCCTCTACACCATCTCCAAGGTTCTTCTTCCAAAGGGTGGCCGACCACCAGGACCCCTAGTCCAGCCATCTTCAAGTCAGCTACCACTGCTTCAGAGTCCATCCAGCAGATCCAGGAGAAGAGTCCCAAATCCGCAGCCTAGGAGTTCTAGATCAGCTGAAGACTTTCAAATCCCATCCTTTCTTCTACTCTGGTAACTCTCTTCCCTGAGTCTCTTGTTCTTAACCTTGTTCTTCTTCTCTCCAGGATCTAGGGTTCAAGAAGAGGCCAACTTTGCCAAGGACCATTATCGGAGGATCCATTGCGAAGATACCTTGACTCCCAGGATCCAATAATCTGCTCGAGAGAGTCTTTTTCCACCAAATGGAGAGATATCACCACTAGGTAACAAGAACCTTCCCTTCTCACTTTGTCTGTTTCGTTGAAACTCAGAGCAAACCCTAGATCTGGGTGTTTCTCAATCCCCAGCGATCCTACTTCTGAGTTACTCTGATAATCCACTCCTTTTAATTGTGTTTTCTGTCATTTCTTAGTTTCTTTCAACATTAGTTTATCTTTCCTTTGAGTCAAAGCCGACTTCTGAAAAAATATATATATATAATACATTAATTTTAATTTGCTTCCGCATTCCACATATCCATTCTGCATCATTTTTGATATCAGAGTTCTCGTTCTGCATCATTTTGGTATCAGAGCTTTCGTTCTGCATCATTTTGGTATCAGAGCCCTGTCTAGGGTTTCTGACTTGCTTACATGTTTTGAGTATCTCTCTTTTTTATTTTGTCTGCTCGAAGTAGACTCCCCAGGATGTCCGGTCCTAGGAACGAAGCGAGGTGCAAGCCTCCTCTTCCCATTCCATGGGGTGTTCCTAGGGTGTGTAGGGATGCCGTTGGGTTATAACTTCTAGGCAGGGATTGTAAACGGGACACACGTTCTATTTTCTGCCAGTAACCACCCTGTTATTCAAATTGTTTCTCCCTACAGAAAAATCCAAATTAAGTATTTCTTATTTTGATGGAACCAATATAATTGAAAGTAATTTACATAAAAGTTTCATGATTTATTAATTTCTGTAAATTTTCTAAGATCAATTTTACCGCTGTTCTATTTTTTTATTTTCTGCAAGCTGTTTTTTTTATTTGAGTGTGCATAAATTGAATCTATCTTAAGGGCACCGAAGTTGCAACATAAGGGGAGGATTGAGACCCTCTCCTTAGCCCAAAACCACCTCCCGTGTATTCGAACCTAAGCCTTTAATCATAAAATTAATTAGACCTAATTTGCCCTAGTGGGCTAGGGACACCAACTGGTCGGGTCTAGGCTAGTGTTGAGTCAGTTTGTCTAGTTACTTTGTGTGTGCTTTGTACTCAGTGTCTAGAACGGTGGTTCAGGGATTCTATCCTGAAGGGCTTGTGTGCTGGTTTGCCTACCTGGCCAATCACTGATTGGTGTCTAGGATTGGCAATTAGGGACCTAACACTCCCCTTACACCTGCCTGGCTGAGTCCTGAGTTACTACAGGCTAGCTTGCCACTCTGATTGGGCATCTAGTTTGGGCTCTAGGTCTAGTTAGCCCGTAGTCATTTCAGTCGAGTCTCATTTGGTGTGCTTGCTTGCGTCATCATGTCCACCCGGAATGGAGTACCCTACCAACCTGGTCAAACCCAACCTGATTTAGAGGCCATGATTAGAACTCTTACTGAAAGTATGACCAAATTGAGTCAGGATATGAATGAGGGTTTTGCCCAGTTTAGAGACCGAGCCCAGGGACTTGAGGAACCTAGGCATAGAAATTGGATCCCTGACTCAGAATTTGGTAGACCCCAATCTCACCCACACCCAGAGCCTAAGAGACCTTTATACAAGGATCCTGAATCTAATCATTGGAGGTTTGATCTAAGAGCCTATGACCATGATCTTTCCCCTGAGTTTAGCCCTAGGAGCCTATACCCATACTTGGTTGACTCAGAGAAGGGACCCGTTAGGAACACCGAACCTTATGCACCCACTTTTGATGGAAGACAAGAGACATATATTAAGTGGGAAGAACAAATGGATCGATATTTTGAGTGCACTAACATATCAGAATTAGGACAAGTTAGGTTGGCCAAAACCAAGTTCACCAAACATGCTAGGTCGCATTGGTATGCTATTGAGCGTGAGTGTTATCAAAGAAAAGAGGAAATATATACTTGGAGAGATATAAGAAGTAAGTTGAGAGATAGGTACCTAGGTAGATCCTATGAGAAAAGATTTTTAGACCAATGGTACCAATTACGACAAGGTAATAGGCCCGTGTCTAAATATATCGAGGACTTCCAGTGGTATGACATGAAATGCAATACCATTGAGACCGAAGCTCAGATCACATCGAGGTTTAGGGTTGGGTTACACCCAGACATTTATAGGAAGCTATGCCTTGAAAAGACCAATAAGTTAGACCGAGCCTACCAAGAAGCCCAAGACTATGAGTGGTCTTTAAGATATAACCAATCAAGTACTTTGGACTTAAAGCCAACCTCTACCAACTTGAGTCAAGTTCCGATTGATCCGACACCCGTAGTGAACCAGACTTTTGTTTGTCAATTCCCACTTGTGTCACCTCTTGACCAGAAGGATAACACTGAGAAGGAGTTAGGCATGGCCATCCCAAAATTAGTTGACCTGACCAGAGCCGTACTTAAAGAGAAATCAAAGGAGAATAGATTAGAACCTTTCAGTGAGATTGAGGAAGAAATATATGAGCCTGACATAAGTTTGATAGATGAATATGAAGAAGAAGAATTTGAGGATATCTCTCCCGATAATTTAATTAACCAACTCCTACCTGATGGGATTATTGAGGGGACCCCTGCCACTCAAGGAATTCAGGAGCTAACCCTAAGAGAAGACCCTTTTGAGGAAGTTCAGGAAGAGGAAATTGCACCCAATGAGAGTTTAAGTGAGAATACTCCTGAACTCATTGAGGAATCCAAAGAAGACACCCCTGAGTCAAATCTGGTAGAGAAGTGTGAAGAAGGAAGGGGTTCACAAGAATCTTCCATTGAGAAGGTCCAAGAACAAGAAAAAGACAGTAGCTTAGAAGGCTTTTTAGATAAACATTCCAAAGACCTTCCTGATAACCTTCCACCTTCTAGGAGCACCCAGCCTATCCTAGAACTTGCACTTGTAGACCCTCCTAGAGCAAATCATGAGGTTTGGATGAGTGCACCTATAGAACAATGTCCTCATTTTAAGGTCGTCCTGAATAACCAAGGTATGTTTCTTGTTTCCTATAAGCCACCTCAAAACTCTGATTCTTATTTCCTACCCTTCCCTGAATCTTCTCATGTTTCTAGAGCTATGGGATTACACTTTACTGAGATTTCTAGGTTGCAAGACTCCTTAGAACCTATTAGGTTTGCCACCTACTTCTGGAAGACCTTATGGCACCTACTAGGCATCCATGATAAGTTTTCATGCTCTGCATGCCATCCTCCGACCCAAGGTCAAACCTAGAGAGCCTTAGTTTGTTAGGTTTAGACCTAGAGTTCCTTTGAATAAAGTCCATTATTTAGGAATGTGTCGTCAGTCGAGTTTAGGACATTGACTCAGATTTTGGTTGAGTGAGAATACCAAGAATTGGGATTTGTATTTGCCCAGGGCTGAATTTGCATATAATGACTCGGTCAATAGGTCTATAGGTAAAAGCCCTTTTGAGATTATGATGCGACACGCATATGATTAATGTTTTGAATATGGGGTTTGTAGAGCAATGAAACCTAATTATACTTAGCATTGTACTCATCTTAATAAGATTTAAGGATTATATGAAAATGGACTATTACATGATTAGACACAACTCTAAAACTAAGAAGGGAGAAGATCTAGACAATAGGGGCTAATGATTGAGGACTTACCTTGATGAGTTTTCCAACCTTCCTATGATTCAAAACTTGAAACTACTGATGCTCTGGACTGGAGAACTTGGATAACAGTGATCAGAACCCTGGACTTGGGCTTCAGCTTGTTGGTTCATTGTTAAGGGGAACCTTGTTCACAACTCAAGGACTTCGAAGGACCCTTTGCCTTGAGCTTGGATGATGAATTGCTAGGGAAGAGAGTGGCTTTGGGCATGGAAGAAGAAGATAGGAAAATTTTCACACATAAAACTCAAGACAACTTCACTTCAAAACTTCATTCATTTCCAAAATCAATCTCTTTTACAATGGGCATCCAAGGCTTTTAATAGCCTCACGAAGCTAGCTTTTGAAATTTAAAAACTCCCCAAATCGAGGAGGATTACAAGGGGGGTTGGAGGATTTGGTGGAGAGTTTGGAGGGATGTGGGGGGGGTTGGAGGATTTGGTGGAGGACTTGAAGGGATGTGGCCAACCTCCTTGAATTTGAATCTCCCTTGTTGGCGCCCAAAGGGTGATGAGGTGGCTGGTGAAGTGGCACCTGATGATGTGGCATGGTGTGGTGGTCTTCTACTTGGATAAGAATGACATGTGGCGCCCTGTGGTCCTAGTTGATGGTCCTTTTCTCTTGCTTGGTTGATGTGTCTTCTCTTCTTCATGTGGTCAAATTCTGGGGTCTAGAATTTGAGTCTTGTTGCTGGCTTTCATGGCTTTAAGACTTGATTAGACTTAACTCAACTGAATTAGACTTAACTCAACTGAACTGACTTGACTGACCTAGACTTTAAAACTTGAAATGGACTTACAGGAAATGAAATTTTAAAAGTAATTACAGAACTCAATAAACACTCTTGATTTGAAACTCAAAATTAATTACAGGACTCTTGAAAAGGAAATGACTCTTGAAAATAAAATATTTTTGAACTAAAGGATACAAGGTAACCTAATTATCTTCGATCCAAATTGGGATAAGGCTAACCTTGTTGGAGTGAAGTTTCTTTCGACTTCTGGTGTCCACACCAGATTGTTCAAGAGTACAAGCCTCACACACCACTTGACCTAGTTCCTTTGCCAGTCCACACACGAGTCTTCGAGTCTGCTGAAGATTTTGCACAGCATGTAAAGAACTTGCATAAAGAAATTCATGCCAAAATAACTTTAAGTAATGAAACATATAAGAAGTTGGCTGGTTCTCAAAGACGAGTCAAAACTTTTGTTGAGGGAGACTATGTAATGATTAGGTTAAGGTCTGAGCGGTTTCTTCCTGGAACCGTTAGAAAGCTACATGCTAGAGGAGCTGGACCATTTAGAGTGATGAAGAGAGTGGGACCCAATGCCTATGTGCTTGAGTTGCCTCCAGAGCTAGGCATTAGCTCCACTTTCAACATTACAGACCTAGTAGAGTACAGGGAGCTAGCTGTGATTCCCAGTGAGCCTTTTGAACCTAATCCTGTTATTGAGAGTGATCCCAACCCTGTGTGTCCACCAACAAACTGGCCTGTGAGGAAAGAGCAGATTGAAAAGATCCTGGATGATCAGGTTATCTCTACTCGTAATCGAGGATACCAAAGATACCTGGTCCACTGGCAAGGAAGGCCAGATTCTGATGACTCTTGGATCTCCCGAGAAGAATTACAAGAATTGGACCGAGACCTCTTGGAGAGATACCAGAGCCAGCTTGATCCATACTTGACAGGGTCGAGTTCCTCCCCCCCGGGAGAATTGGTGCGGGCACCAGAATTAGAAGAAGACTACAGGGTTCCATCTGGATCTCTGATTGACCTTGCCCAAGAAAATTAGGGTTTGTAATAAGGATTGACCTGATCAACCCAATTTTGAGTCTATAATTTTGTCATTTCAATTTTTGTTGAGTCATGCTGACTCAGTCCAAGTCCAGGTCCAGGTTGGTGCCATTCCCTTTGCCATAGGGTGCCACATTTTTTCTTCCATGGTCCAACTACAAGTGGGTGCCACACTCCCTGCCACATCTCTATCCAGTGTCTTGGGTCCCCACACCATAAGAAGTAAGTTCCCCTTTTTCTTGCACCACTTGGGGGAGAAATCCATCAAGATACCTCAATCCAAGGAGGAGCCAACTTCTTTCCAGATAAACCCAAGCCAGGATGGCAAGAATTTTTCTTGAAGAGAGGATCAAGAAGGTGCCCCACAATGTTCCATAAAAATCCAAGTTATAAAAGGGAAGAGAGCATGTCTTGGGGATAAAATCAAGGAGGCACCCAAAAGTTTCCTAAAGTGCCAAAGCCATGAAAAGAAGAAGCCTAAACTTGTGGAGCAAGACTAGGAGGTGTCCAAAAGAGCCAAACCATGAAGAGAAAATCCTTGATTCATGGAGAGATACTAGGAGACACCCCCATAACCTGCCATTTGGAGCTGATTTTTTTAAGTTTTCTTGGAGTTTTTGGGCCGCTCACTCATAGAAGGAGTCTTGGTTGGACAAGGGAAGAGAATTTGATGCCTAAAGTGTAGATTAGTCCTATTAGTCCCACATGGGAACTTGTATGGTTTTGATTTTTCTTATAGGTCTATATATTAGACCCCTTTTATAACTTGAACTTATCTTATGAAATCTTATGAATGAAATCCCTTATTTTTGAGCAAAGTCTTGTTCTTCCGCACTTATTCTGAGTGTTGAGCTCCGTGAGGGAGTAAATCCGGGTTCCCTAGGAACCTTGAGGAGGTGTGAGATCTCCAACCCCAAAACCCTAGCTTAGTCCACCCATCTCTACTCCACCACCACCAAACCCTAGCCTCTACACCATATCCAAGGTTCTTCTTCCAAAGGGTGGCCGACCACCAGGACCCCTAGACCAGCCATCTTCAAGTCAGCTACCACTGCTTCAGAGTCCATCCAGCAGATCCAGGAGAAGAAGTCCCAAATCCACAGCCTAGGAGTTCCAGATCAACTGAAGACCTTCAGATCCCATCCTTTCTTCTACTCTGGTAACTCTCTTCCCTGAGTCTCTTGTTCTTAATCTTGTTCTTCTTCTCTCCAGGATCTAGGGTTCAAGAAGAGGCCAACTTTGCCAAGGACCATTATCGAAGGATCCATTGCGAAGATACATTGACTCCCAGGATCCAATAATCTGCTCGAGAGAGTCTTTTTCCACCAAATGGAGAGATATCACTGCTAGGTAACAAGAACCTTCCCTTTTCACTTTGTCTGTTTCGTTGAAACTCAGAGCAAACCCTAGATCTGGGGTTTCTCAATTCCCAGTGATCCTACTTCTGAGTTACTCTGATAATCCACTCCTTTTAATTGTGCTTTCTGTCATTTCTTAGTTTCTTTCAACATTAGTTTATCTTTCCTTTGAGTCAAAGTCGATTTCTAAAAATATATATATATAAAAATATATTAATTTTAATTTGCTTCCGCATTCCACATATCCGTTCTGCATCATTTTTGATATCAGAGTTCTCGTTCTGCATCAATTTTTGTTTTGAAATTCACTCTGCATGCTACATGATTCCTGGCACAGGAGAATTCCCATCATTCTTGGAGTCTCTCGTGGACATCTCCGTACTGTGAGTTCGATGACAGGTGCGGGGCTTCAGGAGTTTCCTATCTTTGGTGCCGGATTGGAGTTCAGGCTTGAGTGCCGGACCTAGGGTCTGGCATCGATGTTCCTGCAAGAAAAATGTGATTTACACAAAGAGGATCTTTATTATTAATGGAGGAAGGCCTTACATTACTGATAGTATATTCTCAAGTTGGCAACATTCCATGTCCACTAGAACCTGGCACCGTCCAGCTCCATTAGGTAGTAGGCTCCATGGTGAAGAGCTTCGACCACCTTATATGGGCCATCCCAGCTTGGTGAGAGCTTGTCACATTTTCGGGGCTGAGATGCTTCAGCTCGGTGCAGCACCAGGTCACCTGGATGGAAGACCTTTGGCTTTACCTGCACGTTGTGGTACCAAGCTACTCGCTGCTGGTAAGCTGCCATCCGGAGTCGAGCCTTGTCTCTGGTTTCCTCGAGGAGGTCCAAGTTGAGTTGTAGGTGGGCTGGATTCTCTACTTCATCATACTGCTGTACTCGCAGTGTGGGCATGTTAAGTTCAACCAGGACAACGACCTCCATGCCGAAGACAAGACTGAAGAGCGTCTCATCCGTGGCCATCTTGGGTGTTGTGTGGTAGGCCCAAAGAATGCTAGGAAGTTCTTCTACCCACCTGCCCTTGGCCCGATCTAGCCTTATTTTGAGTCCTTGGAGGATGGTCTGGTTGGTCACCTCGGCCTCCTGGTTGGTCTGTGGATGGGCCACCAAGATGAAGCGATGCTAAATGCTGAGGTCAACACAGAACTCTTCAAACTCTCGGTTGTCAAACTACCATCCATTATCGATGATAATGCTGTGGGAGAGTCCAAAGTGGCAGATGATCGACTTCCAAAAGAACTGCTGGACCTTGGCTTCGGTGATCCTTGCTAGCAGCTCCGCCTCTACCCATTTGGTGAAGTAGTCGATAGCCACTATCAGGAATTTGTGCTGTCTGGATGCAGGAGGGAATGGACCTAGGATGTCCATCCCCCACTAGGAGAATGGCTAAGATGAGGAGAGCTGGGAGAGCAGTGCCGCTGGTTGACACTGTATGTGATTGTGGCACTGACACCAGTCACACTTCCTCATGAAGTCAGAAGCATCTTCTCTCATGGTTTCCCAATAACATCCTTGATGGAGGGCCTTGTATGCTAGTGTCCTACCTCCAACGTGATTCCCGTAGAGGCCTTCATGTATCTCTTAGAGCACAAAGGCTCCCTCCGCGGGTCTCAAGCACTTCAGGAGCGGATAAGAGTAGGATTGGCGATAGAGGTTCCCTTCTATCAGGACAAATCGCGAGGCCTTCTTCTTGATAAGGTCGACCTCTGTGCGATCTTCTAATAGAGTGCAATCATTGATGTAACTGATATACTTGTCCATCCAGCTCGGCTCCGGGATGACTTGCTGCACCTTGCCGGGAGCTTCGTAGCTCGGGTTTTCAAGATATTCAATGTGGGCACGTCCTAGTGACAAGTCCAGCAGGGTTGCAAGTCTTGACAGCATATCAACGCGAGCGTTCTCTCCACGAGGAATATGGAAGATGCTGAAGTGCCGGAATCCCATCATGCTCGAGCGGACACACTCTAGGTACTTCATCATCTGGGGATCTTTGGCTTCATACTCTCTAGAGACCTATCTGGCCACTAGTTGGGAGTCGATGAAGACCTTCAAGCTAGGTACACCTAGCTCGTGGGATACCCTCAGGCCCGTAACGAGTGCCTCATCTCCGCCTAGTTGTTTATCATGGCAAACTTGAAGTGGAGTGCACATTCATCTACAATCCTATCACCATTGGTAAGGATGAGACCTGCTCCACTTCCGCCTGCATTGGACACGCCATCCACGTGGAGGATCCAAGACTACTTCATGCTTTCCTGCTCAATTTGGTGCTCCGATGTGATCTACTCTTGCTCTTCGGCAAGTCCTGTGCACTCGACTAAGAAGTTGGCCAGCACCTAGGCCTTTTGAGATGACCTCGGTCGGTACGTGATGTTGAACTCACTGAGCTTCAATGCCCACTTAGCCAAGCATCCGGATGTGTCAAGATGGCTAAGCACGGCCCTCAGGGGTTGGTCTGTCAGGACCACGATCGGATGCACTTAGAAGTACGACCTGAGATGCTCGGCAGACATAATAAGTGCAAAAATGAGCTTTTCAGATCGGGTGTACCTGATCTCCGCATCTCGAAGGATTTTGTTAGCGAGTACACCGGTTTCTAGGATCTGTCCTGATCTGTGTAGATGAGAACCGAGCTGACAGCCCCCAAGATGATCGCCAGGTATAGCAAGAGTTCTTCTCCCTCCTTTGGCCTAGAGAGCAATGGCGATGATGCCAGGAAATCCTTTAACTCCTCGAAGGTTGCTCTGCATTCTTCGGTCTAAACAAAGTCGTGCATTTTGTGCAATGCCTTGATGATGTAAGACAATTCTAAGAATGCTAAATATAAAAAAAAATAGTAAACTATTTTTTTTAATATTTTTTTAATATTAAATTTGTAGGCTAAATTCCTAAAGTTAAGTAAAGACTAGCAGGATATTTCAGCAATTCTAAGAATCATCAAGATTGCAAAGAACTCATGCAAGATAATAAGTAGCCATGACCCGAGAGTTGAGAAACTCCCAATTTAGGATATTTATCTTCATCAAAATAGATATCAAGATAAGGGAAGGTTTCTTACCAGTCAGAGATTGAAAACTTTGTAGTAGAAGGGATCACTCACACTCTAATTGGAGCCTGGATGAAGAAGCTTTAGTTCCTTGAATCAGATGGCTGATCTGGACCCGATCTGAAGGCAAGAAAAGCCTCCTCAGAGGAGGTGAAACACCTCGAGGATCCTGCAAGTGTTAGTGGTCAATCAAAATAGAAAATAAAAAATAGAAAATGGACTAGGGTTTTGAATTGAAAGAACTAGGTTTAGGTGTGGATGTCCCGGGGAAGAAGCAGTTGCTTGATTAGGGAAGCATCTAGGGCATCTTCCTCTGGGCATGGCTGATCTCCAAAGATGTAGATGGAAGCTAGGGCCGCAGGGTTTCAATCTGGGAACACAAGGAGAGCACACAAGCATAAGAGAAACAACACTAGAACACCAAACACAAGGCAATATCACAAAATTTCAGCAAGTTATATTCATAAAAAAGAAATGATTACAAGAGGGGGAGGGGTGTGGTATTTATAGAGTTCCCATGCCCTCTCCTAATTAGGGTTACACAAAGGTTAACAAGCCTTTTCATAGTTAGATTATATGTCCTTTCGTAGCTAGGTTAGGATTACAAAGATTAAAAGAACTAGAAATCCAAACTAGGTTAGACTAGTCTTCTCCTTCTCACTTAAGAACACCTCCATTTGAGCTTGGACTTGGTCAACCCTCCAAAGATGCCTAGGAGGGAGTGTTGGGCTTCTAGGGGCGGCAAGGGGCCAGCCCAAAGGGGCTTGGGTGCATGGGCTTGGGCCTCTGGAAGCTAGGGTGGCCTGGTAGCCTAGTAGCAGGAATATTCCATGAAATCTTGCTTCTTAAGGGCTTAGGCTTGGCACCTGGGCTTGATTTTTTTGGGCTAGGATGCAGGTGGACCTCTGGAATCATTGATGCCCTGGTCTAAAAATATACTCTGGCATCTGGAAGGGAATCTAGGCATCTGGAGGGCATCTAGAAGGAATCAGGGTTTCTGGAAGCATCTTGGATCCTAGGTTGTCACACAAAATCCAATGGACTGATGTAGTGGCCTCTGACTCCTGGATGTGGCTTGGTAGAACTTCAAAGTAGGGTGACCTCCTCTCTTGTATAGATATTGGGCTCATATTGGACTCATAATTGATGTATAGGACTCAAAATATTGACTAGGTTGAGAGTTGAGACAAATCAACTAACCTCAACTTATTACAGGATTTAATATTAATTGATTACAAAACTTTGACACATGGCTAGGTAAACCAAATAGGATCCAGTAATCTGTCTGATCCTGGTACCCCCACCAATTCTCCCGAGGTGGGAGGAACTCGACCCCATCGAGTGTGGGATAACTTGGCTCTCATAGTGCTTGAGTAGGTCTGGGTTGAGGTGCTGCAGATCCTCATGGGTGATCCACGAGTCCTCAGATTCTGGCTGACCTTGCCATCGGACCAAATACCTCTGATAGCCTCTATTCTGGGTATATATGGCTTGATCATCCAGGATTCTCTCAATCTTTTCCTCACTATTTGGCCAATTTGTTGGTGGACACTCTGGGATGGGTTCTCTCTCAAAGGGAGGGATAGGCTCAAGGTGCTCGCTAGGTATCACTGCTGGCTCCCTAGACTCTATAAGATCTAAGATGATGAAGGTGGAGCTAATACCTAAATCAGGTAGTATCTCATGCACATTGGCATTGGATCCATCGATATTCATTATCTTGGATGGGCCAGCTTTGCGAGCAGAAAATTCTTTACAATTACAAAATCCCCTACAAAATTCTTTCTCTCTCTTTTAAAAATTAGCCAAGTTATTATTTAGTTTATTAGTTAGGTTCAGCTTTTGACTAATTTTCATATGCATATGCTGTGCAGAGGCTAGTGCATGTGTGGATAGGTAGATTGGGTCTGTAAATTTATTGGACTCAAGACTAACATCTAATAGACTCGACTAGACATTCCTGTCAAAGGACATTTTATTGGACTTCAAGGGACAAACCTAATAAATTATAGACTCTTTAGGTTTGACCCTAGCATGGCATGCACATGACAACTTACTATGTACTCCTACTAGGTTCCAAAGGGTTCTCCTAAAGTAAGATGCAAACATGACATGAATAATGAACGAATGCAACATGCAAACTCCTATAAAATGCAACCTGATAGTAAAGAAAACAGAAGAAGTTTTCGAAAATGTAAGAAAATAAGAGGTGGGTTCAGGGTTAGTATAATTGGGTGGAAAGAAAGAAAAGGGTTCGGGATTAATAAGATAGACTAGGATATAAGAAGGGGTGTCAAGGATTAATCCTAAACTAATAAGGTTGACCTTATGGGGTTGATGGGTACCTACAGGGTTTATTGTATGGAAGAGTGGGTCACTAATCTCAGGGAAGAGATCGACAATGGAAACTATAGGATGGGATTCTTCGTGAGGGTACTGATAAGCTAATTCCTTAATAACGTCATCTGGTTCAAGAAATTTAGGACTAGGCTCTATACTTGGGCTTTCATCTAGTGGCTCCTTATGGAAGAGTCTAATAGTAGAGTTGGGTTCCTCATCCCTTAACTGCTCTTTCTCTACATTCTGGATGTGGTCAGGGTCTACTAGGTCAACTGATCTTGGGTTGGCTTCTACCTGGGCACCTACTGGGTCAACTAATTCTAAGTCTTCTACAGAAAACTCTTCTTCTTCCTCATACTCCTCTACTAAGCTTGGGTCAGCCTCATATATCTCCTCTTCAATGTCATTCTGGTGAACCAATAAGGAGGTAAGAGAGGGTTAGCTAGGGAAAAATGGACCAATACTAGGCTCACAGCTAGGGGTACTAGTCCTATAGGGCTTAGGTAGACTAGGGGAAAGCTGATTGGTGCCGGGCTAATTCCTATGGACTATGGGTTCTTGGGGTTCAGCTCTATAGTTTTTGCCTAGGGTTCCTATTTGGTCATCTAATGGATCAATCCTGGTGGTTGCCTGGTCAAACATTGGTCTACTTGGTCGAATCTAGTGGCTAATTGGTCAATCCTACAGTTTGCCTGGTTATTGGTTTGGGTCATTTGGTTAAATCTTTGGTCTATTTGGTCAAATCTATGGTTCATTTGGTTTTGGGATTGGGTCAATTAGTTTTGGGATTGGATAAATTAGGTCATCTAGGTATTGGTTTGGTCAAGTTTATGGTTCAATTGTTCATTCATGGTTCTTATGAGTGCTTCAAGACTGGACTCCATGGTTGAACTGGGTTGGGATTTAGACTTCTGGTATTGGGTTCCTAATTTAGTGGTCATATAATCAAACAGTCAGTCAGGATGAGATGGTGCAGCCAAGCATGCAAAAGAGATAGCAAAAGCTAGTATAATCTAGGGTTTCCTAGACCTAGAGCCAGAAACTGGGTGGGTCAGCTCAGCTTACACCTAACCCAATAGCTAATCCTTCCACTGGCTAGGTATGGGGTGAGAGTGTGGGAGGCCCTCCTGCTTTCGTTTGACTCTGGACCCCCAGCCTTAGACACCAGCTTTCAGTAATAGCTAAAGGATTAAATGCACTAGTTGGCCCACACAGCTTGGACCCGACCTGTTGATGTCTCCTAGCCCTCTAGGGCAAATTAGGTCTAATTGATTTTAATTAGGCTTGGGTTAGTATGATGATGGTTATTTTGGGTCCAGGACAGGAGATGAAATCCTGCCCTGATCTGAGATATTGAGTTACCCTTAAGATTAGGTTAAAAATGATGGCAATCGATGGCCCTGATGCAATCTAAAATAATCGGAAAAAAAAAAAAAATTGTATGTATATTTTATGAAATGACAAATTAGGTTTAAGTTGATTAGGTTAGCAATCAAATTAGGCTTGGGATTGGGGTGTGTGGAAGTTGATTAGGTTTGAGTTAGTCAAGTGCAAAATCAGCAGAAATCAAAGAATTAGGGTTTCAGTTGATGCAGAGTTTGACATAGATCCTGATGTAAAAAAAAATCAAAAAGATTCTGAAATAGAGGATGGATGGTGATGATGAAACCTACTAAATTTATGTAGAAAAAAAATCAAATGATGATTCAAATCCTAAGGTCTTTGGACTATTATAGAAATTATAAGGATTCTGTTAGGATTTCTAATATGCTAGATTTTAGAAAATTAGGGTTTTATTAAAATTAATTAAAAATTTTGATAATTAGTAAGATAGAACAGAGGACATTTAGTGAAAGTTTCATAGAAAATAAAATGTTTAAGATGCCAAAATCAGATGAAAACTAGACACCTAATGTAGTAGACAAGATGCTGAAATTAGGGTTTGTGAATGCAAAGCAGATAAAAACTATCCTAAACCCGCTCTGATACCAAACTAGTGCAGGATAACTCTAAGAATGCTAAATATGCAAGAAAAATAGTAAAATAATTTTTTTATATTTTTTAATATTAAATTTATAGGCCAAGTTTTCAAAGTTAAGTAAAGACTAGCAGGATATTCAGCAATTCTAAGAATCATCATGATCGCAAAGAACTCATGCAAGATAATAAGTAGCCAGGACCCGAGAGTTGAGAAACTCTTGGTTTAGGATAGTTTATCTTCGTCAAAATGGAAATCAAGAGAAGGGAAGGTTTCTTACCAATTAGAGATTGAAAACTTTGCAGTAGAAGGGATCACTCATACTCTGATTTGAGCCTAGATGAAGAAGCTTCAGTTCCTTGAATCAGATGGCTGATCTATACCCCGTCTGAAGGCAAGGAAAGACTCCTCAAGGGAGGTGAAACACCTCGAGGATCTTGCAAGCGTTAGGGGTCAATCAAAATAGCAAATATAAAATAGAAAAGGAACTAGGGTCTTGAATTGAAAGAACTAGGTTTAGGTATGGATGTCCCAGGGAAGAAGCAGTTGCTTGATTGGGACAGCAGCTAGGGTGTCTTCCTCTGGGCATGGCTGATCTCCAAAGATGCAGATGGAAGCTAGGGCAGCAAGGTTTCAATCCAGGAACACAAGGAGAGCATACAAGAATAAGAGAACCAACACTATAACACCAAACACAAGGCAATATCACAAAATTTCAGCAAGTTGTATTCATAAAAAAGAGATGATTTCAAGAGAGGGAGGGATGGGGTATTTATTGAGTTCCTATGCCCTCTCCTAACTAGGGTTACACAAAGGTTAACAAGCCTTTTCCTAGTTAGATTACATGTCCTTTCCTAGCTAGGTTAGGATTACAAAGCTTAAAAGAACAAGGAATCCAAACTAGGTTAGACGAGTCTTCTCCTTCTCACTTAAGGACACCTCCATTTGAGCTTGGACTTGGTCAACCCTCCAAGGATGCTTAGGAGGGCATGTTGGGCTTCTAGGGGCAGCAAAGGGCCGGCCCATAGGGGCTTGGACCTCTGGAAGCTGGGATGGCCCGGTAGCCTGGTAGCAGGAATATTTCATGGAATCTTGCTTCTTAAGGGCTTGGGCTTGGTACCTGGGCTTGATTTCTTTGGGCTAGGATGTAGGTGGACCTCTGGAATCATGGATTCCTTTATCTGGGAATATACTCTAGCATCTGGAAGGGGATCTTGGCATCTGGAGGGTATCTGGAAGGAATCAGGATTTCTGGAAGCATCTTGGATCCTGGGTTATCATACAAAATCTAATAGGCTGATGTAGTAGCCTCTGACTCCTAGATGTGGCTTGGTGGAACTCCAAAGTAGGGTGACCTCTTCTCTTGTATGAAAATTGGGCTCATACTGGACTCAAAATACTGACTAAGTTGAGGGTTGAGACAAATCAACTAACCTCAACTTATTACAGGACTCAATCTTAATTGATTACAAAACTTTGACACATGGCTAGGTAAACCAAATAGAGCCCAGTAATCTATTTCTGGTCCTAGTGCCCCCACCAATTGAAGAAAGGGAGATAGCAGTCTGCCGACCTCTAGATGAACCAGCTCAGTGCTGTGATCCGACTCGTCAGGCACTGGACCTGCTTCTTCGAGATCGAATGCTCCATGTCTATAATTGCCTCGACCTTGTCCAGGTTCACCTCGATTCCCCTCTGGGTAACCATAAAGCCATGGAATTTTCCTGTCGCTATGCCTACGGTGCACTTCATCGGGTTCAACTTCATTTTGTGCTCTCGGATGTTGTGGAAGGCTTTTGCCAGGTCGGCGACATGGTCTGAGCTTGGCTTGCTCATGATGAGCATGTCGTCGACATACACTTGCATGTTTCTGCCAATCTAGTCCTTGAAGACCCAATTGACTAGTTTCTGGTATGTGGCTCTAGCATTCTTCAAGCCGAATGGCATCATCCGATAGTAATTCATCCCTTAGTTGATGATGAAGGAGTGTGCTCCTTATCCTCCGGATGCATCCGGATCTAATTGTACCCAGAGAATGCATCCATAAAGGAGAGCAAGCGGTGCCCCGAGGTGGCGTCCACTAACTGGCCGATCTTCGACAGGGGGAAGCTATCCTTCAGAGAGGCCCGATTGAGGTTTGTGTAGTCCATGCAGATCCTCCATTTGCCATTGCTCTTCTTTACCATAACTATATTTGCCAGCCAACTCAGATATTGCACTTCACAAACAGAGCCGGCTGCAAGGAGTTTATCCACCTCCTCGTTGATCGCCCATTTCCTGTCCGGGGTGAAGCTCCTCTTCTTCTATCAAACAGGCTGGTACTTCGAGTCGATGCTCAGCTTGTGGGTGATAATGTTAGGGGGGTCCCTGGCATATTGGCCACCATCCAGGTGAACACGTCAGCATTCGCTCGAAGGAATTCCAATAGGTGGGCCCGCTCATCCTCCGGCAGCTAGGCCCCAACTTGCCTCATCTTCGTCAGGTTGGTCCCGAGTGAGTATAATGCAGGCACTCGACCGGGCTACCTCTAGGGTCCTGCGCCCTTTGGTTGAGGTTGTCCATGCTGGGGTCATCCTCGAACACCTTTGCCCCAGGAACAGCTTGGAGATAATGCTGGATTGGCTTGTTGGGAATAGTGTCCCAAAGCCAATCGCTTGGGTTGTAGGCGGTTGTGCTCAGTATTGTACTCATTTTATGAATTAATAAAATAATATTTTGGCAGCTCATCACATACTAAATTTTCCTGAAATGAACTCTTTCCATGTGATGAAGTCCTTAGGACTACACTGACTTCGATACAGAGAGGATGTATCAAGTGGTCCTTAAACCCTGTTCACAACCAAAGGATATATTGTAATGGACGACAATATATCAAGTATAGGTTATTTTAGTTCACATCGTTTGGTTGTCCTCTTGACCAAATGAGTGTGGTGACACTGATGTGATCTGCAAGTGGGATATGTGATATCTTATTGAACGTGACTTCGTGCAGCCCCTTTCTGCCAAAGGGATACTCATGATTGGATATGGGTATATGTGTCCCTCTGACCTAAGGTCATCATGGTAGCTTGCAAGCAACTCCCTGTGCTTTGGTGCCTGACTACCCGGATTTTTAATCCGGTGACGGAAGGTTTCTGGGTACAGGCAAGTACTTGTGGAGCAGTGATGGACCAAGATGGAATTGACCTGTCCAAATAGTTTGGATTAAATATCTCGCAATATCTCAATTTAGCAAATCCTCGGCCGGGGTAGTCCTAGTGAAGAGTCACTGGGCTTGCGAGGTTGAGACACGTAGTCGACTGACTCAGTTTGGGTTGGCAGCCCAATCTCAGTCGTTCTGAGCATTAGAGGTCAAAGGGATGAATTATACGTAACCATATGCCAGAGGTTCGATAGTTTGCTCCTGCATCTTCGACCTATCCGGACGCCGGGACCCATTGCTAGATGGTTTCCTGTGCTGGTACTAGAAATTGTTCTAGTGCTACCGTTTAGGTTCGAACCTATGAGGTCACATGCCATAGAGGATAACTCTCTGATCCGGATACGATTGGGAATCATCTCGGTTTTATGGTCACAATATTTTTGAATACTCTTTTTTTCCCATCTTGCCCTTATCTGTTTCAACCGAAAAATGTTCCGGGTTGACCTGCACTGCGCCAAGATTTTTTTGAATCAGTTTTGAACTGATTCGGAGTTTGTTTCGGCCTCCAATTGGTTGTGAACCAATTTTATTCCCTGAACCAGGTTCAATTGGATTGAACCATTTGGTTTAATGGGATTGAACCAAAATTGGGTTTGAACCAATTTTTGGCTTGGACCGGTTTAAGAGGTTGAACCAATGTTTTACTCCTTGGAACGTTTACACGGTGATACACGTTGGAGAAAAACTCCAAGCGACCGAAGCCCAAACGATCGAACAAATTGCTGGCGTCTCTTCCTCTTCTCCCTCCACCGTTTGGTATTAATGGTTTATTAATCCTGGTTTAAGGCTTGTTAATTGGGTTAACCACCAGCTGCCCCTTGGCCTTCCGTCGCTCCACCTCCCTCTCCCTCCCAGCAACCTTTATAAACACCAAACCAGCGTCCCTGTTCAGAGTTAGAGTTTAAAACGAGAGAAAAATTTCTCTTCATCGTGAGAGAGGCTTAAAGAGAGAGAGATTTGGGCATTCTTTGAGAGGCTTAAGGAGAGAACATCTGGGGCTGGGTTTAGGAGCTTTAGAGGGAGAGAAACAAGGCATTAATCCATTGTTTTGAAGTGCTCAAGTTCTGCCCAGTGCTGCAGAATTCTGTGACCCTAAATCCCTCTTCCGACGGCTAGCACCGTGCGTGGAGGCGGATCCGAGAGCCCCGGGCATGTCTCCCCTCTAGAGGGAGTACCATTCTACTCTTAGGAGCAAACCACGCGAGCCGGGATCGCTCCAGCTGCTCCGAAATGAAGGCCAAAGTCTGCTGCCCAGTTCTGCTGCAGAAATCTGGCAGCAGACTTTGGTGATTTATTTTAATTTTTTGGCTTAGATTTGATTGTAGTAATCGATGGAAAATTGAAGAAGACTTGTCCAAGTTGCTGCTGCTCAAATTTGGGAGCAAACGGAGGTTCGGAAGGCGATGTTCCGATGACGTTTTGCAAGCCAAAAACAGAGTCCCAAGGAGGAAGATGACTGGAATAACTTTATTCCAGTTATTCCAGTCTATTCTAGGTTTATTCCAGAGTTATTCTAGACAGAATAAAAGGTATGAAAAATTATTTTTTAATCATGCATGGATAGATTAAATTGTTTAATATTTTATAAATATTTTATATGATTATACATGCCTAAATGCAACTAGATTTAGATTAGTTTCTGGCGGAGCAGATTTCTGCTGCGTGAATTTAAAAATTGTTTTAAAATCTAATCTGCTCCCGCAGATGTTTGCATGCCTAGTGTAGGATCTTGTCAAACTACCTGCATAGTTTACTTTCAGTGGTATCAGAGCCATGTTTCCATAACCCACAGGTCCCAGGTTGAATTAGTAATCTAATCTAGTATCCATGCTTATAGATTAAAATTTATTTAATCTTAAAAATATATCAAGTTTTCTTTTTGGAACCTAGTTGAGACCTTCACCATGACCGTGTGTCTTTGACACGATGCGGATCGTCTGTGTTGGCCTCTTCAGAAGGATCCTTAAAGAATATTAAAATTAAAATTATTTTAATTTGCAGATACATGATTTAGGCATGTTTTATAAAATATTTGTAAAATATTTTTTGATGCATGATTTGGTATGTAAAAATATTTTACATAAAGACTTAATTAAAAAATATTTTAATTAAGTGTTTGGCTTATTAAAATTTTTTTAGGTTTATGAAATCTAATACAATTTGCATAAGCCATTTTTGGGTTAATTGGGTTAGCTGACTAGTTGGGTCCAAAACTGGGTTAGACCTAATTTTAGTTGAATCGGATAATAAGAAGATTAAACAAAAATTGTTTAATGTCCTTCTTTAGAACTATCTAATAGTTAGATTAGTTGATCCGTTCATCTAAAATGAATCCAATTAGTGGCTCTGTGAACGCCCGAGTCTTTAGGCTAGTCTGATCGAGTCTGGTAAACCGACTGGTGTCGAGGCAGGTTTGGCATTGTGATCATGGCTGTATGAGGCTACCTCTTTCCTGGCCAACTTGGTTGGTGTCTAGGAAAGATGGTTAATGGCGGATACTCACCCATGATCTCCCTACCTAGCTAGCCGAGTCAACCAGAACTGATTGGAAAAGCTCAATGACTCGAGTTAACCCATGTCACCCAGGTTGATCGGTCTGACTGATCTATAGGTGCCCATGGATCATTTGTTGATTTATTTCAACCCTCCTGGAATCTGATTGATTCAGTAGGAGGATGAACCATGACCTTATCTCTTTCTTCTGTCACAATAAAAAATCCTCTAAAATTATTAGGTCCCTAAAAAGACTAAGTCAAGGAGTTGATAGTGTCTTAGCCTCCCATTAAGTTGGATAGAAATGTGTCCACTAGCTTGGTGTGCATCGGCAGTTCCATAGAACGGGTGTACATCCGACGACTGGAATTTCTATCTGATCGATGATGGTTCAGTGCAACCTCCTTAACGGGACCAGGTGGGCCGGCCATAGTCGAGCTTGGTCTTTAGTTAGCTGGAAGCATTGGATTTGTCATTTTAATTGTTGGACCTAACCAGAGACCCGCAATAGGAGGCCCCTAGGCTGATTGGGGTGCTCTCTGGGGCAAAATAAAATACTAAAAATTGTTTAGGGAAACAATTGGTTTACGAACCTACCTTTAGGCTTGTATGGGTAAGCCGGCCATAATCGGGCTCATGCGAGGCCTATTGGATTTCAGTACCCACTTGAGAAAAAGTATTTTCATGGATTGGAGTTAGAGGCTACCAATCTGAAAAATTAGTGGGAGAAACCTTTAGACTAAAGTCCAAGTCTTTTGGTTAAGTTATTAATTCATAAACTAATTTGGTCTTATTTTCTTTTCAGATGTTTTCAAATTTATCGCTCCGGTCACTTTTCGATAACGAGAAGTTAAAGAGTCACAACTTCGATAGTTGGTATCGAAGATTGAGAATTGTTCTGGAGCATGAACGGATCCTCTATGTAATAGCAGATCCGGCACCTGAAATCCCTCCCACAAATGCATGGAGTGCAGTTAGAGACGCTTATCTGAAGTGGGTCTCTGATCGGACTACTGTCTGATGCATTATGTTAGCAGCTATGAACGACGAGTTCAGTCGCAAATTCGAGGAGGCCCAACCTGATGAAATCCTTCAAAAGTTAAAGGAATCCTTTGGCACTCCGAATGATGTAGAAAGGTACAAAGTGTCTTGTGCCATCTACAACTCCAAGATGCCGAATGGCGGTTCAGTCACTGATCATGTATTGTACATGATCGAGCTGATTGAAAAGTTGGGCAAACTTGGATGCCCCTTGCACGAGCAGCTCGGCAAGGATGCGATCCTGAATTCTCTTCCCTCCTCCTATCTTGATTTTCTCGATCATTATAGAATGAACAAGCCTGCAGTCAACTACCATGGTCATTTGGGGTTACTGCAGACTTTCGAGAAAGACCACCAACTGAATAAGGGGGTGGTGAATTTAGTGGGAGGAAGTAGAGGTTGTCGTCCCTTTAAGAAAGAGAAGAAGAAAACAAATAAGAAGGGAAAGAAGGTGCAGAATGTTCCTGGCCCTAGTTAGACCAGGAAGTATAAGGCTGATCAGTCTTCTACAGAATGTTTCTACTGCAAGAAGAAGGGACACTGGAAGAGGAACTGTCCTCTTTATATTGCGTCCCTTGATCCGAACAGGCCAAGGAAGCAGAAGTCTGCTGAACAAGGTATTTATATGATAAAACCTTATAATTACTCAATTGTTGATACTGCTAACTTGGGTATTGGATACTGGTAGTCCAATTCATGTTTGTAATTCGTTACAGGGACTTCAAGTTAGCAGAAGATTTGAAGATGGAGAACAGTTTCTGAGCATCGGGAATGGAAATCGTGTTCCAGTACTGGCGATCGGAGTCCTATGTCTTGTCTTTGAGTCTTGTACTGTCAAGCTAGTCGACTGTCACTATTGTCCTAGTTTCATTATGAGCATAATCTCTGTAGGCCTTTTGGCCAATTGTGGTTTTGAACTATCAATAAAAGGAGATTTTTGCAATGTTATTTTGAATAACTCTATTATAATGAAAGCTAGATTAAATAATGGCATATACGTACTATCAAGGCTTGTTAGTGTAATATATACTTCTAGCAAATGCCCAAGGTTAGATAATGTCAATGATTTGTATCTTTGGCACTATAGGATAGGTCATATTAACCAAAATAGGATAAACAAGATGCGAGGAGATGGACTTCTCGAGGTCAGTGATTCTGAATCACTGCCCACTTGTGAATCCTGTTTACTTGGTAAAATGACCAAGTCACCTTTTACTGGAAAGGATGAACGAGCTACAGAACTTCTAAGTCTAATACATACTGATGTATGTGGACCGATGACAGTTAGTGCCAAAGAAGGATACAAATATTTCATTACTTTTACAAACGGCTTTTCAAGATTTGGTTATGTCTTTTTAATGAGACATAAGTCTGAATTGTTTGAAATGTTCAAACGATACCGTAATGAAGTAGAAAAGCAAACTGGAAAAAGTATTAAAACTCTTCGATCTGATCGAGGTGGTGAATACTTATCTGGTGCTTTTTTGACATATCTTAAGGAGAATGGAATTCTCTCTCAGTGGACTCCTCCAGCAACACCACAATTGAATGGTGTGTCCGAAAGGAGGAATCGAACCTTGTTGGACATGGTTCGATCCATGTGGGCTTTGCAACTCTGTCGCTATCCTTTTGGGGATATGCACTTCAGACAGCCTGTTACTTATTAAATAATGTTTCAAGTAAGTCTGTTGTCTCCACTCCGTATGAGATGTGGAATGGGCATAAACCCTCAATCTCACACCTTCGAGTCTGGGGTTGTTCGGCTTACGTAAAGCATTTAGACTCAGAAAAACTTGGTCCTAAGTCTGACAGGTGTGTTTATTCATTGGTTATCCTAAGGAAACCAAATGGTATTTCTTCTACTTGGAGAATGAACAAAAGGTGTTCGTTGCTCTTAGAGCTATCTTTTTGGAAAATGAGTTCCTTAGAGAAGGAACTATAGCTTCTAAGATTGAACTTGATGAAGTTCAGCCAATAGAAGAACCTACACACTCTAAGGACATCGTAGAACCAGCTATGATTAAATCACACCCAGAATCCATTAGGAGATCCGTAGAATACCGTGTCACCCAAACAGATACTACGATTTCTTGGTCTGGGACAGTGATCCCATTGAGCTCGATGAGAACAATGAGGATCCGATCACCTATATGGATGCTCTTCAGAGATCTGACTCTGAGGCATGGCTTGGAGCCATGCGATCCGAAATGGAGTCCATGGAAATCAACAATGTTTGGACATTGGTTGATCCGCCTGAAGGAATAAAACTCATCGGGTGTAAATGGATCTTCAAGAGGAAAAGGGGCGCAGATGGGAAGGTAGAGACCTATAAAGCCCGTCTGGTTGCCAAGGGGTATCGTCAGTGATATGGTATCGATTATGAAGAGACTTTCTCCCCTGTGGCAATGCTCAAGTCCATTCGGATCATGCTTGCTTTGGCAGCATATTTTGATTACGAGATCTGGCAGATGGATGTCCGAACCGCTTTCCTAAATGGGGAGCTGGAAGAAGAGGTGTATATGATATAGCCTGAAGGGTTCACATCCACAGATGAATCAAAAGTATGCAAATTGCAGAGGTCCATCTATGGACTCAAGCAAGCGTCTCGAAGTTGGAACTTACGGTTTGATATGTGTATCAAATCGTATGGCTTCGTTAGGAATGGAGAAGAACCGTGCATCTATAAATGGGTTAATGGTTCTGTGATTGTATTCCTTGTACTGTATGTTGATGACATTCTCTTAATCGGGAATGATGTCACAGCATTACAAGGAATAAAGGTCTGGTTATCATCTCAATTCTCCATGAAGGACTTGGGTGAAGCTTCTTACATACTAGGTATGAAAATCTATAGAGATAGATCTAAGAAGCTTTTGGGACTGTCCCAGTCTACGTACATTGACACTGTGTTGAAACGGTTCAGCATGGAAAATTCCAAGAAAGGCTATCTCCCGATAGGTTCTGGAATTACTCTTTCCAAGAAGGATTGTGCAACAACTCCTGAGGAAAGAGAGCGCATGAGTAGAATACCTTATGCTTTTACAGTAGGCTCTATCATGTATGCTATGACTTGTACTAGACCAGACATGGCATACTCACTAGGAGTAGTGAGCAGATACCAGTCTGACCCAGGTGAGGCGCATTGGAAGGTGGTTAAGTCCATCCTTAAGTATTTAAGAAATACTAAAGATCAATAGCTGATTTATGGAGAACCTAACTTGAAACTTGTGGGGTACTCTGACTCCAGTTTCCAGTCAGATAGAGATGATAGCAAGAGTGTATCAGGGTTTGTATTTACCCTAAATGGAGGAGCGATCTGCTGGAAAAGTTCTAAGCAGGCAACTGTTGCAGAATCGGTATGCGAAGCAGAATATATTGCAGCATCAGATGCGGCAAAGGAAGCTGTCTGGTTACGAAAGTTCCTTGGAGAGCTAGGGGTGGCACCTTCCCTAGATGGTCCTGTTCCGGTGTACTGCGACAGCACTGGAGCCATTGCTCAAGCTAAGGAGCCTAAAGCTCATCACCGCACCAAATACATTATGCAGTGCTACCACCTCGTACGAGAGATCGTGGAACAAGGCGACATCAATCTTCTGAAGATCGATGGAAAAGAAAATCTGGCCGACCCCTTCATTAAAGCCCTCGGAATAAAAGAGTTCGACTATTGTAAATGGGAAATGGGTATTAGATACTCTTCTGATTGGCTTTAGTACAAGTGGGAGTTGTTGGGAATAGTGTCCCAAAGCCAATCACCTGAGTTATAGGCGGTTGTGCTCAGTATTATACTCATTTTATGAATTAATAAAATAATATTTTTGGCAGCTCATCACATACTAAATTTTCCTGAAATGAACTCTTTCCATGTGATGAAGTCCTTAGGACTACACTGACTTCGATACAGAGAGGATGTATCGAGTGGTCCTTAAACCCTGTTCACAACCAAAGGATATATTGTACTGGACGGCAATATATCAAGTATAGATTATTGTAGTTCACATCGTTTGGTTGTCCTCTTGACCAAATGAGTGTGGTGACACTGATATGATCTGCAAGTGGGATATGTGATATCTTATTGAACGTGACTCTGTGCAACCCCTTTCTGCCAAAGGGATACTCACGATTGGATATGGGTATTTGTGTCCCTCTGACCTGAGGTCATCACGGTAGCTTGCAAGCAACTCCCTGTGCTTTGGTGCCGGACTACCCGAATTTTTAATCCGGTGATGGAAGGTTTCTGGGTACAGGCAAGTACTTGTGGAGCAGTGATAGACCAAGATGGAATTGACCTGTCCAAACAGTTTGGATTAAATGTCTCGCAGTATCTCAATTTTGAAAATCCTCGGCCGGGGTAGTCCTAGTGAAGAGTCACTGGGCTTGCGAGGTTGAGACACGTAGTCGACTGACTCAGTCTGGGTTGGCAGCCCAATCTTAGTCGTTCTGAGCATTAGAGGTCAAAGGGATGAATTATACGGTAACCATATGCCAGAGGTTCGATAGTTTGCTCCTGCATCTTCGACCTATCCGGACGCCGGGATCCATTACTAGATGGTTTCATGTGCTGGTACTAGAAATTGTTCTAGTGCTACCGTTTAGGTTCGAACCTATGAGGTCACACGCCATAGAGGATAACTCTCTGATCCGGATACCGATTACGATTGGGAATCATCTCGATTTTATGGTCACAGTATTTTTTAGCACTATTTTTCCCCATCTTGCCCTTGTCTATCTCAACCGAAAAATGTTCGGGTTGACCTGCACTGTGCCAGGATTTTTCTGAATCAGTTTTGAACTGATTCGGAGTTCGTTTCGGCCTCCAATTGGTTGTGAACCAATTTTATTCCCTGAACCAGGTTCAATTGGATTGAACCGTTTGGTTTAATGGAATTGAACCAAAATTAGGTTTGAACCAATTTTTGGCTTGGACCGGTTTAAGAGGTTGAACCAATGTTTTACTCCTTGGAACGTTTACACGGTGATACACGTTGGAGAGAAACTCCAAGCGACCGAAGCCCAAACGACCGAACAAATTGCTGGCGTCTCTTCCTCTTCTCCCTCCACCGTTTGGTATTAATGGTTTATTAATCCTGGTTTAAGGCTTGTTAATTGGGTTAACCACCAGCTGCCCCTTGGCCTTCCGTCGCTCCACCACCCTCTCCCTCCCAGCAGCCTTTATAAACACCAAACCAGCGTCCCTGTTCAGAGTTAGAGTTAAAATGAGAGAAAAATTTCTCTTCACCGTGAGAGAGGCTTAAAGAGAGAGAGATTTCGGCATTCTTTGAGAGGCTTAAGGAGAGAACATCTGGGGCTGGGTTTAGGAGCTTTAGAGGGAGAGAAACAAGGCATTAATCCATTGTTTTGAAGTGCTCAAGTTCTGCCCAGTGCTGCAGAATTCTGTGACCCTAATGCCCTCTTCCGACGGCTAGCACCGTGCGTGGAGGCGGATCCGAGAGCCTCGGGCATGTCTCCCCTCTAGAAAGAGTACCATTCTACTCCTAGGAGCAAACCACGCGAGCCGGGATCGCTCCAGCTACTCCGAAATGAAGGCCAAAGTCAGCTGCCCAATTCTGCTGCAGAAATCTGGCAGCAAACTTTGGTGATTTATTTTAATATTTTGGCTTAGATTTGATTGCAGTAAGTAGTGTCTAATCGAAGAAGACTTGTCCAAGTTGCTGCTGCTCAAATTTGGGAGCAAACAGAGGTCCGGAAGGTGGTGTTCCGACGATGTTTTGCAAGCCAAAAACAGAGTCCCAAGGAGGAAGACGACTAGAATAACTTTATTCCAGTTATTCCAGTCTATTCCAGGTTTATTCCAGAGTTATTCTAGGCAGAATAAAAGATATGAAAAATTATTTTTTAATCATGCATGGATAGATTAAATTATTTAATATTTTATATGATTATACATGCCTAAATGCAACTAGATTTAGATTAGTTCCTAGCGGAGTAGATTTCCGCTGCGTGAATTTTAAAATTATTTGAAATCCAATCTGCTCCCGCAGATATTTGCATGGCTGAGGTGCCCCCCTCATTTCTTCGACACCATAAGGGGTAGGGAACTGCACTTGAAGTCGCTTGGTTGAAATGACCGCGTCGAGCAGATTAAGCCCAGGTCGGCCAAGAATCACATTGTAGGTGGAGGAAAGCCTAACAACGATGAAGGTCATCATGATGGTGCTCTGCCGAGGTGGGACCCCAGCAGTAACAGGGAGAGTGATCTCTCCTTCAACTCTCATGGAGTCTCTTACAAAATCGATGAGGGGAGTGTGCACATGTCTGAGCTGAGCAGAGGACATATTTATCCTGGAGAAAGCATCATAAAAAAAAACATCAGTCGAACTTTCACTATCGACCATATCCATTTTACACGGTGCTTTGCGATCATCATCTTGACGACCACAGCATCATTATTTATATTTTCAACCCCAGATTCTCCCTCCCTTACAAAAGGGAGTACATTTTCAGATCCCTCTCCTCCCTGGGCCCTCTTGGGGGTGTGCTCGATTCTCAAGCAGATCATCCCCACAGGTTTCTCGGTAGGACGGTTATCGACTATAGGGACTGGAAGGAGAGCAATGAGTGGCTAAGGTTCTGCTGGGGGCCTGCCCCCCACGAACCCCCTGAGGTAGCCCCTCCTTATAAGGTCTTTAATCTCCCTCTTGAGGTGCCAACATTCCTCGGTGTCGTGGCTGTGGTCGTGGTGAAACTGGCAGTACTTCATCTTGTCATGACCATTAGACTGCCTCAGTGGAGGTGGGCGCTTCAGGTAGTGCTCGCCCTTAATCTCCATGAGGATCTTCATCCTCGGGGTAAGGAAAGGTGTGTATCTTTCCTCTGGAATAGGGCCGCTCTTCTGCCTCGACCTCTGGCAGAAGTTCGGTGTGGCTAGTCTGGGCTTCAGCATCCCGGATGCCTTTCCAGGAGCTGGCTTCTTTGGTGGCTTCCTGTCCAGCTCCCTCCTTGTATGATCCGCCTCCTCGGCGTGGATATACTTTTGAACATGAAGGAGGAGTTTGGAGTATGTCTTGGGGGCTTTCTTGTCCAAAGAGTAGGACAGGCAAGAAGCCCTGAGCCCTCTCTTCAGTGCTAGCATGGCAACTGGCTCATCCAAATTTTAGATCTCCATCGTGGCAGCCTTGAAGTGGGCCATGTAGTTTCGTAGGAGCTCGTGGTCCTGTTGCTTGATGGAGAAGAGGCTATCTGCCTCGCGTGGCACGTTACAACAGGCATCAAAGTGAGCAATAAACTTCTACTCTAGCTGAGCGAAAGAGTTGATACTTTTGGGCTTGAGGAGAGTAAACCAGACTCGAGCCACCTTCCGGAGGGTGGTCGAGAATGCGATGTAGAGAAGAGTGTTGGTTGCTCCCTGGACTCTCATGAGGGCCTTGTAGCTCTCAAGGTGGTCCAGGGGGTCGGTGGTCCCATCATTGGGTTCCACCTATGGCATGCAGAACCGGCTGGGAATCGATTTCTCTTGGAATTCTCGAGAGAGAGGAGGATAGGCATCATAGCCCGCTGGCTCATTGTTAGAGCCCTATAGATTGGTAAACTGGCGAGATAGCTCTGCCAACTTGCACTCCTATTCCTCCAGGTGCTTCTCTGCATGCGCCTAATGGCCTCATCGGTTGAACCCTCCGCTGAGGCTGACGGAGGAGGTGAAGATGGCTGCTGAGGGGGATCACAAGGGAGGCCTTGCCCCTGCGACCTCGATGGTGCTGAACATCATCCTGCTCATAGGTCAGAGATCGGATTTCTCGATCAGCTGACCCGGTCCAGTGTCCCTTCACCGGGGTCTTATGGCTTCTCCGATGGTCTGTTGTGGCCCACAGTAGCGAAGGCCTTCCTTGGAAGGACCGCAGGCTATCACGGGGTATGGTGGCTTGGGCCATAGGAGTCCCTGGCTGCTGGTGAGTGGCCAAGGACCGGTGCTAGTGCTGCAGCTAGTGCACTACTACAGCGAGATGTTGCATCTGTTGGATGAGTGTGGCTAGCTGACCATCCACTGGAGGTGCTTGTGGTGGAGCAGGGAGCTCCCTCTCTGGACTGTGTAGGTCCTCATGGGAAGGGATATCACCTGCATGGCTGGTGGAGACTTCTCTCGCTCGCGTCACCACCATGCTCCCGTTGGGCTACTTGTTAAGGGGATTGGCTTGGATCAGAATGCATCCTACCCCCCCTACCTAGCGTGTCAATCTGTTACCACCTAGAACACCGTAGCCTGTAGATGGAGATGGCTTTGGACCATGCCTCGTCACTCGAGATCCCGCTCGATCCACCATAACCTACAAAAAGAGAAGACTCGGGTCGATGATTCCCGTGGGGGCACTCCAACACTCAAGTCAATGGCGATCCAGGAGAACAAGTCCTCCCGGTCGAGCCCCGCAAGTGGACTCCATGCTAGGAGGAGAAATCTATGAAGTGAAAGAGTGTGAGTGGGTCGAGAGCAGAGCATGGGAATGGCAGCAAAGGAGAGCCCGAGCTAGGTGGCTGTGTCTATCAAGGCCCTTCCTGTGGGTCTTCGATAGCCTAGAGCTGTGGCCTTCCTGCGTGTTGCCCTCCTCTTGCCCGTGTGTTTTCTCTCTTGTGACCTGACTTACCTTTTTTTGGGAACCTTGGAGAGGTCTTTTTAAGCAAGATGGCCATTGGACGGCTGCCTCAATATCCTCCTGCCGGTGATGCGATGTTCCTTGCCGTGCGGGAGGCTTCTTTCCTCATTCGTGATAGGGAATATCATCGCACGCTATGGCCATCCTTCCGGTTGCTCCATTTTGAAAAACCTGGCAGAGCCTCGATCGGGGGGCAACCACCTCCTGGGTTTGAGTCTTTTGAGTTGACTTCCTCTTTTAGGATGACACACATGGTTGATAGGGGGTGCAGTGCCTCAATCGGGGGACCCCTTTCATTTTGGTCCAAGTGGTAGCTAGGGTAATTATTGTGGCCTAGCGGGCATCCCTCCGTGGTCCTTGGGTGGTTCGTCACCGTCCGAGGAAGCGGTGACATCCTTTGGCTATAGGTCCCTTCATCCGAGATGGGGCGAGCTCAAGAAGGCGGAGCTCGACTTCGACCACAGCATCTCGACCTCGAGGGGAGTAGCCGGGCGAAGGAGTCCGTGTAGAGGCGGAGCTCGACTTCGACCATGGTGTCTCGACCTCGAGGGGAGCCAGCTGGGTGAACGAGTCTGAACAGAGGCGGAGCTCGACTTTGGCTATGGCATCTCGACCTCGAGGGGAGCTAGCTGGGCGAAGGAGTCTAGGCAGAGGAGGAGCTCGACTTCGACCGTGGCATCTTGACCTTGAGGGGAGCCAACCGAGCGAAGGAGTCCAGGCAGAGATGGAGCTCAACTTTGGTCACGGCATCTCGACCTTGAGGGGAGCCAGCGGGTGAAGGAGTTCAGGCAGAGGCGGAGCTTGACTTCGGTCGCAGCATCTCGACCTCGAGGGGAGCCAATCGAGTGAAGGAGTCCGGGCAGAGGTGTCTGACATGACAGCTTCATCCAACGTGGCTGACATGACAACTTCATCCAACGTGGCATCTGACAAGGTCTGATTTGAGTTCCACGTCAGCGATCCTGCCATATCACCATGCAATACAATCCCTCTATCAGAATCTTGATGAGATGGAGGTTATAGATTACTAGTCAAATCTCGTCATCTGTCATATGTTAAATCTATTCGACTTGAGTTCTCAAGAATTATGAAAACTCCTTTCTACTATTCAAACTATCCTGATCAAGGTCTTTTGAACTTAGTTTCATAGATCACATAGGGCTTACTTTCTTGTTTACCAAGGATGACAGATTCTATGTAAGTCCACACCCTATTCCTATAATGAACCTACTACAGCCAACATGCATTACAAAGACCTATATGGCAAGGGATCTGGTTTATGTACAATCAAACCATAGCAGTCCATTATGAATAATCGAGGCACCATAGGCTAAAGGACCTACACACTACTGTAGCATCGAGTAAGTCATTGATGAGTAAGTAACCATCCAAGTGACTTCTCATGTTGGATATGCTAAGTACTGTTGTCTCAATAAGCACGTGCACTTTTGCTCGATATCCCCACACTGTAGACTTGAGACTCATCTATTCTATTCAGATAGAAGTGATCGTGCACCAATTTAAAAGGATTAATCACCATCTTCATAATGATTCATTGATCGGGAGCAATTTAGGAATTAATTATCAATGATGCATATCTCAAATTCTCAATTCTTAAGAATATGTATCATCATCTTATTAATTTCATGGACACAAAAATATAACATGAACAAAAATAATAATCGATCTTTATTTATTAATAAATCAAAATTATAAAACTATGCCCTTAGAATGTATTACATGTGTCTACCTATTTGACTCCCAAGACATACATTTAACAATCCACTCATTTCTAAAGATCAAACAAAAATCAACAAAAAATAGAAAAAATTAGTGCAAAATAAAAGGCTCTCAGCAAATGAACTCTGTAGGTTCAAATGCAGATTGAGTGAAAAAAGAAAAAAGAGGGAGAAATGGCTACCAAGGAGAAAAGAGAGAGTAGGAGAAAAAGAGAGATAACTAGGGGACTATAGAACACCTAACAGAGATGGAGACGGTTGCTAGAGAAGATGACTAGCAAAGAGATAGGCCTTCAGGTGGAGGAAGGAGAAAGAAGAAAGAGGCACAAAAAGTAAAATGGTAGGCATGAACTTGATCTTTGCTATTTATAAAGTCACTTAATGGTCCAGATCCGATAGTAAGAAGATTGTCCTTGTTGGATGTCTAACACATGGCAGGCTAAGAAAGGCTAGAGCTATACTCTCGTAGATCATGGGCCGATATGCATCTAGAGGTAGTAATCCCAATGCCACATCTTCTGCAAGAGAAGGGGGCTCGTACAATCTTGAGCACCATGCCCTCAACTGCCACAAAGTATTTAAGATAATCCCTTCACTTTCCATGAAACTCATGATGAGACACCTTCTTGGACACCAAATCTAATTAATGGTGCTACCCTCATGCTGCTGTGCCTCGATTAAAGTATCCATTGACCTATTTGATGAAAAGACCAAGGATAGACACACCGAACCTAAGAATGGGTTGGAGTCTAAATCTAACATCGGACTTTTAGTCCTTTAAGAACGTACAAATACAAAATAAAGGGAAAATGTAGATTACAATGATTACAACCAAACAAACAAGTAATTATTATCAACCCCTTGCCCTCAACCTTGGCCAGCTTAGAAGGTAGCTAGGGCATGAAGATCATCGAAATCTAGAATAGGCTTGCTTTGGCCGATGGGAGGATCTATATTGCTAAAGCTTTGCATTCCTCGAATCTCTTATCGTCATCCTTCCTCTCAACATGATGAAGCCAAGTGTTGGCGACACCTAGGCATGCCTTGGACAATGATAGCTTGCTCTGCAGCATCATAATTTCTTGGTTGCTAGTATTGGCATCCTGCTTTAGCCTCTCAATAGTATTCTTCGCAGCCCTTAGTTGACCCTTTAGGGTCATGAGTTCTGTAATATATCACTAAAAGTATTAATTTATGTTGGCTTTGGCCCTTGATTTTGATGATTAACAAAATGTTGAGTATATGTAAGTACTAATGTTTCAATTGGAGTTGTGAATTTTAGGTCACAGGTACTTCAAATTTTCTACTCAAGAGTATCAATTTATAGATACAAAGCAATATAAATTAAATGTTTGAGAGGTTTTCTTACTTGGAATGACTTTAAAATGATCACTTTGGTCTTTATTGTGAAGAAACTGGAAGTTGATTGGACAAAATTTGAAAGTTTCAGAGTTGGCACACATTTTGGAAATATCACAAAGCAAGTGTTGACCTAAGTGTTGACTCGTGTCGACTTATGGAGCAAGTGTCGACACCTTGATAACTGGCATGCAGAGTTTCAGCTGGCATGCCAAGTGTCGACTCAAGTATTGACTCAGAGTATCGACTCACAAGAATAAGTGTCGACTCAAGTATCGACTCAGAGTATCGACTCACAAGATAAGTGTCGACTCACATATCAACTCAAGGCCTGAGAATAGAATTGAACATAACATGATTTTTGGACCTCAGTGAAGTGTCGACCCAAGTGTCAACCTAAGTGTTGACTCATGGTCTGAGACAAGAAAAGGATAGAACATGTCATTCCATGGATTTTTGCCTAATGCTGACCGAAGTGTCGATCCAAGTGTTGACTCACAGTTCCAAGTGTCGACTTATAGGTCGACTCATAACCTGAGACCAGAAGTGTTTGCTCCACTCAAACCAGTGATTTTGATGAATAACAAAAACAGTGAGTGCATATTGTATACTAATAATATTTCAGTTATGAGTTTTCAGGGAGAAAGCACCTTTAAATTTTAAAAACTTATGTATCATGGCACGGAGCATTTTTCACAAATCTGACATCCTCTTCATGAAAAAAGGCATCTACATGTTTAATTAATTTTTTTTTTACGCCTATTTTAAGTTTTGAATTTTATATTTATGTTTTTTTAGCTAATTTGTACTTGAATCTGAGCTTTTCAGTCTCAAGTGTCGACACTGGGAAGCCAAGTGTCGACACTTCAGCATTTGGCACGAACAAAAATCCTTGGCACGCCAAGTGTCGACACCCCATAACTCAAGTGTCGACACCAAGTGTCGACACTTAGGTTTTCAAGTGTCGACTCAAGGCCTGAGAATTTTTGAAAATACAGAACTGTGTCATTTGAGGATTTTTATGTCAAGTATCAACACCTATGCATCAGTGTCAACACTTGAAAGTTCAAGTGTCGACACCTAGAGATCAAGTGTCGACCCTGACAGCCAAGTGTCGACACCTGACAGCCAAGGTCGACACTTGAAGCCTGATAGCTCTAACGGATCTATTTTTCTGACTTGCAGAACTTGCTTTTTAATTTCCCAATGCTAGATCCGAGGATCCAACGGTCACAAACCATTTTTTGAAAGTTTCTTGGTGTATTTACCTCCACCAACCTCATTCTAAGGCATTGAAGTATATTGAAGTCCATTCAAAGCCAAAAAGCTTATATTCTTTCAAGTACTCCACATCAAAAGCCTTTATAGTTTGATTCCCTGAAAAAGCCTACAAGCTCATCCTTACATCATTCCAAAAGAGGCATTTTGAAGGATATTCCAAGGAAGAGTCAAGACAAAGCATCAACTTGAGCTTCAAAGATTCCATTCTACTCTTGAAGAGAGTTTGTTTTAGTTTTAAATTGTATATCTATTTTTATCTTGTGATTTGACCTTGCTTTCAAGGGTATCTTGAAAGAAGGTTGTTGTGGTTTGTTGATGAGACAAAGGGATAAACCAACTAGGGTTAACTTGTAAGCCCGAAGACAAAACAAATGTTAAGGTTTGTTGGTGAGCCTAGGTGACAAAACCAACTTAGGTTTTGACTTGTGAGCTTGTGAAAAATAAGTCAGCTATAATCTTGTTTGGATTATAGTGAAATTCCCAAGGGTGGCTTGGGGAGTGGATGTAGGTGCTAGGTTTGCACCGAACCACCATAAACCTTGTGTTTGTGTGTGATTGCCCTCTTTCTCTCTTGCTCTTTGGTTATTTCTACTCACTTATTATTTTTCGCTGCATTCAATCTCTTGCATTGAATTTATTATATTCACAAATACCACTAGACCTTCATATTATTGTTTTAATTTTTTAAAAGACCCAATTTACCCTTCCTCTTGAGCTTTATTTCCTGGGCAACGAGTGGTATTAGAGCACCGGTACTCTCTTGTAGGTCCAAGGATCTTGAGTAAAAGATCATGGCAGCCCCAATAGGAATGGGTATAGTGAAGGTCAAGCTTCAAATCGTCCCCGACTTCAATGACACAAATTACATATATTGGAAAACATGCATTCGCATTTTTTTCAAGCTCTTGATTATAATTTGTGGAAGACAATTGTAAAAGTCCTCATCAGCCTACAATGTTGGTTAATGGCATTCTCACTCCAAAGATGGAAGATGATTGGGATGAGAATGACATTAAGCAAATCAAGCTCAAGCTAAGGCTATGAATCTATTATTTGCTCTCTTGACCCAAGTGAATTTAATAGAATATCTAATTGTCTCTCCATCAAGGAGATTTGGATACACTTGAGGTTATCCATGAGGGTACACACCAAGTGAAAACTACCAAGGTTAACATGCTTATTCATACATATGAAATGTTTAAAATGAACCTACTAAGTCTATTAATGAGATGTATACTAGGTTCACAAATATTGTGAATGGCATGAGAAGCCTAGGAAAAACTGTTTCTAATGATGAACTTGTAAACAAACTTCTCAGGTCTCTACCGGCTTCTTGGGATGCAAAAGTAACAGCTATTGAAGAAGCCAAGGATGTCAACACTCTTCCACTTGAACAACTGTTGGGCTCACTGATGACCTATAAGCTCTCCTCAAACAAAAAATGTGGAAGTCAACAAAAAGAAGAAAGTAATCACCTTCAAATCTACTGCAAGAGAAGAATCAATCGATGACTCCGAAGAAGATGATGAAGAAGATGAAAGGGCTCTAATGGCGAGAAAGTTCAGAAGGTTTATGAGGAAGAAAAGGTTCAACTTCAAGAAGAAATCTCTGAAAGGTGAGCCAAGTAAGAGAAAGACAAAGAGAAGGAGAAGGAGTAGCCCACTTGTTTTGAATGCAAGAACTTGGCAATTTCAAGGTAGACTACCCCTTGCTCAAGGAAAGCAGAAGAAAGTTGAGAAAGAAAGCCATGATGGCAACCTAGAATGATACTGAGGACTCCAGTTCTGAGGAAGAACAGCAGGAGGTGGCAAACTTCTGTCTGATGGTGGATCATAATGAGGTATGCTCTAAAACAGAAAATGAATTTACATTTGATGAGCTTCATGAAGTTTTTGACGATTAGTCATAGAATTTCAAAAACTAAAATCAAAACATAAAGATTTAAAGAAGTAAAATTTGGATTTAGCCAAAACAAATGATAAGCTTTCAGATGAAAATGAATGTCTTCTTCTTCAAAATAGAAAATTAAATGATAAGATTGTAGCACTTGAAAAAGAAAAAGAAGTCTTGAAAAAGAAAAGTTCTTCACTTTCAAATAAAAATTTTTTAAAACAAAGAAAAGAAATTTTGGATGAAAATAAAAGATATAAAGAAGAAATTGAAAAATTAAAACCTTTTGTAGATAGATTTACTTATAGTTCTGAAAAATTGAATTTGCTTTTGAACAACCAAAGAGCAATTTTAGATAAAGCATGTTTAGGATTCATAACTCATAAGAAATAAAATTTTTTTAAAAATTTCTTTGTGCCTGCATCTTCATCCATTACATGCTATACATGTGGTACTAAAGGGCATAAATCTTATATGTGCAACAAAAGAAGATTGAGTAACATTAAGAAAGTTTGGGTTCCAAAAGGAACCAATGCCACTAACCTAAAAGGACCCAAGATGGCTTGGGTACCCAAAGTCTCCACTTGATCTTTATTGTAGGTATGCCTTGCAACCAACAAGAAAAGAATGTGGTACCTTGATAGCGGTTGCTTAAGGCATATGACAGGAGATGTGGAGCAGTTCTCATCGCTCGAATATCAAAATGGTGGCAATAACTTTTGGTGATAATGGAAAGGGCAAAATTATCGGTATTGGTAAAGTCCATATCATCCCTTCTTCTTATATTGATAATGTCTTATATGTTGATGGTTTGAAACATAACTTGCATAGTATTAGCCAGTTTTGCGATAAGGATTTTAAAGTTGTTTTTGAATCTTCTTTGTGTATTGTTTCTAGTTTAGATGACAATGGCATCAAGTTCATTAGTCATAGGTATGGCAATATTTATATGGTTGATCTTGATGATCTCCCTATTCAAAATGGTCAATGCCTAGTGGCAATGGAAGCCAAGATCGATGAAACTAGTTGGCTTTCGTATAGAAGACTAGGACATGCAAGCATGCATTTAATTTCAAAACATAGCAAAAAGAACTTGGTAAAGGATTTGCCTAAACTCAATTTTGAAAAAGACAAGATTTGCAGTGCATGTTAACTTGGAAAACAAACCAAATCCTCTTTCAAGCCAAAATGAGTAATCTCTATATCTAGACCATTGGAGTTGCTTCACATGGACCTCTTTGGGCCAACTAGAACATCTAGTTTGGGAGGTAAGAAGTACGGTCTAGTTATTGTAGATGATTTCTCATGATTTACATGGATCATGTTTTTAGCACATAAAGATGAAACTTTTTCTGAATTCATTAGATTTTATAAACGAGTTTCGAATGAAAAAGGTGTTTCAGTCGTATCTTTGAGAAGTGATCATGGAACCGAATTTGAAAATGCTGATTTTGATAAATTTTGTATTGAAAATGGCATTCATCACAATTTTCTGCACCTAGGACACCTCAATAAATGGGATAGTAGAAAAAAAAAAATAGAACTCTTGAAGAAATGGCACGCACCATGCTTTGTGAAAATGACTTACCTAGATATTTTGGACGGAAGCCATAAATACTGCATGCTATGTTTAAATCGAGTTTTAATTCGACCGATTCTAAAGAAAACACCTTATGAGCTTTGGAAGGGTAGAAAATCCTCAATTCATTATTTTCGTATTTTTGGATGCCGTTATTTCATCTTAAACAATGGTAAGGATAATTAAGTAAATTTGATGCCAAATCAAATGAGGAAGTCTTTCTAGGCTACTCCATATCTAGTAAGGCATACAGGGTCTTCAACAGAAGAACACTTGCTATTGAAGAATCCATACATGTGGTATTTGATGAATCTAACCAAAAATCTTCAAGAAAAGAAGATGTACTCTCTGATAAAATAGGTAGCAAGAAAACTGAAAGTGTAAACAACAATGAAGGGCTTACCAAGGAATAGAACGATGATCAAAACACTGAAGGAGATCGAGCACAAGGTGATGAAAACACATCAACAGTTGATCCATTATCAAAAGAATGGAGGTATGCTCATGGACACCCAAAAGAATTAATATCGGTGATCCATCTAAAGGTGTAAGTACTCGATCATCCCTTAGAAATATCTATGATTACTTAGCTTTTGTTTCTCAAATTGAACCTAAAACTATTGAGGAAGCTGAATGTGATAGTAATTGGATAAATGCTATGCAAGATAAACTTAACCAATTCAAAAGGAACAATGTTTGGACATTAGTAGATAGGCCTTCAAACACTTCAATTATTGGTACAAAGTGGATTTTTCGAAATAAACTGATGAAAATGGTGTAGTTACTAGAAATAAGGCTAGACTAGTTGCCAAAGGATACAATCAGGAGGAATGGATAGATTTTGATGAAACCTTTGCTCCTGTGGCTAGACTTGAGGCAATTAGGCTATTGTTGGCTTTTGCTTGCTTTATAAATTTTAAATTATTTCAAATGGATGTTAAAAGTGCATTTTTAATGGTCTAATTGAAGAGGAGGTTTACATTGAATAACCTCCTGGTTTTGAAAATTTGAATTTCCAAATCATGTTTGCAAACTTCATAAAGCTTTGTATGGATTGAAACAAACTCCTAGAGCTTGGTATGATCGTTTAAGCTCTTTCTTGCTCAAAAATGATTTTGCTAGAGGTAATGTAGACAAAACTTTGTTTTCAAAGAAAAAGATTGATGATCTCTTAGTAGTACAAATCTATGTAGATGATATAATATTTGGTGCTACTAATGAATCTCTTTGTCAAGATTTTGCAAAGTTAATGCAGGGTGAGTTCGAGATGAGCATGATGGGAGAACTAAATTTCTTCCTCGAACTCCAAATAAAGTAAAAAGAGGGGATCTTCATTAACCAAGTACACAAAAGAAATACTCAAAAAGTTTGGGATGGAGAACACTAAGCCTTTAGGTACCCTTATGATCTCTACTTGTAGACTTGATAAGGATGAATCAGGTAAATCTATTGACCAAAAATTATATCGTGGCATGATCGGTTCATTGCTATATCTTACTGCCAGTAGGACAGATATCATGTTTAGCATCTGTATGTGTGTTAGATATCAGTCTAATCCTAAAGAGTTTCATCTTTTGGATGTTAAACGCATACTTAGATATCTATCTAGCTCAATTGAAATTGGTTTATGGTACTCTAGAGATTCTTCATTTGAATTGATTGCTTATTCTGATGCTGACCTTGCTGGGTGTAAACTTGATCGTAAACGTACTAGTGGAACTTATCAGTTTCTTAGAGTAAATTTGATCTCTTGGAGTAGCAAGAAACAGAATTCAGTTGCTTTATCAATGGCGGAAGTCGAATATATAGCAGCTGGAAGCTGTTGTGCTCAAATCTTTTGGATCAAACAACAACTCGAAGATTTTGGTATTAAACTAACTAAGACACCCATAAGATGTGACAATACTAGTGCAATCAATCTGACTAAGAATCCTGTGCAACATTCAAGAAGTAAACACATTGAAATAAGACATCATTTCATAAGAGATCATGTACAAAACTCTAATGTTATTCTTGATTTTGTATGTACTGATGATCAGTTAGCAGATGTGCTTACCAAACCTTTGAGTGAGGATAGGTTCTGTCTGATTAGAAGAGAGTTAGGTGTCATTGATCCATTCTCTTAGAACTCTCATAGTTTTAATAATACCTAAGACATTTCACTCAAAAAAATCACTTGCTTTGAGCCCCAAAAGATGTTAAATTTTCTTAGATTTTTAAAAAAAATTTCAGATTTTTTTAAAATTTTTCTTGGCTAAGTGTCGACACTTGGATATTGTCAAGTGTCAACACCTGACCAAGTGTCGACACTTGACAAATACTAAGTGTCGATACTTGTGAAACAAAATCTGTTTTTAAAAGATCGATCAAGGGTTTTTTTTTTATTTTCCCTCATCGATTTCAAGCAACAGTGGTCCCCTTCTATCCAAATCTCTCTTCTTCCCATTAACCCCACACAAATCAGGTATTCCCTCTTCTAATTTCTCTTTATTCCACTTTATTTCTCAAATTTTCATTTTCCTCACCATTAAACCATTTTGACCTAAATTAAGGATTTGCCAATTTTATTTGGATTACGACCGGATTTTTTTGAGTTTTAGTGGTTTTCCAAAACTCCGTTTGAAGGAATAGTGATTTACACGGTATTTTTCATGGTTTTCTCATAATTTAGGTCGTTCTCCACACACATTTCATCCAAATTTGGGTAAAATCACTGTTTGATTGGTTTTAGCCAAAAATTTGGGTATTCACCTAAAAACTAGTATTTAATACATATTTCCAGTGATTTATCATAATTTATCATAATGTTTTTGCCACATTATTTTTATTTTGGTAGAACCCTAAATGTTCTAAGCCCAAACCCAGGTATTTTGGTATTACAAAATATACTCTTATAAAATTTCCAGCCAAAAACTTTATCTAGATTATAAAATCCTCACCTTCAAAATGTTTCTGGTTTTTTCAAAATTATCTTGGTACTTTATAACTCTAAGTTTGTTTCAAAACTATTTTATAAAATGATTTTTAACTAGTCCCTTTGCTCCTAGTCTGAGTGAATCCACCCTAGCTTATCTTCTTTAAACTCTCTTGGTCAGCTTGCTGTAATGGGTCCCAGGAAGAGACTTGCAGTTAGGGAGAGATCTAGTCGAGGTGTAGAGAGGAGATCGAAGGCCAGATTTGATTCTGCACATGTTAGTAGTTCTGCCACACCGAGTTCCCCCTTGCAGAGAGGATGGCAGGGAAGAGTTAGTAGCCTCTAGGAGGAGAGTTGACCTGGAGTGTTTTGATAGGCACCACTTTCTCTTGCGACAGGTGCTCACTGATGCAGGTTTAGTACCCTTCTGTACTATGCAGGAGAGGTACAACCCTCATCTAGTGAGGGAGTTCTACGGTGCGATGGATTGTCGATGACTTCTATGAACTACGACCATGAGAGGTGTTCAGATTTCACCTTCTGCAGAGCTACTGGGCAAAGTTTGGGAGATCCCCCATAAGGGAGTCAGTGTTTTTATGGTGGATGACAGGGAGGCTGCATTTAGGTGTATCCTCGAGCGAGAGGATGTTCATGGTGTATCTATAGTCACCGCTAACCAGTTATCTCTGGAGATGTGCCTGTTGCACCACATCACGGCCCGTATACTTCTGCCGAAGACTGGGAGGTTTGACTTCATCACTGAGAGAGAGCTGATGGTGATGACGAGTCTGACAGAGAGGAGGCAGATCGACCTTCCATCTTTGATGTTAGTACAGATGCACGATGCCGCGACTCAGCGCCGTCATTGTTTACCCTACGGCATGGCACTGACCAGGTTATTTAGAGCATGTGGAGTATCACTAGAGGGGGAGATCCCCAAGGAGATACTACATACAGATGTCTATGATGAGAGGTCTTTGCACCGTATGGGGTATAGACTAGTCATAAGTCGATGGGTGCGCAGAGAGTCTGGCCAGGAGCCAGATAAGGAGGACGAGCTTCGAGAGGCAGAGGCAGGATCATCTGAGCCAGCTAGTTTTCCTCCCATTGATATTCCATCGATACAGGCAGAGCATTCGACTCCTGGTACTTCAGCTCCTCCGCCACCTACCACTGGATTACCCTTTGAGGAGCACGCCAGAGAGCAGTTTACTAAGATCAGGGGTGAGTTGACTCAGCTACGCAGCGAGGTTGAGACTCTTCGAGCACATACTACCTCGGAGCATGCTGAGATCCGTAGGACTATGGAGGAGGGCTTCACTCGTATTGAGGATTTATTGAGATCCCTTATACCTCCAGCAGCCCCTGCAGTTGCATCTTCTGATGATGATGATGATGGTGATGATCACCAAAGCGACCATGCTGATACAGTTGATGGTGATGATCAGGCAGATATGGATAAGGACAGAGCTACAGAGATCGTGGGCAGTGGTAGTGACAGTGATGGCAGTGCAAATGGTTTTGAGGTGGTTAGTCGCGATCCTTCCACTATCCCAGCTGCTCCTACTGACTTGGCTGATTCCATACCGGACTTTGTTACACCAGCTGATCTTCTCTCCCCCCTTCCACCAGATCATCTAGGGTTGTACCCGCTTTGGTCCTTCTGGCCACACTAGGAGTTGTCGAGCTTTAGTACCTCCTAGGGCTTAGCCTCTAGATCTAGGATCAGTGCTCCTTTTAGTCTTGAGATTCCATCTGATGAGGATTAGCCTCACAGATGTCTTTTATGTCTTTTGTCTCTTCTGTTGTATGTTTTTTATGGTTCATATTTGTATGTTTCTGATTATTGTATGACTCTGATACATTTTGTATATTTCAGTTTTTTGCTGATGACTCAGCAAATTTTTGTACTGAAAACTTCTCTTATCAGTTATATATTTCAATTTAGTGCTTATTATTTGTGTTTGACTAGTTAAACTTACTTTCTTCAGCTCTGATTCTCTCTTGGATCTTTTTGGCTCTGATACCTGTCATATTTGATACCTACCATCTTTTGTCTCCATGCTCATTGTGAGGGGAGGTTATTCCCCTTTCTAATGATTGACAAAAAGAGGAGAGTAATAGTATTGATTATATAAATACATAAAATTGTTTGAGTAATAGTATTGATTGTATAAATGCATAAAATTGTTTGTGAGAACCTTCAAATCTGATCTAATTTGTTATCCCGAAATAACATATTATTTGTTCTAATTAGAAATATAATTAAGGGGAAGATTGATTCTTCCTAACTATGAAGGTTATGCCTCATATGGACTTACATTCATATTCATGAATTATAACAGTTGAAATTTGAAACTTAATGCTATTTTACTCAAGGTTTTGTCATCATCAAAAAGGGAGAGATTGTTGGCTCCATCCAGTGATTTTGATGAATAATAAAATAGTGAGTGCATATTGTATACTAATGTGTATTTCAAGTTATGAGTTTTCAGGGAGAAAGCACCTCAAAATTTTAAAAACTGATGTATCATGGCACGGAGCATTTTTCACAAATCTGGACATCCACTTCATGAAAAAAGGGCATCTACATATTTAATTATTATTTGTTTACAATCCATTTAAGTTTCAAAATTTATATTTATATTTTTGAGCTAATTTGCACTTGAATCTGAGCTTTTCAGTCTCAAGTGTCGACACCTGGAAAGCCAAGTGTCGACACTTCAGCATTTGGCATGAACAAAAATCCTTGGCACGCCAAGTGTCGACACCCAGAACTCAAGTGTCGACACCAAGTGTCGACACTTAGGTTTTCAAGTGTCGACTCAAGGCCTGAGAATTTTGAAAATACATAACTTTATCATTTGAGGATTTTTGTGTCAAGTGTCGACACCTGTGCATCAAGTGTCGACACTTGAAAGTTCAAGTGTCGACACCTAGAGATCAAGTGTCGACACCTGACAGCCAAGTGTTGACACTTGACAGCCAAGTGTCGACACTTGAAGCCTGACAACTCTAACAGATCTATTTTTCTGACTTGCAGAACTTGCTTTTCAAGCTCCCAACAGCTAGATCCGAGGCTCCAACGGTCACAAACTATTTTTTGAAAGTTTCTTGGTATTTAACCTCCACCAACCTCATTCTAAAGGCATTGAAGTGTATTGAAGTCCATTCAAAAGCCAAAAAGCCTATATTCTCTCAAGTACTCCACATCAAAAGCCTTTTATAGTTTGATTCCCTAAAAAAGCCTACAAGCTCATCCTTACATCATTCCAAAAGAGGCATTTTGAAGGATATTCCAAGGAAGAGTCAAGATAAAGCATCAACTTGAGCTTCAAAGATTCCATTCTACTTTTGAAGAGAGTTTGTTTTAGTTTTAAAATTGTATATATGTTTTTATCTTGTGATTTGACCTTGCTTTCAAGGGTGTCTTGAAAGAAGGTTGTTGTGGTTTGTTGGTGAGCCAAAGGGATAAAACCAACTAGGGTTAACTTGTGAGCCCGAAGACAAAATAAGTGTTAAGGTTTGTTGGTGAGCCTAAGTGACAAAACTAACTTAGGTTTTGACTTGTGAGCCTTGTGAAAAACAAGTCAGCTATAATCTTGTTTGGATTATAGTGAAATTCCCAAGGATGGCTTGGGGAGTGGATGTAAGTGCTAGGTTTGCACCGAACCACTATAAACCTTGTGTTTGTGTGTGATTGCCCTCTTTCTCTCTTGCTCTTTGGTTATTGCTACTCACTTATTGTTTTCCGCTGCATTCAATCTCTTGCATTGAATTATTATTATTCACAAACATCACTAGACCTTCACATATTGTTTTAAATTTTTAAAAGATCCAATTCATCCCCCCTCTTGGGCTCCATTTCTGGGCAACAAGAAGTGTAACAGAATGTTGGAAATTCAAATTTACACCTGGTATCGACCTAAGTATTGACCTAAGTGTCAACTTACAGATTGACTCATGAACAAATCAAGTACTGATACTTAGTATAACAGCTAATTTTCTATAAGTGTAGAATTAATTCTAAATAGCTCCAAATGGATAGATTATTCATTCTAACGGTCTCCAATGGCTTTTTGGTGGTTTGTGGACTATTTATCACTCACCAAACACATTGAATTCAAGAAAAAAAAGTGATACACAAGAGATAAAGATTATCTTTTGAGAAAAGCTTTGAAAATACTTGAGTGAGCTTTAAAGAAGATTCCACCTAAAAAAAAGCCTTCATTTGTGATGTTTAAGACTTCAAATCATTAGCCAAAAGTATGCATTGAAGAGCATCCAAGAAGGAGACAACTCTAGCATTCAAGAAGAGCTTCAACGATATTTATATCTACTCTTTTGAGAGTTCTTTCTTGAGCTTATATATGTATATTTTGTCTTATTTGTTGTTTCTAGTTTCAAAGGTATTGAAACTAGTATTAAAGGTTGTTGGTGAGCCTAAGGCATAAAACCAACAAGGGTTTGACTTGTGAACCCAGATTAAAAACAAGTTGTAAAGGTTGTTGGTGAGCCTAGATGATAAACCAACAAGGTTTTGACTTATGAGCCTTTAAACATAAGTTGACTATAATCTTGGATAGATTATAGTGGAAATATCCAAGAGAAAACTTGGGAAGTGGATGTAGGTGCTTGAAGTGCACCGAACCATTATACATCTTGGTGTTTGTGATTGCTTGCTCTTCCTTCTTTATTTGCTCTGATTTATATTGCATTTGTTTTACAATTCTGCCCCATATCATTATTGAGCACAATCACATTATTACATAAAAACCTTAGTTCAAGCACATAATTGCTTAGAATTAAAATTTTTAAGAAATCCAATTCACCCCCCCCCCCCCTCTTGAGTTGCTATATGGATAACAAGTGGTATCAGAGCTTGGTACTTAGTGTTTAGATCTCACAATCTTGAGTTAAAGATCTAATGGTAGCCCAAATTGGTGTAGGTATTGTAGAAGGACAAGCCTCAAACCGTCCCCCACTATTTAATGGCACAAATTACACCTACTGGAAGACATGCATGGGCATTTACATTCAAGCTATTGATTATAATATTTGGAGAACTTTAGTTAAAGGCCCTTATCAGTCCACTGTCTTGGTTAATGGCATTCGCACCCCTAAGTTAGAAGAAGATTGGGATGAGAATGAAATTAAGCAAGCTAAGCTAAATGCAAAGGCCATGAATTATTATTTTGCGCACTTGACCTAAGTAAATTTAATAGAATATCTAACTATACCTCTGCCAAAGAAATTTGGGATATACTTGAAGTTACCTATGAGGGTATACATCAAGTGAAGACCACCAAAGTAAACATGCTCATTCATACATATGAGATGTTTAGGATGGAATCAAATAAAACTATTAGTAAAATGTATACTAAATTCACCAATATTGTTAATGGCATGAGGAGTTGGAAAAAGTCATTTCTAATGCTGAACTTGTTAACAAAACTTTCAGTTCTCTTCTGGCTTCTTAGGATCCTAAAGTCATCGCTATTGAAGAAGCAAGGATGTCAACACTCTCCACTTGAGCAACTCTTGAGATCATTGATGACATATGAGCTGTTCTTGAAGCAAAAGGTAGTGGACAATGACAAAAAGAAGAAAGCTGTTGCATTCAAGTCCACAACCATGGAGGAGTCTAGTGATGATTCAGATGAAGAAGATGAGAAAAATGAAACAGCCCTCATCTCAAGAAAATTCAAGAAATTCATGAGAAAGAGAAGATACAATTACAAGAAAAAGCCTCAAAGAGCAGAGCCTAACAAGGAGAAAGAGAAAGAAAAGGAAAGGGAGCAACCCATATGTTTTGAATGTAAAAAGCCAGGATATTATAAATGGATTGCCTCACTCTCAAAAAAGACAAAAAGAAATTTAAGAAGAACGCTATGATGGCGACGTGAAGTGAAAGCGAAGACTCAAGCTCTGATGAAGAGCAGTAAGAAGTAGCCAACATTGCTTTATGGCCAATGATGACGAGGTAAGATCCGAAACTGAAAATAAATTTATATTTGATGAATTACGTGATATTTTGATGAATTAGTTGTAGAATATCAAAAACTAAAAATGAAAAACAAAGAATTAAAAAAGCAAAACTTAGAACTTTCAAAATCAAATGATAAGTTTTGATAGAAAATGATAGTTTAATTCAATAAAATAAAAAAAATTAAATGATCAAATTATTTCTTTGAAAAATAAAAGGCAAGATTTCTTGAAAGAAAAAGACTCTTTAAAGAAGGATAAAGTTTTAGTGGCAAATGAAAAACTTATTAAACAAGACAAAGAGATTTTGTAAGAAAATAAGAAACACAAAGAAGAACTTGAAAAAGTAAAATCGTTTGTTGAAAACTTTACTTATAGTTCTGAAAAACTGAACTTGCTTTTAAATAGCCAAAGAGCAGTTTTAATAAAGCAGGATTAGGTTTTAAACCACAAAAAACAAAAATATTTCAAAAGTTTTTTTGTACCTACATCCTCTAACATTACTTGTTATACATGTGGTAAGCTAGGACATAAATCATATTTATGTGATAAAAGAAAGTTGAATAATGTTAGAAAGGTTTGGATTCCAAAAGGAACCAATTTAACTAACTCTAAAGGATCCAAGATGACTTGGATAGCTAAAGTTTCCACTTGACTTTTTGTATGTGAGTCTTGTAACCAAGGATAAAAAAAGATTATGGTACCTTGATAGTGGTTGCTCAAGATATATTACTAGAGATGTAAGACAATTCTCATCTCTAGAAGCTTTAAATGGTGGAAACATGATATTTGGTGATAATGAAAAGGACAAAATTATCGATATCGGTAAAGTCTATATCACCCCCTCTACTTATGTTGATAATGTTTTATTTGTTGATGGTTTGAAACATAATTTGCTTGGTATAAGTCAATTTTGTGACAAAGGATTTAAAGTGGTTTTCGAATCTTCATTGTGTATTATATTTAGTCTAGATGACAATGGCATCAAGTTTATTGGTCATAGGCATGGAAACATTTACATGGTTAATCTTGATGATCTACCTATGCAAAATGGTCAATGCCTAGTGGCAATGGAAGCCACGATCAATGAAACTAGTTGGCTTTGGCATCGTAGACTAGGGCATGATGCTATGCATTTTCTTTCAAAATTGAACAAAAAAAATCTTATAAAAGATTTGCCAAAACATATTTTTGAAAAAGACAAGATTTATAATGCATGTCAGCTTGGAAAACAAACAAAATCTTCTTTTAAACCTAAAGGAGTAGTGTCTACTACTAGACCCTTTGAATTACTTTATATGGATCTCTTTGGACCAACTTGAACAACTAGTTTAGGAGGCAAAAAGTATAAGCTAGTAATTGTAGATGACTTCTCTCGTTTTACATGGGTAATATTTTTAGCTCATAAAGATAAAACATTTTCTGCATTCATTAAGTTTCACAAAAAGGTTTCAAATGAAAAAGGTATTTCAATTATTTTCTTATGTAGTTATCATGTCACTGATTTGAAAATCTTGATTTTGAAATATTTTGTAATGAAAATGGTAACTTTTCTGCACCTAGGATACCTCAACAAAATAGGATAGTAGAAAGAAAGAATAGGACATTAGAAGAAATGATACATACCATGCTTTGTGAAAATGATTTACCTAGATATTTTTGGATGGAATGCATAAATACTGCATGCTATGTTTTGAATCATGTTTTGATTCGACCTATTTTAAAGAAAATACCTTATAAGCTTTGAAAAGGTAGGAAATTTACTATTAAGTATATTCGTATTTTGGATGCTGTTGTTTCATTCTAAACAATGGCAAAGATAACTTAAGTAAATTTGATACCAAGTCAGATAAGGGTATCTTCTTATGATACTCTACTTTTAGCAAGGCATACAAGATCTTCAACAGAAGAACACTTCTTGTTGAAGAGTCCATCTATGTTGTTTTTGATGAGACTAATAAAAAATCTTCTAGAAAGGAAGATGTTCTTGATGATGAAATAGGTATTCAAAAGATTGAAAAAATGACCATCAATGAAAAACCTTCTAAGGAGCAAGAAGGTGATCAGGACAATGAAGAAGAAGTACAAGAAGTTGGAGTTTCATCTATACCCAAGCCATTACCTAAAGAATGGAGGTATGCCCATGGACACCCTAAAGAACTTATTATTGGTGATCCATCTAAAGGGATAAGTACTCGTTCATCTCTTAGAAATATTTATGATTATTTAACTTTTGTATCTCAAGTAGAACTAAAAAGAATTGAAGAAGCTGAAAAAGATTCAAACTGGATTAATGCTATGCAAGATGAATTAAATCAATTCAAAGAAATAAAGTTTGGATCTTAGTTGAAAGACCTTCAAATGTTTCAATAATAGGAACAAAATGGGTTTTAAGAAATAAACTTGATGAAATAAAATTGTAATAAGAAATAAAGCTAGATTAGTTGCAAAAGATTATAATCAAGAAAAAGGTATTGATTTTGATGAAACATTTGCACTTGTTGCTAGATTATAAGTGATCAGATTATTACTTGCTTTTACTTGTTATATGGATTTTAAATTATTTCAAATGGATGTCAAAAGTACCTTTTAAATGGTTTTATTGAAGAAGAATGTATGTTGAATAGTCCCCTGGTTTTGAAAATCATGAATGTCCTAATCATGTTTTTAAACTTCACAAGGCTTTGTATAGTTTAAAACATGCTCCAAGAGCTTGGTATGATAGATTAAGTAAATTTCTGCTTGAAAATGAATTTTTTAGAGGCAATATTGACACTACACTATTTTTGAAAAAGAAAAATGATGATTTATTAGGAGTACAAGTTTATGTTGGTGATATCATTTTCAGTCCTACTAATGAAATACTTTGTCAAGAGTTTGCCAAGCTTATACAGGGTGAGTTCAAGATGAGCATGATAGAAGAGCTAAATTTCTTTCTCGGACTCCAGATCAAGCAAACTAAAGAAGGGATCTTCATTAACCAAGCTAAGTATACAAAGAAAATCTTAAAGAACTTTGGGATGGAGATAACCAAGTTACTAGGTACTCCTATGAGCCCTTCTTGCAAACTTGATAAAGATGAATCAGGTAAAAACGTTGATCAAAAATTATATAGAGGTATCATTGGATCATTGTTATATTTAACTACAAGTAGGCTAGATATCATGTTCAGTGTATGCATGTATACTAGATATCAGTCTACTCCTAAAGAATCTCATTTATTAGCTGTTAAGCGCATACTTAGATATTTATCTAGCACAATTGATATTGGACTGTGGTACTCTAGAGATTCATCTATTGAATTGATTGCTTATTCTGATGCTGACTTTGCTAGATGTAAATTAGATAGGAAAAGGACTAGTGGAACCTGTCAATTTCTTGGAGTGAATTTTATTTCATGGTTTAGCAAGAAATAAAATTTAGTTGCTCTATCAATGGCTGAAGCCAAATATAGTAGCTGGAAGTTGTTATGCTCAATCTTATGGATCAAACAACAACTCGAAGATTTTGGCATTAAGTTAAATAAAACATCCATAAGATGTGACAACACAAGTACTATTAATTTAACTAAAAATCTAGTTTAACATTCAAAAAGCAAATATATTTAAATAAGACATCACTTCATAAGAGATCATGTGCAAAATGGTAATGTAATGCTTGATTTTGTATGTACTGATAGGCAACTAGCTGATATTTTCACAAAACCTCTTAGGAAGATAGGTTTTGCATGATCAGAAGAAAGTTAGGCATCATTAATTCTTTTGACTAAAATCTTTCAAAATCTTGTTGAAATCCTTTCAATTGTCTCAAAATTCTCTTAAATATATCTTAGAATAGTCCCTAGACACTTCCCTAATATTTTAAAAATTTATTCAATTTTATTCTAATTCTTTTTCTAAAAATGACCAAGTGTCTACACTTGTAAAATTGTCCAAGTGTCGACTCACCAAAGTGTCGACACTTAAGCAATTTTCCAGGTGTCGACTCATGAACGAATTGCCTGCTTTTTTAGGGCATCATTCAAATGATTTTCTCACTTGTTTTTTCATTCTCCCCTTTTCTTTGTGGTCCCCAAACCTTCCAATCATCCCAAAAACAGTGATCTTCCATTCCTAACCTTCAATTCTTAGAAAATTCCTCATTTTTCCCCTCATTTTTTGATCGATTTTCCCTTATTCCTTCTAGTTTTTCCCATTCTCGGTCCGTTTGGATCCATTCTTCTCTTCTTTAGCCTAATTTCCCTCTCTTTTGTCCCGTTCCTCCCTCCAGTATGATCCTTGTGTTCTAGTGGTCATGGCCCCTAAGAAGCAAGTTGTGTTCTGCAAGGAATGGTCCACCTTCGAGCGAGGTGAGCCGAGTTTCGAGGAGAGGAGGTCTAAGGCCCGTCAGGATCTAATCGTGCATCATGAGCAGCCCGAGGATCAGTAGGCAGACAGTACCCCCTCCACAGTTGTCCCCCGCAGCAGAAAGAGTTGCAGGGAAAGTTATAGCATGCAGGAGGAGAGTTGATCTTCAGTTTTGGGATTTAGAGGGGTTCAACATTGGAGATTTGTTGAGGGTAGCAGACCTTGTACCCTTTTGTATCATGAGAGAGAGGAACTTCTCATACATGATGCATGAGTTTTACGAGAGCATGGCTACTGATGGCATCAGGTGGATAGCTCGAGTCAGGGGTGTTGAGATTCCAGTGATCCTTGAGACCCTTAGTAGAGTTTGGGAGATTCCACTACATGGTTTGGTAGCAAACTGGGTAGGTGACAAAGATGCTACATTCAGATGTATACTGGAGCGCGAGGACATCAGGGGAGTATCAATTCTATCAGCGAACCAGTTGTCTTTGGAGATAAGAGTGCTCCACCATATTATTGCTCTGATTATGGTTTTGAAAACTGGCAGATTCGACTTCATCACTGAGCGAGAGTTGGTGTTGATGGTTGCTCTAAGACAGCGGATAGCCATCAACCTAACCATGATCATGGTTCACCAGATGGGTGAGGTAGCCACCCAGCGAAGATTATGCCTGCCATATGGTATGGGTTTGATGAGGATTTTCAGAGCTTTTGGTATCCCTCTAGAGGATGAGGCCTCCAAAGAGATTATCCACATAGACACTTATAGGGGGAAATCTCTACATCGCATGAGATTTAGGAGAGTTGGCGACAGGTGGGTCAGACGGGAGTCAGGCCAGGAGCCAGACAAAGAGGATGAGCTGAGAGCTGCTGAGGTAGGACCCTCTAGACCTACATCACAGATTAGTCTCCCCAGACCTACTCCTACTACTACTTCTGAGTCAGAGCTCTCTACACCTGCACCTGCTCATGCTCCAGCTATAGCTTCTCGAGACTCTAGAGCTACAGATCTACCTTCGAGGAGCAGATCATGAGCATATTACTGGAGTTAGGGAGGAGATATTGGGATTGTCTGTCAGGACTACCAAATTACAGTTGGAGCTGCATGGACTGAGATCTCCACAAATGAGTAGCTCACAAGCATCAGGCAGACCATGGAGGCCAGATTTATGGAGATTAGAGACTTGTTAAGATCACTGTTGCCTCCAGCTGGACCCTTGGTTTCTCCACCTCCTCCTCTGCCATTAGATGGTGATGATGATGCACATGATGGCACTGCTGCTGATGATCATGATGATGGTGATGGCACAACTAGCGATGATGGTTTAGACAGTGGCAGTGATGGTGATGGTGATGATGGTGGTGGTTATTATTGGGAATAGTGTCCCAAAGTCAATCATCTAGGATGTAGATGGTTGTGCTATTTTGTAATTGTATATGAATTCTTTAAATGAATAAAAGTTATTCTTTTGGTTGTTCATCACATATGCATTTTCTTGAAAAGAACTCTTGTACGATGGAGTCCTTAGAACTACATTATATTTGATATAAAGAGGATGTATCGAGTAGTTCTTAAACTGGTTCACAACCAAAGGATACATTGTTATAAGAAGATGATGTATCAAGTATAGGTTATTGTATGTCATATTGGTTGGTTGTCCTCTTAACCAAGGAGTATAGAAATACTGATATGACATACAGGTAAAATGTATGATGTCTCATTGAACATGACCATCTGCGGAGCTCTCTTCTGCCAAAGGATTGCTTACAAAGGGATATGGATATATGTATCCCTCAGACCTGAGGTCACCATGGTAGCTTTCAAGCAACTCATTATACTTTGGTATTGAACTATCTGGATTTCTAATCCAGTGATGGAAGGTTTCTGGGTACAGTCAAGTACTTATGGAGTGGTGGTGGATCAAGATGGGATTGATCCCTCCAAATAGTTTGGAGTGAATGACTCACTATGTCTCAATTTAGCAAAACCTTGGCCAGGATAGTTCTTGTGAGGAGTCACAAAACTTGTAAGGTTGAGACACGATCTGGATGTACTAAATTAGGGTTGGCAGTCAAATCCTAGGTCATCCTGAGCATTATGAGATCAAAGGGATGAATTATGAGGTAACCATATACCATAGGTTCTAGAGAGTTGCTTTGCATCTTCGACCTATTCGGATGTCAGGTATCATTGCTAGATGATGACTTTGACTAGTACTGGAAATGTTCCAGTACTACCGTCTTAGTGTTCGAACCTATGGGATCACTCACCATAGGGGTTTCTACTTGATTTAAAGGTCGATCAACAATAGAGAATCATTTAGCATCACTATGGGGTCAATATGATTAACCATGATCCAAATGTTGACACTTCCATAAGTCGACACTTGGATGTGACGAGAATTTTTACTAATTCGATTAGTAAATTTTTGGAGGACTTATTTGCAATATGATTACAATCGATGGGTCAAGTCAAATGTGATTTGGCTTATGATCAAATTAGATTTGATTTGTCATGCTCACTTTCCTTTAAATATTCAAATTTGAATTTTGAATTCAAATTTCAAATCTTAGTTGAAATTGGCTCCAAGGTTTTTTATGGAATGCATTATTTGGAATGCAGATTTCTCCCATATAAACTTAGAGCTAATTTGTTCAATCCTTAACCCTCTCCCCCAATCACTCCTCCTTCCATATCTCTCTTCCTCTTTGCTGCTACTATAAATAGGGTCTTTATAGGGGCAGCAGAGTTAGTTGAGGTTGACTTTTGCTGGACTTTTCTAAGAGAGGGAGGGAAGGTATCCATAGAATGGGGTTTGAGAGGATTTGGGTTTTGGGTGTGAGCTTACCTAGCAATCAAGCTAGGATTTGGGAAGAAAGAGTTAGTTGGGAAGGGTTCCACCTTTACTTCTCCCCATTGTTCCCCAACCAGATTTTTTGGTGGCTTCAAGAAAAACTTGCAGGTCCAAGGAAGGAAACGATTGGCCTCAAGGGTCCTGAGGAGCTAGCACTCCAAGGGAGTTGATTGGGATCAAGCCTTGGTGTGAACTAGCCATAGAGGCCAGACATTTGTGTGGCTCAGCGGCTCTTCATCACCTATATCCAAAGGTTAAAGGTAACATACCCTTTCCTTTCCTTTGCTCTTGATATCTCTACATGCACTTTTATTATGTCAGATCTTGTTGTAGGCAGATTGGTAGATCAACTTGATCGATCTACCAAGTCTTTCACTGTACTGTACTTTAAAATAGTTTTAAAATATAGTTTGTCTACCTACTATGCCTTTTAAATTTTCATTGGTATCAAAGTCAGGTTACTATAGCATAATAATAGTAGCATGTTAAAATATCATTAGTTTTCCTCATAAAGTACTTAGATTAAGGTGGATTCGCCATGGCCGTCTGATCATAGGAAAAAGAAGTATGGTTTGAAGGCCATCACTTCCCATTCAATGGGATTCTCCTATGGTGTGTAAGGGTGCCGCTGTGTCATGACCTTATGAAGAAGAAAGTGAGAGATTTGATAGGTTAAAATAGTTTTAATCTATGCATGTTTGATCTAAAAACTTTGAATAGTTCAAGTAAAATGCATGAATTTGAAGTTACTATTTTCTGCCCCGATAGACGAGCTGACTCGACCCCTGCTCAAGTTGACTCATTTTTGTAGACAGAACAGTCTGTCTATTCTATGTTCTGGATGAGCCAACTCGACCCCTGCTTGAGCCGACTCATCTCTGCAGATAGAACAATATGTCAGTTTTTAGTTTTGGATGAGCTAACTCACATTCTGCATGGTCAACTCGATCAGAAAATCCTGAAATAGTGAATTCAAATTTTATATGCTTGTAAAATTGTTTTACAATATAAATTGAAATTGTTTTGATTTATGAAGATTATTGAACTTAATTAAGAATTAAGTTACCTTGAATGACAAAGTGATCTAGGAATATGATTCAAAAACTTTAAGTCTTCAATAACCTTTAAGGGTCATGGGTTAGCTTCAATTAGGTCCTTAATTGGGTTGGACTTAAGTTTAGATGAATGGATCAAATAGAGAACTAATCTAATCAAATGTTGAGTTAGGATTTCTTCTCTATAGATCTATCTAATAGTTAGATCGATTAGTCCATAAATCTAAATTGACCTGATTTGTGGCTCAATGGTCAGCCCGAGTCTTTAAGCTAGTCTAATTGAGTCTGATGAACCAATTGGTGTCTAAGGTAAGTATGGCATTTGATTTACATTGCATTTGCTTTACAATTCTGCTATATATCATTATTGAGCACAATCACATTGTTACACAAGAACCTTAGTTCAAGCACATACTTAGAATTTAAATTTTTAAGAAATCCAATTCACCCCCCATCTTGGATTGCTACACTGGGCAACAATTTACATATTAATTAATCTTTATTATTTAAGAATTGATACTTTTGATTATCTTTTGTAGCAAAGATTATCATCAATGAAAAGAGTTTAATTTATAGGTTAAAATGAAAGAAATTTGGAACAAATCATACTTAAAATGGATTCAGAATTGAGATCCAAAAATAGGCCTAATGCTAAGCCCAATATTGCTTTGAAATTTGGACCAAAACCTATTTAACATGGCCCATAGAAGGCACCATGCGGTCCATGAAACCATGGCCGCATAGTTCATAGAAATTGGTGCTAGACAAAGGCTATTGCGGGCACCGGCGAAGAGAGAGGGACAATGGTGATGACCCTGGCGATGAAGAAGATGGTGTTGGTGGGCAGCAAGGCTCTAGCGGTGATGGGTTCGACGATGATGGAGGTCCATGGCCACAGGGAGCACTAGCAAGGAAAGTTGATGGCAATCGAGCAGCACCAGCGAGCAAAGATGATTGTAGTGGTGGTGCATAAGAAGGTGATGGTGAGATGATTTATTATGCACAATCGAGCAGTGGTTGCTTTCCTTGGCATAATCTGGCAATGGAGGAAGTGTCAGCATTGAGAAGATGAGTGTTGGTTTTGAGATCTGGCATGATCAGGCGGTAGCAGCTCTCCTCGGTGCGATCGATGCTGATGAAGATGATGGTTGATAGATCAGGATGTTGTTGTTAGGACACCATGATTACCAGTTTAAGATTCGACTTCTAATTAATTAAATTTATGTAAAAAGCAATGAGTCAGGTCAAATCCATGGAAAAGGCAATATGTTGGATATTTTGAAATCTTTGATTTAAGAAAATAAATAGATCGAAGTTGGAAAAATAGAAATTAAAAGTATAATAAATTAAAAACTTGGTACTAGGATCTCTTATTTAGATCCTAGCATCTACTTACAATAAAAATAAAGAATATGAATTTTAAAGTGCATGGAAATATTTTTTTGCATTAAATAAAAGTAGAATTCTATTATAAGAAATTAAAAAGGATAATTTAATAACTAAGAAAAACTATAAATAAAATAGTAACAAAGACTGGAAGTAGATTGGTACAGCCTCATTGAAAAGATGGTTGACGAACTCCCTTTTTTCTTTGTACTCCTCGGAGCAAATTAGCTTTCTCTGCTTCTTCCTCTTTAGATCTTGATCTTGATCTTGGAGATGGAGTAGGCTTGAAGATGGTATAGGGGCAAAACTCTCCTCTACGAAACCTCATTCTTAGAGGCCAACCCACAACCCAAGCTAGGCTTTCTACCTTGTACCGTACCCTCTCTTCAGAATGATTTCTTCTATAGCCCATGGTCCTTTAAATAAAGGGATTAGACAGACTCCTACACTCATGGCTATCGGATGGATTGAAATCATGATGGATCATGTTTTAGCAAGCTATAATAGGTTGGAGTCTTCTTTAACCATCCAACTGGCTGCTTTGGATGGCTAGGAATTATTGGTGTTGGTAGCCACGGATCGTACTTGGGACTCCTAGACTTCTTCCTCCATTCGAGACTCATTTGATCTTTGATTTGACTCTTGTTTGCATCCTCTCAACCTACACATCGGTCTCATCATGTTGGTGAGTGCCTCAATTATTAATTCAACTAAATTTCTTGGATTCCAGAGTTTTAAACATCTTCACCAAATTAATTATACTACCAAAGAGAAAGAAATATAAATTAATTTTTTTCTTTAAATATCTTAATGGATGTGTAGTTCTTCAGCTCGATATCTACTTTTCATAAATATACTTTGATTTCATATTTTTCAAAGATATTCTAAAATTAATTAATTTTGGAAGAAAGTCTAGTTTTACTATTAAATCAAGGTTTTTAGAAGATGTTAGTACCAATAATTACTTAAGATATTTAAAATAAATGTATAAATATAAAATTTATCACATCTCCTAACTTGCTCATTACTAGTCCCTTAGCAATGCAATAGACATATTAATTATAACCATGTGTCATTAAGAGCTTCCTTTAAAAATAGATCTAGGATTGAAAGTGAAGGATATAGTAAGTATCACTAACTATGTATTGAGTTTTGAAGTAAATTTTGTAGTTAGTATAATTAGAAGCTTCCTTAGAATTTATCCAAAGATCTATTGTACTTGTATTTGTGATAGCTAACTTAGTATTTTGGTATCGACTTGCAAAGGATAAATGTTTATTCGCTTATCACCTATTTTGGTTGATTTTCTATATACCTCCACATCAAGCTCATGAATGTAAGGTAGCTTTTACACTACCTTTTTTTTTAATACCAAGCATCATGATTTTTCCTTCACCATTTGACGCAAACCTCCACACTTGACTTAGGTGCAGAGACCGAGTTACTAAGCTTAGGACAATCCATATTTACTCTATATTTTGCACTTTTATTTTAGACATATAGCTCTTTCCTTAAATTCAAGATAGCTTTTACAATACCATTTTTTAGGTAGGTAGCTCTTTCCTTATATTCAAGGTTTTTTAATTGGGATGTATATCAATTATCAATTTTTAGTGATAATTGAGTCTTTGATTGGCCTTATAACTAACATCTACTTTGCATTGTTAGTGTGCAGTGCAATCAAAAGTGCTAATAGCCTTTAGATGATCTAAGTAGGTTATTAAAAGTCTGACTAACTAGTTTACTCCTTAACTCGCTATAGTTATTAGCAAATACTTTCTAACTTTATTACTTTTTTCTAGTCTATTTTGCTCAAGATTTTCTTTTTTGACATATGATTTATTCAATATAAGGTTTTCTCTTTAAATTTTAGAAGATTTTTTAAAATTTTTTAAAAATCTTCAAAGATTTTTAAGATTTTTTATTTTTTTAAAAAAAAATTAAATGTTTGTCTCTACCCCCCAACTTAAATACCATTGTCCCTAATGATATAAATAATTTAAAGAAATAAATTTAAACCATAAGGACAAAAAGAAATATATAGGTATAGAGGTTACTTGAAAGGAGCTTATCAATAAAACTAAGGCTACAACAATCAATTCAGATTAGAATTTATTATTATTATTATTTTATTTTTAAGAGTATAAGAATAAATATTGGGTTGCCTTCCAGTAAATGCTAAATTTAACATCTTCAGCCAGACATTATGAGGGAGTCCAGTGAATAATTAACTTTAATATGTCTCTCATAATATCAAAAGGATAGGGCCAATCAGGAGGCCTTATCATCATGGTAAAAGAAATATTCGTAGAGTACTGTATGATGATTAGCTTGAATCAATAAAATACACTGGGCAAGCATGTTATTCTAGGATTTAAAAATATTGTTATAGTTTATACAATACTTAGGAAGGGACTATGTTTGTTGGGTCAAGCTTGGAGGTGGTAGTTTAGGAATTTCTTCACTTATGAGTTGATCTACCCTACTCTCCTTCTCGAGCATGATGTTCTTAGTCAATATCCCTTTCCATGTCAAAGATAGGCACCTCTTCCAGATTAATAATAAATCTATCTCCATACATTATTTTAATATCATAGAAATATTTTGGAGGTAGTCTTCAAGATTAGTGCCAAATATAGAGAAATCAATTATAAAATTTTCAAGATCATGATCCCTCATTTCAATAATATCTTACTCGATAGCTTCTTTATGTGCTTTAGAATACCACTGAGTTGGACTTCCTGGGTAAGGTTCATTGGAAGAGTTTCAATGGGTGTATCAGGAAGTGGTTTCAATTCTAGATCAGGTGGTGATTCTAATAAGGGAGCAATTGGTGGGCTAGGTGATGGCTCTTGTTATTCATCAATCCAAAGTGGGGTGGTTTCAAAGTAGGGTATTTGCATTAAGTTATGAATTTTGTAGTATACCCATATGCATCAGAATTATCTATCCCAAAATGAGCCAAATAGAGATCTACTAAATCATGGGAGAGAACAATGAGGGTGGCTTTCTCTATTATATTATGCAATTGTAGTTCTTGGAAAAGATTAACTAATTCTATCATTGCATCTATTTATTCTCCCATCACATTAAAAGGCATGGATGATTCTGGGCACTAAAAAATTGGGTCATAGATGAGTGGGATAATGATGAAATTGGTTTGTCCCACAAGTATAATTTCTCCATATATTTTTCTGCCTTAGCTAAATTATCTATATTGATCTTTATGGTTGTGCAAAGTTTTTCTAAGACTAGTTCATTCCTGGGAGTTAGAGTTGATTGTTCATCAAAAGATAGAGGGTCATTAAAATTTTGAGCTAGGTATGGTCCCTCTAGGTTACTCTCGAGTTGATTAGGTAGTTCACCTCCATCTTCTCTATTAAGCTTGATTAATCTTTGATCAATTTGATATATTAGTTTATCGATAGATTCTTATTAGAGTATAATTATCTATTGAAATTGAGCAAACCTATCGACATCTAGGTTGGTCTATAGGGAAGGTGGGTAAGATGCTTATTGAACCTTCTCTTCAAATAATGGGCTATAGGTACTTAGAAAAGGTTGACATTGTGGATAGGGTTCATCATAATATGGTGCATCTATGAATATAGATCTCTGAGTTACTGAGATAACCACTGGGTATGGCTACCATGAAAAATCTGATTAAGCCCCCTAACCTAAATTATAGGTATTAAAGTATAGATTATTTCCTAAGTTATAGGCCATTTGGGTTTGATCTTGATAAACTTAGTCATACATAGACTCAAGAGGTTGATACATGGTTAGGCATTCACTCTCAAAATGAGTGGGGCTCGAATAAACTTGGTGTACCGGAAGAAAGGGTACTCTACTATAAGAATTCATGCTCCTGGAATTGATTTAGTTTATTGAGTTATTCTGATAATTCAAATATACAATCTAGATTTTAGATCAGAGCAATCATTATTTATTTATGTATTTATTAATTATTATTATTATTATTTTAAAAGGATTGGTGAGTCGAAGAAGGAAGAAAGATACAAAAGAGTTCTAAAGATGAGGGCCCAAGGAGTACTAGAGCTAAGAGAGAGAAGAATTATTAGAGTTTGATGTTATTTACAAATAAGTTAGCATAACATGGACTCTCTATCTTAGGGTTTCCTAAATCTAGATAGCTCCTAACTATCAAGGAAACCTTGAAGCTCTCCAAGTTAGAAACTAACTAATCAACTAGCATGGTAAGAGTAAGATCGATGGGGGTCCCATCGTTGCTTTCCTTAGACATCAATTAGATTAGCCAGGTCAGTCAATGGAACAAATTAAAAACCACATTTTTTTAGGGCTACATCATCCTTAAATCTCTTTCCTAGACAACAGTGAATTAGCTAATCCTGACCCGATCTAACTCTTTCGGGTGCCTTGTCCTGTTGAGCTTGAATTCCTTAGGGGCTGTATCTAGTTAATTTTAATTAATAGGCTTGCATTAATGCAAGATGTAAGATGATAGTTTATGGACCAAGGAAGGGTTATCAAATCCCCACCTTATATTGTTTATGGGTTGTTACCCTTAAAATATTTTATAAAAATATGCAATGCAAAAATAGAAAGATGTCCCAAACAAATAATAATCTTTTAAGTTTTAATTAGTTAATCTATTTTAGTTAAGTGTTATACAGTAATTTTATTTTTTTATGTTATGTTAATTTAAGCAAGAGAAATAAAAGGTAGGTTTTAATCTTAGTTTAATTAGATGTGAGAGAAAAGACTAAAATTAGGTTAAGAAAATAAAGTAAGTAGATATCTTAGACTAAAGCAGAAAATCAAATCTAGTATTTAAGATAATTATTTGAAAGGTTAAATATTTTTTTTCTTTTTTAGGTTCATTTGAAAATGAAGGGACTTAAAAGGAAAATTTTTTCTTCTTTTTAGGTTAGTTTGAAAAGGAAGAAACTAACTAAAAGTATATAAAAATATTTTTTTCCTTTTAGATTAATTTGATAAGGAAAAAACTAAAAACTTTCTTTTCTTTTTAGGTTAGTTTGAAAAGGAAGAAATTAATGGAAAGTAACTAAAAATATATTTTTTATTTTTATGTTAATTTAAAAATGATGAAAGTAATAAAAAAGGAAATAAATTTGATCAATAAAAAAAATTAGGTAGATTTTTTTTAAAAAGGAGGCTAATAAAAAAATAAAAAAAGAAAAAAAATATTTGGTTAATATGAAAAGGAAAAAATTAATTAAAAGTAACTAAACAAATTAATCTAGGGTTAGGATTGATCTCACTAAAATTGTAGAACTTTCTTTCTTCTCTTTTTTTTCTTTTTTTTATTTTTTTGATCTGTAAAAAATGTTAGTAAAATAAATTTATAAGAAATCAAAGAGATCAAAAATGTTAGTGCTCGCGCCTTCCCTGGCAATGGTGCCAAAAACTTGATAGATTGTAATGTTATCATTAGGACACCATGATTACCAATTTAAAATCTGACTTCTAACTAATTAAATTTATATAGAAATTAATGAGTTGGTCGAATCCATGGGAAAGGTAATATGTTGGATATTTGAAATCTTTGATTTAAAAAATAAGTAGATCGAAGTCGGGGAAATGAAAATTAAAAGTACAAAAAATAAATAACTTGATACTAGGATTTACTATTTAGATCCTAGCATCTACTTGCAATAAAAATAAAGAACATGAATTTAAAAGTGCATGAAAATAATTTTTTGCATTACATAAAAATGGAATTCTATTACAAGAAATTAAAATGGCTAATTTAATAACCAAAAAATCTATAAAGAAAATAGTAACAAAGACTAGAAGTAGATCGGTGCAGCCTCATCGGGAAGACAGTTAACGAACTCCCTTCTTTCTTCGTATTTCTTGGAGTGAATTGGTTTTCTTTGCTTCTTTCTCTTTGAATTTTGATCTTGGTGATAGAGTAGGCTTGAAGATGGTATAAGGATAGAACTCTTCTCTAAGAAACCTTACTTTTAGATACCAATCCACAATCCAAGCTATGCCCTCTACCCTGTATCATACCCTCTCTTTAGGATAATTTTTTCTATAGCCCAGGGTCCTTTAAATAGAGAGAATTAGACAGACTCCTGCACTCATGGCCGTCAGATGGTTTGAAATGATGGTGGATCATGTTTTAGCAAGCTATAATAGGTTGGAGTCTTCTCTAACCGTCTGATTGGTTGCTTTGGATGGCTAGGAATTGTTGGCATTAGTGGCCATGGATTGCACTTAGAGCTCCCAGACTCCTTCCTCCATTCGGGACTCATTTGATCTCCTTTTTGACTCTTGTTTACGTTCTCTCAACCTACAAATCGGTCTCTTCGTGTTGGTGAGTGCCTTAATTATTAATTCAACCAAATTTCTTGGACTCTAGAATTTCAAACATCTTTACCAAATTAATTATACATGCTAAAGAGAAAAAAAATAAATTAAATCTTTTTCTTTAAAAACTTTAATGGGTATGTAGTGCTTTGGCTCGACATCTACTTTTCATAAATGTACTATAATTTCATATTTTTCGAAGATATTCTAAAAATAATTAATTTTGTAAGAAAGTCTGATTTTATTATGAAATCAGGATTTTTAAAAGATGTTAGCATCAATAATTACTTAAAATATTTAAAATAAGTGATAAATATATGATTTATTAATGGCAAAGATGGCGAAGGCCTTGATAGTGCCAGTAATGGTGGTAGTCACCAGAGGGAAGATCTAGAGGCTGATCAGGTTACAAGAGGGTGCAGACTTGGCTTAAAGGAGGCGTAGGGAAGTTTTTGGTCACGGTTGCTACAGAGCACTGACTGATCACCAAATGCTTTATTCACATGGTGTATGGGAAATAGTCGCACAGTGCAGAAGGCACCACTCGGGTGAGTACGGATCGAAAATAAAAATCTAACTTACTATTATAGCTAGGGTGAGTAGGGATTGTATCTTTGGAGATCAAGGACAATTGTTTAATGAAGAAAATAAAGAAAGAGATAAATATTTAGATTCTTTAAAAGTGGGTAATATTTTAATTAAAACTAACTAATCTAAACAATCAAAATTAAGGGGTAAATTAAAAGTGGGTAAATAAATGTTAAAGATGAAATAGAGGGGTTTATATGATAAAAAGATATCTTCAAGTTTTCAGGTAATTGCAAATATTAATAATATATTTATTCTAATCTAAACAATCAAAATCTGTAATTATTAGAAATCTTGTAAATTAATTTTTAGTATAGACTATCTTGTCGAGTACGAATCATATCCTGTCAAGATTATGGCCCATCCCATAAGTATAGGCAATCCAACGATTGAGTTGAACATATTCTAATCAAATACATAAATAAAAATTCTAGAATCAATTATCTATGTTGAGCATGGACCATATCATATTAGGATCATGATCCAACTCATCTATAGATAATTTATTCATGAATCAACAAAATAGAATTTAAAAGAAATTGAAAGCTTTATTTAATTATATAGAATAGAAAATAAATTCAAAAATTTAAGTATAGAAACCTATACTCTTTTACAGACCACATCTCAGTCATGCATATATCCTGCATACATCTTCTTAGAGATTTGAGGCTCTATCACAATATATTTTGCCCTGAAGAAATCTTTCTTTATTTCTCTCTTTCTCTTTAATAACCTAAACTAATTACAAAATAAAATTAAAATAAAAGATAGCTACTGCTGGTTGGTGGTTGCTGGTTGATGCTTGGTTCTTCTCTTTTATAGAGCTTAACATAAGCTAAATCTGAATCCAATTTGGAGTTAAAATCCTTTTAGAATTAATTGTTCACTTGTGAAATTTGTAGGGCCGTAGGATGATGATCAAGCACCTCAAATCACACTCAAAATCCACTACTTTCATCATATTTCGGACCAAATTGAAGGTGTTGGGAATTGTGTCCCAAAGCCAATTATCTAGGCTGTAGATGGTTGTGCAACTTATGTATATGTATGAATTATTGAATTGAATAAAAGGTTTATTCTGGTTGTTCATCATATGTCATCTTCATAATTAAACTCTTGTATGATGATGTCATTTTAGCTACCTTGTATGCGATGTAGAGAGGATGCATCATATAGTTCATAAATTATTTCGCGACCAAAGGATACGCTGTTCAAGATGATGGTGTATCGAGAGTAGGTCGTCGATGTCATCTGTTGGTTGTCCTCTTAACCAAGTAGCATGGAGATGCTAGCATGTCATCATTTATTGTGTTTGATACTTCACTGAACATGACTCTCATGCGAGATTTTCTTTCTATTGAAGAGGAGTCTTGCATTAGAATATGGACATGAGTTATTCCTCTGACTTGAGATCACTATGGCAGCTTACAAGTAACTCATTGTGCTTGGGTGCCGGACTATCTGGATTTCTAATTAGATGATGGAAGGTTACTGGGTACAGTCAAGTACTTGTGTAGTGGTAGCAGGATCGAGATAGGATTGATCTCTCCAAATGGTTTGGATTGAATGCATAGTATGCCTCAATTGAGAAAGACCTTGGCTAGGGTATTCCTTGTAAAGAGTTACAAAGGTTCTTTGTTTAAGACATATTGAGATGGATTGATTAGGGTTGGGCAGTTTAATCCTATGCCATCCAGTTCAGTGCTATTCCATATTCGATAGGTTCAGGTTGCTCTGCAATTTTTCAACCTATCCAGATGCTGAGTGTCATTGCTAGATGGCAACTTTGGCTGGTACTGAAAATGTTCCCGTGCTACCGGCTTAGTATTTGAACCTGAGGGGTCACACACATTAGGGGCTTAAGTAACTAATCAGCAAATCGATTTGAACCTAATTGTAATTGTTATAATTAAGATTTGACCTAATAAATTATGAATTAATTTTAATTAAATTAAATCATATTTAATTTAATTTAATTAATCCAGATTATGTTGGGTCAACAGCTATTTCGAAATAGGTTCGATTGGGTTTAAGTCTTGCTTTTGATTTGAGTGTCAAATCAATTTGAAATTGGACCATGAGTCAGAGCCCAGTTGGACTGGGACTCTCTCTCCTCATGCCACATGGCACTCTCCCTCTCTCCTTGATTTCACATGCCACATGACATGATGTTGGCATGATGTTTGCATGAATGAAGAGGAATGATATAAGCAAACTTAGTCTCCTCTTATTTATGACTTTGAACTTTCTTAAGTCGTGTTCACACTAGTCTCCTCCCATTTTTGACTTGGTAAATCTTTCATTAATTTTTCATAATAAATGAGGGTGGTGACTTGGAATGGGGAATTGACCTCATTAATGGGAGTGGAGAAGAAGGAAGAAATTCTTCCATGTGAAAAGGCTTAAGAAGGTTTTCATGAAAGTGTGAAAGCATTAAAAGAGAGAAGATCTTCTTCTCCTCTTTAAATGTTTTCACACACATGGTCTTATGGCTTTAATGGATTATGGCCTATATAAGGAGAGGGGGAGGAGGTTGACCAGCCAAGCTTGAAGCAAGCATGCAAGCATAAGTGAATGAGGGAATGCTTGGGTGAGTGAAGAGAAGGGGAGAAGGGAATATCATCCACTTGGGTGTGTCGGGCATTTTGCTACCAAAGGTTCCCTCTCCCTTCCATTCATTCTTCTCCTTCTCTTGGTCTTTCTTCCAAGTGTTGAGAGGTTATTTAGATAAGAGGAAGGAGAGGAAAAACGGTCCTAAAGCTTGCAAAGACTAGTTTGTAAGATAGAAGTCAGAAGCCAATCCAGTTGTCAATCAGGACAGCTTTTGAAGCAAGCCCGAGTTGCTGAAAGAGGAGAGTGCTACAAGGATCTAGCAGTTCAGTATCCTCAATGACTTAGCTATGACTAGCCCTGTGTGGATACCAGCAGAGGCAGTACGCATGTGCTACTAGCAGAGCATGAGTATTTTCCACAGGTTGGAGCCGTCCTTGGGATTGCGATTGAGAGCCAGGGATTTTGTTGCAACCTTCGATGAACGTCACTAAGGTATGTCTTTATATTATGTATGACATAATTATCATTACATGATTTTATATTTACATTACTCCAGATGCATCTAGATCCTGGTAGGGGCTTGTGTTAATTAGATTAACATTTATAGATAAAATAGTTTTATCACTTTCTGCTATTGCATGCCTTTAAAAAAGTTTTAAAATGCATGCATTGCCCCTCATCGGTGGGAATGGTTTCCTTACAGTGGTATCAGAGCATCCAGGTTATGTATGCATCTAGTTTAATGTTTTTATGAAATCAGTTTGATTTCCTTTACGTAGTACTTGGATTAAGGTGGATTCACCATGGTCGTCCGGTCATAGGAGAGAAGCATGGATTAAAGGCCATCTCTTTCCATTCCAAGGGGTTCTCCTATGGCGTGTAGGGGTGCCACTACGTCATGACCTTATGAAGAAGAAAGTGAAAATTTTAATGGATTAAAATTGTTTTAATCTAAGATCATAACCATGTTTAGATAAGATCTAAAAGAAGTTTGATCTAAAACTTTGAAAAGTTCAAGTGGTAATTATGAAATTGCTTCATTTTATTTTGAAAATGTTTCAAATAATGTGATACACTTAATTGGGAATTAAGATGTATAATTTTAAGATTTAGGATATGATTCTAATATTAAGTCATGATTTATAAATCATGGGTTGAATGGGTTAGCTAGAATTGGGTCCTTAAATGGGTTAGACCTAGGTTTAGATGAATGGATTAAATAGAGAAAAGACTAATCAAAAGTTGAATTAGGTCTCTCCTCTATAGATCTCTCTAATAGTTAGTTAGATCAATCCATATATCTAAATGGACTTGATTCATGGCTTCGTGGTGAGCCCGGGTCATTAGGTTAGTATGATTAAGTCTGGTAAACCACTTGGTGTCTAAGGTAAGTTTGACAATTGTGATCAAGGTTCTTTGGGGTTAACTCTTACTTGGCCAACTCATGGTTGGTGTCTAATGTAAGATGATTACCTAGCATAACCCATCCCTTGATCCTACTTGCCTGGCTAATGTGGTGAATCAGATTAAATTAGACTATCTATTGATTCGAGTTGACCCATGTCAACTAAGGTTAATCAGTGTGATTGGTTTATAGGTGCCCATGGACCAAATTGATCTAGAAACCCTCCAAGTGTTTGGTGGGAGTTTTCTTGATCAAGGTCCATGTCGTCCTCTCAAATGTCACAAAATTGAAATCCTCTAAATTATTAGGTCCATAAAAAGACTAAGTTATGAGATAGCCTGAGTCTTAGCCTCTCATTAAGTTGGATTGGCAATGAGTCCATAAGTTGGGTGATCATCAGGCGAATGGGATTGCCATTCCGCATATGATGGCTCAGTGCAACTATCTTAACACGTGGTCATGTGGGCTGGCCAAAGTCAGGCTTGATCATGGGTTAGTTAGAAGCATTGAATTTGATCATGTTAATGATTGGATCTAACCAGGACCTTCAATAGGAGGCACAAAGGCCGATTGTAAGGACCCTTGGGGCAAAATAATTACTAGAAATTACTTGGAGAAGCAATCGGTATTGTACCTACCTTTAGATACATTTGGATTGGCCGGCCAAAGTCGGGCTCATATGTAGTCTATTGGATCCTAGTACCCGCTAAAGGATAAATGCTATTCTTCGGATTGGAGTGTAGAGGCTACCAATCTAAATAAAATAGTGGGAGAAACCTTTAGACTAAAATCCATGTCTTTAGGATTTTTAAATAATTCATATACTAATAGGTCTTATTCTCCTTTTTCAAATAATGTCGAGTCATTATTAGATAATGACAAACTGTCTGGACCCAACTTTGATAGCTGGTATTGAAAACTCAGGATAGTCATGGAGCACGAACAGATCCTCTATGTAATAATGGATCTGGCACCTAAGATCCCAGCTCCCAATGCTCGTGACACTTTCAAGGATACTTACCATAAGTGGATCTCTGACCATACCATGGTGCATTGCATAATGTTGGCTACGATGAACGACGAGTTCAGTCACAAGTTTGAGGAGGCCCAGCCAGATGAGATTCTTCAAAAGTTGAAGGAGTCTTTTGGCACTCTAGATGATACAGAGAGATACTGGATCTCTTCCGCCATCTATAACATGTGTATGCGTGATGGAGCTTTAATGACTGATCATGTAATGTACATGATTGAGTTATTTAAGTGTTTGGGCAAACTCGAATGTCCTTTACACGAGCAGCTCGGCAAGGACGAGATTTTGAATTCTATGCCCCTTTCCTACCAGGTCTTTCTTGATAATAGGTCAGCAGTAAACTATCATGAGATGTTAGGGTTACTGCAGACTTATGAGAGAGACCATAATCTCAACAAGGGGTTAGTGAATCTGGTGGGAGGTTCTGGAGAAGGACGTCGTCCCTTTGGGAAAGGGAAGAAGAAGAAAAAGAATAAGAGGGTGCTTAGTGCTAGGCCAAGTCAGACTATGAGGGTAAAGGCTGACAAGAGTAAGGCAGAGTGCTTCTTCTGCAAGAAACCAAGTCACTGGAAGCGGAACTGTTCTGCTTACCTTGCAACTCTAGACCCGAATAAGCAAAGGAAGGGAAAGCAGTAAGGTGTTGCTAGTCAAGGTATTTATATGATAAATCCTTGTAGTTTCTCTGTTTATGACACTACTAGTTGGGTATTGGATACCGAAAGTCCTTACCATATTTGAATTCTTTGCAGGGACTTCAAGTTAGTAGGAGATTCGAAAGTGGTGAAAGGTTTCTAAACGTTGGGAACGGAAGTCAAGCTCTAGTTCTGGCATTGGGAACTGTTTCTTTATATTTCAAATCTTGTATTGTCATTCTTAATGAATGTCATCTTTATCCTTTTTTTTAGTAAATATCATTTCTGTATGCCTATTGGCCAATGATGGTTATGAATTATTAATAAAGAAAGATATTTGCTACATCACTTTGAATGGTTCTAATGTGATGAATGGACAATTGAAGAATGGCATATATGTATTGTCATAGCCTGTTACTGTATTGTACACTGCTAATAAACACCCTAGGATAGATAAGGCCAGTGATATTTATCTCTGGCATTGTAGGCTAGGTCATATAAACAAGAATAAAATAAATAAGTTGGTGGGAGAAGGTCTCCTAGATCTCACTGAGAGTGAATTCTTGTCGACTTGTGAATCTTGTCTTCTTGGAAAAATAACCAAGTCACCTTTTACTGGAAAGGATGAAAGAGCCAGTGATATTCTAAGTCTGGTACATACTGATGTATGTGGACCTATGATATCAGTGCAAGAGGTGGATATAGATATTTCATTACGTTTATAGACGATCTTTCGAGATACGGTTATGTCTACTTCATTAGACATAAATCTGATGTGTTTAAAATGTTCAAACGTTATCATAATGAAGTTAAAAAATAAACTAGGAAGTTTATTAAAACCCTTTGATCAGATCGAGGTGATGAATATCTTTCCAGTGAGTTTCTGACTTATCTTAAGGAGAATGAGATTCTCTCTCAATGGACTCCTCCGGGGATGCCTCAGTTAAATGGTGTGTCTAAAAGAAAGAATCAAACTATGTTGGACATGGTTCGATTTATGATAGGCTTAGCTAATCTGCCTAAATCCTTTTGGGGATTTTCTCTAGAGTCAGCATCCTACCTTTTGAATAGGGTTCCAAGTAAGTCCATTAACAAAACACCATATGAAATATGGACTGGATGGAAGCCGACTCTCTCGCACCTTCGAGTTTGGGGGTGTCCAGCTTATGTCAAACGTTTGGAGATGGATAAATAAAACCTAAGTCTGATAGGTGTCTTTTTTTTGGGTATCCTAAAGAATCCAAAGGGTATTATTTCTATCTGCCTGAGGAACAAAAATTGTTCGTCAGTCTTAGGGCAACCTTTTTAGAAAGGGAGTACCTTGGTGAAGGCACTCAAGCTGCTGAGGTTAAACTTGGGAAAGTTTAACATATAGAAAAACCTTCTCACTCTAAGACCACTATAGAACCAGATTTGATTAGTTCAGATCCAGAGCCCATAATGCATCCATTAAGAAGATCTGGTAGAGTACCATGTCAACCGGACAGATACTATGGTTTCTTGGTCCAAGACGGTGATCCTATTGAACTCGATGAGAACAATGAGGATCCAATCACCTATATGGATGTAATCACAAGGTCTGATTCTGAGTCATGGCTAGAAGCCATGAAATCCAAAATGGAGTCCATGGAAATCAACAATGTATGGGCATTGGTTGATCCACCTGAAAGGATAAAATCTATTGGATGTAAATGGATCTTCAAGCAGAAGCATGGTGCAGATGGATAGGTAGAGACCTATAAAGCCCGTCGGTTGCAAAGGGATATCGTCAGTATTATGGTATTGACTATGACGAGACATTTTCTCCTATGGTAATGCTCAAGTCCATTCGGATTATGCTTGCTTGGGCAGCACATTTAGACTATGAAATCTGGCAAATGGATGTCCGAATAGCTTTCCTAAATGATGAGCTGGATGAGGAGGTGTATATGATGCAGCCTGAAGGGTTCACATCCACAGATGAGTCTAAAGTATGCAAGCTTTAGAGGTCCATATATGGACTCAAGCAGGCTTCTTGGAGTTGGAACATGCACTTTGATAAATATATCAAGATGTTTGGCTTCATTAGGAATGGAGAGGAACCTTGTATATATAAATGGGCAAATGGTTATGTAGTTGTATTTCTTGTTTTGTATGTGGATGACATTCTCCTAATTGGGAATGACATTCCAGCATTACAAGGAATGAAGGTCTGGCTTTCATCTCAATTCTCTATGAAAGACTTGGGTGAAGCCTCATTCATACTGGGTATGAAGATCTATAGAGATGATCTACGAGACTTCTGCGACTGTCCCAATCTATGTACATAGATATTGTGTTGAAGCGGTTCAGCATGGAAAATTCCAAAAGGGGCTATCTTCCGATAAGTCATGGAATTACTCTTTCCAAGAAGGATTGTTGGTGGGGACACCAAGACCAAGAACAAGCCTCAAGAACCCATCTGGATCACGGAACAAGAAGAATAGGTTCTACATTTTGCCCGTCAAGCCGACTCAAGACACGGTCGAACTGAATCCCAGGTGTCAGGAAGTTTTTAGAATTTCTTTCAATTTTTGCAATTAAAAAAATGTATAGAAAATCCTGTTGAAATCGTGGCCACAACAAACTCTACAGCCACATTCAATTTCTGTAATTAATCCTGAGATTAGTTAGCGTTAACCCCGTTGTTTAGGGCATTCTGGAAACCCATTTCGTGAGCCTATAAATGAGGCTCGTTTTGTACGGAAGAGGCATGACCAATTTCAATGAAAAATATACTGTTATTCTTCTCCGTGCCTTCATTGCAACAGCAACGTTGAGGAGCATGAGGCTCCACCATGCCTTCATTGCAGCCGCAACGTCGAGGAGCGTGAGGCTCCATCACTGCCTTCATTGTAATCACGACATCAAGGGGTGCGAGGCCTCGTCTATCCCACCGTGTCTCCGTTCCATGCCGTCTTCGTCGACCGCTGCCGTCTCCGTCTTCCCCAAAGCGCCTTCCAATCCTTTGCTCAGTCTTCATCAAAGAAGCTCCTGTTCGTAGTTTACAAGCTCAGTCCCCTTGAAACCTCCTCTGGTCCTCCCATCGCCAGACCTCCCTCCTCCGGTCCTCCCAATGTAGACCTCCCTCCTCTGGTCCTTCCGTCGCCAGACCTCCCTCCTCCGATCCACCACAATGCCATCATCAGCTATGGATCACTGTTCCACAGAGCTTTGACCCAGACCCGGCTCACCTCCCCTATTCCTCAGGCTCTCAGCAGCATTTCCGGACATCCTTGAGCACTAAGCTTCCTTCCCAGATGTCGTCTACCCTGCTGTTCTTCCACCAAAGCCCGACTCCTCGTCGAGAACGAAGCTCCGTCCTCCCTCGGAGATCACCATGACGCTGTCATCTCCGAACCACCGCCCCATAAAAAATCACCCATTTTTCGGATCGCATCCCCTGTTCCACGAAGCTCTCGGCTTCTTCTTTTTATTACGGGTTGTGTTGTGGTTTTGACTGTTTCACGTGATCTAATCAGGGATTAAATCTTGTAGGGCCCTTTCTGGTACCGAGCCTTTGAAGGGAGCCTAGCCATCACCCATTTTCCCTAATGCCTTGCATTGGATGACTGATTATTGATCATCCAGGCTGCATCTTTCGAGGATCAGTGAACTCATCGCACAAGGAGTGGTTATTACTGTCGTAGGATTTTATTTCTCCTTCTTTGCTTTAGATCTAAATCTTTGAAATGTGTGCATGTCCTTGATCAGGGATTTCTCAATCTTTGAGTCCTGGTTCTTTCTTATTTTATTGAGCCTATCATGAGGGAATATATGACCTAAAATCTATCCTATTTGAATATTCTCCCAGAATCTATTTTATTATAAGCATCAGTACTCATATGGGTTCTTAGGATAATTTTCATGCATGTCGTCCCCCATCACCCTTCTTTGGCATCAGAGCCAGGTTAGGACATGCATTTTGTTTAGCTCACTCACTATTTTTTTTACAGCATTTTGTTAGCTGAAATCGTGTTCATATTAGTTCTTTTGCATGGTTTAGTTCTACCTCATTTCTTTATTTCAGTTATTTTATCACAAGCATAAATATATATATATATATCTGTATTTCATTTCTGTTTCCTTAGTTTGTATTAGGATCACGGAATGTGCATTTCATGTTTTGCATTAAACTACTTAAGGACGGCAATATCATAATATAAGGGAAGGACTTCATTTCCTTTCCTTAGCCCGAAACAACCACCCTGCATTTCAAACCCAAGCTTTTAATTAAAATCAAGTAGAAACATACTTTTGCTCTAAAGAGCTTAGGGACACCAACTAGTCAAGTTAAGACTAAGTGTCTATTCATGGCATCAGCCCTTTCTGTGTGTGCTACTGCTCTTGGTGTCTAGGGTTGGTGATTCAGGACTAGTGAATTAGTCCACCTACCTGGCCAATCCCAGATTGGTGTTTAAGGTTGGCAATCAGGGACCTATACTCCCCTACACCTACCTGCCAAGAACAAGGTTACTACAGACTAGTTTGTCACCTTGACTTTGGCAATTAGTTGAGATTTTATGTCTTATAGATCATAGATGATTTTGCATGCTTGCATCATGTCCACTAGAGCAGGAACCTCATATCAACTTGAGTCATCTATGGACAACCCACAAGAAGCTCTGCTAAGGACCATGTCAAAACACTTTGCCCAAATATCTGCCCAATTGTCTACCCAATTGACCACTCATATAGATAATAGGTTAAACCAATTTGAGGCAAGACTTGATTCCATGGAGAGGGCCCCTAGGCCACCGTTTGAGCATGAACCTGAGACCGCATTTACTCTACCAACCAACCCTAGGAGAGACAGAAACTTTGATCCCTTTGAGGAACCCAATCCTAGGAGAGTTCAGCAGCCTGATCCATTCCAAGACCCGAACCCTAGAAGGCCCAATCAGGATTTCATTGACCAAGAAGAAAGAGCCTTCACGAGTATCAGACTAGAAGCACCCACCTTTGATGGTACCCTTGACACTAAGGTATACCTAGACTAGGAGAAAGAGATGGACCAGTACTTTGAGTGGTACGAGATGACCGAAGGTAGGAAATTTAAGTTTGCCAAGCTTAGGTTGATTCGTCAAGCCAGGATGTATTGGGATAACGTAGAAAGGTTAATTAGACAGAGAGGATAGGAGCCCATAGCCACCTGGAGAGATTTGAAAGCCAAGCTTAGGGAAAAATACCTTCCTGTATCATACCATCAGTGACTTTTAGACCAATGGCATAGACTGGTTCAGGGAAACAAGAGTGTCACCAAGTATAAAGCTAAGTTTGACGAGTTAGCCATGAGATGTGGGATAAACGAGTCTGAGTCTGTGATTTTATCGAGGTTTAGATCTGGCCTGCATGATGATGTGAAGAGAGAGTTGTATCTAAGAGAGGTACGGGATTTAGAATAGGCCTACCAGGTAGCCAGGGACATTGAGTAGTTTCATAGGACTCCTAGAAGCCAATACCCTAGAACAACTCAGACCTACCCAAGCTGGCCCTACCCTGCCTGTCCAAATCCGAGTCGACCCGACCAAAGCCGACCTTACCCGAGTCGACCCAAGCCAAGCTGACTTAATCCAGCCCAACCCAACTTGAGTCGACCTCTAGATGACAAAGAAAAATCTGTAGAAGTACCCAAAAAATTTGGCACCTGTTTTAGATGTCACCAGCCTGGCCATTACTCTAGTAACTGCCCCACTAGGTCCCTTCATATAGGTGACTTAGAAGAGGAAGGAAACCCAGATGACACCCATGAATGTGAAGAAGAAGTGTATGAAGAAGGTTTTAACCTAGCAGAAGAATATGAGGGAGATGAAGAGAATTGTGACCCCACTGACCTTAAGGGAGTTGTTAGATGCATCCTAACCCAATCTAAGGAGCAAGAGGACTGGCATAGGACCAACATCATACACACCTTTATCAAGATAGGGGAGAAGGTTTGCAAAGTCATCATAGATAGTGGGAGCTGTGTAAATGCTATTTCTGCTAGTTCTATCAAGACCTTAGGGCTAACCCCTGTTCCCCATCCTAGCCCATATAAGGTATCCTGGATTGACTCCACTTTAATACCCATCAAACTTAGATGCCAAGTCCTGATTTAGTTGCAATCTTATAAGGAGAAAGTCAATCTTATAAGGAGAAAGTTTGGTGTGATGTGCTATCCATAAGGGTAAGCAGCATTATATTAGGGAGACCTTGGCTGTATGATCATGACGCCACCCTATTTGGTAAAACCAATTCCTGTGCATTTAACCATTTAGGGAAGAAGATAGTGATCAACCCTATTCCCCCTAAGGATGAAGTTAAGAAGGGAGCCAGCTCTTTGAAGGAAAAGAAACCTGGATTACATTTGATTAGTGCCAAAGAGCTTAAGAGAGAAATTGCTGAGGGATCACCTATCTAGTTTTGACCACCAAGAAAATTAGGAAACCAGCCCTAGGAGAACACCCCCAGGAAGTTGTGGAAGTTTTGGAGGAATTCCAATATGTTTTTCAGGATGATCTGCCTGACCAACTTCCACCACTTAGGGACATCCAACACGCCATAGACCTTGTCCCAGGATCCACCCTGCTTAACTTGCCCCATTACCGGATGAACCCAACTGAGCACCAAGAGTTATAAAAGCAAGTTAGTGAGCTGTTAAGGAAAGGTTTCATTAAGGAAAGCTTAAGTCCTTGCACTGTCCCAGCCCATTTGACACCTAAGAAAGATGGCACATAGCGGATGAGTGTGGATAGCCATGCCATAAATAAGATCACCATTAAGTATAGATTCCCCATACCCTGCCTAGATGACCTGTTAGACATGATGGCAGGGGCCACCATCTTTTCCGAAATTAACCTTAAATGTGACTACCATCAGGTTAGAATCAGACCCGGGGGCAAGTGGAAAATAGCCTTTAAGACGAAGGATGGTTTGTACGAGTGGGTACTAATGCCTTTTGGCCTGTTCAATGCACCTAGTACTTTCATGAGGATTATGACCCAGGTCCTTAGGATGTTCAAAGGTAAGTTTGTAGTAGTCTATTTTGATGACATCCTAATTTTCAGCAAAATTAAGGAGGACCACTTAGACCACCTTAGACAAGTTTGTATGGCCTTTAGGAAAGATAGTCTCTATGCCAATCTAGGAAAATGTGAGCTCTTGACCCATAAAGTCATCTTTCTAGGATTTGTCATGACCCCCGAAGGAGTATCAGCGATCCAGAAAGGATTAAGTTGATAGTTGAGTGGCCAGTACCCACTACTGTTTCTGATGTCCGTAGTTTCTATAGTCTAGCCATTTTTTATAGACAATTTATTCAGAATTTTAGCACCATTGTCTCATCCATCACCGACTGTATTAGGAAGGGATCCTTTGAGTGGACCAAAGCTACCGACAGAGCCTTTCTAGAACTTAAGAAAAAGATGACCCAAGCACTCATTCTGAGATTGCCCGACTTTTCCAAAGTGTTCGAGGTAGCTTATGATGCCTCAAGTGTAGGAATAGGAGTCCTAAGCTAAGAGAACCACCCGGTAGCCTTTTTCAGTGAGAAATTAAATGAGACTAAGCTTAGGTATTCGACCTATGATAAGGAATTCTATGCCTTAGTACAAGCACTGAAGTATTTGAGGTACTACCTGTTGTCACACGAGTTTGTGCTGTACTTTGACCATGAGGCATTAAGATACCTGAATTCCCAGAAAAAGTTAAACCCTAGACATGCTAAGTGGGTAGAATATATTCAGGCCTATACCTTTGTATTAAAACACCAAGCCGGAACTGAAAACAAGGTAGCCGATGCCCTTAGCAGACGATCCTTGCTTCTAAGTACCATTAAGACTGAGGTTGTAGGGTTTGACCAAATCAAAGAGCAATACGATACATGTTTTGCATTCGAATGTGGACATGAGTTATTCCTCTGACTTGAGAACACTATGATGGCTTGCAAGCAACTCACTGTGCTTGGATGCTGGACTACCCGGATTTCTAATCCGGTGATGGAAGGTTACTAGGTACAGTCAAGTACTTGTATAGCGGTAGTAGAATCGAGATATAGGATTGATCTCTCCAAATGGTTTGGATTGAATGCTTAATATGCCTCAATTGAGAAAGAGCTTAGCCAGGGCATTCCTTGTAAGGAGTTACAAGGATTCTTTGTTTGAGACATATAGAAATGGATTGATTAGGGTTGGGCAGTGTAATCCTATGCCATCCAGAGCATCAGGAGGTTCAAGGACAAAGTTCAGTGCTATTCCATATTCGATAGGTTTAGGTTGCTCTGCAATTTTTCAACCTATCCAGATGCCGGGTGTCATTGCTAGATGGCAACTTTGGCTGGTACTGAAAATGTTCCCATGCTACCGGCTTAGTGTTTAAGCCTGAGGGGTCGCACACATTAGGGGCTTAAGTAACTAATCAGCAAATCGATTTGGACCTAATTATAATTGTTATAATTAAGATTTAACCTAATAAATTATGAATTAATTTTAATTAAATTAAATCATATTTAATTTAATTTAATTAATCCAAATTATGTTGGGTCAACAGCTTTTTCGAAATAGGTTCGATTGGGTTTAAATCTTGCTTTTGATTTGAGTGTCAAATCAATTTGAAATTGGACCATGAGTCAGAGCACAATTGGACTAGGACTCTCTCTCCTTATGCCACATGGCACTCTCCCTCTCTCTTTGATTCCACACGCCACATGGCATGATGTTGGCATGATGTTTGCATGAATGAAGAGGAATGACATGAGCAAACTTAGTCTCCTCTCATTTATGACTTGGAACTTTCTTAAGTCTTGTGTTCATACTAGTCTCCTCCCATTTTGGACTTGGTAAACCCTTCATTAATTTATCATAATAAATGAGGGTGGTGACTTGGTATGAGAAATTGACCTCATTAATGGGAGTGGAGAAGAAGGAAGAAACTCGTTCATGTGAAAAGGCTTAAGAAGGTTTTCATGAAAGTGTGAAAGCATTAAAAGAGAGAAGATCTTCTTCTCCTCTTTAAATGTTTTCACACACATGGTCTTATGGCATTAATGGATGATGGCCTATATAAGGAGAGGGGGAGGAGGTTGGCCGGCCAAGCTTGAAGCAAGCATGCAAGCATAAGTGAATGAGGGAATGCTTGGGTGAGTGAAGAGAAGGGGAGAAGGGAATATCATCCACTTGGGTATGTAAGGCATTTTGCTACCAAAGGTTCCCTCTCCCTTCTATTCATTCTTTCTCCTTCTCTTGGTCTTTCTTCCAAGTGTTGAGAGGTTATTTAGATAAGAGGAAGGAGAGGAAAGGTCTTAAATCTTGTAAAGACCAGTTTGCAAGATAGAAGCCAGAAGTCGATCCAGTTGTCGATCGGGATAGCTTTTGAAGCAAGCCCGAGTTGCTGAAAGAGGAGAGGGCTACAAGGATCTAGCAGTCCAGTGTCCTCTATGACTCAGCTACGACAAGCCCTGTATGTGATGCGGCAACCATATGATTAATGATTTGGTTAGTGTATGTAGAGCAATGAAACCTAATTACACTAGCATTGTACTCATCATAATAAGTCTTAAGGATTACATGAAAAGGGACTATTACATGATTAGACACAATCCTAAAACTAAGAAGGAAGAAGATCTAGACAATAGGGGCTAATGATTGAGGACTTACCTTGTTGAGCTTTCCAACCTTCTAATGATTTCAAACCTTGAAACTAACGATGCTCTGGACTGGAGAACTTGGATAACAGAGATCAGAACGATGGGCTTGGGCTTCAGCTTGTTGGTTCATTGTCAAGGGGAACCCTGTTCACAGCTCAAAGACTTCGAAGGACCCTGCAATGAAGATCAAAAGTTAAGGAAGAAGAAAGCAAGCATATGAAAGGGATGGAATAATTTATGAGCAAGGAAGGAAGGCTGAGATGGTTTGGCCGGCTCCAATGTCTCCTTCTTGAACTTGGCATTGGATGGCTTGGAGAAGAAAGTAGATTCGATTGGGGGGGGGGCTTAGGAACAATCACTCAAAGAAATAACATAAGACTACAACTTCAACTTCAACTTCATTTTTCATTCATCTCCATCAATCAAAAAATACCCTTTACAATGGGCGTCCAAGGCCTTTAATAGCCTCACAAAGCTAGCCTTCGAAATTTTAAAACTCCCCAAATTGAGGAGGATTACAAGGGGGGTTGGAGGATTTGGTGGAGAGTTTGGAGGGATGGGGGGGGGGGGGGGGGGGGGTTGGAGGATTTGGTGGAGGACTTGGAGGGGTGTAGCCAACCTCCTTGAATTTGAATCTTCCTTGTTGGCGCCAAAGAGTGATGAGGTGGCTAGTGAGGTGGCGCCTGATGACGTGGCATGATGAGATGGTCTTCTACTTGGATAAGGAATGACATGTGGTACCAAGTGGTCCTAGTTGATGGTCCTTTTCTCTTGCTTGGTTGATGTGTCTTCTCTTCTTCATGTGGTCAAATTCTGGGATCCAGAATTTGAGTCTTGTTGCTGGCTTTCATTGCTTTAAGACTTGATTAATTGAAATAGACTTAACTCAACTGAACTGACTTGACTGACCTAAACTTTAAAACTTGAAACGGACTTACAGGAAATGAAATTTTTTTTAAAAGTAATTACAGGACTCAATAAACACTCTTGATAAATTACAGGACTCTTGAAAAGGAAATGGCTCTTGAAAATAAAATATTTATAGGACTCTTGAAAAGGAAATGGCTCTTGAAAATAAAATATTTTTTAACTAAAGAATACAAGGTAACCTAATTATCTTCGATCCAAATTGGGATAAGGCTAACCTTATTGGAGTGAAGTTTCTTTCGGTTTCTGGTGTCCACACCAATTCTCCTGAGATGGGCAAAACTCGACCCAGTCGAGTATGGTTCAATTTTGCCCTGGTAATGCTCGAACAAGTCTGGGTTAAGTCTTTGCAGGTCCTCTCGAGTAATCCAAGAGTTGTCGGACTCAGGTCGACCTTGCCATTGAACTAGGTATCGCTGATACTCCTTATTCCTTGTAGTAATGGTCTTGTCATCCAGGATTCTCTCAATCCTCTCTCTCCGCTCAGGTAGGGTTGGTGGTGGACACTCGGAAATATGTTCACTCTCAATGAAAGTTTCTGGCCCAAAAGGCTCACTAGGTATTAGTACTGGTTCTTTGTATTCTACTAGGTCTGAAACATTAAAGGTTGTACTGATACCCATATCAGGTGGAAGTTCCAAAACATATGCATTAGGCCCTATTTTCTTTAAGATCTTGAAAGGTCCCGCTCCGCGGGCATGCAGCTTCTTTATGGTTCCAGGTGGGAATCGTTCAGGGTTGAGCCTAATCATTGCATAATCCCCTTCACAGAATTCTTTAGCCCTCTTATGTGAATCAGCTAAATGTTTGTTAGTCTCATTGCTCAGTTTGATCTTATTACTAATTTCTTTATGCAAATTTGTGACATGCTGTGCGAAAGATTCAACAGACTCAGAAATTTACACAAGCACTTACAAAATGCAGACTGAACTAGGCATCCTTATTGAGAGGAATTTTATTGGACTTTCTAGGACCTAAACCTAATAGATTAATGACTCTCTAGGTTTGACCCTGGTCTGGTATGCACATGAGAATTTACCATGGGTTCCTAGCAAATGCCATAAGGTTTTCCAAAAGTATGTAGCAAAAGGAATAGACTTTAAAAGCTCATGCATCCTAGTAATCTCATCAAAATGAAACTTAATGGCTCTAAAATTATGATAAGACTCAGGAAAAGGCAGGAAATAGGAATCCGAGACTTGGGGTAATTTAGGAGAATCTTGAGACAGACCTTGGTTACTCATGATGACCTTAAGATTAGAATTTTGATCTACAGGCGGGATGCTTCTAGGTAGTTGAAGGTCATCATGAAAGTCTTCTAAAATAATCATTGGGTTCTTCTTGGGTACCTAAAGGAGTTCTTGTGTTGAACCTAAAGTATTGGGTTCTTCCTGAGGGCATTGTCTTACGGGAACCAAGTCCTCACTAAATTTTGGTTGTTCTGATGTTTCAGGACTAGGCTCAATAATCTTTTCTTTACCAAAGGTTTCCTCGGGTAAGGTACTAAAGTTGTTCTCTTCACAGTCTTCCCCTTCATATTCATCTATTAAACTTATGCTAGTCTCATACACATATTTACTAGGTTCAGATTTGCCTTCTTCCTTCCCTAGCCCTTCAGTTTGAGGATACCCTAAGTCTTGAGTATTCATGAACTCAACTTGTACTTCAGGGTTCTTACTCCTATCATTCATATGAGCTAATGGGATAGTAGGAGTTGGTTGGTCTAAGGAAAATTATTTAGCTAGCATTTGGTTCAATTGGGCCATTAGATCATTTAGGCCTCTCAGCATGGTTTCAAGATTTGGGTCCATGGCTACACTGGACTGGGTCTGGACTGGTGAATATGAGGCTCCTGATCTAGTTTTCATGCATGCAAGTAGACTCAAGCTCGAGCTAAGGTTTCCTAGACCTAGAGCACAAATTAGAGGTCTAATTAAGTGAACCAACTAGCTAGTAGTACTTGTGGGACTTAGCCAGGTAGGTGGAGGGGAGTGAAGGTCCCTAATTGCCAACTTGAGACACCAATCTGAGATTGGCCAGGTAGGCGGACCAAATCACAAGCCCTGATGCACCAATCCTAGACACCAAGCCAGTAAGCACACACCAATTAGCTGACACAGTTAACTTGACCCTAACCTGAACCCAACTTGTTGGTGTCCCTAACCCACTAGGGCAATTAACGTTCTACTCAATTTTAATTAACGGGTTGGGATCGATATGCTGGTTGGTGATTTTTGGTCTAGGGACAGGTGATGAAACCCTGACCCTATGTCAAATTGATGCCCTTAATTTGATTTCTCATGAGATGAATGAAATGCAAAGATGCTACAGAAGTGTGTTGCAGTTTGAAAGTGGTGTGGGAAACATGATGAAAAAATGTACAAAAATTCTGAAATATTCATAGAGGATTCCTAACTTATATGTTTCAATGCAGATGAAAGGAATTTTAAAACTAAAATCTGTACTACTCTAAGCAGATCTTACAAATGAAGATAAATAAAAAGGACAGAACAGAACCCTAATGATAGTGTCGAACTACAGAAATTCTCATTTTTTTTATAATTTCTTTCTGATGATGAAATTTAATATGGTGATAACTGACTTAAAAGGGAACAAAAAAAAAATATTTCAACAAAAAATTAGTGACTTGCCTTTGGAGCTATAGACGGATTACAGTAAATAGATGCAAATTTTCAGAAAACAGAACCTAATCAAACAAGTGCAATGGCTTACCCAAACTTCAATCTAAAAATTCACGTCCGGCCAAGGGCTCATTATTCCCATGGGTCGTGACAATGTACTAGAGTACACCCGCTCAGGAGGCATGAATTTTAGATCTTGCTTGGATTTAAAGAAAACTATTCTACCCTAATGCAACCATGCTCTGATACCAATTTGATGCGGCAAGCATATGATTAATATTTAGATTATGGTTTGTAGAGCAATAAAACCTAATTACACTAGCATTGTACTCATCATAAAAAGACTTAAGGATTACAAGAAATGGAACTTTTACTTGATTAAACACAATCCTAAACTAAGAAGGAAGAAGATCTAGATAATAGGGGCTAATGATTTTGGACTTACCGTGATGAGCTTTCCAACCTTCTTTTGATTCATACCTTGAAACTACCAATGCTCAGAACTGAAGAACCTGGATAACAGAGATCAGAACCCTGGACTTGGGCTTCAGCTTGTTGGTTCCTTGTCAAGGAAGACCCTGCTTGCAACTCGAAAATCTCGAAGGACCCTGCACATAAAGAATAAGAGTTAAGGAAGAAGAAAGGCATGCATATGGAAGGGATGGAAAAATTTGTGAGCAAAGAAAGAGATTTGAGATGGCTTGGCCGACTCCAAGGCCTTCTTCTTGACTTGGACGTTGGATGCTTGGAAGAGAGAATAGTTTGGTATGGAAGAGGGGCTTAGAGAGAATTTGATTTTTGGAGATTAATGAAAGTTGAAGTTGAATTGAAGTTTTATGTTTTGAGTGATTGTCTCTAAGCCCCTCTTCCACACCAAACAATTCTCTCTTCCAAGCATCCAACGCCCAAGTCAAGAAGAAGGCCTTGGAGTCGGCCAAGCCATCTCAAATCTCTTTCTTTGCTCACAAATTTTTCCATCCCTTCCATATGCATGCCTTTCTTCTTCCTTAACTCTTATTCTTTATGTGCAGGGTCCTTCGAGGTTTTCGAGTTGCAAGCAGGGTCTTCCTTGACAAGGAACCAACAAGCTGAAGCCCAAGTCCAGGGTTCTGATCTCTGTTATCCAGGTTCTTCAGTTTTGAGCGTTGGTAGTTTCAAGGTATGAATCAAAAGAAGGATGGAAAGCTCATCACGGTAAGTCCATAATCAATAGCCCCTATTATCTAGATCTTCTTCCTTCTTAGTTTAGGATTGTGTCTAATCAAGTAAAAGTTCCATTTCTTATAATCCTTAAGTCTTTTTATGATGAGTACAATGCTAGTGTAATTAGGTTTCATTGCTCTACAAACCATAATCTAAATATTAATCATATGCTTGCTGCATCAGTATGGATATCAGCAGAGGCAGTATGCATGTGCTGCTAGCAGAGTAGAAGTCTTTTCCACAGGTTGGAACCGCCCTTCGGATTGCGACTGAGAGCCAAAAATTTTGTTGCAACCTTCGGTGAACGTCACTAAGGTATGTCTTTATATTATGTATGACATAATTATCATTACATGATTTCATATTTACATTACTCCAGATGCATCTAGATCCTGATAGGAGCTTATGTTAATTAGATTAACATTTATAGATAAAATAATTTTATCACTTTCCGCTGCTGCATGCCTTTAGAAAAGTTTAAAATGCATGCATCGCCCCTCATCGGTACGAATGGTTTCCTTATAGAAGGGTGGTCATTAGATTTTGCTATAGTGGATTTCTGGCCATCAATATGTGCTGATCGTGGCCCAATTTTGTGTCCCAATCTTCTATAGGTAAGATTTGCTCCCAGCCATCCATTCTCTTAATGGACTTCTTTATGACCATCTGCCAGCACTGGACCGTGCATGGACCACGCAGTGCCCTCTATAGATCGAGCAGTCGGTCCATCATGGGTTGATTACTTTAAAATTTATATGTGAGCCATTTTAAATAGATTTTGATTCAGATTTCAAAGCAATCTCTTGGACTTGGAATTGGGCCTGTCTTTAGATCTCAATTCTGGATCCATTTTAAGTTCGATTTGCTCCAAATTTCTTTCGTTTTAACCTACAAAACAAACTTTTTTATTGACGATCATCTTTGCTACAAAAGACAATCAAAAGTATTACTTCTTAAATAATAAAAATTAATTAATATATAAATTAATGTTTTTAGTGATATGTTTATGGAACTCATTAGGTCACATTGTCCCTTGTCTCCACGGTACAAAGGTTATGGGCCTATGCCCTCTTTATAGCATTCCTTCTTCTTTCTGAAAGAAACTTAGATGCTAGCATGCTAAAATTTTTCTAGGTTCTAAATCCTAGTGCATCAAAACAACATATGAAAATATTTTTTATAACTAAAGCATGCATGAATAATTTAACACCTATAGCTGGATTGAAACTTGAACATGAAGATTAGATTATTATAAAATCAGATTTGAACCAAATAATAACAAAGAAAGAAAATGAACTTACCTCCAAGCACTTTCCTTCCTCGACCTTCATCGAGTTAGATCTGATCGGATTTCTTGTTAGAGCTGCATATGCGTCTGGCCTTTACTGGTATCCACGCAGGACCTGTTCCTAGTCAAAAGTTATTGGGCATGGAACAAAAAGCGGATAGGATAGAAGAGCAGTGGAAATAATATCTTGCGGCAAGGTTGTATTGGGAGGAGTATCAGTGCACACCCACTTTTCACATCCCTTTTTTGTTTTTGTTGCACAAAACACCCTCCCATCTCATGCCAACTCTGGATAGAGTTTAGCCTCATCTAGATTAGAGTCCAACTTATCTTGATCAAGATTCAAATGAAGAAAGGAATGGCATTAATAAGTGATTGGAGAAATAAAATCAGCAATAGGAATAAATATTGGCGCAACATCTTTTCATTCTCATTTGATTTGTTGCACAAATCAAATTCCATGCCTCAAGACTAGATAGTGCTAATCCTTATTTCAAATGGAATTAGTTAAGACAAATCCATATCAGATTAGAAAAAAAATGGTAATGTAAATAATGAAAGATGAGAAACCAACCTTCTTTTACTTTGTTTTGGAGCACAAAACGAAGTCCACACCCCAAAAATCCATAACACAATCAGATAAAGATATATCCTAATTCAAATAGGATTTAGATTAAATTAGGCTTTATCTACATTAGGTGATATAGTCCCCGGAAAAGAGAGAAGGTATGACCACTAAGATGGTAGCTCAGTTGGTGGGTGCTCATGCTCACGTCTTTTCGATCACGAATTTCAGACGTGATCCATGCGGTGACTCGATTAAATCCAGAAATTTTTCTTATGACACGTGACTAGGTACTCACTTTGGCTTGGCGGGGTGAAGGTCCAGTGTAACTAGATACTCACCTTGGCTTGACAGGACAGGGGTCTATTGAAAACAACTACAGCAAGAATTTTTCTTTCCCGTTCCTTTTATTTATCAAAAAAAAAAAAAAATTGAAAGTAGTGCCCTTTTATTTGAGCGTGGGCATGCCAAAGATGAATATTTAAATCAGTACTATAATAAATATTTCAATAAAAATCTTAAAATATATATTTATTTAATTTTATTCCTTAAATATTTATTTTTTATTTATATTTTATAAAAAATATTATTAAATAAATAATTTTGATTTATATGAAAAAAATATTAAATATAATTAAAATCGGAGTCCAAACAGATTAAAAACTTAAATCTATATGCTTTATCAAAAAAAAAACCTCTTCACACGGGTCAGAAATTTCGCAAAAATCCCACGCCGTCACTTGCTCCACTCTCACATGATCAACAATGATGGTGTCATGGCTTACAAAAATAATACACATTCCCCAAAATTCCTCTCACCATTAAATGCCTGAGGCTTTTTTTTTTTTTTTGATAAGGCATCATGCGGCTTCACAAAACTCCAAGACACCGTGGGACAACTCCACGTGGCTCATGGAAAAACAACACGATCCAGGAAAAAGCTTCACGAATTTTTTTTAAATATTATTTTTTAAAAAATAATATTATCAAAATATGGTTTTTTGAAATAATATTATTAAATTAATATTTTTTTTTGCAACGTGTATTTTTTTACCACCCGGAAAAGACGAGATTAAATCCGTACCTCCTCAACTACCAAAAAATAAAAAAAAAATTGAAGACGTAGGTCCTACCACTAGTATCGGGTAGGGAACCGGACTGGTACCGATTTGCCGAACGAACTGGTAATGGATTGGTGACCGAACTGGCGACTGGACTGGCGATCGGATTAATATTAGATTGACAGTCGGACTGGCACGACCCAATAGACGAATTGGCGACCAGACAGGCGACTAGACTGGCACCGTCAAAATTATAAATTTTATATTATATTATAAAATATTTATTATATTTATTATATTTTATAATATAATTTATAATTTATAATTTATAATTTAATATATTTATTATAATATTTAATATATTTATTATATATTATAATGAATTTTACTTTAATTAATAGTAATATTTTATAATATTATTAAGGAAATAATTTATGACTTTTTTATATATGTTTTTGATGTGGCACAACCACTGACGTGGAGCCTATGCTGTCAGCCGCACTAGCAGAAAATGCCATCCGAATGCGATGACCAAATGAAGATCTAAGGGCGAGCCCCCAGCACAGGTCAGCTCCCATCCGGGATCGAGCTCCCAGCCGAGGTCATGCTCATGCTTTCTGGGGTCGAGCTTCCGAGATAGAGCTCTCCCTATCCTGCCGAGGATGAGCCCCTGGTCGAGGTCAACTCCTATCCGGGGTCGAGCTCCCGGTCGAGGTCGTGCTTATGCTTTCCGGGATCGAGCTCCCGAGATAGAGCTCTCCTATCCTGCTAAGGGCGAGCCCCCGGTCGAGATCAGCTCCCATCCGGGGTCGAGCTCTCGGCCGAGGTCATGCTTATGCTTTCCGGGGTCGAGCTCCGGAGATAGAGCTCCCTAATCTTGCCAAGGGAGAGCCCTCGACCAAGGTAAGCTCTTATTTAGGGTCGAGCTCCCGGCCGAGGTCATGCTTTTGCTTTCCGAGGTTGAGCTCCCGAGATAGAGCTCCCCCTATCCTGCTAAGGGTGAGCCCCTGGCCGAGGTCAGCTCCCATCTGGGGTTGAGCTCCCGGTCGAGGTCGTGCTCATACTTTCTAGGGTCGAGCTCCTGAGATAGAGCTCCTCTTATCCTGCTGAGGGCGAGCCCCCGATCGAGGTCAGCTCCCATCCGGGGTCGAGCTCCTAGCCGAGGTCATGCTCATGCTTTCCGGGTTCGAGCTCCCGAGATAAATGTTGACTCTGGTCTTGATTTTGATGATTGACAAAATGTTTAAGTATATATGAGTACTAATTATATTTTAAGTGTGTTTATCAAATCTTAGTACTCATCCATGTTGAATGAAGAAATGCTTACATTTCAGTTGAAAAAGTCCTTAAATTAATGAAAAATTAAGTTATAAGGACTTTGGAACATAAGGAAGACTTAGAAGGACTCAAGGTTTCAATTTGAAGAAGTTTCAGCAAAGTTTTAGCCTGGCACAATGAAGTGTCGACACCTGGAAATGAAGTGTCGATACTTGAGGATCAAGTGTCGACACTTGAAGAGTGACGTGTCGACTCAAGGCTTGAGACAAACAAAAAACTTCAGAAAGCATCTTCAGTCAAGTGTCGACACTTGGAGCTGAAGTATCGATACTTGAAAGTGAAGTGTCGACACTTGGAGAATGAAGTGTCGACACTTGGAAGTCAAGTGTCGACTCACGAGGGTCAAGTGTCGACACTTGGAGCATAACGGTTAGTTTTTCTGAAGTGCAGAACTTCCCTAACTTGGCTCCAATGGCTATAATTCTTCCTCCAACAGTCATCAACGGTAAAATAAGGTTTGGAGGGCTATTTAAACACTTGGAGAAGCAAGAAAGAAGGAGAGGGAAGAGGATCCATGGTTTGAAAGATAAATCCTTTGATTGCCAAGTGAAAATATGTGAAGGATGTTTTAGGGATCCATTTATTGAGAAGTTGAGCCTCCAAGGATTCAAAGAGAAGAGGGAGCTTCCAAGAGCAACATCTTCAAGCATCCATTGAAGCTTCTACAACATGGAGATAAGCTCAACATCAACAATCAAGTGCCTCAACAAAAAATCCGCTTTGTAAGAAAGCTTTTTATTTTCATTCTTAAATTCATGTAACTAGAGATTTTGGTAAGCCTTGGAAAATCAAAGTGGTTGTTGGTGAGCCTTGAAACCAACTAGGGTTTTACTTGTGAGTCCGAAGACAAAACAAGTTGTTTAGGTTCTTGGTTAGCCCGTAAAACCAAGGATGGTTGTTGGTGAGCCTTGAAACCAACTAGGGTTTGACTTGTGAACCCAAAGCCAAAACAAGTTGTAAAGGTTGTTGGTGAGTCTAAGTTATAAAATCAAACTTAGTGGAATTACCAGGGGGATGTTGGAAAGTGGATGTAGGTATCTTGGAGTGCACCGAACTACTATAAATTTCTTGTTTGTGTGATTATTTCTTTGTGCATTTACTTTATTTACTCCGCTGCATATTATTTTGAAGCACTCAAATACATTGCCAAAATACAAGCATTTGATTTGCAATTAACACATACTTTTTTTAGTTATATCTAAATAGTTGAAAAGTTTTATAAATCCCAATTCACCCCCCCTCTTGGATTGCCTACATGAGCCTACAATTAGTATTAGAGCTCGGTACTCTGTTTTGAAAATCTAACCATTTTGAGCTAAAGATCTTGGCAACCCAAGTTCAAAAACTTGAAAGTTTAAAATTTTTGAAAAACTTTGAAAAGAATTTATAAATCATTTGTTGAGGAGGAGTTTTTTTTTTGAAAAATTGGATTTAATGCATATTTGGGTTCCAAAAGGAACCATAGTTACTAATCCAAAAATATCCAAGAAAGTTTGGATATCAAAATTATCCACTTAATTTATCTTGCAGGAATGTCTTGCAACCCAACATGAAGAAAGGAAGTTCTTGAAAAATGGGTGTTCAAGATAATTTGAAGAAGTGGACAAGCGACATTTTGGACTAAATAGTAAAGGGAAGGATTATGTATATTGGTAAATTCTAAAGATCTCCTTCCATAAGTGAAAATGTAGTTAAATTTTTGTTATGAATATTGCATCAATTACTTTGAAAGATTATTTTAAATGTTTAATTAGAATCAAGTTTTGATTTATAATCATTGGTTATGATCATGAACTTTTTGATGTTGATAAATTTTATGCTATCATAATTAAACTTGTGATTGTAAGAACTTCACTTGATTTTGATTAATGTATCTTAAATTATTTCATGAAAAATACTTTTAAAGATGCATATTGCTTTGAAAAATGTTTTAAATGTTTAATTAGAATCAAGCTTAGACTAATAGTCATTAGTTGTGATCATGAACCTTTTTGATGTTGATGGATTTCATGCTCTCATGATTAAACTTATGATTATTAGACTTTCACTTGATTTTGATTAATATAGTTTTTAAATTATTTCAAGTGAAATGTTATGATTTATGTGTTTTCATTTTTGGCATCTATGATTAATCTAGAAATGATTTGGATCAAGTATAAAACTAGTAGTTAAGGGTTACTTTTAAGAAGAAGATATGCATATTGATAAACCCTTGCTCTAGTAGCTAGACTTGCTATCAAATTACTTCTAACATTTGTATGGATACCAAATCATTTCAAATAAATTTTAAATCATGCTAAAATTTTTAAATGATCAATCATTTGTATTTTGAAAATCATGAATATCTTGAAAAATTCAAATCTTTGATTTCATATTTAGTGTTTATATTCATATCTCAAAATTATCTGAAATTATGATGCATGAGCTTTCATGTTTTATTCCTCAAATAAATGCATATTTCTAAGGGGTAATAATATTTAGGAGGAGCATCCAAAGATTTGTTATCATTATATACATATTTGATGCTTTGAATATCTTGTTGATATCATGCTTTGCTTATATTGCTCTGATACTCTTCTCCTTATTTTCAAATCTAATCCTTTGAGGGGAGTTACATTCAAGTGGTATCATATTCAATTGGTATCATAATGATTTGATTTCATGCATTGATTTTAATGATCTACTTGCTATTCTTTCCACCTTCACTCCCATTTTTTATTACCTTTCATCCTTTTCCATGATATCAAAAAGGGGGAGAAAAATGTTAAGCATGAAAAGGGAAAGATTGGATAAACATGAAAAATTATATGAGAAATGAAAGAAAGTGCAAAAGGGGAGAAGAAAGCAAATTTTTTAATCTTAGGAAAGAATTAGTAAGGGAAAGATTGTCTTAAAATTTTTGCATATTTTGAAAAATGTTTTGAAAGATTTTTGAAAATTCTTTTGAATCATATATTGAGGGGGAGCTTGATGCTTATTGATTTTGAGCTTACATGTTTATCTTATTGTTGATCTTTTTAAGCTTACCCTTTTCATATACTTAAAGATTTTGTCATCATCAAAAAGGGGGAGATTGTTGACTCTGGTCTTGATTTTGATGATTGACAAAATGTTTAAGTAATATGAGTACTAATTATATTTTAAGTATATTTATCAGATCTTAGTACTCATCCATGTTGAATGAAGAAATGCTTGTATTTCAGTTGAAAAAGTCCTTAAATTAATGGAAAATTAAGTTATAAGGACTTTGGAACATAAGAAAGACTTGGAAGGACTCAAGATTTCAATTTGAAGAAGTTTCAGCAAAGTTTCAGCCTGCCACAGTGAAGTGTCGATACCTGGAAATGAAGTGTTGATACCTGAGGATCAAGTATCGACACTTGAAGAGTGAAGTGTCAACTCAAGGCCTGAGACAAACAGAAAACTTCAGAAAGCATCTTCAGTCAAGTGTCGACACCTGGAGCTGAAGTGTCGATACTTGGAAGTGAAGTGTCGACACCTGAAGAATGAAGTGTCGACACTTGGAAGTCAAGTATTGACTCACGAGGGTCAAGTGTCGACACTTGGAGCATAACGGCTAGTTTTTCTGAAGTGCAGAACTTCCCCAACTTGGCTCTAACGACTATAATTCTTCCTTCAATGGTCATCAATGGTAAAATAAGGTTTGGAGGGCTATTTAAATACTTGGGGAAGCAAGAAAGAAGGAGAGGGAAGAGGATCCATGGTTTGAAAGATAAATTCTTTGATTTCCAAGTGAAAATATGAGAAGGATGTTTTAGGGATCCATTTTTTAAGATGTTAAGCCTCCAAGGATTCAAAGAGGATAGGGAGCTTCTAAGAGCAACATCTTCAAGCATCCATTGAAGCTTCTACAACATGGAGACAAGCTAGCATCAACAATCAAGTGCCTCAACAAAAATATGCTTTGTGAGAAAGACTTTTATTTTCATTCTTAAATTCATGTAACTAGAGATTTTTGGTAAGCCTTGGAAAACTAAAGTGGTTGATGGTGAGCCTTGAAACCAACTAGGGTTTTACTTGTGAGCCCGAAGACAAATCAAGTTGTTTAGGTTCTTGGTTAGCCCATAAAACCAAGGATGGTTGTTGGTGAGCCTTGAAATCAACTAGGATTTGACTTGTGAGCCCGAAGCCAAAACAAGTTGTAAAGGTTGTTGGTGAGCCTAAGTTATAAAACCAAACTTAGTGAAATTTCCAAGGAGATCTTGGGGAGTGGATGTAGGTGCCTTGGAGTGCACCGAACCACTATAAATTTCTTGTATTTGTGTGATTGTTTCTTTGTGCATTTACTTTGTTTACTCCGCTGCATATTATTTTGAAGCATACAAATGCATTGCCAAAACACAAACATTTGATTTGCAATTAACACATATTTTCTTTAGTTCATCATTAAATAGTTGAAAAGTTTTATAAATCCCAATGCACCCCCCCTCTTGGGTTGCCTACTTGAGCCTACAATAGAGCTCCCCCCATCTAGCCAAGGCCGAAGTTCCCGCCAAAAGCAAAAGAGATAGAAGATCAGTAGAGGTTCAGATCGTGCCATGGAAGCTCCCAGCTATCTGTAACCTCTGGGAGGTGGTGCACACCCTATTAAAAATTCAAACCCTGCAAATGCGCCACCTGCATGTTCTGTGCAATGCATGCTCCACCAAGCTCCAGGCCTGTAGTGTGCCGCCACGTCCATGACCGTGCAATCGGGGGGCTCCAACCCTTGCGACACGAAACCTATACCTCCTCCAAGAAGAGTATTCCATTAAGGCCCCAGGCTCTGTAACACTCCAACGATCCCTCCTGGAATAGAAATGCCCCACTATGGCTCGAGGCTCAGCCGCACGGTGCCCACCCCTCCTATGGAAAACTGTACTACCAGAGAGACAAGATCTGTACTGTGCCGGTGAATGCCCCCAATAGAAGGATCTCCATTCGAGGACCGGTCTGACAGGGGGGAGGCCGCAGATAAAGGAAATCCCTCCTAAAAAGGATACTAAGAAAGGGACATCTCAGTGAAGCTCCAGACTTGGTTTGGGCCATCCATCTCATATAAAACAGAAGAAAGGACCCCTAATGGGGGAAAAAGGCAACTGGTAAGACATAGATAGCAAACGGGCAAGGAACCAGCCAAGAAAACCTCCTAGCTCTTTGATCTCCACTCGATCCTGTCTTTCCATTTCTTATATTTTATCTTTCGTCCTCAATGCGGAGAGATCCCAAGCTCTCCATTATAAAGGCTCTGTTTCCCTTAATCATCCCAACTGACTTGATCGTTGGAGTGTTCCCACCAGAATCCCCGGCTCGGGTCTCCTCTCTTTTGTAGGTCATGCCGGTTCTGGAGCTGACTGGGGAAGGGGACCAAACGCCCAACGGGAGCCCGACGAGTCTGCGACATGTCAAAGCTATAGGCTAGGATGATCTAGGTGGCAATAGATTGGTGCACCGGGTAGGGGGAGACACAGAAACATCATTGACTATGGAAGTTTCGGCAGTAAGTCCCCCACCACAGGAAGGACACCCGTGGACATCCACAGCCTCATGGTGACAATGCGTGTATGGGAGGCTTCCGCCAGCCGCGCGGGGCCCCCCCTCATCGTGGCAACCCACAGAGCTTTGAGGTGGAGCTCCTCGCTCCACCACCGTCACCTCTGGCGGATCCCCAGATCAATGCACTGGCCCAGTAGGTCCATGCCCTGGTTGTGATGGTGCACCAGCTCCACCAGAGACACCAATCCCTGGAAATGCAGTAGCAGCCAAGGATGCCGATTGCCCATGCCGCCGATCCCCATACCAGCCTACGGTCTTTCCGGGAGGGGCCGTTACATGAGGCCTCCCACCTACGAGGAGACCACCAAACAGTCGAGAAGAAGTAGCATGATGGCCCAACCGACCGGGAGAGCCGCTCCCCGGCCTCGAACCATGGTGCACGCTCGCACCGACGGCACCAACATGGCCGGAAACTCAAGCAAGAGTTCATCCACTCCGCACCCTCTTCACCCTTGACGACCTCCATCGAAGGTTCCACAGATGAGGCCATCCACCGCCAGGCAGAAAAGAGCCTCAAAGAGCAAGAGTGCAAGCTGGCTAACCTGTCTCACTGGTTTGCTGAGATTCAGGGCTCCCCCGGTGAGCCTACAGGTTATGATACCCATCGACCCTTCTCCCGCAGAATCCAAGAGGAATCGATCCCTAGCCGGTTCCATAGGCCCCAGGTTGACCCCTATGACAGGACAACCGACCCCCTGGACTACCTAGAAAGCTATAAGGCCCTTATAAGGGTTCAGGGGGCCATCGATGCTCTCCTCTGCATTGCCTTCTCGGCTACCCTTTGGAATGCTGCTTGAGACTAGTTCTCCAGACTCGAGTTAGAAAGTATTGACTCTTTCATCTAGTTGGAGAAAAAGTTCATGGCGCACTTTGTTGCATGCAAAAAGGTACCACGTAAAGTTGACAGTCTCTCCTCGATCCACCAGCAAGATCAAGAGCCCCTCCGGGACTATGTATCCCGGTTTAAAGCTGCTACCTTGGAGATCTATCATCTCGATGAGCCAATCACCATGCTGGCCCTGAAGAGGGGACTCGGGACCTCCCACTTCACCTACTCCCTCAATAAGAAGCCTTTGAAGACTTACTCAGAGCTCCTCCTTCGGGCTTACAAGTACATCCATGCGGAGCAGGCCGACCACACCAGGAGGGAGCTAGACAGGAGGTTGCTAAAAAGAGAAGCCATGGGAGAGACATCCGGCCCCCCGGCCTTGAAGGCCATGCTGGTCCCGGGGCCAGGGCCCAGGCTCAGAGTCGACCCCGCCAAGGAAGAAAATCTCACTCTTCTCCTCGTCCCGAGAGCAAAGATCCTAATGGAGATCGAGAGCGAGCACTTCTTAAGCCATCCTCCCCCACTGAGGCCATCTGCTGGATGCGACAGATTCTGCTACTACCGCCTCCACCAAGACCATGTCTACGATACTGAGGAATGCCGCCACCTAAAGAGGGAGATAAAAGATTTGATCAAGCATGGCTACCTTGGGAAGTACGTGGAGGGAGGAGCACCTCCAGTAGCCCAGATTGAAGAACCCTGACTACTCACCATCGACAATCGACCCACTAAAAAGCCGATCAGAATGATCTCTTGGGGGGCAGGGAGAAGCTCGAAGAGGGCTAGGGGAAGAGAGGGAAGTGATGTTGTACTCCCCTACGAGGGAGAAGGGCCAGCAAGGGTAGATAACCCAATAATGATGCTAGCGTCATATAAATGATGATAGCGAAACATCCTATAAAAGGAATTATGGTTGATAGTGGAAGCTCTGCTGACATCCCTTTTTATGATGCTTTTGCAAGGATAAGCTTGTCCACTGACCAAATAAAGCTAGTGTTCATGCCCTTAATGGGCTTAACTGGGGATTCGGTTGGAGTTAAAGAAGATATTACACTCCCAATAACCACTGAGGTGCCACCTCGGTAAAGCACCGCATTGATGACATTCATCGTTATGAGGCTTCCCTCTCTTTACAACATGATCCTGGGGCATCCTGGACTCAACCTGCTTGATGCTACCATCTCCACCCAGTGTCTTCTCATCCAGTTTCCCACTCTCTGGGGGATCGAAGAGATGAGAGGATCTTGGCAGCCAGTCCAGCACTACTTGCAGATAGACCCGAGAGTGTGAGAGGCTATGCAGGATCCGGTCATCAACCAATCAAGCCCGATGGAGCAGGAGCTGAAGGGCAGGCCGATCGAACCCCTGCTATCTTTCCCCCTAGGGCAGGACCCCTTGAAGATGGTACAAGTGGGAGCCTTGCTATCCAAAGAGGAGAGATCCCATCTGCTCGGCTTTTGTGGACCAATGCAGATGTCTTCGCCTGGATTATAGCGAACATGCCCAGGATCTCGCCTGAGGTGATCACCCACAGGTTAAATATCGACACCAACTACTGCCCAGTCTGGTAGAAGAAGAGGAGCTTTGTCTCGGAGTAGCAGAAGGCGATTGATGAGGAAGTCAAAAAGCTACTATGGCAGGCTTCATCCATGAGGTACGGTATCCTGACTAGCTTGCTAATATAGTGATGGTCAGGAAAGCTTCCTAGAAGTCAAGGATCTACATGGATTACACTGACCTCAATCGGGCATGTTTGAAGGATAGCTTCCCACTTTCCAAGATTGACCAGCTGGTAGATGCAACCTCGGGCCACAAGCTCCTTAGCTTCATGGATGTGTTCTCTAGATACAATCAAATCCAGGAAGGAGATTCAATGCCTGACTAGATGCATAGCAGTGTTGAGCCATTTCATCTTGCATTCCACTGAGCACTGCCAGTCTTTCTTTAAGGTGCTATGCAAGATACACGACTTCGCCTGGACAGAGAAATGCCGGGAGGCTTTTGAGGTGCTGAAGAAGCTTCTCACCTCCCCTCCGTTGCTATCTAGATCGAAGCCCGGGGAAGAGCTCCTCCTATACTTGGCAGTGTCACTGGAGGCGATCAACTCGGTGGTGGTCCACACTGAAAAGGATGGCACCTAGCGGCTAGTCTACTATACCAGCAATCTGCTCCGCGGCACTGAAACTAGGTACACTCGATGTGAAAAGATTATCTTTGCACTCATTATGTCTGCGTAGTGTCTCATGCCTTATTTCCAAGCATATCTAATCGTTGTCCTCACTGATCAGCCCATGAGGGCCATCCTCAGCCGCCCTAACATGTCGGGGTGCCTAGACAAGTGGGCGGTAAAGCTCAATGAGTTTGACATCACCTATTGCCCGCGACCAGTGCAAAAGGCCCAAGTCCTTGTTGATTTCCTAGTGGAATGTACATGGGCGGTCGAAGACCTAAAGGAGGTAGACCAGCAAGCTGAATCTAGGCTAGACCCAACCCTGAGAGCGATGACGTGGATCCTCCACTTCGACGATGCATCCACATCGGAGGGAGTGGAGCCAAGCTCATCCTTGCCAACCTCGATGGAGTCATCGCTGAATGCATGCTGCATTTCCTCTTCAAGGCAACCAACAATTAGGCTGAGATAAGGCACTCCTCATGGGATTGAAGGTGTCCTGCAAGCTGGGTGTCAAGTGCCTAAAGGTCTTCACAGACTCGCAGCTCGTGGTGGGGTAGGTCTCTGACGAGTTTGAAGCTCGTGACGAGTTTGAAACTCGAGATCCCATGATGGTGAAGTATCTGGACAAGGTATGCTCATACACAGCAAACCTCTAGTACTTCGCATTTTCCATATCCCTCGGGTGGAGAATGCCCAAGCCGATGTTTTTTCCAGGTTAGTAACCCTGCCAGATTCGTTATTGGGGCATATCATAGAATATCTGGAGACCCCAGCTTTGAGTCTATAACAGAGATCCAATAGGTCGCTACCGAAGCTAGCTAGATGGACCCCTACATCAAATACATTACCACCAGCGCCTTACCCAAAGATCGTAAGGAAGTCAACCTCCTCAAGAAGAAGGCTACGCAGCATGTGTTGATGGATGGGCAGCTCTATTAGAGGTCTTACTCCAACCCCCTGCTGAAGTACTTGAGACCCTCAGAAGCCACCTACGTGCTTCAAGAAATACATGAAGGTGTCTGCGGGAATCACGTGGGGGGCAGGATGCTAGGTTACAAAGCACTCCAACAAGGGTACTTCTGGGAGACCATGCGAGAGGACACCGTTGATTTTGTGAGGAAATGTGGCATTGCCAATATCACACCCACATCCAACATTAGCCAGCTACCCGCTCATCCAGTTATTAGCCCCGTGGCCGTTCGCCTAATGGGGAATGGACATTCTAGGCCCCTTTCCTCCCGTAGCTAGCCAACGGAAGTATTTGATTGTGGCCATTGACTACTTCACCAAATGGGTCAAGGCTGAACCCCTAGCGTGATCATCAAGGCCAAGGTCAAATCATTCTTTTGGAAGTCGATCATCTGCCATTTCAAAGTCTCGTACTCGGGCATCACTAACAACGGGTGATAGTTTGCCTACCAAGCTTTCAAAGAGTTCTATGTTGACCTTAACATCCGCCATCACTTCACTTCAGTGGCTTACCCTCAAACCAACGGGGAGGCTGAGGTAACCAACTGAACCATCTTACAAGGGCTCCGCATCAGATTGGATGAGGCCAAGGGCCGATGGGCGGAAGAACTCTCTAGTGTGCTGTGGGCCTACCAGACCACGCCTCGGATAGCAACAGGTGAGACACCCTTCAACCTCATCTTTGGTTTAGAAGTTGTAATTCCAGTGGAGGTTGGTCTGCCTACACTGCGGGTAGAGCAATACAATGAGGCGAAGAATCTGGCTCTCCTCCTTCTCAACCTAGACCCTTTGGATGAGAAGAGGAACAAAGCCCGACTCCGGATGGTGGTGTATCGACAACGAGTGGCGTGCTGCTACAATGCTTGTGTCAGGCCCAAGACATTCTGCCCAAGCAAACTGGTACTCAGGTAAGCAAAAGCATCCCAACCATGGAAATGAGGCAAGCTATCCCCGAACTGAGAAGGCCCCTACAAGGTGATCGAGGCTCTACCAAATGGAGCCTACAATCTCTCCATGCTCAATGGCGACCGATTTCCTCGGATATGGAACATCAACAATTTAAGGATGTACTACCAATAATGTAAGATTTTCTCTAAAGTATTAAAGTTCCTTTTTGGTGCAACACTGTCTTCCACCTGTGCAGGAACTCCCTCGCCCGACTCCAAGTCTGATGATAAAAGCTGGAAAACTTATGAAGCCCCACACTCAAAACTGGAAAACTTACGAAGCCCCATATTCAAAAGATGAGAAACTTACGAAGCCCCATACTCAAAAGCCAAGAAACTTACGAAGCCCATCACTCAAAAGCTGGGAAACTTATGAAGCCCTGCACTCAAAAGCTGGAAAACTTACGAAGCCTCACACACAAAGCTGGGAAACTTACAAAGCCCCCCACTCAAAAGTCGGGAAACTTACAAAGCCCTACACATAAAGCCGAGAAACTTATAAAGCCCCGTCTCAAAGCCGGAAAACTTATGAAGCCTCCACTCAAAGCCAGGAAACTTATGAAGCCCTGCACTCAAAAGCCGGGAAACTTATGAAGCCTCATACTCAAAGTCAGAAGATTCCTGAAGCCCAGCACTCAACTACCTTACTCACAGTCCAGAGATGTAAGCCGGGAAGCCTCCAAAGTCTCGCTATCTATCGCTTGACTTACAGTTTGGCAAAACTACAAGACTCCAAGATCAGTAGAGCAGGGATGGAGTGTTCTCAAAGTCCTCCATGCCAGCCCCAAGGCTCCAGAATCAGCCTAGGACTACCAAGACATGGACAACCTCGCACAGCCACCATGGAGCCAACCTTCCTATCATGCAAAAAAAATAGAAGAGCTGAAGGAAGAAAAATGCAAACAAAGTGCCCCAACTAGAAACAAGCCCTTTGCAACTTGAGTGAGGCCTATTCTTCATTATGAAAGTAAATCTTTTACAACTTGGGAGATCCCTTGGAAGTGCGTTTGTTGCCCAGCTAAAGCAACCCAATAGGGGGGTTGAATTGGGTTTCTAAAAAGAACTTTTTGAGAAATTAAAAATCAGGTGCTAGTGTGTTTCAAGACACCTATGTCCACTCTCCAAGCTCACCTTAGGTATTTCACTATAATTCAACCTTGATTATAGTAGATTAGTTTTCCGGGCTCACTAATCAAAATCCTTTAGTTTTTACTCAAGGATAACCAAAAACCTAGTTGATTTCTCACTCTAGGCTTACCAACAACCTTGTTGGTTTTCACACGGGGCTAACCAACAACTTCAGTACTAGTTTCAATCCTCTTGAAACTAGAAACAACGAAAAAATACAAGTACAATATAAGAATACAGAAAGCTTTAACAAAAAGCTAATAAACTTGATGAAGCTCTTGAATGTGGTTGAAAGGCTTTGTCTTCAAGTTGTTAAAGCATCAATCAATGCTTGAAGATATGGACTTGAAAGCTTTTTCTGAACTTAGTGTACTTGAAGGTACAAATCTCTCAAAGTATTGGGTGCTTAAAGGTTTTCAATGAATGCACTTATTAGATTTTCAAAGTTCTCATCCCTTGGTGCGGACACCAGAGGCACCAGAATAAGACAGATGCTTCTCAACCCTCCATGGATTACTTAGTCGCATTTGAGCCCATTTGTACTAAAGGCTTAGTCCATTTGGGTTGTCTTTTTTTCTTACTTGAGTCCTGTACTAGTCAGGTCATGTCAAGCTAGTCATTTTTCGGAGTTCAGTGCATGTCCAGTAAAGACTCATACAAGTGAAGACCAAGCCAGCCCAAGTGAAGACCAACCCAACTGAAGCTATGAAGACCATGGAAGGCCTAGGAAGAGAAATCAAAAGCGTAGGAAAAGAAATCAAAAGCCCGAGAGACAAATTCGAAGCCCTGAAGCCCTAGATCGCAGCCTTAAGCAGATTAGGCCAGTCAAGGTCCAAGAGAGGAGCTAGGATGCCACATGCTTATGGTGACCTTCCCCTTGGTCTGTCACTTAGAGTTACCCCTCTTGGACGACCAAGGCAAGTGAGAGGAGAGAGTTTTGTGGGATTTTTCTACCTAAACCTACCATGTGTTCTAGCTAGGGTTTGGGTGGGAATAGGATTCCTAGGTAATGACTATTGTATCCTTACTTGGGGGCCAAGTCTAAGAGTCTATTTAAGAGACTCTAATCTCTTGTATCAAGGTACTTTTATTCATGAAATAATATTGAATTCCTCCAATTGCTGTGTGCTACTTGTTGTGTGCTAAAAGGGATTTTGTGTGAGCCCTTCTTCTTCCCAGTGTTTTGCGCCCTGCTTCCAGCCACCATCCTGCTCTCCAAACCCTAGCTGTCCTCTTCAAACAATCCATTTTTCTTGATGTTTTCCCTTACTTCATCCCTACTATGTTTTCTAACCCTTGGAAGGTTGTTTGCAGGTCCTTGGCTTTTACGAATCCAACGACTCCAGTCGGGCCGCAATCGGATCATCAAGCAAAAAGCCGGGAATCCGTGGGTCTCTGGCTTGATTTTCCAGGCCACATCCGGGAGTAAGAGCGATCCCTTTACATACGATCTACACCAGGCACATCAACCATTGTCAGGTACACCTCTGCCTAAAATAATATAAAAATATACTTAGATTCATGGCTTGTTCTTCGGGAATTATATTCACAACTTAGCCTAAAATAATATAAAAATATTCTTGCATGCAATTTTAGTTCCGCATCATCCCTCTTATGTTTTGTGGTGTTTTAATACCTTTTCAATTTCTAAAAACCCAATTATAGTCATTGGAGAGGAAAAACTAGCCATTAGACATGAAATGAAAAAGTTCTGCACTTCAAAAACTAGCCGTTACTATACTGTCAAACCTGCCAGTGTCGACAATTCAGACTATGAGTCGATACATGAGTCAACACTAGGTCAAGTATGCCTTCTGAAGCTCTCTGGAATGCACTGGTGCATCGAAACTTCTTCTAGTGAGTCGACACTTGAGTCGATACTTCATCACCATTAGTCGATACTTCATCACCATGAGTCGATACTTAACCAAAATCCTGAAATTAGCATATTCTATGTCCTATTTGGTCTCAGGCCTTGAGTCGACACTTGGCTGTTCATGCATCGACACTTCTGCATACCGGCTGAAACTTTTTCTGCATATTAGCTCAAGCCTCTTTGAGTTGACACCTGAGTCGACACTTGATTGAAACAGTACTAAAACTTGTCCAAACTGAAATTTTGAGCTCTTCAAAGTCTTTTTCTTGTTCCAAAGTCCATGTAGCTTGAAAATTTATGATCTTAAGCGACTCCTTCAATTGAATGATAAGCATTTCGATCTTACAATACAAACTGACCTCGATGAGTACCTAAATCTGATAAACACACTTGTAACATACAATTAGTACTCAATATATTTAAGTATTTTGTTATTCATCAAAATCAAGATAGGAGTTAACAATCTCCCCCTTTTTGATGATGATAAATCTTTAAGTATATAAATATAGTAAGTTCAAAAGATTAGCAATAAGTATCAGAGTAGGTAGTTATAAGTATCAGAGTAATGTTGTAATGACTATCATAGAGCAAAGTTTCATCATTTAACATGTAACTTGAATAAATTCAATTCATATATCTACAATGTATCGATACTTAACTTTGCATATTAGATCTAGGGTAAGAAAATATCAGAGCATATGCATATATAAGAGTGGAATGATCATTAGCTTCAATTAGAGCAAGATAGATAATAATCATACATAGTTAGAGCAAATTGGTTTTTTTTTAAAAAATAAATCACTAAATTTCAACATGTATCAAGGCAATAGTGGTGCGAGCACCAGACTCAAAAGAAGACTTCAGGGCTCCATCTGGATCTCTGATTGACCTTGCCCAAAGAATTAGGATTTTCTGGTTTGTAATAAGGATTGACTTGATCAACTCAATTTTAGCTTGAGTCTGTATTTCCCTGTAATTTAATTTTTGTTGAGTCTAGGACTTCTCCAGGGTGTCACATTTTCTCCAAGGCCAAGCAAGTGGGTGCCACACTCCAGCCACACGCCTGAGTCCAGGGGGTGCCACATCTCCATCCAGTATGCTCTGGTCCCCACACCACAAGATAGCAGGTCCCTTCTCTCATGCGCCACTTGAGGAGAAAATAATCTGGGATCCACAATTCAAGGGGGCGGCCCAAAACATTCCATAAGAGCCAAGCTATGTAAAGAAAGAAGCTCTTCTTGGGGAGCACTTCAAGGGGGCGCCCATTCCATGCCAAAAATGCCCAAAGCAAAGATGGGAAGAACCATGACTTAGGGAGAAAGAAATGGAGGTGTCCAAAAGAGTTGAGCCATGGAAGGAAAGAAATTTTCTCTTGAAGAACAAGGCTAGGAGGCGCCACCTACCTACCTTTTGAAGCCACCAATCAACATTTTTGGAACCTCTTGGTCGGCCATATGTGTGGGAATTGATTCTACAAACCTAATTTGAAGATCCACCCCATTAGTCCCACATGGGAAGATGTAAAACCCTGCTCTCTTGTAAAGTCCTATAAATTAAACCCCTCTTGTAAATTTTAAAGTCATCTAATGAATGAATCCAATTTATGTGTGAGCAAACTTTGTGTTTCTCTCTTCCGCACTTGCATCCAAGTGTTGAGCTTCGTGAGGGAGTAAATCCGGGTTCCCCAGGAACCTTGAGGAGGTGTGAGATCTCTAACCCCAAAACCCTAGGTTAGCCACTTCACTTCCAAACCCTAGCCGCCCTTCATCCTCTTCTTTCCACTAACCCTAGCCTACCCCATCTCTCACGGCCACTCTCTCCAAGTCAAGGCCGACCACCAGCATCCAGGTCCAGTCCGGATACTTCAGATTCAGAGCAATTCCCAGAGGAAGTCAGATCAGCCTTCAGGAGAATCCGGATTTCAGCAACATCAGCTTTCAAGTTCTTCTATCTGGTAAATCCTTCCCTGAGTATCTGGTTTCATAAATTGTTCTTCTTGTTTCCTAGATCTTGAGTTCAGGAGAAGCCAACTCTGCCAAAGGATCAGTATTGGAGGATCCATTGCGAAGATATCTGAATCCGGGGATCCAACAATCTGCTCAAGAGAGTCCTTCCACTAAATCATGTGAAGATCACTGCCTGGTCTGTAACCCTTCTCTTCTTTTTACTTCTGTCCTATTGAAAGTTCAGAGCGAAACCCTAGGTCTGGGAGTTTCTCAACCCCAGCGATCCTTTACTTCTGAACTACTCTGATAACCTAGTTTCTTTTAAATTGTGCTTTCAATTATTACATAGTTTTTTCAATTTAGTTTAACTTTCCTTTGAGTCAATGCCGACTTCTGAAAATATAAAAAAAAAAAGAAAAAAAAAGAATTAGTCTTAATTTACTTCCGCATCGCATCATCTCTTCATTCGTTCTGCATCATTTTTGGTATCAGAGCCAGGTTTAGGGTTTCTGATTTGCTTGCATGTTTTGAGTGTCTCTCTTTTTTACTTTGTCTGCTCGAAGTAGACTCCCCAGGACGTCCGGTCCTAGAAACGAAGCGAGGTGCAAACCTCCTCTTCCCATTCTATGGGGTGTTCCTAGGGCGTGTAGGGGATCCGCTGGGTTACAACTTCGTAGCAGGAATTGTAAATGGGGGAAGCATTCTGTTTTCAGTCTGTAACTACCCTGTTGCAGGAATTGTTTCTCATTGCAGGTAACTCCAAATTGCGTGATTTTTATTTTGCTGGAACCATAATTGAAACTATTTTACATAATTTCCTGTGATTTATTGGTTTCCATGAAATTTCTGAGAGTTAAATTACAGCAACTCTATTTTTGTGTTTCTGCAATTCAATTATTTTGAGTGATCATCTCCTAATTCATCTTAAGGGCAATTGAGTATCTAAGATAAGGGGAGGAGTTGATAACCTCTCCTTAGCCCAAAACCACCACCCATTCATTCGATCCTAAGCCTAATTTTAAAATTTATTAGACTTAATTTGCCCTAGTGGGCTAGGGACATCAACAAGTCGGGTCAAGGCTAGTGTTGAGTCAGTTTGTCTAGTTACTCTGTGTGTGCTTTGTACTCAGTGTCTAGAACGGTGGTTCAGGGATTCTATCCCGAAGGGCTTGTGTGTGGTCCGCCTACCTGGCCAATCACTGATTGGTGTCTAGGATTGGCATTTAGGGACCTATCACTCCCCTTACACCTACTTGGCTGAGTCCCGAGTTACTACAGGCTAGCTTGCCACTCTGATTGGGCATCTAGTTTGGACTCTAGGTCTAGTGAGCCAGTAGTCGCTTTAGTCTAGTCACATTCTGTGTGTTTGCTTGCATCATCATGTATACCCGGAATGGAGTACCCTACCAACCTGGTCAAACCCAACCTGATTTAGAGGCCATGGTTAGCTCTTACTGAAAGTATGAACAAATTGAGTCAGGATATGACTGCTACTATTACCCAGTGTAAAGAACAAGTCCATGAGAATTTTACCGAGCTTAGGGATCGAGTCCAAGTACTTGAGAAACGTAGACATCAATATTGGACCCCTGATCCAAATTTAATAGGCCCTCAACCTCATCCATGCCAGGAGCCTAGGAGGACCTTATACCATGATCCCGAGCATAACCTTAAGAAGCCTAACCAGGATATCTATAGTATGGATCATGTCTATGAGAGGTCCTTACAATATTCTAGACCAGTCACTCAACAACCCAAGTCTTCTAGATCAAACCATTTAGATCCACACCATGCCCAAGTAAGGTCTCTACTAGCTTGAAACCCAGTGTGACCCAGGTTCCTATATCGCAAGAATGTTTGTTTTGTGGAGAAAGAGGCCATAAATCTAGTCAGTGCCCATGCATAGGACTGGCTTGTGCACAGCTAAGTGGTAAGAATCCTAAGGATGACATTAATGAGGGAGAACCCAAGCCTACCAATGAGGAAGAAAGGTTAGGTATGACAAGCCTAGAATCAGTTGACCCGATTACCACTGACCCGAAACCCATTGAAGATGGCATCGAGGAAATATATGATGCTGGCTTGAGTCTAGTTGATGAATATGAGGGGGAAGAACTTGAAGAATGTGACATCGATACTATTGGTTCCTTACCTGAGGAGACCTTGGAGAGCAACCAAGTGGTAGGACCTAGTTCAGAAATTCAAGAGATTTGTGAGAATCAGGTTCCTTTAGTCAAATACCCCCAGGAAGAACTCATAGTGTTAGCCCGAGCTATCCGTTCGTACCCTCTAATGATAGTCACTCCCCAAGTACCAATTGAAGATCTTTGCACTGAACTGTTTAAGTTTGCCCACCCTATGGTAGATCCTCTCCTTAGGATGACTGAATCAAGCCTCTTACAATTGGACCTTGTCCCATGCCCAGCCACTAAGGTCTCTCCCGTAATCTCAGTTGAACATCCTTGTCTTGAGCGGATTGATTCACCCAGTCCTGTAGAAGTCCTCTTTATGGCCCCAGACCCCTTCCTTCGCATGACTGACCTACCCTTCTATAGAGTATACCTTTCCACACCCATAGGTCAAATTTCAAGTCTTGAGGTCATCATCCATAGGCCCTCCCATGAATCATTCTCTAATCCAGTTCTTGAGAAAGTGGATCATTATTTGCTTAGAGAACAAACATTAACTATTGCAATCACATGTCCTAGGCTACTTCCCGAACCATCTCTTGATCCATTCCTGGGAGTAGCAAACTTTTTCTTTCGTAAGGATGACCAGTTGACACTCATAGATCACCATTCAAACCTTCAGGTCACCACCTTTAGTCAACAGGTAATTCGAGACTCCACCTCATATCTCCTCCCTTTTTCTAGGACTTCCAATGCTTTTTACACCATCCAAGTATACTTTGTCGAAGCCTTTAGAGAGAACCACATGTCAGAACCTATTAGGTTTGCCACCTACTTCTGGAAGACCTTATGGCACCTACTAGGCATCCATAATAAGTTTTCATGCTCTGCATGCCCTCCTCCGACCCAAGGTCAAACCTAGAGAGCCTTAGTTTGTTAGGTTTAGACCTAGGGTTCCTTTGTAATAAAGTCCATTCTTTAAGAATGCGTCGTCAGTCTAGTTTAGTTTTTCTTGACCCTTTACTAGGCTTTGGCTCAGATTTTCGTTGGATTGAGAGCACCAGGAATTGGGATTTGTATTTTGTCCAGGGCTGAAATTGCATTCAATGTTTCGATCAATAGGTCTATAGGCTAGAGTCCCTTTGAAATTGTTCATGGATACAAGCCTCACACACCACTTGATCTGATTTCACTATTAGCCCACACACATAAGTCTCTTGATGCACTTGCATAGCATGTAAAGGACTTGCATAAAGAAATTCATGCCAAATGAAACTTATAAGAAGTTGGCTGATTCTCAAAGGTGAGTCAAAACTTTTGTTGAGAGAGACTATGTAATGATTAGGTTAAGGCCTGAACGGTTTCCTCTTGGAACTTTTAGAAAGTTACATGCTAGAGGAGCTGGACCATTTAGAGTGGTGAAGAGAGTAGGATCCAATGCCTATGTGCTCGAGTTGCCTTCAGAACTAGGCATTAGCTCCACTTTCAACATTACAGACCTAGTAGAGTATAGAGAGCCAGCTGTGATTCCCAGTGAGCCTTTTGAGCCTAATCCTGTTATTGAGAGTGATCCCGACCCTGTGTGTCCACCAACAAACTGGCCTGTGAGGAAAGAGCAGATTGAAAAGATCCTGGATGATCAGGTTATCTATACTCGTAATCGAGGATACCAAAGATACCTGGTCTGCTGGCAAGGAAGGCCAGATTCTGATGACTCTTGGATCTCCCGAGAAGAATTACAAGAATTGGACCCATACCTCTTGGAGAGATACCTGAGCCAACTTGATCCATACTCGATAGGGTCGAGTTCCTCCCACCCCGGGAGAATTGGTGCGAGCACCAGACTCAGAAGAAGACTTCAGGGCTCCATCTGGATCTCTGATTGACCTTGCCCGAAGAATTAGGGTTTTCTGGTTTGTAATAAGGGTTGACTTGATCAACTCAATTTTAGCTTGAGTCTGTATTTCCCTGCAATTTAATTTTTGTTGAGTCTAGGACTTCTCCAAGGTGTCACATTTTCTCCCAAGGCCAAGCAAGTGGGTGCCACACTCCCAGCCACACTCCCAGCCACACGCCTGAGTCCAGGGGGCGCCACATCTCCATCCAGTATGCTCTGGTCCCCACACCACAAGATAGCAGGTTCCTTCTCTCATGCGCCACTTGAGGAGAAAATAATCTGGGATCCACAATTCAAGGGGGCGGCCCAAAACATTCCATAAGAGCCAAGCTATATAAAGAAAGAAGCTCTTCTTGGGGAGCACTTCAAGGGGCGCCCATTCCATGCCAAAAATGCCCAAAGCAAAGATGGGAAGAACCATGACTTAGGGAGAAAGAAAAGAAGGTGTCCAAAAGAGTTGAGCCATGGAAGGAAAGAAATTTTCTCTTGAAGAACAAGGATAGGAGGCGCCACCTACTTACCTTTTGAAGCCACCAATCAATATTTTTGGAACCTCTTGGCCGGCCATATGTGTGGGAATTGATTCTAGAAACCTAATTTGAAGATCCACCCCATTAGTCCCACATGGGAAGATGTAAACCCTGCTCTCTTGTAAAGTCCTATAAATTAAACCCCTCTTGTAAATTTTAAAGTCATCTAATGAATGAATCCATTTTATGTGTGAGCAAACTTTGAGTTTCTCTCTTCCGCACTTGCATCCAGGTGTTGAGCTCCATGAGGGAGTAAATCCGGGTTCCCCAGGAACCTTGAGGAGGTGTGAGATCTCCAACCCCAAAACCCTAGGTTAGCCACTTCACTTCCAAACCCTAGCCGCCCTTCATCCTCTTCTTTCCACTAAACCCTAGCCTACCCCATCTCTCACGGCCACTCTCTCCAAGTCAAGGCCGACCACCAGCATCCAGGTCCAGTCCGGATACTTCAGATTCAGAGCAATTCCCAGAGGAAGTCAGATCAGCCTTCAGGAGAATCCGGATTTCAGCAACATCAGCTTTCAAGTTCTTCTATCTGGTAAATCCTTCCCTGAGTATCTGGTTCCATAAATTGTTCTTCTTCTTTCCCAGATCTTGAGTTCAGGAGAAGCCAACTCTGCCAAAGGATCAGTATTGGAGGATCCATTGCGAAGATATCTGAATCCGGGGATCCAACAATCTGCTCAAGAGAGTCCTTCCACTAAATCCTGTGAAGATCACTGCCTTGTCTGTAACCCTTCTCTTCTCTTTACTTCTGTCCTATTGAAAGTTCAGAGTGAAACCCTAGGTCTGGGAGTTTTTCAACCCCCAGTGATCCTTTACTTCTGAACTACTCTGATAACCTAGTTTCTTTTAATTGTGCTTTCAATTATTACATAGTTTCTTTCAATTTAGTTTAACTTTCCTTTGAGTCAAAGCCAACTTCTGAAAATATAAAAAAAGAAAAGAAAAAAAGAATTAGTCTTAATTTACTTCCGCATCGCATCATCTCTTCATTCGTTCTACATCAAATAGAGAGTCATAAAACCATATGATGTCAGAGCAAGTTTGAAATTGAGTATCAAAGCTAAAATTAAGTAAATTTTTGAGTCAAAAGTATCAGAGTGATAAAATTACTGTCCAAGATTTTCAGAGCAAAATAGTTTTGAGAAAAGCATGTATTAGAGCTAAAATAGATTTGAAAGATGAGTATCAGAGCAAAATCAAGTTTGAAACGAAATGAGAGTGTTAGAGCAAATACTTTAAGAAAAAAGAGTATCAGAGCAAATAATGTAAAGATAGAGCTCCTCCTCAACACATGACCTGAAAATATTTTTCAAACTTTTCAAATATGGCTCACATGTATTAACATTTTTCAAAAATATCTTCAAAAAGTTTATCTTCTAAAAGTTTAGAAATTTTTCTCTTTAATAACTTCTGCCCCTTACTTATTTTTCCTTCTATGTCTATTACATATTACTTTCTTCTCCCCCTTTTTTGGTACTTTCTTCTCCCTTTTTTTATACTTTCTTCTCCCCTCCTTTTTTTGTACTTTCTTCTCTCCCTTTTTGTCATCATAAAAAAGGTGAAAAATAATACAAAGTAGAGAAATAAGTAACAAACCTCCCCCTCAAGGTAAGGATAAAGTGGAAAGAATAGTACGAAGAGTATCAAAAGCAATACAAGTAAAGAATGCAACATGAACACACAAGTGAAAAAATACTGAAGGCATCATATATATAATTCCAAATGTTTACAAAATATACTCCAAATAAGAGAGTATCACAGATACAATCAAGTAATACACTAATACAAATATACATACTAAGTCTGATACATTGATACATACGAAACACATGTAGAACAAAATATACAACGGACTCATATACTGACCACTCCTAGTGGGCTCAGTCCTCATTAAAGGAAGACCCAATCTCTAATACAATAGGTCCAGTAGATCTAGAAGGACGAGGTCATGGCCACATGGGCCGAAGATCTGCTATTCTGGTATGGACCGCTCTAGGAGTGTCTCCACGTCCTCGGCCTCTACCTCTGGCTCGTGCTGGAGGGTAAACAGTGTCAGGAACAAGGTCAAGAAATGGGGACAGGGCCAGGAACTTTGTCAGAGTCAGCAATAATATGATCAATATTAGAAGGGGTAATGTCAGGGTCTGGCAAACCCAATGGAGTATCAGCTAGTGTATGATCAAAAATGGATCCAGACGAAGTAGAAATGATATGAAATCCAGGAGTATAAAAACCTAACTCCTTGGATAAGGAAGGAAAGGGTAAAGAAATAGAATGTACTAAATGTTTCTTATCAGAAAAGATAGGGGAAATAAAAATAGATGGTGTAGGTAAGTCAATGGAAGTGTCAAATGGATCTGAAGATAGAACGAGTGTGGATGCCGTGCTCAGAATGGATGTGTCTAAAGGGATAGAATCAGAAGGACTAGATATGATAGGAGTATAGGGTAAGACAGGACTCAGAAGGGTAGAACTAAATGGAACCGAAAAAGCCTCAGAAGTCATCATATCATCAGCAGCAGGCTCAATTGAGTCCATGTTTTGATCATCTCCTATCTTTGGCTTGGGCTCCACTATAAGATCATCAATATTAAAATGCCCTGACTGATCATCTTGATCTACTCCTATCTCTGAGCTGGTGGTGTTGATGAAGAATCTAACGACGGTGGAGTAGATGGTCTGCCAAGTGTCAGCCTCTATAGAGTAGCTATTATGGTAGCAAACCCCTCCTCATCTCCCGAAATCCAGAACTCATCTCCATATGCATTTGATCAACTCACTATCTTAGGGTCTATATGTCTATCTCCAAGTGAGTGATCCTATCCTCAGAAACATCTATTGGAGGTAGCATCTCAGTGTGTGCCGAGACAAAAGGCTCGGGCTGCAACTTAGGTGATCTCGAGCTAGCTCAGATGGCCCAGCCTCATCTCCCTGTGTCTCCTTCTCCTCTACTATAGCATCCTCATCCTCATCCGAGTTAGGCACCTATCTAGAAACTTTGCATCTTCAATGACCTCGGTATCTCTGATATCCCATCTGATGTAAGGACCTCTTATCATTTGTATCTATATGCAAAAGCTCTCTATATTGCTCACTGACAAGATCAACTCCATAAGCTCGAAATAGTCTGGTGAGTCCCATGCCGCAAGGCAAGAAGAGTCTCTTGCTAGTCACTACCTCGATCATTTGGTGAATAATAATCTCTGGTAGGCAGATGGGCAACCTTCAAATCAGTGACACCATGACTAAGAGCTCCCTCTCTGTGATGAAGTTGAATTGCTAGGTCTTGGCAACAGAATCTAGGCCACAATATGATGGAGTCTCATCTCTATAGATAGATGTGACGCGATGATATTGGCTCCCTCACCAAGTTGTCTCTCTCCATAATGCATCTGAAGCTACCTATCCGGTCTCCAAGAGAATCAGCAACAGTGCCTCTTATGGGTATCTCCCAAATATAGCTCAGAATCTCAGTAGACAATGGAATGGAGACGCCTCTGACCTTTCCAATCCATCCATCACCACCCCTGGCCAAAGTCCCATAGACTGTCTCAGCAAGGCCGGGTAGAACCTCTCTCGAAGAGTGCAAAACTATACCAATCCGGCATCCCTTAATCAATCTCCGATCCAGAAATGCTGCTGATCAACAAAGTCGAAATCCACCCTACGTCCGCCTATAATGGCCTTGGAGGCCATGCGATCTGCTCCTAAGAAAGGTGATGGTCGAGTGAGATCATCGTGCTGTGCTGGAGCATTTGCTGATCGAGGAGTATCAAGTCTAGCCTTAGTGCAGTGCTCCACACCCTGAAAAGCAGAATGGGGTCTCCTCATAACCTATTTCTTGGATCCCATCATCCAAAAAAAATGAAAGGGAAAGGGAAACAAGAGCTGGAATCATGGTCAAACCATGAGTAACAAAGGGATACGAGAGGAAAACAAGCTCAAGCTCAAAAAGGAAATGTTAGAACCTTAAACAGGGACTAATAGAAGCTAGGGCATAGTGGGTGTAGGTGTCGGCTCAGAGGAGATGGAAAAAAAATGACCGTCGGCCCTGTTTAAAAATTATTCACATCGGCCAAGTGTCGACATTTCAGTGAGTCGACACTTCCAAGTGTCGACACCTAAAGAAAATCAGAGAAAAATAAGAAAAATCATAGAAAATTTAGAGAGATGATTTGAATGGTCAATTATGATTGATCACAAGTTTCAAGATCATGAGGTCAAGAATTTTTAAAGAAAATTCCAAAGGTTATAAAGGATGATCGAGATCTAATTAAAAGGATCAATGACTCCTAATTCTCTTCTAATCAAATAGAACCTATCTTCATTGAGTGGCTGGTTAGTATATCAGCTAGTTGCTTCTCAGTGAAGACAAATTCAAACAAAATATCATTATTTTGAACATGATCTCTAATAAAGTGATGTCTAATCTCTATGTGTTTACTTCTAGAATGTTGCACAGGATTTTTAGTTAAGTTGATTGCACTTGATTGTTACATCTAATAGATGTTTAGTTTATTTAATACCAAAATATTTGAGTTGTTGTTTAATCAACAAGATTTGAGTATAACAACTTCCAACTGTAATATACTCAGTTTCAGCTATAGATAGTGCAACTGAATTTTATTTCTTGCTGAACTAAGAGATTAAATTAACTCCAAGAAATTGACAGGTTTCTGATGTACTTTTTCTATTTAGTTACATCCACCAAAATCAGCATCAGAATAACCAATCAATTCTATTGCAGAGTCTTTAGAGTACCACCGACCAGTGTCAATAGTGCCAAATAGATATCTAAGTATACGTTTGACAGCCAATAAATGAGATTCTTTAGGTTCATACTAATACCTTGTACACATGCATACACTAAACATGATATCTGGCCTACTAGTAGTCAAATACAATAATGAGCCAATGATACCTCTATAAAGTTTTTGATCAATACTCTTACCAGATTCATCTTTGGCAAGCTTGCATGATGGGCTCATTGGTGTGCCAAGAGGTTCTGTCTTCTCCATCCCAAACTTTTTTAGAATTTTTTTGATGTACTTAGCTTGGTTGATGAAGATCCGTTCTTTGGTTTGTTTGATTTGGAGCCAAGGAAGTAGCTTAATTATCCCATCATGCTCATCTCAAACTCATCTTGCATAAACTTAGCAAACTCTTGATAAAGAGATTCATTAGTAGTACCAAATATAACGTCATCAATATAGATTTATACCACTAGGAGGTCATCAACTTTTCTCTTTAAAAACAGAGTAGTATCAACATATCCCCTAGTAAAGCCATTATAATCAGAAATTTGCTTAATCTTTCATACCAAGCACGTGGGCATGTTTTAAACCATAAAGAGCTTTATATAATTTGAAAACTTGGTCAACATATGCATGATCTTCAAAATCAGGAGGTTGTTCTTGATATACCTCTTCTGCTATGTATCCATTTAAAATGCACTTTTAACATCCATTTGAAATAATTTAAAATTCATGAAACATGCAAATGCAAGTAAAAGTCTAATTGCTTCAAGTCTAGCAACAGGATCAAAAGTTTCATCAAAATCAATACATTTCTTCTGATTAAAGCCTTTAGCAACTAGTCTAGCCTTATTCCTAGTTACAATTCCATTTCATCCAACTTATTCTTATATACCCTCTTAGTGCCTATTATGGAAGCATTGGATAGTCTTTCTACTAATGTCCAAACCTTATTTCTTTAAAATTAGTTTAGTTCTTCTTTCATAGCATTCATCTAATTAGGATCTTTTTTAGCTTCTTCTATACTTTTAGGTTCTACTTGAGATACAAAACCAAGATAATCACATTCATTTCTAAAAGAAAATCGAGTTCTTATCCCTTTTGATGGATCACCTATGATTAGTTCCTTAGGATGTCCACGGACATACCTCAACTCCTTAGGCAGGTCCTTGTGCTTTGGTGAAGATCTTGAGATTTCTTGTTCATCCTCCTTGTTTTAATCTTCCTCATTCTCTTTGGAAGGGGATCATTCAAAGTCAACTTCTCAAGTCTTTGAATACTTGCATCATCATCAAAAATATCCTCTTTTCTAGAAGACTTGTTAGTGGCCTCATCAAATACAACATGCATGGATTTTTCCATAACAAGTGTTCTTTTATTGAATACCATGTATGCCTTGCTAGATGTTGAGTATCCTAAGAAGATACATTCGTCTGACTTGGTATCAAATTTGCTTAATTTATCTTTGCCATTGTTTAATATGAAATACCGGCATCCAAATACATGAAAATACTTAATGGTAGGTTTTCTTTCTTTTCAAAGTTCATAGAGAGTTTTCTTTAAAATTGATCGGATTAAAACTCAATTTAAAATATAACATGCAGTGTTTATTGCTTCAGCCAAAAATATCTGGGGAGGTCATTTTTACAAAGCATAGTATATGCCATTTCTTCTAAAGATTTATTTTTTCTTTCTACTATCACATTTTGTTGGGGTATCCTAAGTGCAAAAAATTGTATTCAATACCTTTTTCATTGTAAATTTTTCAAAATCCTGATTTTCAAATTCGGTCCATGATCACTTCGAATGCAAACAATAAACATACTTCTTTTATTTGAAACTTTTCTATAAAACTTTATAAAAGTAGAGAAAGATTCATCTTTATGAGCTAAGAAAAAAATCCAAGTAAAACAAGAGAAATCATCAACTATAACTAAACCATATCTCTTGCCTCCTAGGCTTGTGGTCCTAGTTGGCCCAAAGAGATCCATATGGAGTAGTTCAAGAGGCCTAGTAGTTGAAACAATTCCCTTAGATTTGAAGGAAGTTTTTGTTTGTTTGCCATATTGGCAAGCATCACAAATTTATCTTTTTCAAATCTAAGTTTTGGCAAATCTTTGACTAAATCTTTTTTGCATAATTTGAAAAGTAAATGTATACTTGCATGTCCTAATCTACAATGCTATAATCAGCTAGTCTCATTGACTTTGGCATTCATTGCGACTAGAAATTCACCATCTTGTAAAGGAAGATTGTCAAGATCAACTCGATAAATATTGCCATACCTATGTCTAATGAATTTCAGCCCATCATCATTTAGACTAGACACCATGCAAAGTGATGATTCAAAAACAACTTTAAAACCTCTATTACAAAATTGGCTAATGCTTAGTAAATTATTCTTTAAACACTTTACTGATAAAATATTATCAATAAAATAGATGGAGAGATGTGAACTTTACCAACACCAATGATTTTACCTTTTTCATTATCTCCAAAGGTCACATTTTCTCCGCTTAAAGTTTCAAGAGAAGTGAGTTACTTCACATCTCTCGTCATGTGTCTTGAACAACCACTATCAAGGTACCATATTCTTCTTTTCTCCTTGGTTGCAAGACACATCTGCAAAAAAGAGATCAAGTTGATGCTTTAGGTATCCGAGCTATCTTGGATCCTTTAGGATTAGTGTTCAGGGTTCCTTTTAGAACCCAAATCCTGTTGGAAGTATTCAGTTTTTTTTTTACACATATATGCTTTATGTCTTGACTTTTCACAATAATATCATGTAATACAAGAAGATGCAGGAACAAAGAAATTCTTAAAATACTTTTATTGTTGTTGAGATTTATACCCCAAACTGGCTTTGTTGAAAATTGCACATTGATTGTTCAACATTAAATTTAGTTTTTCAGAACTAAACATGAATTTTTCAACAAAAGGCTTGACTCCATCAAGCTCTTCTTTAACTTCTTGTTCTCCAAGTCAAGGTCTTTGTTCTTCTTAATAAGCACATCATTTGAAACAAAAACCTTGGGTCTTTTAGAATTTCTATCTCTTTGAGAGATCATTCTTTTCCTTTTCCAAATAGTAACCTTGGCTTTTAATTCTTTATTTTCATTTCCAAGATTGTTGTTTTCAAAAGAAAAAGAATCAGCTTGCTTCTTTAATTTCTTGTACTCAATTTTTAATATTTTATATTCATGCACAAGATCTTCAAGAGCATCTCTTAATCATCAAAGGTAAAGTCAAGTTCAGAACTTATCTCTTCTTCATTTGCCATGAGATAAAGATTGGCTATTTCTTGTTGCTCTTCCTCCGAACTAGAGTCTTCGCTTTCGCTTCAAGTAGCCATCATCGCCTTCTTTTTGTATTTCTTTTTGAGTTTCTTGAGGAGAGGTCAATCGATCTTGTAATGACCATGCTTCTTGCATTCAAAGCAAATGGGATGGTCCTTCTCCTTTTCTTTTTTCTTGTCCTTGCCTTATCCTTGCTAGGCTCTCCTTTGTGTGGCTTCTTTTTGTATGAATACTTCTTCTTCCTCATAAATCTCCTAAGTTTTTTAGCCACTAGAGCCTCCTCATCTTCATCTTCATTTTTTTCAGACTCCCGACTTGAAGGTTCCTTTGGTGTAATGGATTTGAGGGAAATTGTCTTCTTCTTTTTGTTCGCATCCACTGCTTTTTGCTTTAAGTTCAATACATAGCTTATGAGTGAATCAATGAGCTGCTCCAAGGGTAGGGTTTCAACATCCTTCATTTCTTGGATTGCCGTCACTTTTGAATCCCATAAAGATAGTAAAAATCTGAAAATTTTGTTAACCAAATCAGCATTAGACATTACTTTACCAAGACTTCTCATTCCTTTAACAATATTAGTAAATATTGTATACATTTTAGTGATGGATTCATTAGGGTCCATTCTAAATATTTCGTATGTGTCGACACTTGGTTGTGATGAGGGTTTTTTTTCACTAATTCGATTAGTGAATTTTGGACTTATTTGCAATATGATTGTAACCTGATGGGTCAAGCCAAATGTGATTTGGCTTAGGATCAAATTGATTTGATTTTTCATTCTCTCTTTCCTTTAAAAAGATTTAAATTTGAATTTTGAATTCAAATTTCAAATCTTGGCTGAAATTAGCTCCAAGGTTTTTTATGGAATGCATTATTTGGGAATGCAGATTTTCTCCCATTTAAACCTAAAGCTAATTTAGTTTAACCATTATCCCTCTCCTCCAATCACTCCACCTTCTATATCTCTCTCCCTCTTCACTGCCACTATAAATAAGTATTATTGTAGGGCCAGCAAAAGGATGATAAGCTAGGCTTTTCTAAGAGAGAAAGAAAGGGATTCCTTAGAGTGGGGTTTGAGAGGATTAGGATTTTGGATGTAAGCCTACCTAGCAATCAAGCCAGTGTTTAGGAAGAGAGAGTTGGTTAGGAAGGGTTCCACCTCCACTTCTCCTCATTGTCCTCCAATAAGTTCTTCCCGGCGACTTTAAGAAGGTCTTGCAGATCCAAGGAAGGAGAAGATTGACTTCTAGGATCCCTGAGGAGCTAGCACTCCAAGGGAGTTGATTGGATCAAGCCCTAGTGTGAACTACCCATGGAGGGTAGACACTTGTATGGCTCGGTAGCTTTTCATCACCACCATCTAATGGTTTAAAGGTAATGTACCTTTCCCTTGGTCTTATGTGATCAGATCTAAAGCATGAAATTGTTACATGCTTTTCATTTTTATTGCTTATGGTATCCTTTGCATGCACTTTTATTATGTTGGATCCTATTGCAGGTAGATTGGTAGATCGACTTGATCGATCTACTAAGTCTTCCATTGTTTCTTATTTTAAAATAGTTTTAAAATACAGTCTGCTTGTACTGCTTCACTTTCATGGTATCAGAGCCAGGTTTCTATAGCATAATAATAGTAGCATGTTAACATATCATTAGTTTTCTCTTTCAAAGTACTTGGATTGAGTACATCACCATGGCCATCCAGTTATAGGAGAGAAGTAGGGTTGCAAGACCCTCTCTTCTCATTCAATAGGATCTCCTATGGTATGTAAGGGTGTCGCTTGTGATGTGACTCATGAAGAAGAAAAGTAAAGGTGTCGACTCATGAGTGTGTACCAAAAAATATGGCATTCTATTGTCACCCTATCTCAAGCCATGTGTTGACCATAGTGTCGACACTTGACCCTGGTGGGTCGACACTTAACCTAAGAATGCTGAAAAATAATGAATTTAAATTCTAATTGGTTTTAAAATTATCTTACATTATAATTAAAATTATTTTGGTTTATGAAGATTATTGAACTTAATTAAGAATTAAGTTACCTTGAATGATAAAGTGATATAGGAATATGATTCAAAGATTTTAAGTCATTTCAATAAGTTTTAAGGGTCATGGGTTAGCTTCAATTAGGTCCTTAATTGGGTTAGACCTAAGTTTAGATGCATCGAACTAAATAGAGAACTAATCTAATCAAATATTGAGTTAAGATTTCTTCTCTATAGATCTCTCTAATAGTTAGATTGATTAGTTCATAAATCTAATAGACCAGATTTGTGGCTCAATGGTCAGCCCGAGTCTTTAGGCTAGTTTAATCAAGTCTTTGAACTAATTGGTGTCTAAGGTAAGTATGGCATTTGATCATGGTTCTTTGGGGCTACCTCTTACCTGGCCAACCCGGTTGGTGTCTAAGGCAAGACGGTTAATGGCGGAACCCATCCCATGATCTCACTTACCTGGCCAATATGGTCGATCAGAATTAATTGTGTAGTTCACTGACTCTTGTTAACCCATGTCACCTAAGGTTAATTAGTTTTGACTGATTTTAGGTGCCCATGGATAATTAGTTTTTGAAACCCTCCTTAATGACTGATATAGTCAGTGGGAGGTCGATCCATGTCTTCTTATCTATTTCATCTGTCACATTAAATTTAAACCCTCTAAATTATTAGGTCCATAAAAGAATGAAGTTATGGGGATAACCAAGTCCTAGCCTCCCATTAAGTGGAATAGTAATGGATCCAATAATTGGGTGTTCATCGATAGATCCAAAGATCGGGTGTTCATTGGGCTATTAGAATTGCCATTCCTAATATGATGGCTCAGTGTGACTCTCTAATGATGGTTAGGTGGGTCGGCCAAAGTCAAGCTTGACTATTCATTGGTTAGAAATATTAAATTTTATCATGTTAATGGTTAGACATAATCGGGATCTTCAACAGGAGGCCCAAAGGCTGATTAAAGTGCACCTTGGGGCAAAATCTAAGTACTAAAAGTTACTTGGAGAAGTAATCGGTTAAAGAATCTACCTTTAGATGTGCATGGGTGGGCCGACCAAAGTCAAGCTCATGTGTTGTTTATTGGGTTATAGTACTCACTAAGGAATTAAACTAATTCCTCGGATTGGAGGTAGAGGCTACCAGTCTGAACAAAATAGTGGAAGGGCCTTTAGACTAAAGTCTATACTTTAGGTTAATAATTCATATACACTAATAGATTTTGGTTTTCCTTTTATATGTCTACCAACTTGTCACTTCGATCTCTTCTCGATAATGAGAAACTCATGGGTCCCAACTTTGATAGCTAGTATCGAAGGTTTAGGATTATCTTGGATTATGAATGGATCTTATATGTGATATCGGATCTGGTGCTTGAAATCCCTGCTCCCAATGCTCGGGGTTCGGTCAGAGACACTTATCAGAAGTGGCTCTCTGATAGGATCACTATCTGATGCATCATGTTGGCAGTGATGAACAACAAGTTCAGTCATAAATTTGAGGAAGCCCAGCTGGAGGAGATCCTTCAAAAGTTGAAGGAGTCCTTTGGTACACCAGATGATGTTGAGAGGTACAAGGTCTCCTGTGCTATCTACAATGCATGGATGCTTAATGGGGACTCGGTGATGAGGGACAGAATTCTAACATAATACAGGATGATATGCAAGGGATGAATATGAGAAAAATTAGATTAAAGCAAATAAATATTTTTAGATTTTTATGATTTGATTCCCGAAACTAGTCTAGATTAGGTTAGGGTTATCCTGTATCAGTTAGCATCCTACCGACATGTTGGATCAATCAAAGAGAAAAGAAAACTACGATCCTAAGACTAAGAATGACTATTAGGTGCATGTTCAATCTTCAAAAATTAGATAAAGAGAGGTGGGAAGGGTTAGTGTTATCTGGCAATGATGATCTTAAAGTCGTAGAAGGGTTCGCTCCACTCGAATCGATGTCTGGATGATCCGGCCACTTTCCCGGATCCGTCGGCTTTTTATCAAATTGGTTCAGGGGCAAGGAGGACTTCATCCAAGGCTCATTTCTCCAAAGGGATCCTACAAACATCAAAGGTTAGTGTTAAGGATGATGAGAAAAATATGAGATGGAAGATTGGAAGAGAAAAGAGAGATGGAGGGGCGCCGGGGATGATTTGCATCATGAAGGAGATGGAGATGTCAGATGCTACAGGGGTGGCCTGGATGGGAGATGAAAGAGGGTGGCTAGGGCTAGGGTTTGGTAGAAAAGAACTAGCTAACTGGATAACTAGGGCCTCACACCCCTTGATATTCCAAAGAACAAAGGCAAACGGGTCTCACACCCACTCCACTTGGAGGAAACAAGATAATGTAGAAAAGAACTCTTAATTTCATTCATGAAAAATTATTCATACAAGAGGGGAGGGGGTGGGTATTTATAGAGTTACCCAAGGCCCTTTCCTTATCAAAGTTGGAGTACAGGTTTGTATCAAAGTGGGAGTACAAAAGTGAATAAAATTAAAAAACCGATCTCCTTGTAGAATTGTGCTAGCTGACTCCTTGTTGGACTTGGAAGCTTTGACTTTTCTTCATGGGCTTGGGCTGGTAAGAAATTCTTGCTGGGCTTGGACTGGGCTTAGATTGGTTCAAAACATGGGGTGCCTTGGACTAGGTAAAAGCATGGGCGCCAATATGAATGGGCTTGGGCCTGGGGCACCACTCCTCATGAGCTGGGGCAACAAGGGCTTCTGAGTCTGGGCAGTATTAATGGAGTCCAGATGCTTGGCTGGGTGACTTGAGTGGTGGTTCATTGGCTCTCCTCTTGAACATGACTTGAAAGTAAATACAGGACTCAAAGGGCCTAACTAACAAGACTCAGAGTAGGCTGAATAAAATAAATAGACTCAATTGACAAACTAAATAGGACTCAATTTTCTTAGTGAATCCAATTGACTTACTTTATGCATGACTCAAAATTAGACTTCATTACATGACTCAAAAAAATTGACCAATACATGATTCAAAGATTGGAACCTTGAAATCCTGGTCTGCTCTTGATGTTCCTACACCAATTCTCCCGGGATGGGAGGAACTCAACCATGTCGAGTAAAGGTCGATCTGGCTCTGGTACTGCTCTGACGAGTCTGGGTTGAGGCATTGTGGATCCTCTCGAGTGATCCACGAATCCTCAGATCTCGGTCGACTTTGCCAACAAATCAAGTGACGTGGTAGCCTTTGATCTGGGTACTAATGGCTTGGTAATCCAGGATACGCTCAATCATTTCCTCTCACAGGCTAATTTGATGTGGACAATCAGGGTTGGGTTCGCTCTCAAAGAAAGGATCGGGATCAATAGGCTCACTAGGTATCATTGCTAGCTCCCTATACTCACTAAGTCTGAGTGTTGAAGGTTGAGCTTAATGCCTAATTAGGTGGTAACTTAGGCACTAGGTCCAATCTTCTTTATCACTTTGATGGATCCAGCTCACAGGTATGTAGTCTAATCATCACAAGATTTTCCTAGCGAACTCTTGGACTCTTTTCAGGAATTAACCATGTTTTTATAAAAATCATTGCTTACATTAGTCTTATATTTAATTCCTCATGCAAATATCTAATCATGCAGTGCAAACTCATAACACCTAATGTAGGAAAATGACTCATGCCAACACTTATTGATATGTAGACTCGATTAAATCCTAAACTACAACTATGGGTTTAACCCTTTGTCAAGTGGGTGACATGCAGATGAGAACTTGGCATGCACTCCTAATAGATGCCATAGGGTCCTCCAAAAGTAAGATGCAAACATGACATGCTTAATAAATGAATGCAATCGAATGGTTAAAGAAACATAAGAAGTTTCAAGAAAGGGTAGGAAGTAGAAACTAGGTTCAGGGTTAGTCTGGTAGGGTAGAAAGTATGAAGGGGTTTCGGGATTGATTGGATAGAATAGGATATAGGAAGGGGTGTCAGGGATTAGTCCTAGTCTAATGAGGTTAACCTAACGAGGCTAAGGTATATCTGTAGGGTTTGCATAATGGAAGAATGGGTCACTAATCTCAAGGAAGAGATCATCAATGGGAACTATAGGAAAGGATTCTTCCTGAGGGTACTAGTTTAAAGAGATCGGGTCCTAAATAAATTCTTCTGGTTCTTGAATCTCAGGACTGGACTCTATAATTGGGCTCTCTTCTAAAGGCTCCTCAGAGATAATTCTAATAGTAGGGTTGGGTTCCTCATGGTCCTCTTCCTTTAAATGTACTTCTACTATAGGTTCAATCTGGGTGTGGTCAAGGTCAACTAACTTTGGGTTAGCTTCTATCTAGGTATGGTCTGGGTTAGCTAATCCTGTGTCAGCTATTGGTATCTCCTCTTTGGGTTCTCCTATGTGCATTGATGTAGGAACATCAGGAGCAACAAGGATTTCAGTCTACCAATTCTATTCAAACTATGTACTCCTATTCTACTTAACTTTATTCTCTCAATCCTATTCATACTGTGTACACCTAGATTGACAGGGAAAGGGCTGGTTGGTCTATAAATACCCACCCCCTCCCCTCTTATGAATAATCTCTTCTTCATGAATACAATCTAAAGTTACTCTATCAAATTGTATGGTGTGAGACTTGTTTTATTTCTTCTTGTGAGCAAACCCTAGCCACCGACCTTCCTTCCTTCATCCATCAACCCTAGCTATTCTATTCCACCTTCCAGCTGAAGCCCAAGGATGCCCACCTTCATCCAAGCAAGGCATCCCCTTCTTCAACTAGCCGCCAGCCACCAGAAGCTTCCTCCACCCTCCACTCTTATCTCCTCCAGTTTATTATTTTTCTCATCATCTGTGACCCTAACCCCTGACATTTACAAGATCCCTCTGGTGAAACCATCCTCGGATGAAGTCTTCTTTGCCCTTGAACGAAGCTGATAAAAAGCCAGTGGATCCATGGAAAGTGATGGGGGACCCGAAACCTATCCGGGTTTCTCTTTTTATTTTTTTTAGAGTTTTTTAGTTATTCCAGCTATTCCTCTTATTCCCTTTATTCCCATTTTATCCCCATGTTATTCCTAACTTATTCCATGACTATCCCTATCTTCTTCAACCTCCCAGGAAGTCACAGAAACATTCTTTTTCAATTTTTTTTTGTCCCACCGGTCCCAGATCCACCATGCCCGTCCCCCCTAGCCGCCTCCACCGGCCCGCCACTAGTGCTCACCGGCCTCGCTCTCATCGGAAAACCGGCATCCGCCGCCCATGCCGTGGGGAGACGAACGGACGCCATGGGAAGACGAACGACCACCCATGGCCGCCGCCTACCGCCACCTCGCCGTCCGTAGCCTCCTGCCACCCCGCCGTCCCACCGTCCGCCGTCCTCCAGTGCTCTCACCAGCGCCTAGGGCTGACGCCGTGGGAAGATGAATGGCAGCCCATGGCCACTACCTGCCACCGTCCTGCCGCCCTGCCGTCCCACCGTTCGCCGCCTCCCGTCGCCCCGTCGTCCTGCCATCGACCGTCCATCGCCTGCTACACGGCCAGCCACCGGAGATCCGGCCGACCCCCCTTGTTGCTTGATTGTGAAGAAACTCCTACACGGTTCTCAAAGCAACCCAAAGAAGCTTCTGCATGCTTCTCAAAGCAGCTAGGAGAAGAGTTGTTCTCATGATTTTTGGAGCAGCATGAATTTCAGAGCGGAGGGAGATTTCAAAATTCAAATAAAAGGGATTTATTTGGTATTTTCTTCATGAATGTAAGTTGGGTTTAAAAAAGGAATTTGGGATTTTTGATTTTGAATTTGAATTCAAAATCAAGGGAGGATTTCAGGGGATTTTATTTTGAATCTCAAAGGGATATGGGAATCTATAAATACCCATACTCCTCTTGTAATAAGTTAGTTGATGAAATGAATTTTTGAGGGTTTTTTCACTTGTTTGTGGTTCTGGGCTGAGGTCCTTTGCCTTCGTCCTTTGAAATGTCGAGGGATGTGAGGCCCCAATGCCTTCGCTCCAGCGAGAGCATCGAGGAGCGTGAAGCCACTCCAAGCCATCAGTGTCGTCGTGCATGATGGCGGGGTGTGATCTCCAAGTCATCAGCGCCGCCGTGCATGATGGCAGGATGTGATCTCAAATAAGGTCTTCATTGCCAAATAGCTGTCGTGGGGCTCGAAGCCCTAGGTACCTTTTTCCCTCCATCTCTATGTTTTCCGTTGGATCTAGATCCTAGGTTCGAGTTTCATTCCCGTTCCCCCTCCATATTTCTATCCTTCCTTCGCCACCTCCACCAAGAAAAACTGAAAACCAAAGAGTCCAGTCGTCTTAGGGTTTAGTTTCGTTCTATCCTAGTCCCGGGAGGCTTCGTAGCCCTCTCACGGTCCTTAGTTGCTTTAGATGTTCCCCTTTCAGAATAACCATGGGTCCTTCATTTTTGTCCCACACCATTTTTGGTATCAGAGCCAGCAGTGGACTAGGATTTGCTTCATCCTCAAACTTGTCGGAGTCGAGTTCTTCGTACTGCAGGGAATGATGGGGGACCCGAAACCCATTCGGGTTTCAATTTTTATTTTTTTTAGATTTTTTTAGTTATTCCCGCTATTCCTCTTATTCCCTTTATTCTCATTTTATCCCCATGCTATTCCTAACTTATTCCATGACTATCCCTATCTTCTTCAACCTCTCAGGAAGTCACAAAACGTTCTTTTTTCGATATTTTTGTCCCACCGGTCCCAGATCCGCCATGCCCGTCCCCTCCTGGCCACCTCCGCCGGCCCGCCACCAGTGCTTGCCGGCCTCGCTCTCATCGAAAAACCGGCGTCCACCGCCCACACCGTGGGGAGACGAACGAATGCCATGGGAAGACGAACGGCCACCCATGGCCGCCGCCTGCCGCCGCCTCGCCATCCATCGCCTCCCGCCGTCCCACTATCCGCCGTCCGCCATCCGCCGGTACTCTCGTCGATGCCTAGGGCCCCACGGATGCCATGGGAAGACGAACAGCCACCCATGGCCGTCGCCTACCGCTGTCCCACCGTCCACCGCCTCCCGCCACCCCGCCGTCCACCATCCACCTCCTGCTGCCCGGCCGGCCGTCGGAGATCCGGTCGACCCCCCTATTGCTCGGTTGTGAAGAAACTCCTGCACGATTTTCAAAGCAACCCAAAGAAGCTTCTGCACGCTTCTCAAAGTAGCTGGGAGAAGAGTTGTTCTGCATGATTTTTGGAGCATCATGAATTTCAGAGCGGAGGGGGATTTCAAAATTCAAATAAAAGGGATTTATTTGGTATTTTTTTTCATGAATGTAAATTGGGTTTAAAAAAGGGAAATTTGGGATTTTTGATTTTGAATTTGAATTCAAAATCAAGGGAGGATTTCAGGGGATTTTATTTTGAATTTCAAAGGAGATATGGGAATCTATAAATACCCATACTCCTCTTGTAATAAGTTAGTTGATGAAATGAGTTTTTGAGAGTTTTTCCACTTGTTTGTGGTTCTGTGCTGAGGCCCATTTGCCTTCGTCCTTCGGGACATCGAGGGGTGTGAGGCCCCAACGCCTTCGCTCCAGCGAGATCGTCGAGGAGCGTGAAGCCACTCCAAGCCATCAGTGTCGCCATGCATGATGGCGGGGTGTGATCTCCAAGTCATCAGCGCCGCCATGCATGATGGCTAGATGTGATCCCAAATAAGATCTTCGCTACCAAATAGCTATCGTGGGGCTCGAAGCCCTAGGTACCTTTTTTCCCTCCATCTCTTTGTTTTCCGTCGAATCTAGATCCTAGGTTCGAGATTCATTCCCATTCCCCCTCCATATTTCCATCCTTCCTTCGCCATCTCCACCAAGAAAAATAGAAAACCAAAAGAGTCCAGCTATCTTAGGGTTTAGTTTCGTTCTATCCTAGTCCCGGGAGGCTTCTTAGTCCTCTCACGGTCCTTAGTTGCTTTAGGTGTTCCCCTTTCAGAATAACCATGGGTCCTTCATTTCCGTCCCACACCAGAAAGTGACCGGATCATCTAGCCGCCAATCTGAGCTGAGTGATCTCATCTACGATATTAAGACATCATTCCCTGGAAAGTTCAGACTGATTACCAACTCTCTTTATCTAATTTCTTGAAGTTGAACATGCTCCTAATAGGCTTTTTTAGACCTAGGATCCTAATTTTCTTTTTCTTTGATTGATCTAGCATGTGGGTATGATGCTAATTGATAAAGGATAACCCTAACCTAGTCTTGTCTAGTTTCTTTTCGGGAATAACTAAATCAAAAAAAAATTTGAAAATCCTTGTTTATTTTAATCTAATTTTTTATCCTTCTCATGTCATTCATCTGTATGCATCATGTTAGAATCCTGTCCCTCATCAATTTGGTATCAGAGCGGGATTAGAGCATGTTCTTGCATCATAGGTAGAATTTATGCATGCTATTTTTTGCATACCTAGTCAAAACATAGGACTGTTTTCCCTATCAAATGTTTCTATTTTTTTCTAATTTTCATGGTAATTAATCTTTGTTTAATCCTCTATTTTCTTTAATTTTCGTGGAGTTTTTCTGATCTAAAAATGGGATGAAACCTGCATGAGAAAACTGCCCTAATAAAAATTTTTGCATGTTGAACTTGGAATGGTAGTCTGAATTTAGGTCTGGTTTTCTATTGATTTCATACTTTTTTTCTCTAAAATTTGCATCACGTCATCTCTGTTGAGTTCTCTATTTTTTCAGCATTTTAGATAATTTTTACAGCTTATAACAAACAAAAAATCAGCTAAAAAAAAACCCTAACCAAAATTTTGTCGTTCTAGGTTTCCTACATCTAGTTAGAAACACTAGGATTGCATCATCATACTATTTTTCCTGTGCATGAAATTTGGTAGGAATCATCATCACACATAACCCTTATGTCTTCAATTTTTTTAGATTTTTCTTGCTCTGAAATCTATGCTAAACCCTATATCAGAATAGAACCCAAAATTTTAATTTCTGCTAATTCACATACTTGACTTGACTAAATCTAATCAACTACCAAACCCCATCCAACCCAAGCCAATTTTGACTGATCACTTAACCAACTTGGAACTAAGTTTGCCACCTCATAAAAAGACAAAAAAAAATATTTTATTCTTTTTTTCTGTTATTAGATTGCATTAGGGTTTCATTGATTGTGCATCATCTGCATCTAACCTAATTTTAAGGATAATTTCCTCTGTCAGATCAGGGCAGGATTTCATCACCCGTCCTAGGCCCAAAAGAACCAACTTTGCATACATACCTAAGCCTAACTTAAAATTAACTAACAACTTAATTGATTTAGGGACACCAACAGGTCGGGTTCGAGTTTTGTGGGTACACTAGTGCACTCAATCCTCCAACTATTACTGAAAATTGGTGTCTAAGGCTAGAGGTCCAGAGGCAAATGCCCTAAGTGGACCGGTGATTTTTAATTAGGACCCTGTGACTAGCAGGGGGAGCCTTCCACCATCCCAACTCTTACCTGGCCAGTGAAAGGATTAGTTGTTGAGTTGGGTGTAAGTTAAGTTGACCCACTCTACTTTGACTCTAGGTCTAGCAAACCGTAGTCGATTTATGTCTAACCCCATCAGTCTCAACCCCAACCCAGCCTGACCATGGAGTCAATGTGTGCTTGTTTGCATGACCATTAGGTTAGGAACCCAATACTAGTAGTCTTAACCCAACCCAGCCTGACCATGGAAACTAATGTAAGAACCTTGTTGCCTAGAAATGGAGCTCAAAAGGGGGGGTGGATTGGATCTTTTAAAAATTTAAAACAGTTATGTGCTGGTCTTGAAGTGTTTGTAAAACAAAGTGATTTAGCTCTAAGAGATATACAGTGGATAATAGAAAATTAAATGCAAGTATTGAAAAGCAAGTAATGAAGAAAGCAATCACATACAAACATAAAGATTATAGTAGTTCGGTGCACTCCAAGCACCTACATCCACTCTCCAAGCTTTTTCTTGGAAGTTTCAATATAATCTCTTCAAGATTACAACCGACTTATTTTCCAAGGCTCATAAGTCAAAATCTAAGTTGGTTTTATCACCTAGGCTCACCAACAATCTTTACAACTTGTTTTATTTTGGGCTCATAAGTCAAACCCTAGTTGGGTTTATCCCTTTGGCTCACCAACAACCTTTACAACTTAGTTTCAAAACCTTTGAAAACTAGGTCAACAAAGTGAGAACAAGAATGTAATAAAAGAAGACAATACAAAGCTCCTAGAAAGAGCTAAAATGAAGGTCATTGAAGCTCTTTTGATTGCTTGAGTTGACTTCTCCTTGGAATCTCTTGAATGCACAATTATGGCCAAGCACTTGAAACCTTAACAACTCAAATATGGAAGGCTTTTTGCAAGGGAATCTCTTTAAACACACTCTTCTTGTCATTTTAAATGATTGGAGTTTGTCTCATATGATTTCACTCTTCCTTGTTGAACTTTAAGAGGTTTGGTGAGTATTAAATACCTCAAAACCACTGAAAAGACCGTTGGGATTTAAAAACTAGCTGTTAAAAGCCATTTAGAGATAATTCTGAAATTCTAAAAAACTAGCCATTAGACCTTGAGTCGACCTCATGAGTCGACACTTGATGTGTGAGTCAACCTTGTTAGTTGATACTTGATACAGAATCCAGAAATCTTCAAGTTCTGTCCCAGAATTTTTTTCAGGCAATGAGTTGACCTCATGAGTCGATACTTGATGCGTGAGTCGATCTCGTAAGTCGACACTTGATGCAGAATCCAAAAATCATGAAGTTCTGTTCCAAAATTTCTCTCAGGCAATGAGTCGATCTCATGAGTCAACACTTGAAGTGTAAGTCGACCTCGTAAGTCGATACTTAGACGTGCCACTTAAAACTTTGCATGCCAATCTTCTGAAACTTCTGAATTTTCTTCATGAGTCGATCTTCTGAGTCGACGCTTGATTCTGTGCCATCCAAAAAAGCATGCCAAACTTGAATTTCCATTCGATGGTTCTTCATAAAGGCCAAAGAGGTTGTTTTGATAATATTCCAAGGTGAAAAGCTTAATCAAACATGAGAAACTTCTTGCTCTCAAATTAGTAAACTTGATACCTTTTTGTTGGAGAAATTGATGTATCCAAGGCCTGAAATTCATACTCCAATTAAATGTTAGTCCAAATATATACTCAGCATTTTGTTATTCATCAAAATTAAGGAGCCAAAGCCAACAATCTCTCCCTTTTTGATGATGATAAAACCTTGAGTATATAAGCAAATAAATTTCAAATTCTGACTAGTATGGTATCAAGAGTTTTGAAAATGTATGAATTTATCAAGTATCTTCATATTTGTCAACAAATAAGATTCATACACTTATTTTAGTTCATAGAGCAATGTTTCAAAAAGTTTCAAGATAAGAGAATTCAAGATTTCCCCCTATCATAAGTAATCTATGAGAGCTTTGAAAAAAATTGAATATGATGTTGCATAATATATCATTCTTTATATCTTTCTTACTCCCCCTTTTTGTCATCATTAAGTAATAAAAGGGATTGCTCCCCCTGAATTATTGCATACATCACAACATAAGGTGTTTAAGGTACAGAGAAAGGAGTGATAAAAGAAATAATAGAAGCTTTCATATATCAAACTGAGCTTTCATATATCAATGCTTTTAGTATAACATGAGCTGAAACATACATAAACTGAAAAGATACATAAGCTAAAACATGTAAAAACTGAAACATATATAAATATAATCTGAAACATAATCATACTAAAGCAAACTAAAAGTCTGTGAAGCTACTCTCCATCAGACGGAAGCTCAAAAAAGATCGGTGCCATGATCCTAGTAGCAGAGGATCTAGGAGTCTTATGGGTAAGGCTTCTAGTCCTAAGAGAGGGTCCTGATCAAGGTATGACCCTAGCACTCCTGGATTTGGCATGAGTGAAAGTCTCGAAAGGAGTTTGATAGGATGAAGAAGCATCTGGTTGAACCTCAGTGGGGGTATCTGAACTGTGATCAAGCATAGTAGGTGTCTGATCCTCCCTGTTGACAACCTGGAAGTCTTCATCATCACCACTGTCAGATTCAACATTTGTATCATCACCAACAACAACAGTCTCACCATGTACATCAATGTGCTCAACATCATCTACTGATAGAGGAGGATCTGCAAAAGGATCAATTATGGGAGCAGGAGTAAGATCAGCTAGAATTGCACTGCCGCCACCAGACTAATCACCATGATCATCATTGTGCTCAACATCATCTGCTACTGGAGGAGGATCTGCAGAAAGATCAACTATAATAGCAGGAGTAGGATCAGCTAGAACTGCACTGCTGCCACCAGATTGATCACCATGATCATCATCTCCATCATTGTTGCTATCACTATAACCATCACTATCTGACTCATCAAAATCACCATCAGTAGGAGGAGGTGGAGGTGCAGACTGACCAGCAATGCCAGAAGGCATCAAAGATCTCAACATGCTCTGTATCTACTCAAATCCAACCTCAGTCATAGCATGAAGAGAGTTGATCTGTAAGTCAATATGCACATGCAAATCCTGCAGCTCAATCCATACCTATGATATCTCCCTACGGACCTCTATGATCTGATATGAAATCCTCTATACAAGGTCTGAGTCAGTCCTGACAGTAGGCTGAGGTGTAGAAGCAGGAATAGGTGCAACTGGAGGAGTGACTGGCTCATGCTACTCAAGCTGTACAGGTGCAGGCCTAGGAGGAGTAATCTGCTCAACAGGTCCAGAAGGTCCTGCCTTGGTGGCTCTAATCTCATCCTTCTCATCTGGCTCCTGGCTAGACTCTCTACGAACCCATCATCCACCAATCTATCAGAATCCCATCCTGTGAAAAGATTTATCTCCTACGTGTCCGTATGGAGGATCTCTTTGGAGGGCTCGTCCTCCAATGGAACACCGAAGTCACTGAATAACTGGGTCAACGCCATGCCATATGGTAAACACAATCTGTACTAGATGGCTGCCTCTCCCATCTAGTGGATCATGATCATAAGCAAGTTAATGGGGGTTGCTATCTTTGAGCCACCATCAGAACTAACTCCTCTAAGTAATAAAGTCGAATCACCCAATCTTTGGAATCAAAATTGAGCAATAATGTGATGAAGGAACTCTTATCTCGATGGAAAGCTGGTCTGGTTCTAGAAACAACTGAGATACCACTCACATCCTCCCACTTCATGATACACCGAAAGGCTACCTCTCGATTCCCAACACTGTTTGTAGCTCTACCACGGAGTGGGATCTACCATACCTTACTAATCACTTCAGGGATCACCTAGATCTCAACTCCCCTGACTACTTCTATCCATCGAATGCCATCAGTGCCCATACTGCATAAAACTCTCTAATGAGCTAGGGGTAAAATCACTCTCACATAGTGTAGAAATGAATGAGCCTAGCTGCTCTCAGTAAGTCTCCAATAATGAAGCTCTATGAATCCCAAAATAGAATGTCCACACGTCTACCACTGGTAATAGTTTTCCCCATAACTCTAGCTACTCCAGGGGAAGAAGTGCAGGCTACTCTGAGTATCATGCTCTGCCTGCTCACTAGATCCTAACAGGCCTTGGTTCTTCGCTCTTTGCTGGTCTGTCCCTGTTCAGCCCTCCTTTTTGGTATGCTAGTTGCTTCCGGGGACCCATTTCATAGACAACACCAAGAAGAGGGACACGGAAGAAGAAAGAAGGCTAGGGAAAGAAGAGAGGGAAGAGCAATGGATCGAAAGATGACCTAAAATGGAAAATAAGCTAGAGAAGAGAAAGGGTCGGAATGCAGGAAGAACCAAGAGTTGAGGATGGAGGAGAAAGGGAAATCGAGCAAGCCACGGGCAAATGAACCAACATGAATAGGAACATCTTAGACGAGGGGAAATCAAGGGAGAATCAAGGATACCGCCAACCACAACACAAGGATTTGCAATGCTCGATCAAATGGAAGGAAAAATGAAAAGAAAATGAAGAAATACGGTTTGACCAAAGAAAAATGAGAGAAAAAGAGATTTTACCTAAAACAAAGGTTACAGGTGAAAATCACTGTTCTTGGAGGTTTGGAGTTGAGTTTGGGGACCACACGGCACTAAGAAGGGAAGAAGAATGAGTCAAAATGAGTTTTTGGAAAGCCCTAAAATGTCTCATCCCGACATCATGAGTCGACACTTTAAATTGCTCAAGTGTCGATGATGAGGGATGAAAATAAAATGATGAATGGAGAGTTTTAGCAAACTAACAGCAAGCAAACTTGAGCAATTAATTATCAAATAAATGGGCTAAATTAATCCAAAAAAGAATTTTCATAAGGAGACTAGTTGATCTAATTTTAAGACCTGCAATGTAGATCTAGTTCAAAATAAGATTAGGATCTTCATGGCAGGAAACCATCACTACTAGGGCAAGTTAACCTTCAAATGATCAAATCTAATGAAGCTTAGGAAGAGTTTTTCTACCAACAATGATGACTAATTATTTGGTGGAAGTAGCTCTCATCACTCAAAGATTAAGGTCTAGAAGTCAAGATTGTCACTTTCTACTTTAAGACTCACCTTGGCCTTGATCCATGGCTTGGAGACCTTCATCCTTGACCTAGGAACCTGAGAGAACCTGCAAAGAAATTTGGGATTAGACATGGAAGAAGAATTGGAGTTGGAATGGAAACAAAGACAAAGGAAGAAGAAGAAAGTGTTCAGCAGCTTGGGACTTGGAGCTTGATCATAGATCCATCAATGGTGTCCCATCGTTTACTCCTTGCAAAATAACTCTTCACTCTCAAACTCAAACTTCAAAAACTCTCATTCTCTCCTTAGATAAAATCTACACACTCAAACTAGCTAGAAAACTTTCACTCCAAACAAGAACTCAAGAAAACTAGAACACAAGGAAATACCTTTCATTAATTTTAAATCATACATGAATACAATGAGATCCTAGGGCCCTATTTATAGGCTCCAATGCTAGGAATTTTGTCCAAGGGTGGAGAGAGGGGATAAGGATGGCTTTATTTGGCTCTAACAATTTTTAGGTAAGTGGTTTTAACTAAAAACAATTATTGGTAGAATGTTACAACCACTTGACATGTAGCATTCTAGAAGGTCTTCATGTGGTTGTCAAATGCTGATGTAAAGGCCTAGTGCCATTAGAGGTGGCGCCCCATATGTCACTTGTTGAAAGGTACTTATATTCCCCATAAAAGTCTTGATGTAGTGTAATTTCTCTCCCCCATGGTTTCTTGATGAGTGTCCCCCCATGTGAAAATTTTGGCTTCAAGTCTTGGCTTGAATTGAGCTTGAGTGGCTTGAATTGGGCTTTGAAGATGCGGCTTTCCATCATGCTTTGAGCTTGAGTTGACTCATGAAAAGTTGTGTCTTCTTTCATGTTTTGACTCAAGAGTATGCTTCAAGAAAATTTGGAGCTTGTTTCATGGCTCAAGATTTATTAACTATAGCTGCAAAATAAAGTTAGCTAATCAAGTATATATTCTTATCATTGATGTCCCCATCAGTTGACACTTCAGGTAAGTCAACACTTGGCATTTTTTAAGTGTTGACACTTGACCTTAGGTAAGAAAAAATAAATTTTAATAAAATCCAAAAAAATCTAGGGAAATTCTAGGAGATATCCTAAGTGATATCTACTAAATTTTGAGATTTTTGGAGGATTTCAACAAGAATTTGAAGGGTTCAGACAAAGGATCAATGACACCAAGTTTTTCTTCTAATCATGCAAAATCTATCTTCACTTAGAGGTTTTTTGAAAATATATGCTAATTGATTATCAGTACACAAAATCAAGCATTACATTACCATTTTGCACATGATCTCTTATAAATGATATCTTATTTCAATATGTTTTGCTTCTTGAGTGTTGAACAAAATTTTTAGTCAAATTAATTGCACTAGTATTATCACATCTTATTTGTGTCTTAATTAGTTTGATGCCAAAATCTTTAAGTTGTTTGATCCATAAGATTTGAGAACAATAGTTTCTAGCTGCTATATATTTGGCTTTTGTCATAGATAGAGCAACTGAATTCCATTTCTTGCTAAATCATGCAATCAAATTGACTCCAAGAAATTGACAGGTTCCACTTGTACTTTTTCTATCAAGTTTATAACCAACAAAATCAGCATCAGAATATGTAATCAATTCAATAAATGAATCTCTAGAGTACCAAGTCCAATGTCAATAGAGCTAGACAGATATCTAAGTATGCATTTAACAGCCAATAAATGAGACTCTTTAGGAGTAGACTGATATCTTGTACATATACATACACTAAACATTATATCTGGCCTACTAGCAGTCAAAAAAGAAATGAACCAATGATACCTCTATATAATTTTTGATATACAGTTTTACCAGATTCATCTTTATCTAATTTACAAGAAGAGCTCATAGGTGTACCTAATGGCTTGGTGCTCTCCATCCCAAACTTCTTTAATATTTTTTTTATGTATTTGGTTTGGTTGATGAAGATCCCTTCTTTGGTTTACTTAATCTGGAGTCCGAGAAAAAAATTTAGTTCTCCCATCATGCTCATCTCGAACTCACCCTATATAAGCTTGGCAAACTCTTGACACAAAATTTTATCAGTAGCACCGAAAATAATATCATCGACATACACTTGTACTACTAAGAGATCATCATTCTTTTTTTCAAAATAATGAATTATCTACATTTCCTCTAGAAAAACTATTTTTAACCAAAAATCTACTTAATCTCATACCAAGCTCTTGGAGCTTATTTAAACCATACAAACTTTATGAAGTCTAAAAATATGATTGAAAAATTCATGATTTTCAAAACTGGGAGGTTGTTCAACATAAACTTCTTCAATAAATCCATTCAAAAAGCACTTTTGACATCTATTTGAAATAGTTTGAAATTCATGAAACATGCAAATGCTAATAATAGTCTAATTGCTTCAAGTCTAGCAACAAGAGCAAAGGTTTCATCAAAATCAATCCCTTCCTCCTGATTGTAGTCTTTGGCAACTAGCCTAGCTTTATTTCCAATAACTAAGCCATTTTTATCAAGTTTATTTTTGAAAACCTATTTTGTTCCTATTATTAAAACATTTGATGGTCTTTCAACTAAAGTCCAAACTTTATTTCTTTTAAATAGGTTTAGTTCATCTTGTATAGCATTTATCCAATTGCAATCATTTTCAGCTTCTTCAAATGATTTTGGTTCTATTTGAGAAACAAAAGCTAAGTAATCACATATATTCTCAAAGAGGAACGAGTACTTTCCTTTTGATGGATCACCAATTATAAGTTCTTTAGGATGTCCATGAGCATACCTCCATTATTTAGGTAGTGGATTGGATATAGATGAAGCTCCTACTTGTTCTCCTTCATTGTCCTGATCATCATCTTGCTCCTTGGAAGGTTCTTCATTAATTGTCATTCTTTCAAACTTTTGAGTACCTATAACATCATCAACAGTATCTTCTTTTCTAGAAGATTTATTATTAGTCTCATCAAACATGACATGTATGGATTTTTCAACTAGAAGAGTTCTTTTGTTGAAGACCCTGTATGCCTTGCTAAAAATAGAGTATCCTAAGATGATATCCTCATCTAACTTGTCATCAAATTTGCTGAGGTTATCTTTACCATTGTTTAGAATAAAACAATGGCATCCAAAAACATGAAATATTTAATAGTGGGTTTTCTATTTTTTCAAAGTTCATATGGTATTTTTTCCAAAATAGGTCAAATTAAAATATGATTCAAAATATAACATGCAGTATTTATCACTTTCTGCCCAAAAATATCTAGGTAAATTATTTTTACAAAGCATTGTGCATGTAATTTCTTCAAGAATTCTATTTTTCTTTCTGCCATCCATTTTGTTGAGGTATCCCAGGTACAGAAAATTATGATCTATACCATTTTCATTGCAAAGTCTTCAAAACCATGATTTTCAAATTCAGTACCATGATCACTTCTTAAAGAGATAATTGAAACACCTTTTTCATTTGAAACCTTTTTATGAAATTTAATGAATACTGAAAAAGTTTCATCTTTGTGTGCCAAAAACATTACCAATGTAAAATGTGAATAGTCATCTGCAATCATTAACACCTACTTCTCACCTCCTAAACTAGTTATTCTAGTTGGTCCAAAAGGTCCATATGAAGTAAGTCTAAGGGTCTAGTGTAGATACTACTCCTTTAGATTTGAAAGAAGATTTTGTCTGTTTTCCAAGTTAACATGGACTACAAATCTTATCTTTTTCAAAAGTGAGTTTTGGCAAATCTTTTACAAGATTTTTTCTATTTAATTTTGAAATCAAATACATACTTGCATGTCCTAGCCTACGATGCCAAAGCTAACTAGTTTCATTTATCTTGGCTTCTTTTGCACTAAGCATTAACCATTTTTCATAGGTAAATCATCAAGATCAACCGTGTAAATATTTCCATACCTATGACCAATGAACTTGATGCCATTGTCATCTAGACTAGATATCATGCATAAAGAAGATTCAAAAAGTACTTTAAATTATTTGTTACAAAATTGACTTATGCTAAATAAATTATTCTTTAAACCATCAACTAACAAAAAATTATCAACAAAGGAAGTAAGGGTGATATGGAGTTATCGATACCAACGATTTTGCCCTTTGCATTATCACCAAATATCGCGTTTCCACCATTCATAACTTCTAGAGATAAGAATTGTCTCACATCCCCAGTCATGTACCTTGTGCAACCGCTATCAAGATACCACATTCTTCTTTTATCCTTGTTGCAAGACATACCTACAAAAATAGTTAAGCGGAAACTTTAGGTATCCAAGTCATGTTGGATCCTTTAGGGTTAGTTGAAATGGTTCCTTTTGAACCCATACCTTTCTAATAGGATTTAATTTTATTTTATTTCACATATACAATTTATGCCCTACTTTACCACATGCATAACAAGTAATATTAGATGAAGCAGGTATAAAGAAATTTTTAAAATACTTTTATTGTTTTTGTGGTTGAAGCTTAATTCAGCTTTGTTAAAAACAGCTTTTTGGTTATTTAAAAGCATGTTAAGTTTTTCAGAACATAAGTAAACTTTTCAATAAAAGGTTTTAGTTTTTCAAGTTCTTCCTTGTACTTCTTATTTTTTTGCAAATACTCTTTGTTCTCTTTGATAAGCTTTTCATTAGTGGCAAATAATTTATCATTTTCAAATCTTTCTTTTTCTTTTCCAAAGAAGTAATCTTAATAGTTAACTGTTTATTTTCTTGAAACAAATAATCATTTTCTATCAAAGACTTATCATTTATTTTAACCAACTCCAAATTTTGCTTTCTTAGTTCTTTGTTCTTTGTCTTAAGTTTTCGATATTCAACTACTAATTCATCAAAAACTTCATGCAATTCTTCGAAAGTAAATCTTCTTCAAGTTCAAGGCTTACCTCTTCTTCTTCGTTGGCCATAAAGCAAAGGTTGGCGACCTTTTGCTGCTCTTCATCAGAACTCGAGTCTTCACTCTCGCTTCATGTTACTATCATGGCCTTTTTCCTGAGTTTCTTTATGCTTTTCTTGAGTGTGGGGCAATCCAACTTGAAGTGACCAGGTTTCTTACACTCGAAGCAAGTGGGTTGCTCCCTTTCCTTCTCCTTTTCTTTTTCTTTGCTATAATCACCTTTTTGAAGCTTTTGCTTATAAATACCTTTTTTCTTCCTCATAAATCTTTTGAACTTTCTAGTCAAGAAGGCCATCTCATCTTCATCATCCTCTTCTTCAGATTCACCACTCGATTCTTCTTTGGTAGTGGACTTGAAGGCAATGGCTTTCTTCTTCTTATCATTGTTCACTGTCTTTTGTTTCAAGGAGAGCTCAAAAGTCATCAGTGAGCCCAAAAGCAGCTCAAGTGGAAGTATATTAACATCTTTGGCTTCTTCTATGGCGGTGACTTTGGCATCCCAAGAAGTCAGAAGAGACTTGAGAAGTTTATTAACAAGTTCACCATTAGAAATAACTTTATCTAAGCTTTTCATGCCATTTACAATGTTTGTAAATCTAGTATACGTTTCACTTATAAATTCAGTTGGTTCCATTCTAAGTATTTCATAGGTGTGAATGAGTATATTCACTTTGGTAGTCTTCACTTGATGTGTACCCTTAAGGATAACTTTAAGCATGTCTCATATTTTTTTGGCGGAGAGATAATTTGAAATTATATTAAATTCACTAGGGTCAAGTGTACAAAATAATAAGTTCATAGCCTTGGCATTAATTTTAGCTTGCTTAATGTCATTCTCATACCAATCTTCTTCTAGTTTAGGGTAAGAATGCCATTAACCAAGTGAGTGGGCTGATGAGGCCCTTTAACTATAATTCTCCAAATATTGTAATCAATAGCTTATATGTAAATGTGCATGCGTGTCTTCTAGTATGTATAATTTGTGCCATTAAATAATGGGGGACGGTTATAGGCTTATCTTTTCACAACATCCATACCAATTGGAGTTGCCATGATCTTTTTCATTCAAGATCGTTGGACTTACAAGTGGAGTACTGGTGCTCTGATACCACTTGTTGCCCAGAAATGGAGCTCAAGAGGGGGGGTGAATTAGGTCTTTTAAAAATTTACAATAATTTTGTGCTGGTCTTGAAGTGTTTGTAAACAAAGTGATTTAGCTCTAAGAGATATGCAATGGATAACAGCAAATTTAAATGCAAGTATTGAAGAGCAAGTAATAAAGAAAGTAATCACTCACAAACATAAAGATATATAGTGGTTTAGTACACTCCAAGCACCTATATCCACTCCCCAAGCTTTTCCTTAGAAATTTCACTATAATCTCTTCAAGATTACAGCCGACTTGTTTTTCAAGGCTCACAAGTCAAATCTAAGTGGTTTTATCACCTAGGCTCACCACAACCTTTATAATTTATTTTGTCTTCGGGCTCACAAGTCAAATCCTAGTTGGTTTTATTCCTTTAGCTCACCAACAACCTTACAATCTAGTTTCAAAACCTTTGAAAACTACGTCAACAAAGTGAGAATAAAAATGTAATAAAAGAGCACAATACAAAGCTCCTAGAAAGAGCTGAAATGAAGGTCGTTGAAGCTCTCTTGATTGCTTGAGTTGACTTCTCCTTGGAATCTCTTGAATGCACAATTATGGTAAAGCACTTGAAACCTTAATAACTTAAATATGGAAGGCTTTTTGCAAGAGAATCTCTTTAAACACACTCTTCTTATCTTTTCAAATGATTGGAGATTGTTTCATATGATTTCACTCTTCCTTGTTGAAATTTATAAGATTTGGTAAGTGTTAAATACCTCAAAACCACTGAAGAGACGTTGAACACCATTGTCAAAACAACTGAAAAACTAGCTGTTAAAGTCGTTTGGAGACAATTCTAAAATTCTGAAAAACTAATCGTTAGACCTTGAGTTGACACTTGATGCATGAGTCGATCTCGTGAGTCGACACTTGATGTAGAATCTAGAAATCTTCAAGTTCTATCCCATAATTTTTTTCAAGCGATGAGTCGACCTCATGAGTCAACACTTGATGCGTGAGTCAACCTCGTAAGTCAACACTTGATGCACAATCTAGAAATCTTGAAGTTTTGTTCCAAAATTTTTCTTAGGAGATGAGTCGACCTCATGAGTTGATACTTGAAGTGTGAGTCGATCTCATGAGTCGACACTTAGGCTTGCCACTTGAAACTTTGCATGCCGGTCTTCTGAAACTTCTGAATTTTCTTCATGAGTTGACCTTGTAAGTCGACACTTGATTCTGTGCCATCCAAAAAAGCATGCCAAACTTGAATTTCTATTTGATGGTTCTTCATAAAGGCCAAAATATTGTTTTGACAATGTTCCAAGGTGAAAAGCTCAAACAAACATGAGAAATTTCTAGCTCTCAAATTAGTAAACTTGATACCTTTTTGTTGGAGAAATTGATGTACCTAAGGCCTGAAATTCATACTCCAATTGAAATGTTAGTCCAAACATATACTCAGCATTTTGTTATTTATCAAAATTAAGGAGCCAAAGCCAACAACCTTACAAAGGACCATTACTGATCAGCTTGCGTAACTGGCCCAAATAAACCATGGACTTGACCAATTGACCCAATCCCATACCCAAATGAACAATAGGTTTGACCGAGTAGAAGATTGGTCAGGAACCCTAGAGAAAACTCGTATGACTAGTGCTAAGCCCAGCCCTAGGAGAACCCCATACCATGACCCAATCTAGGAGTCCAATCATAGGAGACCCAATTATGATTCATGGACCAGGATGAGAGAGCTACTAGGAACATTAGGCTAGATGCACCCACATTTGATGGCAGTCTAGATCCCAAGGTCTACGTAGATTGGGAAGGAGACATGGACTTTTATTTTGAATGGTATGACATGAGTGAGGAGAGGAAGTATAAATTTGCCAAAATGAGGTTAGTTCGTCAGGCTAGGCAACATTGGGCCAACCTTGAGTGTGCTAGGAGACAACAAGAAGTTCCTCCTATAAATACCTAGCAGGGCATGAAGCAGAAACTTAAGGACAAGTACCTTCCTGCATCCTACAATCAGAAACTCCTAGGACCTAGTCAGGTATGTTCGAGCCAATCCAACCTGAGCCAAGCCAACCCGAGTCGATCCCAACCCAATAGGATTAGTACCCCTAGATATGAGCCCAGTAGTAATCCACTTCCCCTTAGTCGATCTGAACCACATAGGATTAATACCCCTAGATATGAGCCAAGTATTAGTCAGGTACCCCTTAGTCCACCCATCCCTGCTATCCCAAACACTAGTCAATTTTTCCTTAGCCAACCCCCTCTTACCACCCCATTGGTTTACCAGAATAACATTGAAGAGGAGATATATGAAGTTGATGTGAGCTTAATGGATGAGTATGAGGAAGAAGAAGAGGAGATACCTATAGATGACCTAGAACTAGTTGATCCTGACCATACCCAAACTGAAGCCAACCTAGAGTTAGTTGATCCTGGCCATACTCAGACTGAAACCAACCTAGAATTAGTTGACCCTGACCATACCCAAACTGAAACCAACCCAGAGTTAGTTGACCCTGACCACACCCAAACTAAAGCTGTAGTGGAAGAACCATTAGAGGAAGAAACTCATGATCATGTGACTGCAACTCTACCTAAGGAGACACTAGAAGAGAGCCCAATTATAGAGTCTAGTCCTAAGATTCAAGAATCCAAGAAATTTATTAAGGACCTGATCTCTTTAAATCAATACCCTCAAGATGAAGCCACTCCTTTGACCCTAATTGAAGACCTCTTTCCTAAAATTAGTGACCCATTCTTCCATTATGCAAACCCTGTAGATAGACCTCAACCCTGTAAGGTCAACCTCATTAGTTTAGGACTCATCCCTGAAACCCCTTCTTGTATCCTACTCTATCCGATTAACCCTGAACCCTCTTCTTATTTCTTACCCTACCAAACTAATCCTGAATCCACTTCTTATTTTCTACCATTTTCAGAAACTTCAAGCATTTCTAGGACCATTAGGTTATATTTTGTAAAGGTAAGCATGTTGCATACATTCATTACGCATGTTATGTTTGCATCTTACTTTTGGAGGACCCTATGCCAATTAGTAGGAGTGCATGCACCATTCTCATATACATGTCACCCACCTGACAAAGGGTTAAACCCATAGTTATAGTTTAGGGTTTAATTGAGTCTATATAACAAAAAGTGTTGGCATGAGTCATTTGCCTGCATTAGGTGTTATGAGTTTTTGCACTGCATGATTAGATATTTGCATAAGGAATTAGCCATAAGACTAATGTAAGCAATAATTTTTTATAAAAACATGGTTAACTCCTGAAAAGAGTCTAAAAGTTCGCTAGAAAAATCTTGTGATGATTAGGCTACATACCCATGAGCTAGATCCTTCAAAGTGATAAAGAATGTTGGATCTAGTGCCTAAGTTACCACCTACATGGGATTAAGCTCAACCTTCAATATTTTAGACATAGTTGAGTATCTGGAGCCAGCAATGATACCCAGTAAGTTTGAGCCTGACCCTTTCTTTGAGAGCGACCCAACCCTGAGTGTCCACCATCAAATTAGCCTATGAGAGGAATAAGATTGAGCATATCTTGGATGACCAAGCAATTAGTACCCAGATTAAAGGCTACCATGTCACGTGGTTCATTGGCAAGGTCGATCGAGCTCTGAGGATTCATGGATCACTCGAGAGGATCTGCAATGCCTCAACCCACACCCGTCAGAGTAGTACCAGAGCCAGATCAACCTTTACTCACAGGGTCGAGTTCCTCCTATCTCGGGAGAATTGATGTAGGAACATCAGGAGCAGACAAGGATTTCAGTCTACCAATTCTATTCAAACTATGTACTCCTTATTCTACTCAACTTTATTCTTCCAATCCTATTCATACTGTGTACTCCTAGATTGACAGGGAAAGGGCCGGTTGGTCTATAAATACCCACCCCCTCCCCTCTTATAAGAATTATCTCTTTTTCATGAATATAATCTAAAGTTACTCTGTCAAATTGTGTGGTGTGAGACTTGTTTTATTTTTCTTGTGAGCAAACCCTAGTCACTGACCTTCCTTCCCTCATCCATCAAACCATAGCTATTCCACCTTCCAACTGAAGCCCAAGGACGCCCACCTTCATCCAAACCAGGCGTCCCCTTCTTCAACTGGCTGCTAGCCACCTGAAGCTTCCTCCACCCTCCACTCTTATCTCTTCCAGTTTATTATTTTTCTCATCATCTATGATCCTAACCCCTGATGTTTGCAGGATCCCTCCAGTGAAACCATCCTCGGATGAAGTCTTTTTTGCCCTATAACGAAGCTGATAAAAAGCCGACGGATCCGTAAAAAAGTGACCGGATCATCCAGGCACCAATCCAAGTGGAGTGATCTTATCTACGGTATCAAGACATCATTGCCTGGTAAGTTCAGACCGATTTCCATCTCTCTTTATCTGATTTCTTGAAGTTGAACATGCTCTTAATAGGCCTTGTTAGACCTAGGATCCTGATTTTCTTTTCTCTTTGATTGATCTAGCATGTTGGTAGGATGCTAATTGATACAGGATAACCCTATCCTAGTCTTGTCTAGTTTCAAAAATTAAACCATAAATAAATCTAAAAATATTTTCTTGCTTTAATATGATTTTCTTCATGTTCATTCCTTTCATATCATCCTGCATCATATTAGAATCCTGTCCCTCATCATGCATGGATCGGATTGGGCATTGACTAGCATAGTGTCCCATCTTATGACATCGAAAATAGGTATTCGGGTTAGGACTTGGGTTCCTCTGGGTTTCAGTTGCCTTACCTTTGTCTTCCCTATGGGCTAGTGGGGTACTTGGGTTGGGTCAGGTTGGATAGGCTTTCTAGGACCTGGTCTTGGGTTTGGGGCACTAGTCCTAATGGGCTCAAGTCGACTAAGTGGGCTATACCTAGAGGTATTAATCCTATCAGGTTCGGGTTGGCCAAGGAAAACTGACCTAGTACTGGACTCATATCTAAGGATACTATTCCTGTTGGATTCGGGTCGACTAAGGAAAACTTGACTGGTACTAGGCTGATAGCTAGGGGTACTAATCCTATTGGGCTCATAGGATGTGGGCTCAGATTTATAGGTTATGGACCTCTTGGGCTCATAGGACTTGGGTTTAGTTCTATGGGTCATGGGTCTATTGGGCTCATGGGATATGGGCTCATAGGATTGGGTTCATAGGATTTGGGTTCACAGGTCTGGGATAGGTACTTTTCTCTAAGTTTGCTTTTCATGGCTCTCCAGGTAGTTATGGGTGTTTCTCTTTTTAGTTTAGCCATTCTCTCAAACTTATCCTAGTTTACCTTAGCCTGGCAAACTAACTTAGCTTCAGCAAACTTGAACTAATCTCTTTCAAAATAGAAATTCATATGTCCTTCAAAATACATGTCCATATTTCTTTTCCAATTAAGATAATTCTCAAACTCAGGATCACCAGCAAATTTAGGTACTATTCCCCAAGCATTCCTAATGGGTCTCTCATCCTGGTTTGTGAAATCATGATTGGGTTTCCTATGATTGGACTCCCATATTGGGTCATGGTGTGGGGGTCTCCTAGGGTTGGGCTCCAAGTATGGGTCAAGGTGTTGGGCTCTCCTAGGGTTGGGAGGTGTTGGTAAAGGTGACTCAAGTTTGGGTCTAGTATGGGTCCTACGGTTTTTCTCTAGGGTTCCTAACCGGTCTCCTATTCCGTCAAACCTTTGGGTTAGTCGGTCATCCATCTGGTTCATCTGGGTGGTCAATTGAGCATTCATCTGGTTCATCTGGGTGGTCAATTGGGCATTCATCTGGTTCATCTGGGTGGTCAATTGGGCAATCATCTGGTCATTCATGATCTTCATGAAAGTCTCAAGATTGGGCTCCATGGTTGAACTGGGTTGGGGTTTAGACTGGTGGTACTAGACTCCTGACCTAGTGGTCATGCACTCAATCAAACACGGGATTATGATACAGTCAAGCATACAAGGATTAACATGTTCTAGAGTTTGCTAGACCAAGAGCCAAAGTTGAATGGGTCAACTCAACTTATACCCAACTCAACAACTAATCCTTCCACTAGCCAGGTAAGAGGAGGGGTGGTGGGAGGCTTCCCCTACTAGTCACAGGGTCCTAATTAAAAACCACCAGTCCACTTAGGGCATTCGCCTCTGGACCTCTAGCCTTAAACACCAGTTTCCAGTAATAGTTGGAGGATTGAGTGCACTGTTTACCCACAAAACTCGGACCCGACCTGTTGGTGTCCCTAAATCAATTAAGTTGCTAGTTGATTTTATTAAGCTTGGGCTCGAATGTAGGTTGGTTGTTTTGGGCCCAGGACAGGTGGTGAAATCTTGCCCTAATCTGACAGAGAAAATTGCCCTTAAGATTAGTTTAGATGCAGATGATGCACAATCAATGAAGCCCTAATGCAATCTAATAACAAAATAGAGAATAAAATTTTTTTGTCTCTTTTTATGAGGTGGTTGACTTAAATTTAAGTTGTTTAGGTGGTCAATCAAAATTGGCTTGGGTTGGTGGGGTTTGGTAGGTGATTAGGTTTAATCAAGTCAAGTATGCAGAATTAGCAGAAATTGAAGTTTTGGGTTCTGTTTTGATGCAGGGATTAGCATGGATTTCAGAGTATAAAAGTTCAAAAAAATTGAATACATAAGGGTTACATGTGAAGATGATTCCTACTAAATTTTATGCACAGAAAAAATAGTATGATGATGCAATACCTATGATTTCTAACTGGGTGTAGGAAACTCAGAAAGACAATTTCTGGTTAGGGTTTTTGTTTTGCTGATTTTTTGTTTTTTTAGAATCTGTAAAAATTATTTAAAGTGCTGGAGAAATAGAGGACTCGACAGAGATGATATGATGCAAATTTCAAAGAAAATCAGTATGAATTTGATGGAAAACCAGACCTAAATCCAGACTACTAGCGTAGGTTCAGCATGCAGAAATTTTTGTTAGGGCTGTTTTCTCATGCAGGTTTCACCCTGTTTTCAAATCAAAAAAATTCCACGAAAATTTAAAAAAATAGAAGATTAAACAGATATTAATTACCGTGAAAATAAGAAAAAAATTATTTTGATGGGTAAACAGTGCTATATTTTAACTAGTTACACAGATTTCAGGATGCAGAAACCTAAACTATGATGCAAGAACATGCCCTAATCCGGCTCTGATACCAAAATTGATGAGGGATGGAATTCTAACATGATGCAGGATGATATGCAAGGGATTAACATGAGGAAAATTAGACTAAAGCAAACAAATATTTTTAGATTTTTATGATTTGATTCGCAAATTAGTCTAGATTAGGTTAGGGTTATTCTATTCAGTTAGCATCCTACCCATATGCTGGATCAATCAAAGAGAAAAAAAACTAGGATCCTAGGACTAAGAAGGCCTATTAGGTGCATGTTCAATCTTCAAAATCAGACAAAGAGAGGTGGGAAGGGTTAGTGTTACTTGGCAATGACGATCCTAAAGCCATAGAAGGGTTCGCTCCACTCGGATCGGTGCCTAGATGATTCAACCACTTTCCCGCAGATCCGTTGGCTTTTTATCAAATTGGTTCAGAGGTAAGGAGGACTTCATCCAAGGCCCATTTCTCTCGAGGAATCCTGCAAATGTCAAAGGTTAGTGCCAAGGATGATGAGAAAAATATGAGATGGAAGATTGGAAGAGAAAAGAGAGATGGGGGGCACCGGGGCTGATTTGCAGCCTGGAGGAGATGGAGATGCCAGATGCTACAGGGGCGGCCTGGATGGGAGATGAAGGAGGGTGGCTTGGGCTAGGGTTTGGTGGAAAAGAACTAGCTAACTAGATAACTAGGGCCTCACATCCCTCGATGTTCCGAAGAACAAAGGCAAACGGGTCTCACACCCACTCCACTTGGAGGAAAAATGATAATGTAGAAAAGAACTCTTAATTTGATTCATGAAAAATTATTCATACAAGAGGAGATGGGGAGGGTATTTATAGAGTTTCCCAGGATCCTTTCCTTGTCAAAGTTAGAGTACAGGTTTGTATCAAAGTGGGAGTACAAAAGTGAATAAAATTAAAAAACTGATCTCCTTGTAGAATTGTGCTAGTTGACTCCTTATTGGACTTAGAAGCTTTGACTTTTCTCCATGGGCTTGGGCTGGTAAGAAATTCTTACTGGGCTTGGACTGGGCTTGGACTGGTTCAAAACATGGGGTGCCTTGGACTGGGTCAAAGCATGGGCGCCAATATGAATGGGCTTGGGCCTGGGGCGCCACTTCCTCGTGAGCTGAGGCGCCAAGGGCTTCTGGGTCTAGGCAGCATGAATGGAGTCCAGATGCTTGGCTGGGTGACTTGAGTAGTGGTCCACTGGCTCTCTTCTTGAACATGACTTGAAAACAAATATAGGACTCAAAGGGCCTAACTAACAAGACTCAGAGTAGACCGAATAAATTAAATAGACTCAATTGACAAACTAAATAGGACTCAATGGACTTAGTGAATCCAATTGACTCACTTTATTACATGATTCAAAATTAGACTTCACTACAGGACTCAACAAAATTGACCAACATATGATTCAGAGATTGAAATCTTGAAATCCTGGTTTGCTCCTGATGTTCCTACATCACTCGGTCACTGATCATATATTGTACATGATCGAGATGATTGATCACCTGGGCAAGCTCGAATTGTCCCTTGCATGAACAGCTTGGGAAAGTTACGATACTGAATTTCCTGCCCTCTTCTTATCTAGACTTTTTCGATCATTTCAGAATGAATAAGCCTGTAGTTCACTACCACAGTATGTTGGGATTACTACAGACTTATGAGAAGGACCACCAACTCAATAAAGGGATGGTAGATCTAGTGGGAGGATCTTCAGCGAGGCATCATCCCTTTAAGAAAGGGAAAAAGAGAAATAAAAGGAAGAACGTGCAGAATGCTTCTGGGCCCAGTCAGGTCAAGAAGGTGAAGGCTGATAAGAGCTAGGCGGAGTGCTTCTTCTGTAAGAAGCAGGGTCATTGGAAGAGGAACTGTCCTCTTTATATTGCATTGCTTGACCCGAACAGGTCCAAGAAGAAGAAGAAGCAGGGCAGTGCTAGACAAGGTATTTATATGATAATACCTTATAGTTTCTCTATCTATGATACTACTAACTAGGTATTAGATACAGGAAGTCTAATTTACATTTGTAATTCTTTGCAGGGACTTCAACTTAGTAGAAGATTCGATGACGGTGAGAGATTCTTGAACATAGAAAATGGAAGCCAAGTTCTAGTCCTAGCATTGGGAGCCCTCAAATTAGTTTTCGAGTCTTGTACATTCATTTTGAATGAGTGTTATTACTATCCGTCTTTCATCCTGAATGTCATTTTTGAAGGCTAATTGGCCATGTATGGTTATGAACTATCAATAAAGAACGACATTTGCAAAATCATTTGGAATGGTTTTGTTGTGATAAATGGATACATGAACAATGACATTTATGTACTATCGCGACCTGTTAGTATAGTGTACATATCTAGTAAATGACATAGGATAGATAATGTCAGCAATGCATATCTATGGCATTGTAGGCTAGGTCATATTAATAAGAACAGGATAAATAGGTTGAAAAGCGAGGGTCTTCTCGAGATCAGTGAATACGATTCATTACCAACCTGTGAGTCCTGTCTTCTTGGAAAGATGACAAGATCATCTTTTATTGGAAAAGGTGAACAAGCCAAAGAAATTCTAAGTCTGGTATATACTGATGTATGTGAACCTATGAATATTAGTGCTAGAGGTGGGTACAATTATTTTATTATATTTACAGATGATCTTTTAAGGTACGATTATGTCTTCTTGATGAGACACAAATCTGAATCATTTGAAATATTTAAACGATATCATAATGAAGTAGAAAAATAAACTAAAAAGTATATCAAAATCTTTTGATCAGATCGAGGTGGTAAATATTTTTTCGATGATTTTCTGACATATCTTGAGAAGAATGGGATTCTCTCTCAATGGACACCTCCAGGGATACCTCAGTTAAATGGAGTATCTAAAAGGAAGAATCGAACCCTATTTGGTGCGGGCACCAGACTCAGGAGAAGACTTCAGAGCTCCATCTGGATCTCTGATTAACCTTGCCCGAAGAATTAGGGTTTTTGTTTGTAATAAGAGTTGACTAGATCAACTCAATTTATCTTGAGTCTACATTACCTGCATTTTATTTTGTTGAGTCATGTTGACTCAGTAGTGGACTAGGGTTTCAACCTGGGATGTTACATTTTCTCCCAAGACCAGGCAAGTGGACACCACACTCCCAGCCACACTCCCAGTCCAGGGGGCTCCATATCCACATCCAGCAGCCTTTGGTCCCCACTCCACAGATGGCAACTTCCTTCTTTCATGCACCAGATAAAGAGAAGTCCACCAAGAGAGCACAAATCAAGGGGGCGGCCAAGACTTTCCCAAGAAACTCCAAGCAAAGAAGGGAAGAAATTTCTCTTGGAAGAGAACATCAAGGGGCGCCCACTACCTGCCAAAACAATCAAGACAAAGATGGGAAGGACCTTGACTTAGGGAGGAAGAAAAGGAGGAGTCCAAAAGAGTTGATCCAGGGAAGGAAGAAAGTTTTTTCTTGAAAATCCAAGCAAGGTGGCGCCATCTACCTGCCATTTATAACCCAAATCCTAATTTTTGGTATTTGGCCGACCATATGTAAGGGATTTGCCCTAATTTGGAGATCCCCTCCTTTAGTCCCACATGGGAAGATGTGAAACCCTCCTCCCTTGTAATGCCTTATAAATTAAACCCCTCTTGTAAGTTTACAACGATCAGATGAATGAAAGAAATTTTTTTATGAGCAAACTTGTGTTTTCTCTTTTCCGCACTTGCTTCCAGGTGTTGAGCTCCATGAGGGAGTAAATCCGGGTTCCCCTGGAACCTTGAGGAGGTGAGAGATCTCCAAAACCCCAAACCCTAGGTTAGCCACTCCACTCCCAAACCCTAGCCGCCATCACCCCTCTCTTTCCACCAAGCCCTAGTCTATTTCCCTTCTCACGGCCACCATCTCCAAGTCCAGGCTGACCACCAGCATCCAGCTCCTGTCCAGATACTGCAGATCTACGACAATTCTAAGAGGAAGTCAGATCGGCCTCCAGGAGAATTCAATTTCAGCAACTTCGGCTTTCAAGTTCTTCAACCTTGTAAGATCTTTCTTGAGTTTCTGAATTCCTTCACTTGTTCCTCTTCTTTCCTAGATCTTGAGTCCAGGAGAAGCCGACCAAACCACGAGACCAGTATTGGAGGATCCATTGCGAAGATAGCCGACTCCGAGGATCCCACAATCTGCTCGAGAGAGTTCTTCCACCAAAATCCTGAGAAGATCACTGTCTGGTAAGTAAACCATCTCTTCTCTCTATTTCTGTTCTGTTGAAAGTTCAGAGTGAAACCCTAGGTCTGGGAGTTTCTCAACCCCCAGCGATCCGTTACTTCTGAACTACTCTGATAACTTAGCTTCTTCTAAATTGTGCTTTCTATCCATACCTAGTTTCCATCAACTTAGTTTAGCTTTACTTTGAGTCAAAGCCAATTTCTGAAATATAAAAAAAAAAAAAAAAAAAATTAATCCTAAATTTACTTCCGCATACGCTTCTTTGTTCTTTGTTCTGCATCATTTTTGGTATCAGAGCATTTGTTCTGCATCATTTTGGTATCAGAGCCCTGTCTAGGATTTCTGTTTGATTGCTTGTTTGAGTCCCTCTCTTTTTACTTTGTCTGCTCGAAGTAGACTCCCCAGGACGTCCGGTCCTAGGAATGAAGCGAGGTGCAAACCTCCTCTTCCCATTCCACGGGGTATTGCTAGGGCGTGTAGGGGATCCGTTGGGTTACAACTTCGTAGCAAAAATTGTAAACGGGGAAGTGCTCTGTTTTCAGCCCGTAATTATCCTGTTGCAGGAACTATTTCTCACTGCAGGTAACTCCAAATTTAGTGATTTTCATCTTGATGAAACCAGTATAATTGAAACTAATTTTTATAATTTTCTCATGATTTATTGGTTTCCGTGCAATTTTTGAGAATTAAATTACTGCAACTCTATTTTTTTATGTTCTGCAATCCATTTATTTTTGAGTGTTCAACTCTTAATTCAACTTAAGGGTATTTGAGCATCTAAGATAAGGGGAGGAGTTGATAACCCCTCCTTAGCCCAAAACCACCACCCCTTCATTCGAACCTAAGCCTTTAATCTAAAGTTGATTAGACCTAATTTGCCCTAGTGGGCTAGGGACATCAACAAGTCGGGTCAAGGCTAGTGTTGAGTCAGTTTGTCTGGTTACTCTGTGTGTGCTTTGTACTCAGTGTCTAGAACGGTGGTTCAGGGATTCTATCCCGAAGGGCTTGTGTGCTGGTCCGCCTACCTGGCCAATCTCTGATTGGTATCTAGGATTGGCATTTAGGGACCTAACACTCCCCTTACACCTGCCTGGCTGAGTCCTGAGTTACTACAGGCTAGCTTGCCACTCTGATTGGGCATCTAGTTTGGACTCTAGGTCTAGTGAGCCAGTAGTCGCTTTAGTCTAGTCACATTCTGTGTGCTTGCTTGCATCATCATGTCTACCCGGAATGGAGTACCCTACCAACCTAGTCAAACCCAACCAGATTTAGAGGCCATGGTTAGAAATCTTACCGAAAGTATGACCAAATTGAGTCAGGACATGAATGAGGGTTTTCCCAGTTTAGGGATCGAGTCCAAGTACTTGAGAAACGTAGACATCAAAATTGGACCCCTGATCCAAAATTTAATAGGCCCCAACCTCACCCATGCCAGGAACCTAGGAGGACCTTATACCATGATCCCGAACATAACCTTAGGAAGCCTAACCATGATATCTATAGTGTGGATCGTGTCTATGAGAGGTCCTTACAATATTCTATACTAGTCACTCAACAACCCAAGTCTTCTAGATCAAACCATTTAGATCCACACCCATGCCCAAGTAAGGTCTCTACTAGCTTGAAACCCAGTGTGACCCAGGTTCCTATATCGCAAGAATGTTTGTTTTATGGAGAAAGAGACCATAAATCTAGTCAGTGCCCATGCATAGGATTGGCTTGTGCTCAGCTAAGTGGTAAGAATCCTAAGGATGATATTAATGAGGGAGAACCCAAGCCTACCAATGAGGAAGAAGGGTTAGGTATGACAAGCCCGGAATCAGTTGACTCGATTACCACTGACCCGAAACCCATTGAAGATGGCATCGAGGAAGTATATGATGCTAGCTTGAGTCTAGTTGATGAATATGAGGGGGAAGAACTTGAAGAATGTGACATCGATACTATTGGTTCCTTACCTGAGGAGACCTTGGAGAGCAACCAAGTGGTAGGACCTAGTTCAGAAATTCAAGAGATTTGTGAGAACCAGGTTCCTTTAGTCAAATACCCCCAGGAAGAACTCATCGTGTTAGCCCGAGATATCAGTGCGTATCCTCTAATGACAGTCATTCCCCAAGTACCAATTGAAGATCTTTGCATTGAACTGTTTAAGTTTGCCCACCCTATGGTAGATCCTCTCCTTAGGATGACTGAATCAAGCCTCTTACAATTGGACCTTGTCCCATGCCCAGCCACTAAGGTCTCTCCCGTAATCTCAATTGAACATCCTTGTCTTGAGAGGATTGATTCACCCAGTCCTGTAGAAGTCCTCCTTATGGCCCCAGACCCCTTCCTTCGCATGATTGACCTACCCTTCTATAGAGTATACCTTTCCGCACCCATAGGTCAAATTTCAAGTCTTGAGGTCATCATCCATAGGCCCTTCCATGAATCATTCTCTAATCCAGTTCTTGAGAAAGTGGTTCATTATTTGCTTAGAGAACAAACCTTAACTATTGCAATCACATGTCCTAGGCTACTTCCCGAACCATCTCTTGATCCATTCCTGGGAGTAGCAAACTTTTCCTTTCGTATGGATGACCAGTCGACACTCATAGATCACCATTCAAACCTTCAGGTCACCACCTTTAGTCAACAGGTAATTCGAGACCCCACCTCATATCTCCTCCCTTTCTCTAGGACTTCCAATGCTTCTTACACCATCCAAGTATACTTTGTCGAAGTCTTTAGAGTGAACCACATGTCAGAACCTATTAGGTTTGCCACCTACTTCTGGAAGACCTTATGGCACCTACTAGGCACCCATGATATGTTTCCATGCTCTGCATGCCATCCTCCGACCCAAGGTCAAACCTAGAGAGCCTTAGTTTGTTAGGTTTAGACCTAGGGTTCCTTTGGAATAAAGTCCATTCTTTAGGAATGCATCGTCAGTCTAGTTTAGTTTTTCTTGACCCTTTACTAGGCTTTGGCTCAGATTTTGGTTTGATTGAGAGCACCAGGAATTGGGATTTGTATTTTGTCCAGGACTAAACTTGCATATAATGACTCGGTCAATAGGTCTACGGGTAAGAGTCCATTTGAAATTGTGCATGGTTACAAACCCCACACACCTCTTGACCTAGCTCCTTTACCAGTCCACACACGGGTCTCCGAGTCTGCTGAAGTTTTTGCACAGCATATAAAAGACTTGCATAAAGAAATCCAAGCCAAATAAATTTAAGTAATGAAACTTATAAGAAATTGGCTGATTCTCAAAGGCGAGTCAAAACTTTTGACGAAGGAGACTATGTAATGATTAGGTTAAGGCTTGAACGGTTTCCTCCTGGAACCGTTAGAAAGTTACATGCTAGGGGAGCTGGACCATTTAGAGTGGTAAAGAGAGTAGGATCTAATGCCTATGTGCTCGAGTTACCTCCAGAACTAGGCATTAGCTCCACTTTCAACATTACAGACCTAGTAGAGTATAGGGAGCTAGCTATGATTCCCAGTAAGGCTTTTTGAACCTAATCCTGCTCTTGAGAGTGAACCTGACCCTGTGTGTCCACCAACAAACTGGCCTGTGAGGAAAGAGCAGATTGAAAAGATCCTGGATGATCAGGTTATCTCTACTCGTAATCGAGGATACCAAAGATACCTGGTCCGCTGGCTAGGAAGGCCAGATTCTGATGACTCTTGGATCTCCCGAGAAGAGTTACAAGAGCTGGACCCAGACCTCTTGGAGAGATACCAGAGCCAACTTGATCAATACTCGACAGGGTCGAGTTCCTCCCACCCTGGGAGAATTGGTGCGGGCACCAGACTCAGGAGAAGACTTCAGAGCTCCATCTGGATCTCTGATTAACCTTGCCCGAAGAATTAGGGTTTTTGGTTTGTAATAAGAGTTGACTAGATCAACTCAATTTAGCTTGAGTCTACATTACCTGCATTTTATTTTGTTGAGTCATGTTGACTCAGTAGTGGACTAGGGTTTCAACCTGGGATGTTACATTTTCTCCCAAGACCAGGCAAGTGGACACCACACTCCCAGCCACACTCCCAGTCCAGGGGGTGCCATATCCACATCCAGCAGCCTTTGGTCCCCACTCCACAGATGGCAACTTCCTTCTTTCATGCACCAGATAAAGAGAAGTCCACCAAGAGAGCACAAATCAAGGGGGCGGCCAAGACTTTCCCAAGAAACTCCAAGCAAAGAAGGGAAGAAATTTTTCTTGGAAGAGAACATCAAGGGGCGCCCACTACCTGCCAAAACAATCAAGACAAAGATGGGAAGGACCTTGACTTAGGGAGGAAGAAAAGGATGAGTCCAAAAGAGTTGATCCAGGGAAGGAAGAAAATTTTTTCTTGAAAATCCAAGCAAGGTGGCGCCATCTACCTGCCATTTATAACCCAAATCCTAATTTTTGGTATTTTGGCCGACCATATGTAAGGGATTTGCCCTAATTTGGAAATCCCCTCCTTTAGTCCCACATGGGAAGATGTGAAACCCTCCTCCCTTGTAATGCCTTATAAATTAAACCCCTCTTGTAAGTTTACAACGATCAGATGAATGAAAGAAATTTTTTTTATGAGCAAACTTGTGTTTTCTCTTTTCCGCACTTGCTTCTAGGTGTTGAGCTCCGTGAGGGAGTAAATCCGGGTTCCCCTGGAACCTTGAGGAGGTGAGAGATCTCCAAAACCCCAAACCCTAGGTTAGCCACTCCACTCCCAAACCCTAGCCGCCATCACCCCTCTCTTTCCACCAAGCCCTAGTCTATTTCCCTTCTCACGGCCACCATCTCCAAGTCCAGGCCAACCACCAGCATCCAGCTCCTGTCCAGATACTGCAGATCTATGACAATTCTAAGAGGAAGTCAGATCGGCCTCCAGGAGAATTCGATTTCAACAACTTCGGCTTTCAAGTTCTTCAACCTGGTAAGATCTTTTCTTGAGTTTCTGAATTCCTTCACTTGTTCCTCTTCTTTCCCAGATCTTGAGTCCAGGAGAAGCCGACCAAACCACGAGACCAGTATTGGAGGATCCATTGCGAAGATAGCCGACTCCGAGGATCCCACAATCTGCTCGAGAGAGTTCTTCCACCAAAATCCTGAGAAGATCACTGTCTGGTAAGTAAACCATCTCTTCTCTCTATTTCTGTTCTGTTGAAAGTTCAGAGCGAAACCCTAGGTCTAGGAGTTTCTCAACCCCCAGCGATCCGTTACTTCTGAACTACTCTGATAACTTAGCTTCTTCTAAATTGTGCTTTCTATCCATACCTAGTTTCCATCAACTTAGTTTAGCTTTACTTTGAGTCAAAGCCAATTTCTGAAATATATAAAAAAAAAAAAAAAAGAAATTAATCCTAAATTTACTTCTGCATACGCTTCTTTGTTCTTTGTTCTGCATCATTTTTGGTATCAGAGCATTTGTTCTGCATCACTATTAGACATGATTCGGTCCATGATGGGCTTTGCTTCTCTGCCACTATCCTTTTGGGGATATGCTCTAGAGTCAACCTGCTACCTTTTAAATAGGGTTTCGAGTAAGTCCGTTAGCAAAACCCTATATAAGATATAGACTGGATGTAAGCCGACACTCACACACCTTCGGGTCTGGGGTTGCCCGACTTATGTCAAACATTTGGAAATGGATAAGCTTGGACCTAGGTCTGACCGGTGCCTATTTGTTGGGTATCTAAAAGTGTCTAAGGGATACTACTTCTACTTGGCTGAGGAACAAAAGTTGTTCATCAGTCTTAGGGTTATCTTTTTGGAAAAGGAGTTCCTTGGTGAAGAATTATAGCTGCTAAGACTGACTTATTGAAGTTCAACAAGTAGAAGATTCAACACACTTAAGAGAAAACATAGAACCGATTATGGTTAGATCACACTCAGAGCCCATACAAGAACCATTAAGGTGATCCGATAGGGTATCACGTCAACCGGACAGATACTACAGTTTCTTGATCCGGGACGGTAATCCTATTGAACTTGATGAGAATAATGAGGACCCGATCACCTATATGAATGTAATGCAGAGGTCTGACTCTGAGAAATGGCTAGGAGCCATGAGCTCTGAAATGGAGTCCATGAAAATCAATAATGTATGGACATTGGTTGATCCACTTGAGGGGATAAAATCTATTGGATACAAATGGATTTTCAAAAGAAAATAGGGCATAGATGAGTAGGTAGAGACCCAAAAAGCCCGTCTGGTTGCCAAGGGGTATCATCAACGTTATGGTATTGACTATGATGAGATGTTCTCTCCTGTGGCAATGCTCAAATCCATTCAAATCATACTTGCTTTAGCGGCACACTTTGACTATGAAATCTGGCAAATGGATGTTCGAACAGCTTTTCTAAATAGTGAGCTGGAAGAGGATGTGTATATGATACAACCTGAAAGGTTCATATCCACAGACGAGTCAAAGGTGTGCAAGCTTCAAAGGTCCATCTATGGACTGAAGTAAGCATCTTGGAGTTGGAACATGCGATTTGATAAGTGTATGGCTTTGTTAGGAATGGCAAAAAACCTTGCATTTATAAATGGGCTAATGGTTTTTCTGATTATATTCTTTGTATTGTATGTGGATAACATTCTCTTAATCAGAAATGACATCCCAGCACTACAAGGAATAAAGGTCTGGTTATCATATCAATTCTCTATGAAGAACTTGGGTGAAGTTTCTTATATACTTGGTATGAAGATCTGTAAAGATTGATCCAAGTGGCTTCTGGGACTATCCCAGTCTGCGTACATTGATACTATGTTGAAGTGGTTCATCATAGAGAATTCCAAGAAAGGCTATCTCCTGATAGGCCCTGGAATTACACTCTCCAAAAAGGATTATGTGATAACTCTTGAGGAGAGAGAGCATATGAGTAGAATCCCATATGCTTCGATAGTGGATTTTATCATGTATGCTATGACATGTACTAGACCAGACGTGGCATACTCACTAGGCATAGTGAGCAGATACCAGTCTGATCCAAGTGAAGCTCATTGGAAAGTGGTAAAGACCATCCTTAAGTATCTAAGAAATACTAAGTACCAATGGCTGATTTATGGAGAACCTGACTTGTTGCCCAGGTGGCTATCCAAGAGGGGGGTGAATTGAAAATTTAAAAAATTTATGCAAGTAATGTGCAATTTCAAAAACCTTTGCAAGTGGTAGGTGCTGTGATAAAGTTATAGAATGCAGAAGCTAAACAGAGTAGAGAAAGCACAACACAAACATACCAAATTTATAGTGGTTCGGAGCAACCCAGCTCCTACGTCCACTATCCAAGATACCACTTGGGATTTCCACTATATTCACCCTGAATACAGTAGGATTGTTTTACAGGATCGCAATCCAAAACCTCTACACTTTAGTTTTACTGGATCACCAAAGAAAACCCACTACCCTTTGGTTTTAACAGGCTCACCAAAGAAACCTAACTTGGTTTTCACAGGATCACCAAGAATCTAAACCTTGGTTTTAATAAGGCTCACCAAAAACCTATTTGGTTTTTCAAACAGGCTCACCAATAACCCAATAATTCAAAGACTGAATTGAGAATAAATACAACAATAAATGACAAACTCAAGTTGTCGGATAGTTGCTGGTGCAGCTCGTTGGAAGTCTACTTGAATGCACTTAAATAAGCTTTAATGACTTCAGTGGCATCTTCCAAAGATGATTCAAGCTTTAGATCAGAGTTGTTGAAGGCTTGAATGCAGAATTGAATGCTCTTGTGCTCTTTCTCTTGATTGGTTGGATATTCAATGAAGCTCTCTCTTCTTCTTTTTTTAGCTCTCTTCTTAACTGTGAACTTTCTTCTTAATTGCTTTAAAGCAATTCAAATCCTTCAACTTTAAAGTCTTCCATCATCCCAAGGTAGTTCTAGCCATTGTAGACCATTAAGGAATGATTTGTGACCGTTGGAGCACTTTTGGGTATTCAAAAACAAATTCTGGAACTAGCCGTTAGATACCTGGAAGCGACATTCGAGTCGGCTCGGATTCCTTCGAGTCGGCTCGGATTCCTTCGAGTCGGCTCGGATCCTTCGAGATGATAGGTCGAGTCACCATTTCTTCAATGCAGTCGACTCTTTGTCTCAAGGTGTAGAATGTCACTCTGGATGAGTCGGCTCTTTGCAGCTTGGGTCGGCTTGAACTTGAATCATGAAAATCTTGAACTCGAGGAGTCGGCTCTCTTCAGCTTGGGTCGGCTCTTCTTCTCAGGTTCGGAAAGCCTTACTCTGGAAGAGTCGGCTTGATGCAGTTCAGGTCGGCTCACTTTCTCAGGCTTTTGAAATTAGGTTTGGTAGAGTCAGCTCTTTCTAAGTCGGGTCGGCTCGCCTGGCTGTTCTCATAAAACTTTTAGAAAATGGACTCTGGAGGAGTCGGCTCGGACTGATTCCAGTCGACTCGGATTCACTAGAGTCGACTCGCTTTCCATCGAGTCAGCTCGGATTGCTGCATTCCAGAATCTTTGCTGCGTGCCAGTAATCAGAGTCGGCTCTTCTTATCTTGGGGTCGGCTCGAGTGTCTTCTTTAGGATTTTTATAATTTGAACTTAAAGAAAACTCTCACCAACTCTTTTACAATTTCACACAAACCAACTCAAAACAAAATCTAAGGCACACACACTTATAGAAGTAACCCTTTTACTTGATTTTTCTTAACATTTTCATTGGGTTCTTCTTTACAAAAACACTTACAACACAACTCAAACAAGAAAGTAGAAATGTAGGAGTTGAAGTTTGAACATGTTATACATCCTACAAAAAACTTGTCAAACACTTGAAGAGTTGTCAGTAATAAATGTACATGCTTCAATGTTTGGTTATCATCAAAATTACTTATGGAGTCAACAATCTCTCCCTTTTTGATGATGACAAAATACTAAGCATGAAAAATCAAAAGAACTTTACATTTACTTGTGTAATAGTATTTGCGAGAGTATATGAACAAGTAAAATTAATTAACTTCTAATAGAACCAAACAATGAAAGAAGAATTAGGGCAATGAGAAACAATCTCCCCCTCAATGAAATACTCCATGTTTTGGTTTTCTTTTTGTGCAATTTGTAAGTTTCAGATTTTCAAAGCTCAAGAATTTTGTGTATCAGAGCTTAGCTAATAAAAATTACGGAGCTTTGTGTATCAGAACTTAAGAAGAACTTAACGTATTAAACATTCTTTTCTCAGCAAATAATATCAGTAATGTCAGAACAAGTATACTGCTAAACAAGGCAAAGACATTTCAAAGACATTTTATTCTTTTCATGCAACATTATATCTGATACCATTCTCCCCCTTTTGTCAATCAATCAAAAAGGTGTTTTTAAATAAGGCTTAGATTTTAAAATAGATTGAGGAAGTCTTTAATATTTGTTTGAGATAATTTCACTTTCTCAAACTTATCTTGAAAATGTAATTAAGATATTGATCATTGTAAAAGCAATCAAACATTCAATTCATAGAGAAATTGAAGAGTTTATGAGGCAAAAGATATTCTTCATTCTATTCCAAAAGTTTAGTATAAAGTACAAAAAGGTAATACATTTAGTCATTGTCTACATCTATGCTAGGTTTTGAAGAAGTTTGGCCAGGGATCTGAATTCCAGGAGGTAAAGAAGAAATAGGATCAATGAATTGTGGAATATCATGAGATCCAGGTATCCTAATATGTGGAGCAGGTTGTCTTGGATAGCCGAGTGACTAGGGACGGATCTAGAAGGAGTCTTGAGAGTAGCTAGGATATCTTCAATTTTGCCCATCATCTTCCACAGAAAGCTACTCATTGACTTCAATTCAGCTTCAACTTTCTTTACACTTCTAGAAGCTGCTAAGTCTTCCATTCCTTCTTTGATTATTGCCATTTCTTTTTGTAGAGCAAGCATTTCTGAAGCTTGGACATTGGCAAAAGCTTCTGCAACCCTCTTAGCCTTCCGAATTCACTTCTGATTATACCTATGCCCTTGGTATAATCTTCTTCCATTTTCTTTCCTGTCTCGAGAGATCCTATTCTGACTCTTAAGTTATCCATTTCTGTTCTGTATGCTTCTAGGACTTGAGTGACTAAGTTTTTGGTTGAATCAGAATTGGATGCTATTAATTGGAGTATTGGTTGGATATCAGTTTCATTTATACCAGATGCAGTTTTGGAGTTTTCAAGAGTATCGATTCTTCCTTTCATACTGTCTATTTGTTCTCTAAACTGGTTTAGCTTATTGTCAACAGATCTTTGAACTACTTCAAACATTTCATTCATTGAAGACTTGATGGACTCAGTCATATTGTTCATTTGTTGTGCCAAAAAGTCTTGTATTCTTGAAGTATCCATAATAGGAGCAGTAGCAGCTTGACTTTGACTTGGAATGTCAGTGGCCTGATCAAATGTGGGTGTGCTATAGGGTATATTAGGCAAGCCAGAGATAGAAATATCTGGGAGGGAAATATCAAATTCCATCTGAACTGGAGAGTCATACTGTGGCTGTGGCTCAGGGATGTATGAAGTAGTGCCTTCACCAGCCTCTTCTTCTCTCTATTCCTGGACTTCTTCAGTTTCTTCCATTGTAGAAGGGTCAAACTTCTTCTTCTAGGTACCATCAGTTAGTAAGTACCCCATTCTTTGAAAGGTCTTCACTGTATAGGTGTCAGTGTGAAGTAATACCCTGTTATCTTCTCCTGTCAAGTCAATATTGGCTCTTTGAAAAAGGATTGTGAGAACCATTCTATATGGCTGGCAGGCTTTGACTTTCCTAACTTCCTCTTTCATCTGGCTAATCATAATTGCTGGTAAATTAATTTTCTCACCAATGATTAGGAGTTTCTTGAAGCACAAGTCTCTTTCACTCACCCAGTCAAATTGACCAGTTCTGGGTAGGAAAATACGACTAATGAAGTTGTGTAGGACCCTCATTTCAATTGATAGCATATTTGCTTTAAGAATCCCAATCTCATCAACTTCAGCTCTCTCCAAAATAGTTTGCAAGGCCTTGGATCTATCCTTTAGTACAAGATACTCAATTCCTTCAAATGGCATCTCCAAGATACTTCCTAGAATCTCAATAGAAATGATTATTCTTTTTCCTTTAACTGTAGACTCAATGAAATTTTCCCCATACCTCAGATTCTCGTAGAACATTTTGACTAAATTAGGATATGTCTTGATATCCAAAGAACATAAATTTTTCCAGCCCTGGTTCTCAATTAAATCCCCAATCACAAAACCGATTTCTTTAAGATATTCAAAAAGAATGCGTCGGCCAGTGGTGACTGGTTTCATACCTAGGGATCTTTGCTGGCTAGGAGAAACTGGGCTTCCTTCCTCTTCTGATTGTGGTTCATTTCGAGGAACATTATCTTCACGGAACTTGCTTCTCCATTCCTGTGGAGCTACAATATCACTTCTACCTAATTTCTTCCCAACCTATCTTTTTGGCACTATTCCAAGGAAATTGGGTTTAAAGTAGAGGTTTATGGAAGTTTAGAGAAGTTTGGAACGTTTCTTGGAGGGAATGGAATAGGGTTTAGGAGTAAGGAAGGTAAAAAGAAAACCCTACGGCTCGAACTAAAAGAGATGGCTCGATATCCGAGCCGGCTCGACCAATAGTTCATCTGCTCGAGTCAACTCGAGCAAAGGGAGCACAAAAAAATATATTTTTGTATTAATCAAATCCCGACAAGGTTTAGGATTTGAATTAGAAGGTTGTCTAGATATATTGTCTTTAGAATTTTGGGAATTCTTCTAGATGGGATCATAAAATCCTAGTTCAAAAATTTAATCAATGTAAACTTGTCTAAATCTAATGGTTTTATACAGATATTAGCAAGTAAGTTTTCCATAGGTATATTTTCAAGAATAATAACATTGTTCAAAACATGTTTTCTTATTAAATTGTGCCTAATTTTAATGTGTTTAGTTTGAGAGAAATTTAGTGCAAACACATACACAGTACAAGATGTAAGGCCTACTTGCTGTCAAATATAAAACGGGTTCTGATCATACCTCTATATAGCGTTTGACCAACGTTGGATCCATTTTTATCTTTGTCTAGCATGTAGGTAGGACTCATGGGTGTGCTAGTCTCTTTGCTTGTTTCCATGCCGAATTTTTTGATTACTTCATTGATGTACTTGGCTTGGTGTATAAAAATTCCTTCCTTTAATTGTTCGACTTATAAACTCAGGAAGTGGTTGAATTCACTCATAAAGTTCATTTCAAACTTAACCTGCATTAGCTCAGTAAATTATTCACGAAACCTTTCATTAGTTGTATCAAAGATAATATCAAGGTATATTTGTACTGCTAACAGATCATTTCCTTTATTTTTTAATAAAAAGAGTTTTATTAATATTTCCTCTTTTGAAATCATTTTCAAGTAAAAACATGCTCAATTTATCATGCCAGGTGCTAGATTCTTGTTTCAAACCATGTAAAGTTTTGTTCAATTTAAAATACATGATTTGGAAAAATAGAATTTTCAAAACCTGGTGGTTGTTTTACAAAGACTTGTTCAGAAATAAATTTATTTGGAGAAGTACTTTTGATATTCATTTGAAAGAGTTTAAAATTCATGTAGCAAGCAAATACAGGGAGTAATCTAATAGTCTCAGGTCTTGCTACCAAAGCATAGGTTTCATCAAAATCGATATCCTCTTCTGGATTAAATTCATTTATTACCAAACGTTTTCATTTAGTATGTTCCTATAGACCCATCTGGTTTAGTTCATCATGCATGGCCAATATCTAGTTATGATCATTTTCAGCTTCTTCTAAGGTATAAGGCTCTATTTGAGATACAAAGGCTAGGTAATCATGTGCAATTCTATGTGCTGACCTGTCTTTATACCTTGTGAAGGATCACCAATAATTAATTCTTTAGGATGTAAAGTTACATACCTCCATTCTCTTGGTAGATCAGTATGATCCTTACTTACCATTTCACTTCTATCTTGTGTTGGTTTGTCCTGGATGTTTAGATCTTCTATTTCCTTTTGTAGAGTACCTGTATCATTATCTATACACTCACCTTTTCTAGATGGTGAAGGGTTAGCTTCATCAAAAATTACATGAATTGACTCTTCTGCAGTGAGAGTCCTTTTGTTAAACACTCTATATGCTTTGCTATGTAATGAATAACCAAGGAATATAGATTCATCAGATTTTGCATCAAACTTTCCTAGGTTATCTTTGCCGTTATTTAATACAAAGCATTTACACCCAAAAACATGAAAATAATTAATGTTTGGTTTTCTTCCTTTCCAAAGCTCATAGGAGGTTTTCTTTGAAATTGGTCGTATCAAAACTCGGTTTAGTATATAACAGGTAGTGTTCATGGCTTCTGATCCAAAGTACCTTGGAAGATTACTTTCACATAACATAGTTCTAGCTATTTCTTCTAAAGTCCTATTCTTTCTCTCTACAATACTATTTTGTTGTGGTATTCTAGGAGCGGAGAAGTTGTGATCAATGCCGTGTTCAGTGCAATATTCATCAAAGAATTGATTTTGAAATTCAGTTCCATGATCACTTCTTATAGAAATAACAGAAAGATTTTTCTCATTTGAAACTTTCTTATGAAATTTTTGAAATAAATCAAAAGTTTCATCTTTATGTGCAATAAATAATATCCATGTGAATCTAGAAAAGTCATCAACAATCACAAGTCCATATTTCATACCTCCTAGGCTTGTGGCCCTAGTTGGTCCAAATAAGTCCATGTGAAGTGGCTCAAGAGGTTTGGTTGTTGAAATAAATTTTTTGATTTAAAATTCTCCCTAGTTTGTTTGCCTAATTGACAAGCATCACAAACATAATTAAGATCAACTTTGAAATGTGGCAAGCCTCTAACTAGATTCTTTGAGATTAATTTGGCAATAGTATGCATGCTAGCGTGACCTAATCATCTATTCCATAATAGACATGACTCCTTGGTCTTAGCATTCAAGGCTACTAGGCTGGAACAACTTGTCATGGCTAGATCATTTAGATCTACCACATAGATATTTCTGAGTCTATGGCCAACGAATTTGTTGCTAGAATCAAGAGAGTTAGTTACTATACACATAGATGATTCAAAGATAACTTTGAAGCCTTTATCACATAATTGACTAATACTCAATAGATTGTGCTTCAACTTATCTACTGGCAATACATCTTTGATAAAAGTACAAGGGGTTAACTTGATCTTACCGATTCCGATTATTTTTTCTTTGCCATTATCTCCAAAGGTAACCAATCCTCCTTCTTTCATTTGTAGGGTGATAAACTGATCCTTGTCACCCGTCATATGCCTTGAGCAGCCGCTATCAAGATACCATCTTTTCTTTAATTTTTGGGCTACAAGACAATCCTGCAAAATAGTTAAGGAGTGATTTTAGGTACCCAAGCTAACTTGGATCCTTTCGGGTTAGCAACATTGGTTCCTTTTGGAACCCAAATGGTTCTATATTTTAATGTATTGTACATGGAACTTTTCAAAGAATTGCATTGAAAAGATTTATACCCAAATCTATGACATGCATAACAAATAATTTTGTCATTTTTGAATGATGCATGCTTTGAAGCTATAATAGATGCAGAAACAGGAATATTTGATTAGAAGGATTTTTGCATAGTATTTTTAGGAACATATTTCAAGCCATTTAAAATTGATTTTGATGAAAAAGCTCTTTCAAGTTTAGATTTTGAAACTGAAGCTTTTGAGGGTACAAACTATGTTGCTGGAATCCCTTTAGCTCTTAAATCATTAAATCTAATTCCAACATTACTTTTAGAGTCTTTCTGTTCCTTCAAAATTAGTTCAAGCTTATTTGAACTCAAGGTCAATTTTTTTACTAAAGGCTTAAGCTTTTCAACCTCCTTTTTTAAATCAATATTTTCAGCAACTAAAATATTGTTTGTCTCATATAAAACTATTTTTCATCGTTCAAGACTATAACACTTTCAGAAAGGTTATCCAATTTTCTTTGCAAAATGTTATTCTTTTCAAAAATCTCATCCTTATCTTTTGATAAAACATCATTTTGTTTCTTTAAGGACTTGATTTTAATCCCAGCTTTCTTGAATTCGATAAGTAAATCATGAAATGCTGAATTCAGTTCATCATAAGTAAATTCAATTTGAAACTCAAGGGATGATACCTCATTTTCGAGACCCATTAAATAAAGATTTGCAGATTTCGAAGCCTCTTCGTCTTTAGTGGATGAGGACACTTCGCTGTCGCTCCACATCGCTACCATTGCTTTCTTTTTCTTCTTAAATCCCTTTTTCAATAACGGACAGTCTGATCTAATGTGCCCTGGCTTTTTACACTCATAACATGTGGGCACTTCTCTTTCTTTCACCTTTTCCTTGTCCTTCTCCTTATTGAACTCTTTATTCTTGTGGAATTTTTTAAAATATCTTTCTTTTCTTCTCTCCAAGATCTTTTGAATTTTCTTATGACCATGGCAACGTCTTCGTCTTCCATGTCGCTTTCAGTAGAGGAGCTTTCTTTCTCCGATTCTTCATCCTTTTTGGAATCCATAGTAGCTTTAAAAGTGATTGATCTCTTTTTCTTTTGATCATCTTCACTTCGGTGCTGCAAGGTTAGTTCATGTGTGATGAGAGATCCTAACAGTTCATCCAGCAATAAGGTGTTCAAATCTTTTACTTCGTAGATGGAGTCACTTTCGGATCCCACTTGTTCGGAAGAGATCTTAGAATCTTTTGTACTAGATCTGCATTAGTATATACTCTGCCAAGACTCTTTAAGCCATTAATAATTTCAGTGAATCGTGAAAACATGGCAGATATAGTTTCATTCGGTTCCATCTTAAACAATTCGTAACTATGTACAAGAAGATTAATCTTAGAAGATTTCACTTGAGAAGTTCCTTCATGGATCACTTCAAGTTTATCCCAAATTTCTTTTGCCGAGGAGCAAATAGAAATTCGATTAAACTCATTACTATCCAAAGCACAATATAAGAGATTCATGGCTTTGGCATTTAATTCTTCCATTTTCATGTCATGTTCGTCCCAATCCTTTTCAGGTTTAGGAACGTCCACTCCAATTTTAACCATGAGAATATAAGGACCCTTTAGAGTGACCTTCCATAACTAAAAATCAACAGCTTGAATATAAATCTTCATTCTAGCTTTCCAATATGCATAATTTGTTCCAGTGAAGAGTGGAGGTCTGTTTGTTGATTGGCCTTCGGCCAAGGATGTACTCATGGGATGAGCCATCAATCTTTACTCTAGTGTATTCAGAGACTCTGCTCTGATACCAGTTGTTGCACAGGTAGCTACCCAGAGGGGAGTGAATTGGGAATTTAAAAAATTTATGTAAGTAATGTGCAATTTCAAAAACCTTTGCAAGTGGTAGGTGCTGTGATAAAGTTATAGAATGCAGAAGCTAAATAGAGTAGAGAAAGCATAACACAAATACACCAAATTTATAGTGGTTCGGAGCAACCCAGCTCCTACATCTACTATCCAAGATATCACTTGACATTTTCACTATATTCATACCCGAATACAGTAGGATTGTTTTACAGGATCACAATCCAAAACCTCTACACTTTGGTTTTACGGGACCACCAAAGAAAACCCAACACCCTTTGGTTTTAACAGGCTCACCAAAAAAACCTAACTTGGTTTTCACAAGATCACCAAGAACCTAAACCTTGGTTTTAATAAGGCTCACCAAAAACCTATTTGGTTTTTCAACCGGGCTCACCAATAACCCAATAATTCAAAGATTGAATTGAAAATAAATGCAACAATAAATGACAAACTCAAGTTGTCGGATAGTTGCCGGTGCAGCTCGTTGGAAGTCCACTTGAATGCACTTGAATAAGCTTTAATGACTTCAATAGCTCTTCCAAAGATGATTCAAGCTTTAAATCAGAGTTGTTGAAGGCTTGAATGCAGAATTGATTGCTCTTATGCTCTTTCTCTTGATTGGTTGGATATTCAATGAAGCTCTCTCTTCTTTTTTCTGAACTCTCTTCTTAACTGTGAACTTTCTTCTTAATTGCTTTTAGGCAGTTCAAATCTTTCAAATTTAAAATCTTCCATCATTCCAAGGCAGTTCTAGCCATTGTAGACTGTTGAAGAATGATTTGTGACCATTTGAGCACTTTTGGGCATTCAAAAATAAATTCTGGAACTAGCCGTTAAATACCTGGAAGCGACATTCGAGTCGGTTCGGATTCCTTCGAGTCGGCTCGGATCCTTCGAGTTGATAGGTCGAGTTGCCATTTCTTCAATGCAGTTAGCTCTTTGTCTCAGGATGCAGAATGTCATTCTGGACGAGTCAGCTCTTTGCAGCTCGGGTCAGCTCGAACTTGAATCATGAAAATCTTGAACTCGAGGAGTTAGCTCTCTTCAGCTTGGGTCGGCTCTTCTTCTCAGGTTCGGAAAACCTTACTCTAGAAGAGTCGGTTTGATACAGTTCGGGTCGGCTCGCTTTCTCAAGCTTTTAAAATTAGGTCTGGCAGAGATGTTTCTTTCTAAGTCGGGTCAGCTCGCCTGGCTGTTTTCAGAAAACTTTTAGAAAATAGACTCTGGAGGAGTCGGCTCAAACTGATTCCAGTCAACTCGGATTCACTAGAATCGGCTCACTTTCCATCAAGTCGGCTCGGATTGCTGCATTCCAGAATCCTTGCTGCATGCCAGTAATCAGAGTCGGCTCTTCTTATCTTGGGGTCGGCTCGAGTGTCTTATTTAGGATTTTTATAATTTGAACTTAAAGAAAACTCTCACCAACTCTTTTATAATTTTACACAAACCAACTCAAAACAAAATCTAAGGCACACACACTTATAGAAGTAACCCTTTTACTTGATTTTTCTTAACATTTTCATTGGGTTCTTCTTTACAAAAACACTTACAATACAACTCAAACAAGAAAGTAGAAATGTAGGAGTTGAAGTTTGAACATGTTATACATCCTACAAAAAACTTGTCAAACACTTGAAGAGTTGTCAATAATAAATGTACATGCTCCAATGTTTGGTTATCATCAAAATCACTTATGGGGTCAACATGACTTGAAACTTGTGGGATATACTGACTCCAATTTTCAGTCAGATAGGGATGACAGCAAGAGTATGTCAGAATTTATCTTTGTCTTAAATGGAGGAGCGATCTGCTGGAAAAGTTCCAAGCAGCCTACTATGGAAAACTTAATATGCGAAGTAGAATACATCACAGCATCGGATGCAGCAAAGGAAGCTGTGTGATTGCGGAAGTTCCTAGGAGAGCTGGGAGTGGCACCTTCCCTGGATGATCCTGTTTCGGTGTATTGTGACAGCACTGGAGCCATTGCTCAAGCCAAAGAGTGAAGTCCCATCAGTGCACCAAACACATTCTGTGGTGCTATCATCTTGTGCGAGAAATCATGGAACGAGGTGACATCGACCTTCAGAAGATCGATGGAAAGGAGAACCTAGCCGACCCTTTCACTAAAGCCATCAGAGTTCAAGAGTTCGACAATTGTAAATGAAAAATGAGAATAAGATTTTGTACTAATTGGCTTTAGTCCAAGTGGGAGTTGTTAGGAATAGTATCCTAAAGCCAATCTGATGGGGACATCTCAAGCACGGATCTTGGAGCAAGCATAATTCTTGGAGTGGCAGAGATCTTGAAGCATTTTTGAATAAATTTATTTAGGATTTATCTTTTGTTTAAAATTTAAATTAGGATTTGGTTGGTTAGGATTGATATATGGATTGGCTTATCTTATCCTATCTTATATTTGAATTTGATTCGTTCTTATCTTTTTATCTTGTATTCAAATTCAAATGAGGGTTGGAAAATCTATAAATACATAAATACCATCCTCATCCTTTTGTAATAGGAGGATGGATGAATAAAATTTTTATTGTTCTGTGTGAAGGATCTGTGTGATCCTAGGGTATCTGTATGATCCCTTCTCCATCTTCCCAGGGTTTCTATGTGATCCCTGATTTTGGGCATCTGTGTGAGCCCAGGGCATCTATGTGAGCCCCTTTGCTATGTGCTTGTTCTTCTAGGGCATCTGTGTGAGCCCCTTTGCTATGTGCTTGTTCTTCTTGGGGAATCTATGTGAACCCCAGTATTTTTTTTAATCCTGCACCCTCTTCTTTCCTCCTTCTTTGCAAATCCTAATCTCTGGTGACTTTCATGCTCACCAGCGATCCAGTCCAATCTCTGTCCCACATCAAATGGTATCAGAGCTAAAGGATTAGGATTTTTCAGTTCCATCAACCTCGCTCAGCCTGATTCGACGGAGTCGAGTTCACCCCACCGTAGGAGAATGATGGGGACATCTCAAGCACGGATCTTGGAGCAAGCATAATTCTTGGAGTGGCAGAGATCTTGAAGCATTTTTTGAATAAATTTATTTAGGATTTATCTTTTGTTTAAAATTTAAATTAGGATTTGGTTGGTTAGGATTGATATATGGATAGGCTTATCTTATCCTATCTTATATTTGAATTTGATTCGTTCTTATCTTTTATCTTGTATTCAAATTCAAATGAGGGTTGGAAAATCTATAAATACCACCCTCATCCTTTTGTAATAGGAGGATGGATGAATAAAATTTCTATTGTTCTTTGTGAAGGATCTGTGTGATCCTAGGGTATCTGTATGATCCCTTCTCCATCTTCCCAGGGTTTCTAAGTGATCCCTGATTTTGGGCATCTGTGTGAGCCCAGGGCATCTATGTGAGCCCCTTTGCTATGTGCTTGTTCTTCTAGGGCATCTGTGTGAGCCCCTTTGCTATGTGCTTGTTCTTCTTGGGGAATCTATGTGAACCTCAGTATTTTTTTTAATCCTGCACCCTCTTCTTTCCTCCTTCTTTGCAAATCCTAATCTCTGGTGACTTTCATGCTCACCAGCGATCCAGTCCAATCTCTGTCCCACATCACAATCGTCTAGACTATAGACAGTTGTGCTATTTTGTAATTATATGTAAATTTTTAAATGAATAAAAGTTATTTTTTTGGCTATTCATCACATATGCATTTTCTTGAAAAGAACTCTTGTGTGATGGAGTCCTTAGAACTACATTATATTTTATATAAAGAGGATATATCGAGTAGTTCTTAAACTGGTTCATAACCAAAGGATACATTATTATAGGATGACGATGTATCAATCGTTGGTTGTTGTATGTCATATTAGTTGGTTAGTTGTCCTCTTAACCAAGGAGTATAGAGACACTGATGTGACATACAGGTGAAATGATGTGGAATGATTATAAGATTGCTAAACATGCAGGAAAAATAGTAAACTAATTTTTTTGTGATTTTTAGATTTAAACTTGGCTAATTTCTCAAAGCAAAGAAAAGAACTAGAAGGTATTCAGTAATTCTAAGAATCAACTTGTCGCAGGCTGAATCACGCAAGATATCTAAAAGATAGGACTAGAAAATTGAGAAATTTCTGGCTTAGGATAGTTAACTTCAATCATATTAGATGATAAGAGAATGGAATGTTTCTTACCTGTCAGAGATTAAAATTCAGTAGCAGAAGGGATCACTTACACTTTGATTGGAGCCTGGATGAAGAAGCCTTGTTCCCTTGAATCTAAAGGCTAATCTGGGTGGTCCAGGCAGCAAAGAAGGCCTCCTCAAAGGAGGGAAAGCACCTCGAGGATCCTGCAATCATCAGAGGTCAATCAAAATAGCAAATAAAAAAAGAGAAAAGGAACTAGGGTTTGGAAGGATTCGGGATTAGGGTTAAAAGATGGCAGTCAGGGAAGAAGAAGCTCCTAGGCTTGGATGGCAGCAAGGGCTTCTGTTCCTTGGGCATGGCTGTTCTCCAGGGATGCAGGAGGGTGCTAGGGCAGCAAGGTTTCAATCCAGGAACACAAGGAGAGCACACAAAGTAAGAACCAAAACTCAAACACAAGGCAATTAATCCAAATTTCAGCAAGGTTTATTCATAAAAAAAAGATAATGCAAGAGGGGGAGGGGGTGGGGTACTTATAGAGTTCCCATGCCCTCCCCTAAAGGGATTACAAGTCTTCTCCTAGTTAGAATAGGTTTATATAATTTAAGTGGGAGAAAGACTATAAAATAAACCTAAAACTAGGAGTATACAAGTTGAATGAAATGAAAACTCAAACTCCTTCTAATATTTGAACTCTTCTACCATGTTGGACTTGGTCAACTCATGGAGGATGCCTATCCTAGGTGTGTTGGACTTCAAGGGGCAGCAAGGGGTCATCCTCCTTTGGATTGATGCATGGGCTTTGGGCCCTGAAAGCTGGGGTGCCCTACTATCAACATATTCCTTGGAATCTTGGTTTTCATGCTTGGGCTTGCTTCTTGGGCTTGGAATTTTAAGGCTTGGAGTGTTAGAATAACCTGGAAAACATGGGCTCCAGGCATATGAAATATTTTGGAAGCATTTGGAGGGAATCTGGCATTTGAAATGGCATTTAGAAGGAATCAGGGCACCTAGAGGGCATTTGGAGGGCATTTAAGGCTCCTGGGTGTCAATTGAGCTCCCATAAGCTGATGTAATTGCCTCTAGCTCCTGAATGAGGCCTAGTGAAACTCTAAAATTGGATAACCTCCTCTCTTGTACAAAATTTGGACTCATACCTGACTCATACTGATGTACAGGACTCAATATACTGGACTAGGTCAAGACAAATTAACTAGTCTCACCTTATTATAACTCAATCTTACTTTCTTACAAAATTGTGACATATAACTAAGTAAACCAAATAGGGCCCAGTAATCCGTGTCTAATCTTGGTGCCCCCACCAATTCTCCTGGGACGGGAGGAACTCGACCCCATCGAGTATGGGATAACTTGGCTCTTATAGTCTCGAGTAGGTCTAGGTTGAGGCGCTGCAAATCCTCATGGGTGATCCACGAGTCCTCAGATTCTGGCCGACCTTGCCACCGGATCAAATACCTCTGATAGCCTCTATTCCGGGTACATATGGCTTGATCATCCAGGATTCTCTTAATTTTTCCTCACTATTTGGCCAATTGGTTGGTAGACACTCAGGGGCAGGCTCACTCTCAAGGGAAGGGATAGGTCCAAAAGGCTCGCTGGGAATCACTGCTGGCTCCCTATACTCTACAAGATCTAAGATGTTGAAGGTGAAATTAATGCCTAAGTCAGGTGGTAACTCAAGCATATAGGCATTAGGTCCAACTCTCTTTATTATCTTAAATGGGTCAGCTTTGCGAGCATGAAGTTTCTTTATGGTCCTTAGAGGGAACCATTCAGGCCTAAGCCTGATCATCACAAAATCCCCTGTAGAAAATTCTTTAGCTCTCTTCTGAGAATTAGCCAAGTTCTTATATAGTTCATTACTTATGTTCAGCTCTTGACTAATTTTATGATGCATATGCTGTGTAGAGGCTAGTGCATGTGTGGATAGATGAATCAGAATTGTAAATTTATTAGACGTAAAACTAACACCTAAAAGACTCGACTAGGCTTTCCTATTGAAGAAAATTTTATTGGACTCTTTAGGACAAAACCTAACAGACTATAGACTCTTTAGGTTTGATCCTATCATAACATGCACATGAAAATGTGACATGAACTCTTAGTAGATGCCAAATGATTTTCCAGAAGTAGGAAGCAAACATGACAGTCTCGATGAATAAATGCAGTATGCAAACCTCTATGAAATGCAATCTAAGGATTAGAAAATCATGAAAAGTTTCAGGAAAGGGTAGAAAATAAGAAGTAGATTCATGATTAGTTTGATTGGGTAAGGAATAAGAAAAGGGTTCAGGGTTAATCAGGTAGAATAGGATGCAGGAAGGGGTATCAGGGATTAATCCTAGACTAATAACATTGATCTTATGGGGTTGATGGGTACCTATAGGGTTTATAGTATGGAAGAGTGGGTTACTAATCTCAGTGAAGAGATTGTCAATGGGAACTATAGGATGAGATTCTTCCTGAGGGTATTGATAAGCCAATTCCTTAATAAAGTCATCTAGTTCAAGAAATTTAGGACTAGGCTCTATACTTGGACTTTCGTCTAGTGGCTCCTCATGGAAGAGTCTAATAGTAGAGTTGGGTTCCTTATCCCTTAACTGCTCTTCCTCTACATTCTGGATGTGGTCAGGGTTTACTGGGTCAACTGATTCTAAGTCTTCTACAGAAAACTCTTCTTCTTCCTCATACACCTCTACTAAGCTTGGGTCAGCCTCATATATCTCCTCTTCAATGTCATTCTGATGAACCAATAAGGAGGTAAGAGGGGGTTGGCTAGGAAAAAATGGACCAATACTAGGCTCACAGCTAGGGTACTAGTCTTATAGGGTTTAGGTTGACAGGGGAAAGCTGATTGGCACTGGGCTGATTTCTATGGACTATGGGTTCCTGGGGTTTAGCTCTATGGGTCTTGCCTAGGGTTCCTACTTGGTCATCTAATGGATCAATCCTAGTGGTTGCCTAGTCAAATTGTTGGTCTACTTGGTCGAATCTAATGGCTAATCGGTCAATCCTATGGTTTGCCTGGTTATTGGTTTGGGTTATTTGGTCAAATCTTTGGTTTATTTGGTTGAATCTATGGTTCATTTAGTTTTGGGATTGGGTCAATTGGGTCATCTAGGTATTGGTTTGGTCAAGTTTATGGTTAAATTGTTCATTCATGGTTCTTATGAGTGCTTTAAGACTGGACTCCATGGTTGAACTGGGTTGGGGTTTAGACTTCTGGTATTGGGTTCCTAATCTAGTGGTCATATAATTAAACAGTCAGTCAGGATGAGATGGTGCAGCCAAGCATGCAAAATTGGTTAGCTTAATCTAGGGTTTCCTAGACCTAGAGCCAAAACTGGGTGGGTTAGCTCAACTTACACTTAACCCAGTAGCTAATCCTTCCACTGGCCAGGTAGGGGATGGGAGTGTGGAAGGCCTCCCTGCTTTTGTAAGGACCCAATTAAAAACCACAACACCACTTAAGTCATTTGACTCTAGACCCCTAGCCTTAGACACAAGCTTTCAGTAATAGCTAAAGGATTAAATGCACTAGTTGGCCCACATAACTCGGACCTGACTTGTTGATGTCTCCTAGCCCACTAGGGTAAATTAGGTCTAATTGATTTTTAATTAGGCTTGGGTTAGTATGATGATGGTTGTTTTGGACCCAGGACAGGTGATGAAATCATGTCCTGATCTGAGATATAGAGTTGCCCTTAATATTAGGTTTAAGATGATGGCAATCGATGATCCTGATGCAATCTAAAAACAATCAGAAAAAAAATAAAATATTTTTTTAATTATTTTATGATGTGTTAGGTTAGGTTCAAGTTAACTGGGGTTAGCTAACAAAGTTTGGTTTGGGATTGGGGGTTTGGAAGTTAATTAGGTTTGGTTTGGACAAGTATGCAGATCAGCAGAAATCAAAAATTTAGGATTTTGGATGATGCAGAATTTGACATAGATCCTGATGAAAAAAAAAAATCAAAAAAAATTTGGAATAGAGGATGGACAGTGATAATGAAGTATACCAAATTTCATGTAGAACAAAAATCATATGATGATGCAAATCCTAATATTTTTGGACTGCTATAGAAATTATCAAGATTCTATTAGGGTTTTTAATATGCCAAATTTTTATAATTTAGGGTTTTTATAAAATTAATTAAAATTTTGATAATTATTAGGATAGGACAGAGGACATGAATTACATATTTCATAGTAAAATAAAATTTGAGGATGCCAAAATCAGATGAAACCTAGACACCTAATGCAGTAGACATAATACAGAAATTAGGGTTTGTGAATGCAACGCAGATAAAAACTATTCTAAACCTGCTCTGATACCAAACTGATGCAGGATGACTCTAAGATTGCTAAACATGCAGGTAAAATAGTAAACTAATTTTTTTGTGATTTTTAGATTTAAATTTGTTGGCTAATTTATCAAAGCAAAGTAAAGAACTAGCAGGTATTCAACAATTCTAAGAATTAACTTGTCACAGGCTGAATCATGCAAGATAACAAAAAGACAGGACCCAAAAATTGAGAAATTCCTGGCTTATGATAGTTAACTTCAATCATATCAGATAATAAGAGAAGGGAAGGTTCTTACTAGTCAGAGATTAAAATTCAGTAATAGAAGGGATCACTCACACTCTGATCGGAGCCTGGATGAAGAAGCCTTGTTCCCTTGAATCTAAAGGCTGATCTGGGCAGTCTAGGCAGTAAAGAAGGCCTCTTCAGGGGAGGGGAAGCACCTCGAGGATCCTGCAAATGTCAGAGGTCAATCAAAACTGCAAATAAAAAAAGAAAAAAGGAACTAGGGTTTGGAAGGATTCAGGATTAGGATTAAAAGATGGCCGTCAGGGAAGAAGAAGCTCCTGGGCTTGGACGGTAGCAAGGGCTTCTCTTCCTTGGGTGTGGCTGATCTCCAGGGATGCAGGAGGGTGCTAGGGCAGTAGGGTTTCAATCCAGGAACACAAGGAGAGCACACAAAGTAAGAACCAAAACTCAAACACAAGGCAATTAATCCAAATTGTAGCAAGGTTTATTCATAAGAAAAAGATAATACAAGAGGGAGAGGGGTGGGGTACTTATAGAGTTCCCATGCCTTCTTCTAAAGGGATTACAAGTCTTCTCCTAGTTAGAATTGGTTTACATAATTTAAGTAGGAGAAAGACTATAAAATAAACCTAGAACTAGGAGTATACAAGTTGAATGAAATAAAAACTCAAACTCCTTCTTGTATTTGAACTCTTTCATCATGTTGGACTTGGTCAACTCATGGAGGACGCCTGTCCTAGGTGTGTTGGGCTTCAAGGGGCAGCAAAGGGTTGTCCTCCTTTGGATTGCTGCATGGGCTTTGGGCCTTGGAAGCTGAGGTGCCCTGGTATCAGCATATTCCTTGGAATCTTGGTTTTTCATGCTTGGGTTTGCTTCTTGGGCTTGGAATTTTAAGGCCTGGAGTGCTGGAATAACCTGAAAAACATGGGCTCCTGGCATATGAAATATTCCAGAAGCATCTGGAGGGAATCTGGCATCTAAAATGGTATTTGGAAGGAATCAAGGCATCTGGAGGGCATTTAGGGCTCCTGGGTGTCAATTGAGATTCCATAAGCTGATGTAATTGCCTCTGGCTCCTGAATGAGATCTGGTGGAACTCCAAAATAGGGTAACCTCCTCTCTTGTATAAAATTTAGACTCATACTAGACTCATACTGATGTACAGGACTCAATATACTGGACTAGGTCAAGACAAATCAACTAGTCTCACCTTATTACAACTCAATCTTACTTTCTTACAAAATTATGATACATGACTAAGTGAACTAAATAGGGCCCAGTAATCTGTGTTGGATCCTGGTGCCCCCACTATGAAATATATGACATCTCATTGAACGTGACCAATTACGAAGCTCCCTTCTGCCAAAGGGTTGCTCGCGAAGGAAAATGGGTATATGTGTTCCCCAGACCTAAGGTCACCATGGTAGCTTGCAAGCAACTCACTGTACTTTGGTACCGAATTACCTGAATTTTTAATCTAGTGATGGAAGATTTCTGGGTACAGTCAAGTACTTATAGAGTGGTGGTGGATCAAGATGGGATTGACCCCTCCAAATGGTTTGGAGTGAATGACTCACTATGTCTCAATTTAGCAAAATCTTGGCCAGGATAGTTTTTATAAGGAGTCACAGAATTTGTAAGGTTGAGACACGATCTGGATGTACTAAATTAGGGTTGGCAGTCAAATCCTAGGTCATCCTGAGCATTATGAGATCAAAGGGATGAATATGTGGTAATCATATGCCAGGAGTTCTAAAGAATTGCTCTACAATCTTCGATCTATTCGGACATTGAGTATCATTGCTAGATGATGACTTTGACTGGTACTGGAAGTGTTACAGTGCTACCAGCTTAGTGTTCAAACCTATGGGGTCACACACTATAGGGGTTTCTAACTGATCTAAAGACTGATCGATGATTGAGAATCGTTTGGCATCACTGGAGGTCAATATGATTGACCATGATCCAAGTGTCGATACTTTGGAGGTCGACACTTTGAAGTGTCAACACTTCCATGTGTCGACACTTGGCTGTGACGAGGATTTTTTTTTTCACTAATTCGATTAGTGAATTTTGGAGGACTTCTTTGCAATATGATTGCAACCTGATGGGTCAAGCCAAATATGATTTGGCTTAGGATCAAATTGGATTTGATTTTTTAGGCTATCTTTCTTTTAAAAAGATTTAAATTTGAATTTTGAATTCAAATTTCAAATCTTGGTTTAAATTGGCTCCAAGGTTTTTATGGAATGCATTATTTGGGAATATAGATTTTCTCCCATTTAAATCTAGAGCTAATTTGGTTTAACCCTTAACCCTCTCCCCCAATCACTCCACCTTCCATATCTCTCTCCCTCTTCACTGCCACTCTAAATAAGTGTCATTATAGGGCCAGCAAAAGGATGATAAGCTGGGCTTTTGTAAGAGAGAAAGAAAGGGATTTCTTAGAGTGGGGTTTGAGAGGATTAGGGTTTTAGGTGTGAGCCTACCTAGCAATCAAGCTAGGGTTTGGAAAAAGAGAGTTGGTTGGGAAGGGTTCCACTTTCACTTCTCCTCGTTGTCCTCCAACAAGTTCTTCCCGGCGACTTCAAGAAGGTCTTGCAGATCCAAGGAAAGAGAAGATTGGCTTCCAGGATCTTGAGGAGCTATTACTCCAAGGGAGTTGATTGAGATCGAGCCCTAGTATGAACTACCCGTAAAGGCCAGATATTTGTGTGGCTCGGTAGCTCTTCATCACCTCCATCTAACAGTTTAAAGGTAACGTAACTTTCCCTTGGTCTCATGTGATCAGATATAAAGCATGAAATTGTTACATGCTTTTCCTTTTTATTGCTTATGGTATCCTTTGCATGCACTTTTATTATGTTGGATCCTGATGCAAGCAGATTGGTATCGACTTGATCGATCTACCAAGTCTTCTGCTGTTCTTTATTTTAAAATAGTTTTAAAATATAATTTGCTTGTACTGCTTCACTTTCAAAGGCCTCATAAGGTTAGGGACCATGTTTATGTATTTGTCAAATTATAGTAACCTCATTATGAGTGACCGAGGTACCACAGGTTAAGAAACTACTCACATAACTGTAGTATCAAGATGTCACTAATAAGTGAGTAGACATCCATGTGACTTCTCATATTTTGGTCATGCTCAATACTATTATTCTTTAACAACCACCTGCACTCTAGCTCCAATGTCAATACACTATAGACTTGAGACTCATTTATCCAAAAGGGAAGCGATTTGTGTTCTAGTCTTGATGGATCGATCATCGTCCTTGTAATGATCCAATGATCAAGAGCATTTAGAAGTTAAGCTATAATGGCAAATATCTCAAATTCTCAACTCTTAAGAAGATGTGTCATTGTCTATTAACTCTTTGGATGATACATGGACACAGCATGTATAGATAAAAATAATCAAATTTCAAATATTAAATACAAAATCATGTCCTAGAACGAAAATATGTATCTGCCAGATTAGCTTTTAGTGCATACATCTAACACTTTCCTCTTCCAGTACATGGTGGAGGAATTGAGCTTCAGCCAACTCATTCTAGGTTGTTCAACCTACTAGACCCTTTCTTGGTCTTGGTCCAAGGGTCCCTCATTGGATAACCGGTTGCATGCCTAGTGGAGTTCATCCCATAACCATCTATTCTCTTTCCTAGCTGATGTGAGTTCGTCTCACAACCAATGAATCATGGCATGGGAATACTTTCTCATGTTTGCAAGCTTGATGTGAAAGCTTTCCTTCAAATTGGGAATTTCCACCCATGCTTCCTTAGTGACTTTAATCCCTTGCTCGCGAGATTTGGTCAATTGTTTGTGCATCAAAACAAGCCACTCTATGGCCTCTTTAAGCTTCTTATCTGAGCATATGGCTTCCTTAATTACGGAGTCATGACATGCCTTCATCAATTGGAATGCCTGTTTTGCTTTCAATGCTCACTCTTCAACCTCATAGGCTAGCATTTCAGTAGAAGCAGCCTTTTCTTCAACTGCCACTATCTTCTTCTATGTAGCCTCGACCAACTCCATGAAAAAATTGAGATGTCGCCCTAATTGCATGACAAATCACCATCAACAAGGTACCAAGGCATGATACTTGAAAGGAAGAAATACATTATCATACCTAGATGACCGATTCAAAGGCTTCGTGCCTATTGAACTCGAGATCGGCCTCTCACATCTTTAGAGTATCAGTAGGCAAGAGAAAAAACTATACAAATACTCGTTTGACTTGGGATCCTCGGCAAAGCATAAAGTAGGTGACTTTGAAGTGCACGCATTCGGTTCTTGTTGCTTCGGTGGCGATCCCATGAGTTAATTAAGTATCGACTCAAGCGGGATGCCCAATCTCTGAAGTTTCTTAGCAGCCCTCCGAAGCTCACTCAATTCAATTGGATCCATATGAATGTGACTTCGATATTGAGAACCCATTGAAAAACTTGTCGGAAATCGTCTTGGTTGCTGGAAATTGCCTCTTAGTGGTGTGAAGTTTCTCCCACCAAAGCTAAAACAATACTAAAAAAGATGCCTTGGGCTCCCTATTTAAAGAGGTGGCTAGTCATAAATTCTCTCTTACTTGAGGAATGCCATAAATGTGCTATGTGGCGACCTTTCATTTATTGACTCATCATAACTCTGGATCGACATCGGGATCCCTTGGATAAGAAATTGAATTTTCTCCTCGGTTCAAGACTCTTCATACTCAAGCCAAGGAGAGGGGGCCAAATGATGTTGGGGCTAAGTCCCCACCCTCAAAATCTCAAGGTTCAGTAGGCCAGACTTCATCTCCAATGGCCATCCCTCATCCCCTGAATGCAGGATCATGCCATCGGGTCTTCTTCGACCTAGTTGACCCTTAGCTTGGTTGACCTTCGGCCTCAACAAGGGTTCATCTCACCTTCAAGAATTAAGCTCTGGCAACCCTTGGGTGGGCTAGAGTAATACCTCGAGACCTTCAGCCTTATTCAATCTTTGACCTGGGCAAGAGGACCAGGTTCAATCGACTCAAGACCCTTACACCCAGAGGAACTTAAAATCTTATAGCAACATATTTTCAAGCAACTTAAGGAGGAATTATCTAACGCTCATTTCCACGTACTTAATGGCATGATCAAGAGGCTATGTTCTATGATCTTTGGCAAATCCTCCCAATTAAGGAAAACATGGCCTGTTCCCGATCATAGTTCTTGTCATCAGTAAGAAACACAGCTAGCAATGCGAAAGAGACAAGGTTTAAATTAATCGGAAGCAGACATCCCGGGCAAATAGAATAATTCTTTACCAAATTTTTTGACAAGATCTGATGTCCAATCACTTCTTACCAAACCTTCTGAAACTTTCTATATCCCGAAAATGCTCCTGCCTCTCATCTATATAAAGAGACTTTCTGCTAGCTTCTAAGATATGCAATATAATTCATGCATTCTCTTTTCTCTCTTTACTTTACTTTCTTTCTTTGATTGTTTGCCATCTGACTTGATCATCGGAGAGCTTTTGCCAGAGTAACTCCGATCAAAACTTTTTTTGCAGTTATAGTCTACGAGTATTTTTTTTTAATAATTTTTAGTATCCAAGCAGGAAGCAGCATCAATATAATAGATAAACTCAGTTAATATCAAAATGAGGCCGAAGCATATCCAATGCATAACGTAGCCATAGATCCGTTGGATTTTAAAATTTTATAACATGGTTAAAGGAGGAACACGGTGCCGGCCAAATACTAGAAGCAGACAAGGCGGTGAGGTCACTAAGGTCACAACATCTCGTCACCCACAGGAACCCGCATGAAGGGCATATTCGTAAATCCAGAACTGGAGAAGGGCAACCTAATAATTCCAATATGACGCGCAGAAGAACAGAAGCAACTACAAACTCTTTTTCGAAGGAAGGTTGGATTCGGATTGCAGTTATAAGTCGATGTTGGTTTGACCCTCTCTTTTCCTAGCTGTAATATATATATATAATAAATAAAAGCAACAAGAAAAAGGAAAAAAAAAAGGTCCGATCCTTCCCAAAGCCAAATTCTTCCCACAAAAGAAAAATAATTTAAATCAAAAGGTGAAAAAGGAGAAAGTTTCATTTCTTCAATTGGATTTTATTAGTCTTATAGCTGTCCGTTTAGGGTATCTTTCTGGGACTCCGAGCGTTTTCCTCCCAACAACTTAATTTATTGCCTCCCACACCATTGTGGCAGCCTTCACATCTCTGAATTCCATGAAAAGGGTAAGGGTTAATTTAGGTTCTTTTTTTGGTGGTGAAGGGTTAATTTAGGTTCTTATCTTTGTTTAATGTTATCATTGCTTCATCTTGTTATCAGCGGATATTTTGTTTCTACGTGTTTAATAATATTATTATTTTTTGGTTAAAGCATGGTGGATGAGTCCTGTTCTGTGATTTCCTTATAGTAAAAAGGTTATGATGTGTCGCTCTTTGTAGTTTGTAACATCAGTTTTCTGATTGGTTTGGTTAGAATTATACTGCTTTGGGGATCTCTGTTGGGTTGGGCTTTTGTTGTCCCTTTGAGGAATATATCAAGAGTACATCCAATTCACCATGGTTTTGGTCGGAGAATTGTAGGTGGTTTTGATATGAGATTTCATTGGATTTGGTTTTCCATCTCCAGTCTTGGCATTGTTCTGATTTTGGTCGATTGATGAAAGAGTTTTCTTTGATCTATTGTTGGTGCTGTAAAGAAGGTTAGAGGAATTGATTATCTTCCTAGATTGAATCTTTTGGAATATATAGAACAGTTCTCGTGGAGGTTAGGGTTTCTTCTCTTGTCTGAGAATAATGAATTGATGCTTCTGTTTTTCATTCTGTTATCTATGTTTATGTTTCTGTTTTATATATAATATGATAATCTCTTATTTATATGCATCTTGGGTCATGTTGGATGGAAGATATGATTTCCAAAGTCTTAGGATTTAGTTGTGAATTTGGACTTGGATCTCAATCCGCTTGTAGAATTAGGGTTTAATCTTCATTGGCCATGTTTTGCTGTAATTTTTCTAAGTATTTATGGTTGCATTGAACTATTTTTAAGATCTGATTTTTTTTTCATAAATTCTTGAGGAGGACCTCATAAGTGTGTGTTATTGATAAGGACTACATATAGAGGTAATATATTAATGGCAATTGAAGAAAGCGTTTCTTCTGCTTGCAATAGACACAATGATAGGAGCTTGAGTCCTTTGAGAAGTGGAAGGAACTCTTGTTCTTCTGATCAGTATTTTTTGGATTTGAAGATGTATAAGTCCTGGTTTTCTTTTTTTTCCAAATGCATTTTGAAGCAGATGGTTTTCCATAATGGTCTTCCTGTTCGCAAGTGCTTGGAAGCCTGTTTTGGATTGAATAGCAGGCATCTCTAGCATTATATGAAGTAACTAGTTACTCCATTTTCGTTTTTTCGTCAAGAGAGATGATATAACTAGTTTCTTAACATAGGAAGTGTTGATGCATTTTGGTTGTATGCCTTATTGGAGCACATCACATGAGCTGTTGCCATGCACATCACACGGTGGTATTGCATGGTTCAATTGATCGACTGGTTTGTCTAATTGCCATAGGTCTGTGACCTTGTGCCATAATTTTATGCCAACAGTTTGCATATTTATAGAATCTTTCTTTTCTTAAAAAAAGGTACCAGTTATAATCACTTGATATTATATTCAAAATGTTAATATTGATGCAATTAAGCATCTATTACAGAGTTGGACAAGATATTGCGCATTGCATATTCTTTTATTGAGGGAATCATGGATTCCACAATATATAACTGAGCAAGTGGATTTGGTGTTTGATAAAATCTATGTTAGTAGTTACCATATGAATTTGAAATTAAGATATGCTTTAGCATTAGCAACCATGACATAGATTGAACCTGTGGCACGAATTAAAATAGTGGAAGGTGTCATATCCACTGAAGATTGAGTTACGATTCCCAACAAAAGGCCTTTGGTATGCAAGTAATATTAATAAAAGATGCAGAAAAATTCTTTCTTCAAACAACAATTGCCATTGAACTTAGAAAGATCTATGTTCCTCAGTTTGATATGTATTCAAAGGAAACCTATGGGCAGTTTTTGGTTTCAGGAGTGCCATATATAGCATAATTATGATAAGATAAATGTTTACCACCTACTAGGACAATCATTTACTAATTAATCGGTCAGCAGTGCTTTGCATAAATTTAATCAAGTATATTGCCATGAATCAATGACATTTGACTGTAACCATCAATGAAAAATTTCATCCAATTAAATAAATCTGACTTGATCAAGTTTCTAGTTTTCAGTTCATTTCTATATATAGTTAGATTTTTTGTCATTTCTTCCTTTTTCCATGTTACCTGAGGTCTTTTCCCTCCTCTTTAAAGTATTCAACCAAATATGCATCGTTCTCTATATCCACACCTCTCATATTCCTTCTGCGCATGTGTATACCGTCCAAATGGTTTCTCTACCTCTTTGATCTCAACTAGTCCAAAGTAAGGCAACTATGAGAAATATTTGCGGTGAGACTAGTGAGATTGTAGCACTAATTGTCCTAAACTAAGGATTGAATTTAAGATTTTATATCCCGAGGTTCAATAAGTAGCTGAAATATGCATATTTAGGAGGCACATCTACCTTTCTTTCTTTCTTTTCTTTCTTGGTTTGGCACAAATGATAAGAGTGCTTTTATATAAGAAAAAAACAGCATGAATAATATGGAGCATGCAATGATGGAAATCAAGGGACAAAAGTTGCCTTTTCAAATACACAGATTATGTATTTTCCATATAGGTATGATATGAGCAAAAAGTGAATGACATGGAGCGTGTATATGTTGAAATTAATGGCCAAATTGGTTTTAGATGTCAAGGAATAAAAACTCATGCTATCAGTCCTAAAGCAGGTGCAACAGCAATTTGAGTGGTTTAACTGTGGGGCTTTGGTCAATTTTATGGCCAAGGGATTATGATCAAATTTCTTTGTTGTGTCAGTTATATCATCTATAATAAAATTTTTGATACTATCCCGAACCGCCCGATTCAGGATGTACCGTACCATATCGGCTAAGAATCGGTACAGTTCAATTCTAAAAAACGGTTCAGGACCGAACCATAAAAATTGACCTGAACCGGACCGGTACGTGTCGGTTCGGACTGGCACGGCCTGGTTTGGTCCGGTTCGGCTCACTTTGGCCTGGTTTGGGTTCGGTTCAGCAATCCTTGCTTGAGAGAGGAGAGGAAGATAGTTTTTTTCTCAATTCACCGTGTACCGGTATGTTACAATAGCGTACTATATTGGTCGCTAACCGGTACAGGTCCCACTATTGGTTTAGCGATCCTTGATCTATGAGGATTAGAAGATTGGTAAGTGCAACCTTAACAAAGATAGAGCATGAGGGATGCAGTAAAGATTTATGGGGAATGAAATTATAGTGCAATTATTTCATATATCTGCAAGTCTTGATGCATATATATGTAAATCTTGAGAAGCAACTGTGGGGTACCTAGTTTTTCCCAAAATTTGGATTACATGATCAATTTATACTGTTTCATGTAACTAGGAGGCATGAATTGCTAGATTAGTGTGAAAAAAAAAAGACTGGAAGTGTTCAGGTGACCATGCCATACATCTGGGAATGACAAGTTAGGACAACATAGTATATTGATAGAAGCTTTATAACTGCATCTGGTTGTGGTCACTGATGACTAGTGCTGACCATTAAGAAAACAGGCATTAGATTTTTGGCTGACTAGAAAAAATTGGATGCTGCTACAATAATGAATTTAAAAATCTTGCATTGACAGAATTCTTAAAATTGAGCTTCAATGAATTGAATTTGTTTATGGCAGTGCAATGTTACAATATGGCTTGCAGCAGTACATAGTGTTATTATTAGAAATTTGTTTATGGCAGTGCAATGTTACAATATGGCTTGCAGCAGTACATATTCATGCTCCATGCCAAACTCATCTTTTGCTATTCTGCCTTCTGCAGATGGCTGATAATAATTAATGAGAGGCTAGTAGCTAGATAATTTATTTTTATTTCATATTTTTGAAAGTTTTTCCAGATTTAAAATGGTTATGCTTTCTTAATTTGATATTATATTGCTTTTTTTAGATGTATGTATATGCCTATGTACGTATACACATATATAGATACATACATACCAACAAACAACCATACATACATACATATATTCATACATATGTACATATGTATGTACATGTTTTTGTATGTACGAATGTATGTATGGGTTCCAGGACCTTACCCTCTGCAGCAGGAGAGGGGTGCCAACTTGCTTTCCTTAGTCCACTTGGTCGTGCCAACCTGCTTTCCTTAGTCCACTTGGTCATAAGTTCACATATCGGCCTCTTTAAATGTTTTCTTCATCCTCTTATATCTTTTAGGAAACCATCATTTTAAAAAAAGATCAGAGCAATTTGACAGTATCAGAAACAATCATCTGACCGTACCCACAATGAACTTTGGTTGTCAAAATTTTATGAATTGTGTTTTAAGTCTGAACCAATATTAAGTGTGCCTAATAATCAGGAAACCTAGGTTTGACAGTCCTTGTATGCTATCAACATGTTTATTATACCAGCACGGCTAATAAATAAGCCAGCTTTAGGCTGGTTTCTATATGTATATCTGTTGAACAAATCAATCTTCATAAATAGGAAACCTTCAATACAAATTTATAGCAAAGCTCTCACATTCTGATATGTGGCTGCTTCAAATTATTTTGTTGAAAGTATTCTGCAAAAAGGAAGCATGTCTTCTCAAATTCCATAATAGAAGGCAACACCAACTCTTCTTGCATGTTATGAAACGTTCTGGCCATTTCATTGCAATATCAAATTCTCTGTTTTGGATTTCCATTTCGAGATTAGAAACATGTTAAACCTGTTCCAGTTACATCTGTAACCATCTCTTTTTTCATGATGGGATATTGTTTGCTTTTCTTGCAGATAAAAATCAGTGGCGTCAGAACGCAATCAGAATAGCTTGGGAATGTCAAGTGAACGAGCTAATTCGTTAAAATTTCCTATTGAATTCAGAAAGGATCCGGGCAATGCTGCAGAGAATTCTGGTTGTTCCATGGAAGTCACTGTGACACCACCAGTACAAATGAATGTTGAGTATGGTGGTTGCAATGAAGTGAAGGTTAAACGCTTTCTTCGGAACAGAAATGGGATAGATTATTGCATGCTTGATTGTAGCTCAGAGGGGGAATCAGATTATGAAGGGGCCATCAAGGTTCATATTATCTATCCTGTGTATCTGTCTACTATTGATTTTTGTGCCTTTACCTAATGTTCTCTAAATGGATGGAACCATCTCCACATTTTATGCTCATGCTTCATCTGTATTTCTTGAACCCATATCTCAAAGCGAATCTTGCATCACAGCCTCAGTCAATACATTGCAACTTGAAGTTACACTTGATTACTTTTAATTTATTGGTTCAAAATGAAATTTAAACATGAACTATTAGTGTAAAGAATAAATGGAGAAAAAAAATGACATCTGTTTATGTTAAAGTAGGAATTATCTGCAATATCGTTGGTGCTTTCTCTTTTGTATGATGCTATATTCCATGTGGGAGATCAGACCTCCTGATTATTTTTTTAGCTTTTTGTTCACAGGATCACTCTTTTAAATGTCCTCTGCAAACCGGTGACCATCCCAGATCGTCAGGCCACTCTAAATCACACAAGGTGTTATGTTCAGAAAATGTTGGTTTTATTATTTTTATCTATCTAAATTGATCTTCTTCTTCTGACACTGAGATTCTGAAAACAGGAAACTGCTAGATGGACTCCAGAAAAAGCATGTAGACCAGTTATTGATGAAGCTCCTATATTCTACCCCAATGAAGAGGTAAGCTATCGTCTTACCATATATGAGTTCCACATTACTTATCAGAATATAGTGCATTTTTGTCAGGCATCTGTTTCATCACTTGTTTTTTATTTATTTGTTGACACTGGTTTTCTTAGGAGTTCAAAGACACTCTTGGTTATATTGCTCGCATACGCCAGAAAGCTGAACAATACGGTATATGCCGCATTGTGCCACCACCTTCTTGGAAGCCTACCTGCCTTCTGAAAGAAAAGAGCTTCTGGGAGAATGCCAAGTTTTCTACTCGAGTTCAACTAGTTGACTTACTTCAAATAGAGAGCCAATGAGAAAAAGATCCAGGAATCGTTGTCACAGGAAAAGGAAAAGAAGAAGAGGCACGAGATTTGGAATGACTCGTAGACGTGGCAGCTCCAATAGCTCGGAGGCTCATGACTGTGCTGCCTCAGACACAGATGAAAAGTTTGGTTTCCAGTCTGGCCCAGACTTCACACTGAAACAATTCCAGGAATATGCTAGTGCCTTCAAGGTGCAATATTTTGGCATAGAAGATTCTAGCGAAACCTTAGTTTCCTGTAATGACGATCCTCAGAAGAAGTGGCAACCCTCAGTGGAGGAAATTGAAGGGGAATACTGGCGAATAGTTGAAGAACCAACAGAAGAAGTCGAGGTTATATCTTCTAATCTTTTGTGGAACAAGTTTTTGGACATTAAGATGTTCAAAAAATATATTTACTCTCCTTCAATCACAGGTACTCTATGGTGCTGATTTGGAAACTGGTGTATTTGGTAGCGGGTTTTCTAAAGCACCATTATCAAATGAAATTTACTCAGATCCTTATGCGCTGTCAGGCTGGAACTTGAACAATTTTTCTCGACTCCCTGGTTCTGTACTTTCTTTTGAAAGTGGAGATATCTCTGGAGTCCTAGTGCCTTGGATATACATAGGGATGTGTTTTTCATCATTTTGTTGGGTGAGTTGATACTTTTAACATCTTATCATTTTTTTACACCCACTTTGATTATTGCTGAATTTCCTTGATTTGTGATATACATTAAAAAGGGTAAGACCTTGAGTAACTTATGTGCTATGCAGTTGAATAAAGATATATAGCCTTGAAAATGAGGAAGAGCTTCCCCGTAAAATGAGACTTCTTTGTTTCTCAGAAGAAAAGCAATTTTAGTATCCAAATCGATATCTTTCACACTCATTTACTTTTTGCAATCTAAATTGATAGCCATTCCTCTCACTCATTTGTTTGACATTACCATACCTTATATTACTTGAGTTCTTTTTTAATCATGCTCATATAGTAAATTCTGCCAGCTGATGTCTCATTGTTCTTGGTTTTGGCAATAGCATGTGGAAGATCACCACCTCTATTCTCTGAACTATATGCATTGGGGTGAACCCAAAATTTGGTATGGGGTCCCTGGAAGTGATGCTGTGAAATTGGAAGATGCCATGAGAAAGCATTTACCAGAATTATTTGAGGAGCAACCTGATTTGTTGCATGAATTGGCAAGTTCATATCTCTCTCAGAATTTCTCTATTTTCTTTTGTTGTTATTGAACTTAAAGATATATGCATGCATTTTCTATTCATGCTATGAGATCATCATCATCATCATCATCATCTTAAAGAAGCTATCAGATTAACTTGAAATGAACAAATTTTTAGTTAATAAAGAGCACCTAGGTTATTAGTTTGTTTTTGATACCTTAGAATGATTTTGGCTATAGATTCTTTTACTGGATTTCTATCTGGATATAACATCTTGGAGTGGTTAATGTACCATGTTAGAATTGATATTCATCCTCTATTTTTGTCTTGCCTATCAATCTATTCATTTGGCAGATGCTGAAACTCTCATTCAGTATATACATGTAAAAAATAATTTATTTTTCTGTTGGTATTTTTTTTGGTATCCTTACGTAATTTAATAAATTTAACTATGCTTGTTGGCTTCTTGTAAAAAAGTTTTTTTTTTTTAAAAAAAAAAAAAAACAGTCAATGACACTACTATACTAACATGTTATCATTTTTTTAATGCCCATAATTGTAATTTGAAATTCCAGAATTAAGTTCAGATTTCATCTGTGATTGAGGTCGATAGAATTATAATTTTTTTAAAAAAATGAGATTTGTTGTACATATGCAACATAGTATAGTAACAGTAGAGCATTATGTTTTTGAAATAGTAATAAATGACATTTATTACATAAGATTTGTAAAACAATACTTCCATATTAGCCAGCTTATTTGTGCCTTAACATGGACATATAACATGATGTTGACTCCTAATTGGCAATGCACGTTAAGTCACTTTGATGATGGTGGAGCAAGTATAATTGTTATAACCAAATTGGAGCACTACAAAGAAACAATCATAAAGATCCATACAGAAAAATGGCAAACAGAAAACATTGTATTATTCTGGATTATGCTTACTCACTGTTGAGAAACTGAAACAGAACATGTACCAGAGGGAGTGACTAGGTTGTAGATTAGTGATTGATGGATACACAGTATGGCATGAAGGCCACTAACAGAGCCATCACCATCATCATTACAAATTTTTTCATCATCATCTTTACCCCTGTTATTGGCTATTTTTGAACATCACATTCTTCCAATATTCTTGAAAATTCCATCTTCTCAATGAGCCTAAAATATTTCCTGCTTTGCTTGTCCTCACCCTTCATATCAATTACAAGTTGTTGCTCAAGCAGCGCAAACTCTTGGGTACAAGAACAACTTTTGTGTCTTTTATCTCTCTCAAAATTGTCGAAATTTTTAGAATTTCACTATAACCTAATCTTTTTCCTTTCCAATAATGGTTGAAGTGTTGAACATCTGCCTGGAGGAGTTTATTTATCGGACAGAACACATGGTTGTGTTTTACTCTTTCTTTGTGTGGTGGCCAGTTTGTCTCTTGAAACTTGAGGAATAAATGTGGACATCTCTCTAATAATGAATATTCTTTATCCAGTAAATCATAGGAATTCTCTTGTTACTTAAGTGCCCTAGCCCATGGACCAATTGACATATGATGATCGAAGAACTATTGAAACAGGCATCTCTATTCCATTTTTTACAGTTTTTTTTCTTTCAATAACATGACCATTCATCCACCAACCCAATTTGAAGATGAAGCCAAGATCATGCGATCAGTCATATTGGACTACCATTCACTTGTCCAGAAGTGCGGATCACTATTGGTATCTCCACTTCCAACAAAACTTGCACCATGTGCACTTATTTTAGTAGAATATTGTTGCACCTATGAAGTTTTCTCCATATTATCATTTCAATTTCTACTTCTGTTTACTTGTACCAAATGACAAAATCATGAGCAAATGACCTTTTATTGGGAACCAGTAGGCTTATCTTTGACAAAGGAAGGTGCTTATGATCTACATTCTGTTGATCTGATCAAATTAATCCTTTCTAGATAATTTTATATTGCTGAGTTTTAAAAACATAATCGTTTCTTACTGACTGTTGGTGCTTGTGTTATGTCAGTTAAATGCTATTTTTCTCACAAACTATCTCATGGATTTGTAAATTCATTCATGATCATAATGAGTTTCAATGATGCCCCTTGAAAACATCATAGAATTATACTAAGACATCTTCATGATTATATTAGTGCAGGTTACTCAATTGTCTCCTTCCATTCTAAAATCTGAAGGTGTTCCAGTTTACCGTGCTATCCAGAATACTGGGGAATTTATTCTTACTTTTCCAAGAGCATACCACGCTGGTTTCAACTGTGGCTTCAATTGTGCTGAGGCTGTTAATGTTGCTCCCATAGACTGGTTACCACTTGGACAGTGTGCTGTTGAGCTTTACAGCAAGCAATGCCGGAAGACATCTGTGTCCCATGACAAGTTACTACTAGGTGCTGCAGAGAAAGCTGTCAGAGCACTATGGGAGCTTTCATTCTTGGGGAGCAAAAGCCCAGATAACCTGAGATGGCAAAGAGTTTGTGGAAAGGATGGAACACTTACTAAGTCTATCAAGGTAATTATCTTGTTACATGAGTTCTCTCTCTTTTAATGCTGATAATAACTTTGGTCATTGCCTCTTTTTTGTCCCCCATAGGCAAGAGTCTTGATGGAGCAGAAAAGAAGAGAATCTCTTTGCAGTAGATGGAAAGTTGGGAAAATGGACAAGAATTTGATGCATCAAAAGAAAGAGAATGCTTCTCATGCTTTTATGATCTGCATCTCTCTGCTTCAGGCTGTGTGTGCTCTCCAAATCGTTTCTCATGTTTAACCCATGCAGAACTACTTTGCACATGTGATCCGGGTGAAAGGTTCTTCCTTTTTCGCTATAACATGGATGAATTAACTACCCTTCTGAAATCTCTAGAAGGGGATTTGAATGCCATTAAATGTTGCGCATTAGATATACTAAGACCAGTCCAACTTTCACAACTGGAAGTGAAGGAGAAATCTGGAGAGATGAAGCCAGCTTATGCATCAGATACAAAGGACTCGGACCAAAGCTCATATAAATCACAGAAACAATTTATCAGTAATAATTTTGGAGATGCAGATACCTCTGATCAGGATAGTGGAAGTCAGGTATGCAAAGTTGTCTATCTTGAACAGAAAAGGAGTGAGAGCCCTGCTTGTTTCCAAAGGACAAAAGAAATCCCTGATATTGATGGGTCTTGCAAATCTGACCATAATAAGGCTTCAAAAGATATTGAAGAAAATCATCGAGGGCCAAGATTGTTTTATGCTTCTAGTGTGAAGGATGAATTTGGAAGTAAGAGCCTTGACAAAGAACCCTTCTTTACCAAATCAGATGCAGTCGATCTGCGGCAACTTGAAATTGCGTCCAAGTCATTGAGAGAGAATTTTTTTGATGGTAGCACAGTTGAAAAGCATCACAGACAGCCTTCTGATCTAAACACCGGGCAACCATCCAAAGAATCAAATACTAGAATTCCTGCATGTCTTGATGGCAAAGAAGAGCAAGGTTGGAGTTCTGCTAGGTTAAAAAGGTCACTTTACTCATCTTCCTTGGGTGTTAATGATCATGCATGTTATAAAGCTCAGCTGGATTGTAAGTCTAAGATAACCAATAGTATGCTGACATCACGTCCTGACTACAGATATTCCATTTTGCCAAGCCATCCTGCTGAGTTGGTGGTTTCCCAGCATGATTTGAGCAACAGAATTTTGAATGTGGTATCATGTTCCCAAGGTGCTGAACATCTGTCCAAATCCAGTGCAAAGCTATTTGGATTTGAGCTTCACAAACTTCAGCAATGCCAAACCACAAATTCAGATGGTGAAGGCACTCAACCTAGGGCTGCTGATCTGTCTCAATTTAATGAATTGAACCTACTTAATCATGAAACTGAAAAGGTTAACCAGATGTCGAAGTATTGTATCAAGCCTCTAAACTTTGGAATGGTAATGCCGGGAAAACAATGGTGCAATAAGAAAGCAATCTTTCCAAAAGGTACATTGCAATAGATTCATTCCCAACTTTCTTAGCTGATTAAATAGATGTAGTTTGATCCGTATGAATTTTCATTTTCAGGGAAATTTGCATAAGTTCTACTTTCTTGTTGAGAAATACACCTTATTTTGTTAATTACTTTTATATATTTATATATCATTCCTTCAGGATTCAAAAGCCAGGTCAGGTTTTTCAGCGTGCTTGATCCTACAAAGATATGTAACTACATCTCAGAAGTACTGGATGCTGGATTTCTTGGACCTCTATTTAAGGTGGGGTTACTTAGTAAATGAAATATATTTTTGCATCGGGTGCGTGTGTAAAGCATCATTTAGTAATCTTTTTCTTTTTCTTTTCTTTTGTTTTGCTTTTGTCTAAATGTATAAAGACACAAAAAGGAAAAAAGTTAAAAGTGCTTTTTTTGTGGGCTTGTTGACTCAGCATGTAAACCTCTTCTTTTCTTTTCCTTTTTCTTTTTAACCAGAAGAATACATAAAGACACGTACCTATGTACGTACGTACATACATGCATACATACATACTGATGTGGTGCTGGCGGACACGAAGAAACCTGGGGTTATTCGGAAATGGGAAAAAAAATCTAAAGCAAACCAAGATCGTGGGAGGGCTAAGAAGCCTCCCGGGACTAGGATAGGACGACCCCGAAAGTCCTAAAACAGCCAGACTCTTTTGAATTTCAGTTTTCTTGGCGGAGGTGGCGAAGGAAGGATGAGGATGGGAGACAGGGGACTGGAACTCATGGACCTTGGGACTCATCTAACGAAGAGACCTCTCACCTCTAAGGCATTATGCCCTCCTCGATACTTGGAGGCGCTAGGATGAATCTCAAGGTCACGAGGGAAAACAGGGAGAGACATGAAGATGGGAGAAAAGAATGGGGATACCTGGGGCCTCACACCCCTCGACATCCCGAAGGACGAGGCCCCTCGACGTCCCGAAGGATGAAGGCAAACGGGCCTCAGCCCGGAACCACACACAAGTGGAAAAACACTCTCAAAAATTCATTTTCATCAACTACTTTATTACAAGAGTATGGGTATTTATAGATGCCCATATCCCTTTTGAAATTCAAAAATAAAATCCCCTGAAATCCGCCCTTGATTTTGAATTCAAATTCAAAATCAAAAATCCCAAATTTCCCAAATTACATTCATTAAAAAAAATACCAAATAAATCCCTTTTATTTGAAATTTGAAATCTCCCTATGCTCTGGAATTCGGGCTGCCTCGAAAATCGTGCTGCTCTGAAAATCGCGCAGCTCCGAAAATTGCGCAGCTCCGAAAATCGTGCAGCTCCAAAAAGTGTGCAGAACAGCTTCTCCCTTGGGGTGCTTTGAGAAGCGTGCCGAAGCTTCTTCTCGGCTGAGCAACAGGGGGGAAACTCGATCTCCGGTCGGCCGGGGGCCAGCGAGTGATGGCGGCGGGGCGGCGGCCAGGCGGCGAACGTTGGCAGCGGGCGGCGGTGCAAGGGTGGCACGGCCGCACGGCACGCACGAGCATGCCGTTCGGTCTTCCCGCAGGCGTGGGGCCCAAGGACATCGGCCGGGTGGCGGATCGACGGCGAGCGACGGCGGGGCGGACGGTGGCGGCAGGCGGCGGGGCGGACGGTGGCGGCAGGCGGCGGCGCAGGGGTGGCACGGCCTCACGGCATGCACAAGCGTGCCGTTCGATCTTCCCACAGGCGTGGGGCCCAGGGACGCCGGCTGGGCGGCGGGGCGGCGGATCGGCGGTGAGCGGCGGCATGCGGGCGGCGGCGACAGCAGTTGCCGTGGAGGCGATGGTTGGACTTCTCAAGGCTGTCCCTTCGTCTTCCACGGGCGGGGGCGGCGGACGCCGGGTTTCCGGCGAGGGTGTGGTCGGGTTTCCGGCAGGGGCGGCCGGGGGTCGGGTAGCCCGAATGGGGGAAGGGGGGTGTGGCGGCTAGGTTTTGAAAAAAAAATTTACGGGATGAATGGTTGAAGGAGTTAGCCGGTATAACTCGGGGATAAACTTGGTATAAAACGGGAATAAAGGGAATAAGTGGAATAGCAGGGATAAGAAAAATAAGAAAAACTAGAAAAATTAAAAGAAAGCCCAGATGGGTTTCGGGTCCCCCATCACATACATATATACATACATACATACATGCAAAGATATATATATGTATGTCTGCATGCATGCTTTGATGGATATATGCCTGCATGCATATGTATGTATCTATATGTATGGAGTAACATATTGAGCCATATTATGTAAGTCATTACAGTATCAGCTCAAGAAGTGTGAGGGGAAGAAAAATGGCTATTTTATGGCATAGTTGGGGTCGTATACTCATATGAAATGCATCTTAATATAATTTTTTAACTTGCAACATCCATTCTGTATACAAAATGATTTGTGACATTTGCACGTAAAACATATAAAGGATGACATCTAATTTGCATATAGCGGTACCATGGCCCTGGGCCATCATACGTTTAACAACTGCAGGAATAGTTATTTAAATTTCCTCTTTGAAAAAAACTAATTTTAATTTGATAGCAACTGTACCTGCAACCAATTTATTTTAGTCCATATAAATTCCTGTTGAAGGTACATTCTATTTCTTTTGATTCTATAGATCCTGCATGAATCAGTTGATATTGAACTTCCCCCACCACTGCCAGAACTAGAAATAATGCATCCTTAGCTAATGCTAGAATCAATTATACTGTCAAAACAGAGAATAAAAATGGTTCCATTGCTTGCAAGGCCATTTAAAAACAACTTGCCTTTTCTGCTCATAATTAACATTTAAGAAGCTTTCCACTTCTACACTCAAGAAGCCTATGCTACGGCTGCTGCAGAGTGAATGAGCTTTCTTTGAACGTTGTTTGTCATATCTTAATAACTTAGTTTTCTCTTAATTGATAAAACCCTCTATTACTTTTCAACTATTTTTTCTAACTAGTTGGAAAAAGGGTGGATGGTCATGTTTGAGGTTATTCTAGATTTATAATAAATTTATTTAACTTTTTATCATGTGAATTTCAGGTTACAGTAGAAGAGAACCAGGAGCAGACTTTTGTGCATGTTTCGGCACAGCAGTGTTGGGACATGGTTCGAGATAGACTGAACCAAGAGATAATAAAACTGTGTAATTATGGGAAGCAAAATCTCCCTCCATTGCAGCCAGCAGGGAGCATGGATGGGCTTGAAATGTTTGGCTTTTTATGCCCATCAATCATTCAGGTTTCTACCTCTTGCTCTCCCAGCCATTCTAGACTAGCTTGCATAGTTTGTATTTAGCAATACTCAGGATTTGAACCTTGGACCTCCGCCAAGAGCAAGCCCTCAAGGGAGAGGTGCCAACCAAGATAGTGGTTTTGGCTGACTAGCTTGAATAGATAAACCAGTACTGTTGTTTTATTTTTTATTTTTTTGTTGCTTAGAATAGAGGCCATAAGGTTTCAAGTCCAGCTTACTAGACCATTTTGAATTCAGCATGCATTTGTAACAAAGCCTTAAAATGAACCAGTTTGCTTTTGGTTATTTAAACTGTTCATGCCATCTTGGGTTATTTTTTTTATCTGAAAAAGTTCTTATCATATTCTAAAAAAGGGAAGTTTTTTCATACAAATAGTTTCTTGCCAAGCACATTACAATTAATTATTTGTCCCTTCACAATGTTACTATGACTTAGCAAGGCTGCGCTTGCTAATTCAAGGGATGCATATGGATACTAATTAGAGTCAATGCAGGTTATCGAGGCTCTTGATCCTCATCACCAGTGTTCAGATTACTGGGCATCAAAGTTGAATGCACTGTTGACATCTGAACCAATCGAAGTCACCCACCCACCTATAGAGGTGGTTAAGAACTCAGCCACCAGAAATGAGCCAGAGAAGAGCCTACTGCAATCAAGAAATACAGGAAAAACAGAAAACAATTTGTTTGGCATAGCTGTAACTTGGTCGGAGAAGGATCTACCAGATAGGAGCAGGCATATATCGGCTGAAGAGGTCCAGCAAGTGCTCGGAGGACTGTTCAGAAAGGCGAGCATGGAAGAATTAGGAATGATGCACAAGATATTCTGCAGTAGTTCGGGAAGCAACAATTGGAGTGCAGCATTAGATACATTACTGGATGAGATTGAGAGGAAGGCTAAGGTACATAAATAAGAATTTAGACCAAAGCATGCATATAATTTGTCTCTTGGGGACAAAGCAGATGCGGAGAACTACCACAAGCTGGCTGACACCTCTTCTTGAGGGCCATCATTCTTTCTTTCATAAGGAACATGACCATATTTCAAGGTCTTTTTTTCGCACAATTTCTATTTGGTTTATCCTTTACAAGCTCCATACGGAACATGGTGGGGTCTGGCATTCTTCTAAATGCAATTATGCCTCATCATGTTCCTATGGAGTATTTGTTCTCTTATTGGATTGCGGGTTTCAGCTTATTGGCCCATGTAGTTCACAATGAGATTAATTGTTTCACAGTGTAGAACACTTTTAACTCATAAATCAGGAGAAGAATTTTGAGCACGTGGTTACAGTGAACAGTTCTGTTCTTTTATTTTAGTACTCTTGCATAAGCAATGCTCATTTTGCTGGTTGGAGACCTAAGCATGTGAAGAGTTGGAATTTCAGTCTGAACTTGTGCTAGATTCAGTGCTCCCTATTGGATTTGTCTGGGGACCGGGGTTGTCAGTTGAGATAAATTTTAGCTTACTTTCATTCCCATGCACGATCTGCTGTGGAACAATTGTTCCCAAATTTGATTTATTTTTCCCCTAGATCTGGACACGGACGATATCCATAAGATTTCAAGAAAAAAAAGGAACCATATCTATATGAGATGGGTCTATAACTTTCCTTGAATCCCCTCCACATAATCTCTAACTAGTGGGGCTGCTAAACATGTCATGCAGGTGGTAGTTGATGGCTGTTAGGCTCCCTAGCAAGCATGAACTCATCGAAGGGGCCGTTGAGACCACGACATAATTAATTTGAGAAAGAAGAACATATATGGCCAACAAGAAATGGGAAAAGTCCATTATTACTGTGTTGAAGGAGTAATGGGTGCAGGCAAGTAAATATATAGGCTCCTGGGGGAAATAAAAAGGTTGGTTCTAAGGCCTCAATCAACTCTAAAGTTAAATGTACATGTTGTGAACAAATGAGGGGCTAACAAATTAGTTAAATGTAGGTCATATGTCCAAGTATAGGCCATGCTATACAATTAATTGTGCCAACAGTGTTAATTAAAGCAGCCTCTAACACCTAACCTATACAGCTCACCAACTTCATTAATATTCGCCCAAGAAAATTAGTTAGAGTGTGAAGCCCATTTCACATCTCGAGGAAGCAGACTGAAGACTGATTTTTTTTTTTTTTTTTTGGGTGTGGTGGATGATTTACACCCTCCTAGCGTAATATATTCAGAAAATATTAAAGAAAAAAAATATAATGCAGCCAAATTAGAATAGAAGTTTACTTAGTTCATAGAATCTTGCTAGTGATGTGGCACAACCGTTAACATGAAACCTGATGTGAGACAACTGCTGACATGGAGTCCATGCTGGCAGTCGCGCTGACAGAAAAGGCCATCTGGATGCGGCGACCAAATGAAGATATGAAGGCGAGCCTCTCGGTCGAGGTCAGCTCCCATCCAGGGTCGAGCTCCCAGTCGAGATCGTGCTCATGCATTCCGAGGTCGAGCTCCCGAGATAGAGCTCTCTCTATTATGCCGAGGGCGAGCTTCTCAGTCGAGGTCAGCTCCCATCCGGGGTCGAGCTCCCGGCCGAGATCGTGCTCATGCTTTCCGAGGTCGAGCTCTCGAGTTAGAGCTCCCCCTATCCTGCCGAGGACGAGCCCCCGGCCGAGGTCAGCTCCCAGCCGAGGTTGTGCTCATGCATTCCGGGGTCGAGCTTCCGAGTTAGAGCTCCCCCTATCCTGCCGAGGGCGAGCCCCTGGCCAAGGTCAGCTCCCATCCAGGGTCGAGCTTCCGGTCGAGATCGTGCTCATGCTTTCCAGGGTAGAGCTCCCGAGTTAAAGCTCCCCCTATCCTGCTAAGGGCGAGCCCCTGGCCGAGGTCAGCTCCCATCCGGGGTCGAGGTCGTGCTTATACTTTCTGGGATCGAGCTCACGAGTTAGAGATCCCCCTATCCTACCGAGGGTGAGCCCCCAGTCGAGGGCAGCTCCCATCCGGGGTCGTGCTCCCGGTCGAGATTATGCTCATGCTTTACGGGGTCATGCTCCCGAGATAGAGCTTCCTCCATCTAGCCAAGGCCGAAGTTCTCGCTAGAAGCAAAAGTGATAGAAGATCAGTAGAAGTTCATACTGTGCCGTGGAAGCTCCCAGCTATCTGCAACCTCCGGGAGGTAGCGCACACCCTACCAGAGATTCAAACTCTGCAAATGCGCCGCTCGCACGTTCTGTGCAATGCATGCTCCACCAGGCTCCAGGCCCTGTGGCGTGCCACTACGTCCACGACCGTGCAATCGAGGGGCTCCAACCCTCGCTAATGAAATCTGTACCTCCTCCAAGAGGAGTATTCTATTAAGGCCCCAGGTCCTGTGACACTTTGACGGTCCCTCCTGGAATAGAAATATCCCACCGTGGCTCGAGGCTCAGTAGCACGGCGCCCACCCCTTCTATGAGAAACTGTACCACCAGAGGGACAAGATCTATACCATGCCAGCAAATGCCCCCAAAAGAAGGATCTCCTTCCGAGGACCGGTCCGACAGGGGGGAGGCCTCGGACAAAGAAAATCTCTTCCGAAAGGGATACAAGAAAATGGACATCTCAGTAAAGCCCCAGACTTGGTCTGGGCCATCATTTTTATATAAAATAGAAGAAAGGACCCCCGAAAGAAAAATATGGGAGAAGAGAGACAACTGGTAAGACTCAAAGAGCAAACGGTCAAGGAACCAGTCAAGAAAACCTCCTAGCTCTCTGATCTCTAACTCCACTCGACCCTGTCATTCCATTCCTTACATCTCATCTTTCACCCTCTATGCAGAGAGATCTCAAGCTCTCTATTACAGAGGTTCCGTTCTCCTTGATCGTCTGAATGTCCCTACCAGAATCCCAGGCCCGGGTCTCCTCTCTTTTGCAGGTCACGCCAGTTCTAGAGTTGATCAGGAGAAGAGGACCAAGTACTCATCAGAAGCCCGACAAGTTTGTGACATGTCAGAGCTACATGCCATGATGATCTATACGACAACAGCTGGCATACTCCATTATATAGGAGACAATTCAATCCCCAGTCCTGTTTGTCTCATGGTATACATACCTGACTCCCAGATAAACATATTCTTCCAATGCATCTCAGATATTGTGCAGCATCAGGTAAGCACGCTAGTCTCCCCTCCGACCTTAGACCCACCCAATGACCATTTCACTTACCAAAATTGGTCAATGCCAACTCATTAAAGGGGGGCCTTTCTCTTCATTGTGAAGGACCATCTATATTCTGCACACCAAATCGAGAATCCAAACCCTTGTTCTATAAGAGGTGGAATTCGAATCATGTTTGTGATGTCTAATTTGTTGTTGGTGGTGCATCTTTTTTCCACTATTAGAAGCATATTCCCTGCAAGGTTCCACTGGGAGCATCATCCATCTCTCCACCACATGGATCACATCTGTCAAATTCCAAATCATTTACTCTCTCCACCTTGGTTTCCAATTCAACGAAGAAATCATGCAACCGGTGCATCGTATCAGTGAACTCAGAAGTCATATTAGGAATCGAGTCGGCAACCTGATTTCCTTGTAAACATTGATAGCTGAGATGGCAACAAGATTGTCTTTCACATGCCGGAGTTGACGAAGGTAACCATGAGCCAGATTGCCTTGGCTATTTATCCCTCTGTAGCTGTTTTTAGAATCTACTTCGATTCACAAATTGGTAAGATGTAGAGGAGATGCCAACACCTGGATTCCTTCCCGTGCCGCGTTGATCGACTTAAAACAGTATAAAATTAAGTTTTAATGCCCCATTAAGATTCCTATTCTAGGTCATCATTTATTTTTTGAGCAAACACCTCTCAAAGACTCGAACCCTTCCCTCCATGCAAGGTGATGTGATCATTCATAGACCACTCAATTCACTGTAGTAAGTATGGTTGAAGAAGAACATTTTATAATTTTTTCCTTTGCTCGCTATGGGTGTAGATAAAAGGACATTAAAAAAAAGTTGATATTGACCCATCCATGGAGATCTCTTTATAATAACTAGAAATCTTGATCAAAGCCATTGCTTTTCGTTATTTTTCATAAAAATATATAATTTTTTTATAAATTTATTTTATAAGATATCAAAATGATCACAAGAAATTGAAGAAAACAAGCAAGAGAGCAGCTAAACTTCAAAAGCAAGCTCAACAGCAATCTTGGAAGAAGAAAGCAAAATCCAATGATTCTAGCTACATTTTGGGGCTGTTGGGCTGCCTACATCTAGGCTTCGGATGGTGCAACCTCAATTATGGTCGTTACAGATGCAGATGATTGATTGCCTACAACTAAGCTAGATAGATATAGGCAACTGTGTCTGTGGTCCGCTTCCAGCATCAGCGACAGTAGCAAAAGGTGGACGTATTCCAAGGTGCACTAAAGCCTTAAAAGACAATCATTACCGACCTTTCTCTCCCATCATCAGATAATAACAATACTATCATGTTTTATCAAAAAAAAAATAATTACAATAATAAATATCTTGATATTCTTATAATTCGTATTATAATAGTTCTTACATCAGATAGGAGTCATCATAATATTATATAGTAACTTAATAATAGTATATATATATAATATAAGATAATATATAATTATAATGTAAATATATACAGATATAATTTTTTTTGTTATGATAATATGATAATAATAACTATAATAGTTATATTAATTAATTATTAAATAAAATAATATCATAATTATATGTGTTGTTGTATCGAGATGTGGTACTAACTTAGGCTCGACTCGTGGATGGCTGGAGTTGAGGTGACTGCTAGTATGAAGCTGGGTTTCACAATGGCTTATCGCTAGAAGTCGGTCCTGCAAGACAGAAGGATCAGAAAGTTCATACATTAAAAGTTTTCTGGTGGTGGACCCTTCAATACCTAAATTAGTCTCTTAGCTGGGCAAATATAGAAAGTTTGGAGTTCTTCCTGAAATTTGGAATGAAGTATGAATTCAAAGAGGGAAAGAGGAGCTGGATAAAGAACAAAGGAGGGAGATGGAATGAGGGGTGCTAAGTATGTCTAAGGTCCGTGTTAGGCGTTGGAGCCTTATCCAACAAAAGCCCAGCAGCCCAGAAGCCTAGCCTAAAGAAACCAAAAAAAAAAAGAAACAGAAAAAAAAAAAGAATTGGATCGGCCGGATTGGGCCAGGCCCCGGCCTGACCCACGCGCATGGCCTAGGCACATGCGGGCGGGCGCGCGGAGCCTAGGCCCAGGCCCGGTGCGGGAGAGCGCGCAGGTGAGGGGCGACCGCGCAGACACTCGCGCGGGGCGCGCGATGCGCGGTCCAGGCCCACGCGACGCGCGCGCAGGCGCGCGTGGGCCGGCCCAGGCCACAAAGGCTGCCCCTTGGGGCATTTTCTCGCATTTCCCGTGTGTTTTCCCGGGCGTTTTGTGCGGTGTACGCGTGGTCCATCGGTCTTCTTTCAATCCTAACTGTCCGATGGCTCGATCGGACGGCTGAGATGGATCCGATCTCTTTTGGGCTTGATCTGGCACTATTTTTGGCATGTTCTAGGCTCTTGATCTTCGATCGGATGGCTGTAGTTGGTTCCTGGATGTTCTAGGTATTTGGGTCGACCAGGAGTCAGGTTTTCTTCTAGGCTCTTTATATCAAAGCTGCCGTAGAAGCCAGAGAGGTATCTAGGGAACCTGCAAAGACACAGATGATGCAGAGAGAGCCCCTAAAGACCTTTTCTAAGAGAGAAAAAGGCAGAGAAAGAGAGAGAGAAAGAGAAAAAACTGTGGGGAGGCAAGAGATCTTCCACCAAAAAATTATTTCCGGGTAAAGATATTTTTGGGAGTATTTTTGTTTTCTTCTTTCTTCATCCTATTTGAGGGCTGGGGTGAGCATCCTGTAAACTTCCTGTAAATCTTTTATAGTGAAGATTTGTTCTTGTGCGGCCATGGACGTAGGAGCAGGAGTCTCCGAACCACATAATCCCTTGTATTTGCTTGTGCTTGATTTATTTTGCCAGGTTTTCCTTTCTTTCCTGTGAATTTTATATTCCACTACGATCTGTTCCGCGACAACTGGTATCAGAGCACCAGGTTTCAGTGGGAGTAATGGCAGGAGACAAAGGAAAAGTTAAGTTCGACAGGTTTGATGGGAAGGATTTCGGCTTCTGGAAGATGCAGATAGAGGATTATTTGTATTAGAAGAAGCTTCACCAACCGCTGTTGGGTGTAAAACCTGTCGATGTATGGCAAAATGATTGGGATTTATTGGACCGCTAGGCTTTGGAAGTTATTCGACTGACGTTGGCCAAGAATGTTGTGTTTAATATCCTGGAGGAGAAGACGACAGTAGGTTTGATGAAGGCTTTGTACGACATGTATGAGAAGCCTTCGGCCTCCAATAAAGTTTATCTTATGCTTCATCTATTTAATCTCAAGATGAGAGAATGTGCGTCTATCACGGATCATATCAATGAGTTTAATTTGATTACCAGTCAGTTAAGTTCTGTCGACATCAGTTTTGAGGATGAAGTCCGTGCTTTGATCCCCTTATCATCTTTGCTCGAGAGCTGGGGTGCAACTGTGACAGCTGTTAGCAGTTCCTACGGATCAAACAAGTTGAAATTTGAAGAGGTCCGGAACCTGATTCTCAGTGAAAATATCAGGAAAAAAGAAGCCAGTGGGAGCTCTGGATCCGCCTTAACGACTTAAGAAGGCAGAGGGAGGATTGCACGCGTAGCAACTACCATGGGAGATCCAAATCCAAGCAGAGGAGACAATCAAGACTTAGGGGTGATGGCTGTTGGCACTACGGTAAGAAGGGGCACACCAGGAAAAATTACTGTGTAAGGAAGAATAAAGGACAGAAGGAAGAGTCAGTCAATGCAATGACCGAAAATACTAAAGATGCTTTGTTTTTCAGTGCGGACAATCCGATGGAGTCATGGATCCTAGACTCCAGTGCTTCGTTTCACTCTACCTCACAGATGGAATGCATGAGAAATTATACAGCTAGTAATTTCGAAAAGGTTTATCTGGCAGCTGATGAGCCTTTGGACATCGTGGGGAGAGGTGATATTCATATCAAGATGCCGAATCAGTCGGTATGGAAGCTAAAGAATGTTAGACATGTCCCTGGTTTAAAGAGAAACTTGATCTCGGTCGGGCAACTAGACTCAGAGGGTTATATCATAACTTTTATTGGCGGCTCCTAGAAGATCGTCAAGGGTGCTATGGTGATAGCACGTGGAAGCAAGTTGGGCACCCTCTATATGACTGGTAACATGAAAGACGTAGTGGCTTTGGCACAGGCAGACTCGGAGTTGTGGCACTACCGTCTGCGTCACATGGGGCAAAAAGGAATGCAAGTATTACAGAAGAAGGGCAAGCTAGCTGGTCTGAAGACAACGGATGTTGGTTTCTGCGAGCATTGTGTTCTTGAAAAGCAGAAGAGAATCGGCTTCATCAAGACAGGTAGAGTACCAAGATTGAAAAAGCTAGAGCTAGTTCACACCGATGTGTGGGGTCCCTCTCCGGTGGCATCCCTTGGAGGCTCAAATTATTATGTGATATTTATCGATGATTCCACTAGGAAGGTATGGATTTATTTTCTGCAGAATAAATCTAATGTGTATGACACTTTCAGGAAGTGGAAACGCTTAGTGGAAAATGAGTCTGAACAAAAGATCAAGTACCTAAGATCAGATAATGGAGGCGAGTACAATAGTACTGAGTTCAAGGAGTTTTGCGCAGTTAATGGGATGAAAATGGAGAAGACTATCTCGAGTACGCCACAACAAAATGGGATGAGCGCATAAACTGTACCTTGAACGAGAGAGCGAGGAGCATGAGGCTCCATTCTAGATTGCCCAAGATATTTTGGGCTGAGACAGTTAGCACTGCTACCTACCTGATTAATAGAGGTCCCTCCATCCCTCTTGATTGCAAGATCCCTGAAAAAGAGTGGACAGGTAAATCAGCAAACTTATCTCACCTGAAGGTCTTCGGCTGTGTCTCCTATGTCCACGTCAATACTGAGAAGAGAGACAAGCTAGATGCAAAGTCGAAGAAGTGCTTCTTCATTGGTTATGGCACTAATGATTTTGGTTATAAGCTCTGGAGCGAGGAGGACAAGAAAATCATCAGGAGCAAAGACGTGGTGTTCAATAAGAGAAGCCTGCATGAGGACCGAGATGTTCCAGATAGACCAGAAGAGGCAGATAAGGAGAAAGAGTAAGTAGAGTTGGAAGAGATCACTGAGGAGGACATTGCCGAGGGAACAAGAGTTCCTAAGCCTGAGCTAGGACACCTCAACTGAGAAGATCTGCAAGGACCCCGAAACCATGTGTAAGGTACTCATCCTCGTTACATTATCTGCTGTTGACAGATGGAGGGGAGCCATAGTGCTTTGATGAGGCCATGGAGAGCAAAGATTCGATCAAGTAGGAGCTGGCGATGAAGAATGAAATGCAATCCTTGATAAAGAACAAGATGTGGGAGCTCAACACATTACCGAATGGAAAGAAATCACTGCATAATAAATGGATCTACAAGGTCAAAGAGGAACCCGATGATAGTAAGAGGTACAAGACGAGGCTAGTCATGAAAGGATTCCAACAGAAAGAGGGTATAGATTATATCAAGATTTTTTCTCCTGTTGTCAAGCTCTCTATGATTCGAGTTGTTCTGAGCATTGTAGCTGCGGAGGACCTACACCTAGAGCAACTGGATGTTACTACTGCCTTTCTACACGGTGAGATAGATGAAGACATTTACATGCAGCAGCCTGTTGGCTTCAAGATCCCTGATAAAGAAGATGAAGTATGCAAGCTGAGGAAAAGCTTGTATGGTTTAAAACAAGCCCCCAAGTTATGGTACAAGAAGTTTGATGGATTCATGATCAATAATGGTTTTGCTAGATGCCAAGAGAATTATTGCTGTTATTTCAAGATACTCGAAGACAGTTTCATGATATTACTCTTGTATGTTGATGATATGTTGATTGCTGGGCCAGATATGTAAGAGATTGAAAGATGGAAACGAGAGCTGTTTAAAGAATTTGCAATGAAGAAAATAGGCTCAGCAAAGCAGATACTTAGGTTGAGGATCGAAAGAGATGGAGCAGCGGGCACACTGAAGTTGATTCAGAGTAGCTATATTGAAAAGGTGTTAGACAGATTTAACATATCAGATGCAAAGCCGGTGAAGACACCTTTGGCCATACATTTCAAGCTTTCGAAGGAACAGTCACCCAAGGTTAATGATGAGCTGAAGGCAATGGCCAGGGTTCTGTATGCTTCAGCCATTGGTAGCTTGATGTACGCGATGGTTTGCACGAGACCGGACATTGCACATGCAGTGGGATCTATGAGCAGGTACATGGCAAATCCGGGCAAGCAACACTGGAAGCTGTCAAATGGATCCTATGATATCTTAAAGGTACCAAGGATGTTGGCCTATGCTACAGGAGGGGCAGTTTGACTTTACAGGGATATGTGGATGCAGACCTGGGTGGTGATGCCGACACGAGGAGGAGCACGACTGGGTATATGTATACCATTGGCGGGACAGTGGTGAGGTGGATCTTGTAACTACAGAAGATCATGGCTTTCTCCACCATCGAGGCAGAGTATATGGCAATCACTGAAGCTAGCAAGGAGATGATCTAGCTACAAAATTTTCTGAAGGAGCTTGGTAGAGAGCAGAGCTGCAGTGTACTGTTCTGTGACAGTCAAAGTGCTATTCATCTTGCGAAGAATTTGGTGTTCCATGTGAGAACGAAGCATATATAGCTGAGATATCATTTCATCAGGGTATTGCTTGACGATGGATGTCTATCACTGAAAAAAATTCATAGCTCAAAGAATTTAGCAGATATGCTAATAAAGGTGGTCACTACAGAGAAATTGGAGCTGTGTATGGCCTCAATTGGCCTCCGGAGCTAGTTGATTGGATGCGCCACGCAAGATACTAACTTTTGTTTTAGAAATTTGTTTTGTTTTTCAGGTGGATGCTGATATTGCATCTAAGTCTCCAAGTGGGAGAGTTGTTAGGCATTGGAGCTTTATCTAGCAATAGCCCAGCAGCCCAGAAGCCCAGCCTAAAGAAACCAAAATAAAAAAGAAATGGAAAAAAAAAAAAGAATTGGATCGGCCGGATTGGGCCAGGTTCGACCCGATCCACGCGCACGGCCCAGGCACGCGTGGGTGGGCGCGCGGAGCCCAGGCCCAGGCCCGGTGCAGGAGAGCATGCAGGCGAGCGGGTGACCGCACGGATGCGCGCACGGGCGTGCGATGTGCTGCCCAGGCCCACGCGACACACACGCAGGCACGCGTGGGCCCGACCCGATGGTATTGGCTACCCCTTAGGGCATTTCCCCACGTTTCCCATGCATTTTCTCGGGTGTTTCGCACGGTGTACGTGTGGTCCACGGGTCTTCTTTCGATCCTAACCATCCGATGGCTCGATCGGACGGTTGAGATGGATCCGATCTCTTTTGGACTTGATCTTGCACTATTTTTGGCATGATCTGGACTCTTGATATTTGATTGGATGGCAGTAGTTGGTTCCTGGATGTTCTAGGTGTTTGGTTTACTAGTAGTCAGGTTTTCTCTTGGGCTCTTTATATCAGAGTCGCCGTAGAAGCCAGAGAGGTATCTAGCGAACCTGCAGAGACACAGACAACGCAGAGAGAGCCCCTGAAGACCTTTTCCAAGAGAGAAAAAGGCAGAGAAAGAGAGAGAGAAAGAGAGAAAACTATGGGGAGGCAAGAGATCTTCCACCAAAAAATTATTTCGGGTGAAAGATATTTTTTGTTTTCTTCTTTTCTTCCTCCTGTTTGAGGGCTGGGGCGAGCATCCTGTAAACTTCCTGTAAATCTTTTATAGTGAAGATTTATTCTTGTGCGGTCATGGACGTAGGAGCAGGAGTCTCCGAACTACGTAATCCTTTGTGTTTGCTTGTGCTTGATTTATTTTGCCAGGTTTTCCTTTCTTTCCTGTGAATTTCATATTCCATTGCGATCTGTTCTGCAACAATCCGCTTCCTAGAAGATGACATACTAGTGAGTGGAGTTATGGGAGCCTGGACACTTTGTGGGAGATGGAAAGTATTTGGAGAGGCCTGTAAATATCTTGGACACTCAGGTGGATGCTCACAGAGTCAGGGAGCTTTGGGGTATGTTCTTAGGATGATTGCTCTCTTAAGAGATGGGGGTTCTTGGTTCCGCTTAGCCTCACCTCCCTATTCTTCTCCATTGACTTACTTACCATGGCCTCTGGCCTAGTATCTTTTAGCTTACAGCTTACCTTGAGGGTCCCCTAGGAAATAAATTATAGGCATGTATCTACCACCTAAAGGTAGGGAAATGTATGGTGTGAGCTGTAGGGGAGTGACATCTAGCATATCTCGGTGGTTGTAGGGATGCCCATGACAGGGGCAATATCATGATTGGTAGAGCAGGGAGTGGTAACCAGCATGGCACGTCCCTATGAACAGGCATTCCTCAGGTGGTGAGCATTAATGATGGCCGCTTCTGGAGCATGCATGATTGGAGCAGTTGGGGATGGATCTAGCAATGGCCACCATCCTATAGCGGGTTGGTGAGTACATGGTTTGATATCCAAGTGGAGAGGCATGGAGAGGTAGCTCGAATATTTGAGTTGGTAGAGGCATATCTGGTGTTGACTAGATCTTTGGGTGCATTCTAGACCAACCAAGCCTTGTGTACTAGTTACCCTCCAGTTTTGAGCCCAAGTGGCCCTATTTCCCCTAGATCTTGGGCATAGGAAGTAGAGATCTGTTGGTTTGGCAGGGCATAGGAACTTGTAGTGCCGGGATGATATCGACAAGATCGACGAGGCTGCACTGGGCAAGGCAGCTCATGTCAAGGCGGTCGAGGCAGCTTGTGGCGAGGCAAGCGAGGTTGTACTGGGCGAGGCTGTGCTAGATGAGGCAACTCGCGGTAAGGTGGGCGAGGCTGTACTAGGTGAGACAACTTGTGGTAAGGCAGGCAAGGCTATGTTGGACGAGGTAGCTCGCGGCAAGGTAGGCGAGGCTACGTTGGATGAAGTAGCTTATGACAAAATAGGTAAGACTGTACTCTTCAAGATCTGTGCCTGGATAGGTTCGTGATGGAGGAGGACATGCACAACTTTTTAAGAGGTGATGCCATCCAAAATGATGGTAGATTTAAAAATTATCGTGGCCGATCAGACTCTTTGGATGTTATGATGAGCCTTATAGGATGGCACTTTTAATGTCGAATCGATGTGGGATGCATCGAATGGCAAGGTGAGTACTAGCGCCCCTTCATCGAGGAAGGGATGAGCCCTTTTAACAAATATAAAAGTGAAAACTAGTTGGGCCTTCTCCACCTTTGCAATGTCTGGATGATCGAGAGCAGCAAAGCGGCAAAAAAAGATCTTCGAGTTATTGGAGAGGAGTACTAGTGGTGTCTTACGGTGGGTTCCTCCATTCCTTCCCATTTCTTTCCTTCTTTCTTTATGTTTGGTATGTAGTAGTCATGGGGGCAGAAGAGCCAGACCTGAAACCTAAGATCATGGCCTTTATTTTAATGGAGGAGAAGGTCCATCAACTTGGGGAGACATTTGGCTTCTCGACAGACATCTGGCTGGAGGTTCCTAACGAGGATGAGTGGGTCACTTATGGGATGGCGATGAGGGTCACCATTCATAAGGAGTCTCTGAATGCGAGGCTCAGGATCTCCATGCTTTTGGTAATAGCGGATCTGCTATGGTGGTACCATTTGTGCTCGGCATAATTGGTTCCTGTTGCCCAGCGAAGCAACCCAAGAGGAGTGAATTGGGTTTTTAAAATGTGTTGCAAGTGAGAGTGCCAATTCAAAATAATGAAGGTGCTAGCGATCTCAAGTGTATGTGTGCTTGATAATTAAAATACAGTAGAAATAAAGTAAAAGCAAGAAAAGAGAAGCAATCCAAACACACAATAATTTATAGTGGTTTGGTGCATACCAAAGCACCTATATCCACTCTCCAAGGTCCACTTGGATATTTTACTATAATCCCACTTGATTATAGCCGATTAGTTTTCCGGGCTTACTAAGCACAATCCCTTAGTTTTCACAAGGCTAACCAAAACCTCTTGATTTTTACAAGGCTAACCAAAAATCTCAGTTAGTTTTCAAACAAGGCTCACCAACAATCTAAGTTGATTTTCTCAAGGCTTACCAATAATCCAAACATTAATTTCAAACCACTTGAAACTAGGAACAACAATAAAGTCAAGTATAAAGTAAGAATATAATAAGCTTTCAAATATAAAGCAAATATCTCTTTGAAGCTCTTTGATTGTAGTTGAGAAGCTGGTCCTCAAGTTATTGAAGCCTAATGGATGCTTGAATGATGGACTTGAATGCTCTTGAATGTTTGAAGGCTTAACTTCATTTAAAAGTAATGAACTCTTAATAAATTCTTATTAGTTGCTCATTATTCTTTTTTCTCTTGAGTTTGGTCCACTTTAAATACCTTTCCAAGACTTAAATGATCATTTTTGACCATTGAAGAGGTGAAAATAGCTGTTAGAGATAAAAAGGATCGTTTCTGCACTTCAAAATACTAGCCATTACTGTTCATCCAGACTACAGGTATTGACACTTATGGTCATGAGTCGATACATGAGTCGACACTTGAGTCGATATTAAAATCAAAAATATATTCTAAAGCTCTCTGGAATGTACTAGTGCATCGACACTTCTTCTAATGAATCAATACTTGAGTCGATACTTCATCTTCATAAGTCGACACTTGAGGAAAAACTTGAATTCAGCATGTTCTGTATCATTTCTCGTCTCAGATCTTGAGTCGACACTTGAGTCGACACATGAGTTGACACTTGAGCTTCATGAGTCGATACTTCATGCATGCCATCTAAAACTTCTTCTATGTATCAGCTCAAGCTTCTACAAGTCGACACCTTAAGTCGACACTTCACTTTCATGAGTCGACACTTGGCTGAAACTCTTCTAAAACTCTGCTGAAACTCTACTGAAACTTCTCCAACTTCAAGATTTGAGTTCTTCAAGGTTATTCTTATGTATCAAGGTCCATTTAACTTGAAGTTTGATCAAAGAAAGTGATTTCTTCAACAAGATGACAAGCTTTGACTTTCAACATATTATAATTTTGATGAGTGTCATGTTTTGATAAACATACTTTTAATACATAGTTAGTATTCAAATATACTTAAGTATTTTGTTATTCATTAAAATCAAGACAGGAGTCAACAGTTTCCAATACTTGGAGGGCCATCATCGATTTTTTTAGCCTAATAGTCCATCATCATATAGAGCCTAAGGTATGGGTATTCTATGCCTTTTTTCAGATGAAAGCCAATCCAAGGAGTCCAAGGTGATGGTATGCCCCCCCCCATAAAGGGTTAAGCTTTCCATATGGTCCAAACAAATTGCAGGGCTGGAAGTCATGATTTTTTTTCATGGTCTCCCAGATGTCATGGCCATTCTTAGGATGGTAGGGCGAGGTAGAAACTTCATGGTTATTGGATCTCCTGGTGCTGTAGGATCAAGAGAAGATTATGGTGGACAAACTGATGTTGGTCTAGATCCCACCATACGATGTCCTTCTCTTAGAGAGTTAGTTGGAGGCTCTCTATGCGATAGGAGTTTCCTTATCTAAAGGCAGGTCCCCTTATAACTATTCGATGAATAGTTTTTAGCTCTTTTCTACATGGATGAAATAGTTTCACTCTTTGGCATAGGGTTGATGATCTAGAGCATGCTGCGAGTGGCATTTGTTAGGAAATTGCCCTCTCTGCCTTCAACTGATCCAAAGGGGAAGCGAGCTTACCCATCATCTTTGATGAAGAAGGCAAAGAAGAACAGGGGTCAACCCATCCTTTGAACTTTACTTCGGGCCCCGATGAGGCATCTATCGTGGGGGCAGAGGTAGGAGGCGGGGCTTCCCAAGGCTTGAAAGGGGCTATCTAATTGGGCTTGGATGAGGCTCTAGAGGTGGGAGAGAGTGGGCCAGCAACCATTCAAAGGTTTGGGTGGAGGTTAGTGAGGTCCAAGTGGAAGTAGCAAAGACTTTGATGAGAGAAACCAAGGTAGCCTCAAAAGCCAAAGCAGCAATCGCTCAAGTGAAGTAGACGATGGCTTCTGTTGCTAGCATTGGCAAGGGCGAAGGGTCAATGCCCTTCGTGACCCGAGAAAGTGAGTCCATTCCTAGTGAGATTCACTTGCTAGCAGTGGTGAGGTGCCTTAGCCTCTTGGATGACTCTATTCCTTTGGAGGTCAAAGAGGAGGCATAAAGGAGGCCCACCAGTAAGGGCTTGCAATGGTTCATTCAGATCACCATATCGATAAGTCTTCTCTCGTGGGTTTTTCTTGGTACTGGATCGTTCGGGCCACCATCAAGTTATTGATAGGCGAGGCAGTGGAGGAAACAGAGGTGCCTATCATGATAGATTTGCTAGTAGTTCAAGCTATATTAGAGGCTCTCCTGATCACTATCGAGATACTATCAGGCGAGGTGGCATGAGAAGTGGTGGGCGAGGTAGTGGGAGAGCCACAGTTGAGGCCGTGGGAGAGATGGCGGGTGAGGCTCTTGTCAGCACCCATGAAGCAGTTGTGACTCATGTAGTGGCATCACCCAAGGTGGGTCACGTGGCAGGGCTACCTTTATGACGACCATGGGTAGCACCAGTCCGCTTCATGTCTCCCCACCTCGGCTAGCCAGATGCCCAATCCACTGCTTAGGAGATTGATTGATTGCCCCTTCTAGTGCTTGTAGGTAAGGCTATGTGGTGTGGACACCAGAAACCGAAAGAAACTTCACTCCAACAAGGTTAGCCTTATCCCAATTTGGATTGAAGATAATTAGGTTACCTTGTATCCTTTAGTTCAAAAATATTTTATTTTCAAGAGCCATTTCCTTTTCAAGAGTCCTGTAAATGTTTTCAAGAGCCATTTCCTTTTCAAGAGTCCTGTAATTAATCAAGAGTGTTTATTGAGTCCTATAATTACTTTTTTTTTTAAAAAAAAAATTTCATTTCTTGTAAGTCCGTTTCAAGTTTAGGTCAGTCAAGTCAGTTCAGTTGAGTTAAGTCTATTTCAGTTAATCAAGTCTTAAAGCAATGAAAGCCAGCAACAAGACTCAAATTCTGGACCCTAAAATTTGACCACATGAAAAAGAGAAGACACATCAACCAAGCAAGAGAAAAGGACCATCAACTAGGACCACTTGGTGCCACATGTCATTCCTTATCCAAGTAGAAGACCATCTCATCATGCCACATCATCGACGCCACCTCACTAGCCACCTCATCACTCTTTGGCGCCAACAAGGAAGATTCAAATTCAAGGAGGTTGGCCACACCCCTCCAAGTCCTCCACCAAATCCTCCAACCCCCCCCATCCCTCCTAACTCTCCACCAAATCCTCCAACCCTCCCTTGTAATCCTCCTCAATTTGGGGAGTTTTTAAATTTCAAAAGCTAGCTTTGTGAGGCTATTAAAGGCTTTGGATGCCCATTGTAAAGGGGATTGATTATTGATGGAGATGAATGAAAAATGAAGTTGAAGTTGAAGTTGTAGTCTTATGTTATTTCTTTGAGTGATTGTTCCTAAGCCCCCCCCCCCCACTCGAATCTACTTTCTTCTCCAAGCCATCCAACGCCAAGTTCAAGAAGGAGACATTGGAGCTGGCCAAACCATCTCAGACTTCCTTCCTTGCTCATAAATTATTCCATCCCTTCCATATGCTTGCTTTCTTCTTCCTTAACTTTTGATCTTCATTGCAGGGTCCTTCGAAGTCTTTGAGTTGTGAACAGGGTTCCCCTTGACAATGAACCAACAAGTTGAAGCCCAAGCCCAGCGTTCTGATCTCTGTTATCCAAGTTCTCCAGTCCAGAGCATCGGTAGTTTCAAGGTTTGAAATCATTAGAAGGTTGGAAATCTCAAGTCCTCAATCATTAGCCCCTATTGTCTAGATCTTCTTCCTTCTTAGTTTTAGGATTGTGTCTAATCATGTAATAGTCCCTTTTCATGTAATCCTTAAGTCTTATTATGATGAGTACAATGCTAGTGTAATTAGGTTTCATTGCTCTATAAACCATAATCTAAATATTAATCATATGCTTGCCGCATTACTATGCTTATTAACTTATGAGTTCTACCTGTCAATCTAGCTGACAATTTTAGCCTTTTAGCAAGTGCTAGAAACTTGCATCGCACAGACATGAGACTGGAGCATGGGCTTGGAAAAGGAGCTCACCCAGGCAAATTAGGATTTTTCTTGGGCCATGCACGAGGTGGAGGCTGCAAGGGTCGAGCATGCCTTTATCGAGAGCGACTCATCAATGGCTGAGGAGGCTCGGTAGATGCTCCAACACTATCTAGATATATACATGGATATGAATGAGGAGCTGACTCGAGAACTGAAGGTTGCTCACTAGAGGATCGCCAAGCTCACGATCAACGACGTTGCCAAAAGGAGACTAGCTAAGGGCACTACGGTAGCTAAGGTCTTGTAGGGCATGCAGAGGGAGGACCCTAGGGTTTCCATGGGTGTGCAAGTGAAGGATCCTGGGGTCTCGGATGCTCAGTCTATGGGATCCCCAGGCATGCAACTCCTAGTCATCAATGACCCCAAAAGCTGCTCAAGTGGAAGAGTATTGACATCTTTGGCTTCTTCAATGGCTGTGACCTTTGGATTCCAAGAAGCCAGAAAATACCTGAGAATTTTGTTAACAAGTTCAGCATTAGAAATCACTTTACCCAAGCTCCTCATGCCATTTACATTATTAATGAATCTAGTATACATTTCACAAATAGTTTCAGTTGGTTCCACCCTAAACATCTCATAAGTATGAATGAGCATGTTTACTTTGGTGGTCTTTATTTGATATGTACCCTCATGGGTAACTTCAAGTGTCCCAAATCTCTTTGGTCGAAACACAATTTGATATTCTGTTGAATTCACTTGGATCAAGTACATAGAATAGCAAATTCATGGTCTTAGCATTAAGCTCAGCTTACTTAATATCATTTTCATCCCAATCTTCTAATTTGGGAGTGAGAATGCCATTAACCAAAAGAGTGGGCTAATGAGGGCCTTTAACTAAAGTTCTCCACATATTATAATTAATAGTTTGAATATAAATGAGCATGTTTGTCTTCCAATATGTTGCCTAGAAATGGAGCCCAAGAGGGGGGTGAATTGGATCTTTTAAAAATTAAAACAATTATATGAAGCCCGTGTAGTGTTTGTGAATAATGCACTTAAGTAAATGCAGCGAAAAATAATAAGTAAAGTGCAAGAATTAAAGTACAAGTAGAAAAAAGAGATAATCACACACAAATACTAATATTTATAGTGGTTCGGTGTTCTCCAAACACCAACATCCACTCCCCAAGCTCCCCTTGGGAATTTTCACTATAATATCTTCAAAGATTACAACCGACTTGTTTTCCAAGACTCACAAGTCAAAACTTAAGTTGGTTTTGTCACCTAGGCTCACCAACAAACCTTTACACTTGTTTTATCTTTGGGCTCACAAGTCAACCCTAGTTGGTTTTGGCTTACCAACAACCTTACAACCTACTTTCAAGAACCTTGAAAGCTAGGTCAAACAAAAGTAAATTCAGAATACAAGAATTTAAACACAAACAAACTCTCTTCTTAGAGTAGATGAGGAATCTTTGAAGCTCTTGAATGATTGCTTGATGAGACTTGACTTGGAATCTTCTCAAAAATACTTTTGGAAAGATGAAATGAAAAGAATGTGGGCTTTTTTAGTGGAATCTCTCCTTTTTAGCTTTTGGAAGTGGAGTTCTTGAAGAAAGGCTTTAACTATTGGATATTTCTTTGCTTTCTTCCTTTCTCTTGCTTCATAAGTGAGTTTGGTGAAGCTTAAATACATGAAAAATATCCAAAAAATCATTTTAGACCGTTAGGGATCAAGAACTAGCTGTTAAGAGCTAAAAACAACAATTTCAGGCTATTAGAAAATAGTTCCGTTGAGGTTGTCAGAACCCGAGTGTTGACACTTGGCTGTCAAGTGTCGATACTTGGCTTTCAGGTATCGACACTTGAACTTTCTAGTATTGATACTTGACTCACAAGTGTCGACACTTGACACAAAAATTTCTCCATGGCCAAGTTCTGGATTTTCAAAAAGTCTCAGGCCTTGAGTTAACACTTGGGAACTTAAGTGTCGATACTTGAGTTCAGGTGTCGACACTTGAGTTTTAGATGTCGACACTTGAGTTCTGAGTGTCGATACTTAGCATGCCATGGAAAATTTTTGCATGCCAAATGCTGAAGTGTCGATACTTGGGCTCTTTGGTGTCGACACTTAGTTTTGTAATTTTCAGAAATAAGTGCCAATCAAGCCAAAAACATAAAGATTGTTCATGAACTTAAATGCAACATATATAAAAAATAATTGAACTTATTTGTGCCCTTTTTGGATGGAAAAGACTCCTCAAATCATAAAAAATGCTTTGTGCCAAAGCATGCCATGATACTCTAACTTTAAGAATTTGAGGTGCTTGTTTCCTGAAAACTCATAACTAGAAATAATCATTAGTACAAAATATGTACTCAACATTTTGTTATTCATCAAAATCACAGGGTAGCTCATACAAGGTTTAGTTTTTAAAAAATAAACAGGTATCAGAGATTAAGAATAGGGTATCAAAGTCAATATTGTCAAAGCAAAATTTAAACAATATGAATTCAATCAATGTAAGCACGAAAGTGGAATATACATATATATATATATAAGAGTGTTTTCAGTATAAAATTTGCTGAATCAATCAGCATCACTAAAACACAACATAAAATAGAGTACACATGCATGAAACATAAGATAAATGATAACAACAACAGAATAAACATCCATGAGGCTAATGCTCATCAGATGGAATCTCAAAAGATATGGGACCGGTAATCCTGGACCTATGAGCTAGACCTCTAGGAGTCTTCAAAATACCATGGCTCCTAGTCCTAATAGAGGGTCCTATACGGGGTACAACCCTAGAAGATCGAGTAGAAGGAGGTGGAAGAGCCTCAGTGGGTGTGACGAACACAGGATTAGTGGAGATTGGCGTGTCGCTCAGATCAGCAGAAGAAATAACAGGAGTCTATGGCTCTCGGCTGACCATCTCATATCCATCTGCACCACCGTCACTGTCGCTGTCACTGTCATCACAAATAATTTCAGTCGCTCTATCATCACTCCTATCATCTCGGATACCACCATTGACTGTTCATCGAGTCCATCCTGGTGGTCATCATCATCAGCATCATCATGTGGATCTGCAGGAGTTGCTATAGGTAGAAAAGATCTAAGCAAATCCTCGATACGAGCGAATCCCGCCTCCATGGTGCGACGAATCTCAGTAAGCTCCAAAGCAGTATGGGCTCTAAGGCTCTCAATCTCGGTCCGCAACTGAGTCATCCTGACACCTAATCCAACAATCTCTCTCCTCAGCTCAGTGAACTGTTGCCTGGCATTCTCCTCGAAAGATATACAAGTAGAAGATGGAGGAGGAGCAGAAGGGGTAGCTGCAGGAGTCACCGGCTCAGTCTCTAATGCAGGTCCAACAAAAGGAGGTGTACCAACTGGCCCTGATGGCCCGACCTCGACCTCTTTCAGCTCATCCTCCTCGTCTGGCTCCTGACCAGACTCCCTACGAATCCAGCGTCCAGCGACTAGTCTATATCCCATACGATGCAAGGATCTCTCGTCATAGACATCCATGTAAAGTATCTCCTTGGAGGTCTCCCCCTCCAAAGGAACTCTGTAAGCTTGAAAAAGATGAGTGAGAGCCATATCGTATGGCAAGCAGTGTCTCCTCTATGTCGCTGCATCTCGCATCTGAGCTAGCATCAATGATGGAAGATCTATCTAAGTCCTCTGGGTTAAGCTCACCATGAGCATCAGCTCCCGCTTTGTAATAAAATCAAACCTGCCAGTCTTTGGGAGCAGAATCTGCGCTGTGATATGATGGAGTGGGCGCATCTCGACTGATAGCTGGTTCGCGGTGACCACTGTCACTTCGTGAACATCCTCTCTCTCTAGGATGCATCAAAAGGCTTCCTCACGATCCCCAACAGAAAAGATACAAATCCCATCTCCCACACCCGACTCAGAACCTCCTCAAACAATGGAATCTGTATACCTCTGACTGTAGTGCTCCATAGCAGATGACGGCAATCCAGGCTGCTATAAAACTCATACACCAAATGTGGATAGTACCTCTCCTGCATGGTACAGAAGGGTACCAACCCAGCATCGGAAAGTGTCTGTCTGATCTGAAAGTGCTGCCTGTCAAAGAACTTAAGATCTATCTGCCTGCCTGCCACCACTGCCTTCCCTGCCATCATCTCTGCAGGGGGTAAAACTGGGGCAGCTAAACTACTAGTCTATCACTGTCAAGCCTGGCCTTCGATCTCCTTTCTGCTGAACTCTATCCAAACTTCCTCTTCACTGCCAATCTCTTCCTAGGACCCATGTCTATCAGGCCGAGGAAGAAAGAGAAGGAAGAAAAGGGGTAAACAAAAAGAATAGGGATCGATCTGGACAAGTCAAGAACAGTGGTTTGGCCAAGGATGTGACTGAAAGAGAGGGAAAATAGGTCTAGGTTTGATTAAAAAAAACTTGTTTAAGAAAAATACCTAGGGTTTGTTTTAAAACAGGAATGAAATCAAATAGACTTTAGGTTGGGATTAACCGCAAAACATGAAATCGAAGGATAAAAAGTTTAGGAAAATAGTCGCAACTATGAAATCGAACAATGCCGAATGAAATTAAGATTTTAATTGGTAGAAAATCAGTTTAAATAAGGAAAAAATATCAAATGGGTGGTTTTGACCTAAAAATCTCAATCCAACAGTAGAATCAAGTAAAATAAGGGGCAAAATGAAGCATAGGTTGTAAAATCAAACACAAACTATTTAGATGAGAGAAAACCAAGAAACCCTAACTCAAATCCATGAAAAAATGGGGCTTTCAGCTAAAAACACTCAATGCAACAGTGAAAGGAAAAAAAAAAAAGGACATTCATGGTGGGGAATCGGTCCAAAAACGAGAAGAAATCCAAGTAAAACATGGATAAAGTGATTTCCCACCGATTGGAAAGTGTTGACCTCTAAAGTGATTTTGATGATAACAAAATATTGGAGCATATGTTTGGTTATCTAACAACTCTTCAAATGGTTGACAAGTTTTTATAGGACGACTACTTTGACATACTTTTTAAACCATACAACCTTTTTTTCTTTGTGTTGAGTTGTAAGTAATTAGAATCTTGTAAAGAAGAACCCAACAAAAATTTTCTATTTGAATCAAAGATAAAGGGTTGCTTCTACTAGTTTTCAAGCTTTAATTTCTCTTGATATTGTTGTAAGAAGATCTTAAGGAAGTCTTTAAAGCTTGGCATGTGAGTTCTGGAGAATAGAAATTGGTCTAGCTGAAGAACCAATCTCGAGCTGACTGGATGGAGGAACCAGTCGACTTTGGCACTGGCACAAGAAAGAAAATCTCTGGCACGTAGACCCAGCCGACTGGCACCAAGTCCCAGCCGACTCGTCCAGAACTTGGTTGAAAATGTTCTAAGAACCTCAGGGATCCGAGCCGACTGGATTTCAACCTAGCCGACTCGTCCAGAGTGAGCTATTTTCTCGACTGTGGAACCTAGCCGACTAGATTTCAACCCAGCCGACTCAAAGCTGATCTGAGCCGACTCGAAGATGACCGAGCCGACTGGAATGACAGGGACTCTTCCAATGGCTAGTTCCAAATTTTTGATTTTGAATCCCAAAAGTGCTCCAACGGTAACCTGTCATTTTCCAACGGTCTACAACGTTCAAAATCAAGGGAAGGTAGTTGAAGTCTCTATAAATAAGGTATGAGAACATCCTTAGAGAGACTAATGAGTTGTTGAACATTTATTGAATATTTATTGAAGTAAGAAGAGAGAGCACTTGAGCTTTGAAGTCAGCCTTCAAGCCTTCACCAACTCTTATCAGAAGCTTAAAGCAACTTTTGAAGAATGCAAGGAAGCCATTGAAGTGCATCGAAGGGCATTCAATTGAGCTTCACTAGAGCTACATTGGCAACTGCCATACAACTTAGTTTGTCATTTCTGTTGCTTTTCATTTTACTCTTAGAATACTTGGGTTATTGGTGAACCCGGCTGTAAAAACCAAATAGGTTTCTTTGGTGAGCCTACTTAAAATCAAAGTGCAGAGGTTTCTTTGGTGAGCCTACTTAAAACCAAAGTATAGAGGTTATAGGTGAGCCTATGAAAACCTAGTGTTGGGTTTCTTTGGTGATCCCGTTTAAAACCAAAGTGTAGAGGTTAGGATTGTGAGCCTGTAAAACAATCCGACTATATTCCAGTTTGGGGGATATAGTGGAAATCCCGAGTGGTGAACTTGGATAGTGGATGTAGGAGCTGGGTTGCTCCGAACCACTCTAAACTTGTTTTGTTTGTGTTGTGCCTTACTTTTCAGCTTTCGCATTTAATTCTAATTAACACAACACTCCACCACTAAAAGGAATTACTTATGTACATATTTGCAAGAAATTTTGTAATTTTCAATTCACCCCCCTCTTGGAAAAAGTCACCTGGGCAACAGAAAGCCAAAATCACTCCAAAACCATGAAAAACTAGATTTAAATGAGATAAAATAGATGAAATTGAGGAAATCAAGGGTTTACGGTTTGAATGAGAGAGAGGAGGGAGAGAAATACCTTGATTTGACAGGGAGCGGGGCAAAACGACTGTTCCAGAGGTTAGAGGAGAGTAGGGAACCACTATGGCACTTGGAAAAAGGGGAGAAATAAAATACAAAAAGGTTCGAACTTGCCCTAAAAAGCCTGAAATTTTTTGTTAGTGTTGACACTTCGCAAAATCCAAGTGTCGACACTTGGCCAAGAAATTTTCAAGAAAAATCAGAAAAACTTTTAAAAAATCAAGGAATATTTTAAAAGATTTTGAGACTCAATAAAAGTGATTTTGAGCAAAAATAAATTAGGTGGGTGGAAATTGAAGGAGTTCTAAGAGAATGGATCAATAACACCTAACTCTTTTTTAATCATACAAAATCTCTCTTCACTCAAGGGTTTAGTAAACACATCAGCTAGTTGATCATCAGTACACACAAATTCAAGGATCACATTAGAGTTTTGTACATGATCTCTTATGAAATGATATCTTATTTCAATATGTTTACTTTTGAATGTTGCACAGGATTCTTTGTTAGATTGATTGCACTAGTATTGTCACATCTTAAGGGTATCTTAATTAGTTTAATGTTAAAATCTTTGAGTTATTATTTGATCCATAGGATTTGAGCACAACAGCTTCTAGCTACTATATATTTGGCTTCCGTCGTAGATAAAGTAACCGAATTCTATTTCTTGCAACTCCATGAGATCAAATTAACTCCAAGAAACTGACAGGTTCTACTAGTACTTTTATGATCAAGTTTACACCCAGCAAAGTCAGCATCAGAATAAGTAATTAATTCAAATAAAGAATCTCTAGAGAACCAAAGACCAATATCAATTGTGCTAGACAGATATCTAAGTATGCATTAAAAGCTAAAAGATGAGACTCTTTAGGGGAAGACTGATATCTTGCACACATACATACACTGAACATAATATCTGGCCTACTAGCAGTTAGGTATAGCAATGAGCCTATCATTTCTCTATAAAGCTTTTGGTCAACAGATTTACCTGATTTATCTTTGTCAAGCTTACAAGAGGAGCTCATTGGTGTACATAAAGGCTTGGTGTTCTCCATCCCAAACTTCTTCAGAATTTTTTTTGTGTACTTAGCTTAGTTGATAAAGATTCCCTCTTTGGTTTGCTTTATCTGGAGTCCAAGGAAGAAGTTAAGTTCTCCCATCATTCTCATCTCGAACTCACCCTGCATTAACTTTGCAAACTCTTAACAAAGAGATTCATTAGTAGCACCGAATATAATATCATCTATATACACTTGTACTACTAAGAGATCTCCATTCTTCTTTTTCAAAAACAAAGTAGTATCTATATTACCTCTAGTAAAATCATTTTGAAAAAGAAAGAACTTAAATGATCATACCAAGCTCTTGGAGCTTGTTTCAAACCATACAAATCTTTATGAAGTTTAAAAACAAGGTTTGGAAATTCATGATTTTCAAAACCGGGAGGTTGTTCAACATAAACTTCTTCTTCGATAAAACCATTCAAAAAGATACTTTTGACATCCATTTGAAATAATTTGAAATTCATAAAATAAGAAAAAACTAACAGTAGCCTAATTACCTCAAGTCTAGCCATAGGAGCAAAGGTTTCATCAAAATCAATCCCTTCCTCCTGATTGTATCCTTTGGCAACTAGTCTAGCTTTATTTCTTATAACAATTTCATTTTCATCAAGTTTGTTTCTAAAAACCCATTTTGTGCCAATAATTAAAATATTTGAAGGTCTATCTATTAAAGTCCAAACATTATTTCTTTTAAATTGATTAAGTTCATCTTGCATAGCATTAATCTAATTACAATCATTTTTAGCTTCTTCAATAGTTTTAGGTTCTATTTGAGATACAAATACTAAATAATCACAAACATTTTAAGAGATAATCAAGTACTTACACCTTTAGATGGATCACCAATGATAAGTTTTTTGGGGTGTCCATGAGCATACCTCTACTCTTTAGGTAGAGGATCAAGTAATGATACATTTTCATTTTCTTGATCTTGTCCTTTTTATTGTTTTGATCATCAACTTGTTCTTTGATAGGTTCTTCATTGTTGTTCACCTCTTCAGTTCTTTTGGTACCTGTTTCATCACAAAGCACATCTTCTTTTCTAGAAGATTTCTGGCCAGATTCATCAAATACAACATGTATGGATTCTTCAACAACAAGAGTTCTTCTGTTGAAGACTCTGTATGCCTTGCTAGATGTAGAGTAGCCTAGAAAGACACCCTCATCTGACTTGGCATCAAATTTGCTTAAATTTTCTTTACCTTTATTTAAGATGAAACAACAGCATTCGAAAACTCGAAAATATCTGATTGAAGGTTTTTTACCCTTCTAAAGCTTATAAGGAGTTTTCTTTAAAATCGGTTGGATTAAAACACGGTTCAAAACATAACATGCAGTGTTTATGGCTTCCATCCAAAAATATCTAGGTAGGTCATTTTCGCAAAGCATGGTGCATGCCATTTCTTCCAGAGTTCTATTTTTCTTTTCTGCCACCCCATTTTGTTAAGGTATCCTAGGTGCAGAAAAATTATAATGAATGCCATTTTCAATACAAAATTTGTCAAAATCAGAATTTTCAAATTCGGTTCCATGGTCACTTGTTAAAGATACAATTGAAACACCTTTTTTATTTGAAACTCTTTTATAAAATCTAATGAATGCAGAAAATATTTCAGCTTTGTATGCTAAAAACATGACCCATGTAAAATGTGAGAAATCGTCTATAATAACTAGACTGTACTTCTTACCTCCTAAACTAGATGTTCTAGTTTGCCCAAAGAGGTCCATATGAAGCAACTCTAAGGGTCTAGATGTAGAGACTACTCCTTTTGGTTTAAAAGATGATTTGGTTTATTTTCCAAGTTGGCAGGCACTACAAATCTTATCTTTTTCAAAATTAAGTTTCGATAAATCTTTTATCAAATTCTTTCTGCTAAGTTTTGAAATCAAATGCATACTTGCATGTCCTAGTCTACGATGCTAAAGCCAACTAGTTTCATTGATCTTGGCTTCCATTGCCACTAGGCATTGACCATTTTGAACAGGAAGATCATTAAGTTCAACCATATAAATATTGCCATGCCTATGACCAATGAACTTGATGCCATTGTCATCTAGACTAGAAATAATGTACATAGAAGATTCAAAAACAACTTTGAAATCCTTATCACAAAATTAACTAATGCTACGTAAATTGTATTTCAAACCATCAACATACAACACATTATTAATATAAGTAGAGGGGGTGATATGGACTTTACCAATTCCGACAATCTTGCCCTTTCCATTATCACCAAAAGTTACATTACCACTATTCTGATAATCGAGTGATGAGAACTGCTCCACATCTTCGATCATGTGCCTTAAGCAACCGCTATCGAGGTACCACATTCTTCTTTTACTGGTTGCAAGGCATACCTATAATAAAAATTAGGTAAAGACTTTAGGTACCCAAGCCATCTTGGGTCCTTTTAGGTTAGTGGTAATGGTTCCATTTGGAACTTAAACTTTCTTAACATTACTTAATTTCCTTTTATTGCACAAGATTTATGACCTACAATACTACAGGTATAGCAAGTAACAGATGATGATGCAGGCACAAAGAAATTCTTGAAAAATTTTGTTTCTTTTGAGTTTTGAAACCTAAACCGGTTTTGTCCAAAATGATCCTTTGATTATTTAGAAGCATGTTCAATTTTTCATAACTGTATGTAAATTTATTAACAAAAGTTTTAATTTTTTAAGTTCTTCTTTGTACTTTTTGTTTTCTTGCAAAATCTCATTATTTTGTTTTGAAAAGTTTTCATTTGATATTGAAGAGTTTTCATTTTTCAAAACTTCCTTTTATTTTTCAAGGAGAATAATTTATCATTTAGGTTTTTATTTTGAAGAAGCAAGTAATCATTCTTAGGTGAAAACTTGTCATTTGCTTTAACTAAATCAAAATTTTGCCTTTTTAGTTCTTTATGCTTTGTTTTTAGTTTTTAAAATTCAATAACCAATTCATCAAAAACTTCATACAACTCATCAAAAGTAAACTCATTTTCGGTTTCAGAAATACCTCATCATGATCGGCCATCAAACAGAAGTTTGCAACTTCTTGCTGTTCTTCCTCAGAACTGGAGTCCTCGCTATCACTCTAGGTAGCCATCATGGCCTTCTTTCTTAGTCTTATTCTGCTCTTCTTAAGTAGGGGGTAGTCCATTTTGAAGTGGCCTGGTTTCTTGCATTCAAAGCATGTGGGCTGCTCCTCTTTCTCCTTCTCCTTCTCTTTGCTAGGATCTCCTTTTAGAGGTTTCTTCTTGAAGTTATACTTCTTCTTTCTTATGATCCTCTTAAACTTTCTAGCCATGAGAGCGGTCTCATCTTCTTCATCTTCTTCTTCGGAGTCCTCACTTGAATCATCTTTATTTGTAGACTTGAAAGTGATCACTTTCTTCTTCTTGTCAACATCTACATTCTTTTTCTTCAGTGAAAGCTCATATATCATCAATGAGCCCAACAATTGCTCGAGAGGAAGAGTGTTGATGTCCTTGGCTTCTTCTATAGCAGTTACCTTGGCATCCCATGAAGCCGGAAGAGACCTGAGAAGTTTGTTTACAAGTTCACCGTTAGATATAATCTTTCCTAAGCCTCTCATGCCATTCATAATATTTGTGAACCTAATATACATCTTACCTATAGATTCAATAGGTTCCATTTTGAACATTTCATATGTGAGAATGAACATGTTAACTTTAGTTGTTTTCACTTGGTGTGTGCCCTCATGGGCAACCTCAAGTGTGTTCCATATTTTCTTAGCAGAGAGATAGTTAGAGATTCTATTGAATTCACTCGGATCTAAGGAGCAAAACAATAGATTCATAGCCTTAGCATTAAGCTTTATTTGCTTAATGTCATTCTCATCCCAATCATCTTCCATTTTGGGAGTGGGAATGCCATTAACCAATATAGTAGGCTGATGAGGACCTTTGATAATTGTTCTCCAAAGATTATAATCAATGGCTTGTATGAATATGCGCATGCGAGTTTTCCAATAAGGATAGTTTGTGCCATTAAATAGTGGGGGACGGTTTGAAGCTTGACCTTCAACAACACCCATTCCTATTGGGGCTGCCATGACCTTTCACTCAAGATCCTTGGACCTACAAGAGAGTATCGGAGCTATGATACCACTTGTTGCCCAGAAATGGAGCCCAAGAGGGTGGGTGAATTGAGTCTTTTAAAAATTAAAATAATTATGTGAAGGCCGTGTAGTATTTGTGAATAATGCACTTAAGTAAATACAATGGAAAACAATAAGTAAAGTGCATGAATTAAAGTACAAGTAGAAAAAAGGAGATAATCACATACAAACACTAATATTTATAGTGGTTCGGTGTTCTCCAAACACCTACATCCACTCCCCAAGCTCTTTTTGGGAATTTTCACTATAATCTCTTCAAAGATTACAGTCGACTTGTTTTCCAAGGCTCACAAGTCAAAACCTAAGTTGGTTTTGTCACCTAGGCTCACCAACAAACCTTTACACTTGTTTTGTGTTTGTGCTCAGAAGTCAACCCTAGTTGGTTTTGGCTCACCAACAACCTTACAACCTACTTTCAAGAACCTTAAAAGCTAGGTCAAATAAAAGTAAATTCAGAATACAAGAATTTAAACACAAACAAACTCTCTTCTTAGAGTAAATGAGAAATCTTTGAAGCTCTTGAATGATTGCTTGATGAGACTTGACTTGGAATCTTTTCAAGAACACTTTTGGAAAGATGAAATAAAAGGAATATGGGATTTTTCAGTGGAATCTCTTTTTTTAGCTTTTGAAAGTGGAGTTCTTGAAGAAGGGCTTTAACTCTTTGATATTTCTTTGCTTTCTTCTTTCTCTTGCTTCATAAGTGAGTTTGGTGAAGCTTAAATACATGAAAAACATCCAAAAAATCATTTTAGACCATTAGGAATCAAGAACTAGCCGTTAAGAGCTAAAAATAATTATTTCAGGTTATCAAAAAATAGTTCCGTTGAGGCTATTAGAACCCGAGTGTCGATACTTGGCTGTCAGGTGTCGACACTTGGCTGTCAGGTATCGATACTTGGCTTCTAGGCCAGGTGTCGATACTTGGCTATCAGGTATCGATACTTGGCTTTCAGGTGTCGACACTTGAACTTTCAAGTGTCGACACTTGAACTTTCAAGTATCGACACTTGAACTTTCAAGTGTCGACACTTGACTCACAGGTGTCGACACTTGACACAAATTTTTCCATGGCAAAGTTCTGATTTTCAAAAGTCTCAGGCCTTGAGTTGACACTTGAAAACTTAAGTGTCGATACTTGAGTTTCAGGTATTGATACTTGAGTTTTGAGTGTTGACACTTGGCATGCCATGAAAAATTCTTGCATGCCAAATGCTAAAGTGTCCACACTTGGGCTCCCAGGGATCGATACTTGGTTCTATAATTTTCAAAAATAAGTGCCAATCAAGCCAAAAACATAAAGATTGTTCATGAAACTTAAATGCAACATACATAAATAATAATTAAACTTATTTGTGCCCTTTTTGGATGGAAAAGACTCCTCAAATCATAAAAAATGCTTTGTACCAAAGCGTTCCATGATACTCTAACTTTGAGAATTTGAGATGCTTGTTTCCTGAAAACTCACAACTAGAAATAATCATTTGTACAAAATATGTACTCAATATTTTGTTATTCATCAAAATCACAGGGTAGAGCCAACACAATATGTGTAGTTCATGCCATTAAACAAAGGTGGACGGTTAGAGGCTTGTCCTTCTACAATACCAATACCTATTTGGGCTATCATGATCTTTAACTCAAAATCATTGGACCTACAAGTAGAGTACCAAGCTCTGATACCACTTGTTGCCCAAAGATGGAGCCCAAAAGGGGGGTGAGTTGGGTATTAAAAAAAATAAGCAAGTATGTGCACTTCTTAGTGAGTTTGTGTAACTAAGTAATAGTGCTCAATGAATTATGCAGCAGAAGCAATAAATAAAATGCAAGGTAATAAAGAGCAAGTAAAGAAGGAATCAAGCAACCACAAACACCAAGATGTATAGTGGTTCGGTGTATCCAAGCACCTACATCCACTTTCCAAGCTTTTCCTTGAAAATTTCTACTATAATCTATCCAAGATTACAGCTGACTTATTTTCCAAGGATCACAAGTCAAAATCTATATTGGTTTTATCACTTAGGCTCACCAACAACCTTTACAACTTATTTTATCCGGGCTCATAAGTCAAACCCAAGTTGATTTTATCTCTTAGGCTCACCAACAACTTTTAACACTAGTTTCAATACCTTTAAAACTAGCAACAATAAAAGAAATCAAGTATACAATAAATAAGCACAAGAAATAGCTCCTAAAATGAGCAAAAATTAAAGTCGATGTAGCTCCTCCTGAATGCTTGAGTTATCTTCTTCTTGGAATCTTTGAATGCACACTTATAGCCAAACACTTGAATGCTCAACAACTCAAAAATGGAAGCCTTTTGTCAAAGGAATCTCTCAAAAGTTCTCTTCTTGTCTTTTCAAATGATTGGAGTTTATCTCATATGATTCTTATCTTTCTTGTTGACTTGAAGAGGTTTGGTGAGTGTTAAATATCTCAAAACCACTCAAAAGACCATTGAAGATGTTTGAATTGAAAAAGTAGCCGTTTGGAGATAATTCTGAAATTCTGAAAAACTAGCCGTTACAGCATGAGTCAATCTCTTGAGTCGACACTTGGAGCGTGAGTCAACCTCTTAAGTCGACACTTCAAGCTGAATACAGAAAACTTGATGTTCTATCCCAAAACTTGTCTTAGACGATAAGTTGATCTCTTGAGTCGATACCTAAAGTGTGAGTCGACCTCTTGAGTCGACACTTGGTATGCTAGTTGAAAATTTGCATGCCAGTCTTCTGGAACTTCTAAATTTTTTTCATTAGTCGACCTTATGAGTCGACACTTGGCATGTGAGTCGACCTTGTGAGTCGACACTTGGCATGTGAGTCGATCTTGTGAGTCGACACTTGGCATGTGAATTGACCTCTTGAGTTGACACTTGATCTGTGCCATCCAAAAATGTATGCCAAACTCTGAATTTCTTAAAGATTTGTCCATTAATCCTTTAAATACTTCTTCATAAGAGCCAAAGTGGTTGTTTTGACAATATTCCAAGATTAGAAGATTAATTAAATATGAGAAACTACTTGCTTTCAAATTAGTACACTTGATACTCTTTTGATGTATCTAAGGCCTGAAATTCATACTTCAATTGAAATATTAGTATAAACATATACTTAACATTTTATTTTTCATCAAAATCAAGGAGCCAAAGCTAACAATCTCTCCCTTTTTGATGATGACAAAACTTTGAGTATATAAGCAATTAAGTTCAAAAGAAAATTAATCATTGTGCCAAGTTTTCAAGTAAGATCATTGTAATTTAATAAATTAAACATTCTATATACTGAAGTTCAAAAAAGGTATCAGATTAATGGTTTATAAAGCAATGTTTCAAGACTTATTTTCAAAAACTCTCCTTTTTATAAGTTCAAAAAGAAATTGATCATTGCTTTTCTTATATATAATCTTTCTACTCCCCCTTTTTGTTAACATAAAAAAAAGGTTGCTCCCCCTGAATTAGTGCATTTTATCATAATAAAGTATACAAAGTTGGTTGGGGTTGATCTTATAGCTGGTATCAGAGCAATTTGACAGAAAGCGTTAAACAAAATTGAACTTTCATATATATATATATATATATATATATATAAAAGAGTTTCATTACAACAACAGCACAATCAAAGTCTGATACATGACTAAAGGACTAATACATAGCAGAAAAGAAACTAACACATAATCATAAACAACATGATAAACATCTGATAGGCTAGTCCTCATCAGACGGAAGCTCAAAATAGATAGGAGCTCTAATGCTAGTCCTAGAAGCAAGGGGTCTAGGGGTCTTAAGGGTGCCAAGGCTCCTAGTCCTAAGAGCTGGTCCAGAATGGGGAATGACCCTAGAGGACCAGTAGAAGGTGGAGGTAGGGTCTCTGCTGGTGTCAAGAATGCTGGGGCAATGGCAAGCTGAGTGTCTCAGGGAGCATCAGTAGTAGCATCTGGAGTCTGAGTCTCCCTGCTGACAATCTCATAATCTCCAGCTCCATCATCACTGCCATCATTATCATCACCACCACCACTGGGAGTGTCATCATGTCTATCAGGGTGGTCATCGTCGTCTGCTGGTGGAGGAGGAGGTGGACCTGAAGGTGCAGTAGGAGGCAAAAGAGATCTCAAAAGATCACATATCTCAATAAACCCAGCCTCCATCGACTGCCTGATGCCTGAGAGTTGATCATTAGTGTATGCTCTTAATCCCTCGACCTCTATTTGGAATTGTGTAGTCCTGACTGCCAGACCCATAATCTCACCTCTGACCTCTACAAACTGATATCTGATATGCTCCTCAAAAGATGACTCTATAGAGATACGAGGAGCAGTAGCAGGAGAAGGAACAGGTGCTGGAGTGGCTAGCTCAGACTCAGAAGCAGGCATAGGTGTAGGTCTCAGAGGTGTAAAGTGCTCAGAAGGCCTAGATGGCCCTACCTCAGCAGCTCAAATCTCATCCTCCTCGTCTGGCTCTTGACCAGACTCCCTGTGAACCCATCGGCCTCCAATGCATCGAAATCTCATCCGGTGCAAAGATTTCTCTCCATACATGTCCGTGTGGACAATCTCTTTGGAGGGCTCTCTCTCCAATGGGACTCCGAACTCTTGAAATATCCTTATGAGGCCCATGCTGGTGGGGGCACCAGGATCAAACAGATTATTGGGCCCTATTTGATTTACTTAGCCATTTGTCATATTTTGTAATCAAGTAAGATCGAGTCCTGTAATAAGTTGAGGCTAGTTGATTTATCTCAACCCTAGTCCAGTCATTGAGTCCTATACTTGTGTATTAGTCTAGTACTAGTCCAATTTTGTAGAAGAGAAGAGGTTACATAGTTTTGGAGTTCCACCAGGTCTCATCCAGGAGCCAGAGGCCTTCACATCAGCTTATTGGGCCTTGTTTGCCATCCCAGGGTCTAAGATTCCTTCCAGATGCCTTGATACCCTCCAGATGCCAGAGAATATTCCCAGACCAGGGTGTCTCATGATTCTAAGAATATGCCAGCACCCCAGGCCAAGAGATTCCAAGCCCAAGAGTCAAGCCCATGAGCCCCAGAACCAAGATTCCAAGGAATATGCTGATACTAGGGTGCCCTGGCTTCTAGGGTCCATTAGCCCATGCACCAAACCAATGGAGGATGCCCCTTGCTACCCTAAAGCCAAGCCCAACTCTAGTTTAGGCATCCAAGCCCAAGAAACCAAGCCCAAGGTGCCTTTGACCAAGTCCAAGGAAGGGAGAAATTTAATTCAAACAAGGAGATCTAGTTTTATTTTCACTTAAATTGTATTCTCCTAATTTTAAGAAAACTTGTAATCCTTCTCCCACTCAACTTTGCAATCCTATCCTAACTAGGAGAGGACTTGGAAAACATCTATAAATACCCCACCCCTCTGATGGGTTCGATTACTAGGGCGGAAGCATGGATTTCAAAATATTATGAAATCATAACCTAACCCTTAATCCCAAGAACACCTTATTAAGAACATAAATCATAAAAAATATAAATTAGGGTTTAAACACCAACCTCGATCGCAAAAATCCAATTCAATGTAGAAACCTTAATCTGGTCTTTCTGATCTGCTCACCAGGCACCCAAGTGTTCGCCCTCCAACGGTGATCCACACAGGGCTCTAATCAAGACAAATGCACTGCATCAAAACCGGTTCCTTGAATTAGACCTCTAAGGCCTAATTTAATTCAGACAAAAACTCCTCTTATTTGGATTGATATTCCTCCTATCAACCTTTCTTTCCTCCTCTTTCTTCCTCTTTCCAATGCCTGTAAGATCACTCAAATAGGACTCTCCTAACCAAAGTTAAGGGCTTGTCTTAATTTGACCAGAGATCTTTTAGGACAAAGAAAGAGAATGCAGGAAAGAAATGTTTTTCAGAATAAAAACTCCGAACACCATTCCCCGAGTGCCCATCTCCTTAAATAGCAATCTGAGGAATACTTTAAGACATCCCTTCCATGCCATAAGACATGTCCTTTCCAATAGAACGTGTCCCTTATCCAGACAACACTTCTCTTCATTCAAAACTTAAGAGAATTAAAACAAAAGGACTCTTCGGATAAAAAAAAAAACTTTACGAAGAGTCGCTTCCTTTTATTTCTGTTGCACAAATATCCTTGCATCATGGCCACCCATCAGCCATCAAATGGCCACCTTTATCCATGCCAAATGCCATATGGCGTGAAACACCAAGGGGCGTGAAGGAAGAGTCCATGCCCCTTGTCTTTCTTGCTTTGACGGGTCATAGGAAATGGCGCATGAAAAATATCAAAGACTTATCTGCAAGGGGTGGCAATGATGATGGTTTATCTGGTCCTCTACTGTGTTTCAATAGCAGAAGGACTCTTCTAATATGGTGCCTCTTCATAAAATTTTTTAACGTAACTATTACGTAGAAATAGTTTGACCCAGTCAAACCTTTAGGTGCTTAATTTAGGATAGAGTCCAATCCGAATTAAACCAGCCATGTGGCTGATTTAAAAGTCCAATCTCTTGGTTAACTAGCCAAGGGTTAGCCCAACACATGAGCCTAAATTGATTTAGCCTTAATTAGACCAAATCAGCCCAAATCGGAACCCGATTCGAACCTAATTCGAATCAAAGTGCAATGGTTTGCAACATGTGCTAGCATGTTCATCTTGCAAACATAGTTTAATCCAATTAAATCCTTAATCAATTCCCTTTGTGTGTGACCCATTGGGTTCCACATCTAGCCAGCAGTGGGTTGGGTGCGATTTGACCTAATTTGATTTAGGCTTTAACCTAGCCGATTTAGGTCAAATTGAGCTAACCCAATTGACAATTAGAATTCTTTCTAATTCTTGATCTAATTAAACTCTTTAATTAAATCAAAAACCCACAAGGCAAGATTGACGTCTAGCAATGTATCATGCCTACCCGGAAGGGGTGGAATTTTAGTGAAAATACCAAAAATACCCTTTAGTGAAAGTTACCGTGCAATTCAATCCTTCAATCAGCTTGCACCCTGAATATGACTTTGGATATGGAATCATGTCAAATCCAATATCACATTCAATTCTTTCTTAATCTAATAATGATGATTCAAATGATGAAATATTAGAAACTATTTCTAATATTCAAACTTTGATCAAAGTTTCCCTGAATCACCATTTGATCGAAATTAGCTAGATGCGATCTCCTCTTACTAGGGTTGATCGATTCCTTGTTCGACCTACTCACAACCTCCATATACAATTCACCATATCCAGTATCACCCTGTACATGACTCAATGTCATGAATAAGTGTGAACCAAAACATGGGTTCATGCATACAAGGCACTATGGTAGTCTCAGGTTAAAGGATTACATGCACTACTCCCTGTATGAAAACCATCTATTGACAAGTAGATAAGACTCCATTAGATGTTTTCAAGTTGGATCAAATTCAGTGAACTCATTCTCTAATGAGCACCCATGTCCTTGTATTAGCGTCCTACACAAGTAATTGTAAGATCAATTACCCTCATTAATGAGCATACAAAGGATATGCTAGTCTTTCCGAAAACATGATCCCCTACTCAATGTCCCTTTGACTAGGAATACTTAAGATTAGGATTTTTAGGTTTTAAGTCTTACTGGTATGATCTCATCTTAACCCTTAAAACCATAGCCCTAGTCTATGGGGTTCATCATATCATAAATCTAAGACACAATGTATGATGAAAAAGATGCCTTTTAATATATATAATTGTCAATACAACAGTTTGGAAGTTTTCAGGATATCCCAATAAAATTACAAGTTTTAATTGGCTTGCAGGGCATAATCCTTTCACCCTCCCCCTCTTGTAAGCATCTTTTATTCATGAATCAAAACCCTGCTGAAATTTTGTGTTAAGTTGTATTCTTGTGTTCTTGTGTTGAGGTGTATGAGTTTTGTTTGTGAGCCCTAATTCATCCAAGCCCTAGCCATCCCAAAGCACTCTCATCCAAACCCTAACACGCCAAGGAGAAGAAGCCCTAAGCCGTCCATCAGCAAATGGCCATCTTTTCCCTTCAACCGCCAGCTTCTGAAACCCTAATTCCCTCTTTCCCAAACCCTAGTTTGCTTCTTTTGCTTTCTAACTTGTTTACTTGCTGACCTCTGATGCTTGCAGGATCCCTGTGGTGTTTCCCCTCCAAGGAGGAGGCCCTCTTTGCCTCTGAGACTGATCCAAGATAGCTGCCCGAATTGAGAAACTGAAGGCTTGTCTTCCAGGTGACGATCCCGAGTGCTGTGTGCCCCCTTCATCGATAGGATCTTCGAATCGATGCTTGGTAAAATCCTTCTCCCTTCTAATTTTTGATTTGTTGAAGGTACACAATCCTAAACAAGGGTTTCTCAATCTCCAAGATCCTTTCTTTTATTATTTTGGCATGAGTTCATATGCGGGTATGATGTTTTCTTTCATTACATACTTGCCTGCTAATTCTTTACTTGATTTCGGGTTTCTAGCCTACAAATTTAAATTCTAAAAATTATATAAAAAACTAGTTTCAGTTTTTCTATAATCATGGTAGTCTTAGTATCATCCTGCATCAGTTTGGTATTAGATCTGGTTTAGGATAGCTTGCATCTTCATTAAAAAACCCTAAAAACATCCATTGCTGATTTTCTACATCCTGTCATCTACAGTAGGTATCTGGTTTTCAGCCTAGTTCATTATCTTAAAAATTTTATTTTTCTATGAAATTTGCATGACATGTTCTCTATTTCGTTATTATAATTTTTATAATTTTTAATTATTTTTACAAAAACATAAAAATATAAAAATTATTGCATCTTCAGAACCCTAATTAAAATCTTGAGATTCCTGCACTAGTCCAAAAACCCTAGGAGTTGCATCATCATCTAATTTTTTTTTGCATAAAATTTGGTAGAGATCATCATCACTATCCATCCTCTGTTCTGTGATTTTTTCATATTTTCTATGCATCAAAAACTATGTCAAATTTTGCATCAAATTGAACCCTAATTTTCTGATTTTATGATTTTTGCACACTTGACTAAACCTAACCTAACCAACTTCCAAACCCCTCAATCCCAAGTCAAATTTTGTCTGCTAACCTAATCAACTTAAACCTAACTTGCCATCTCATAAGATACCCAAAATATTTTATTTTTTTTATTGTTATTAGTTTGCATTAGGGTCATTGAATGTGCATCATCTGATTAAACTAATTTTAAGGGCAATTCAATATCTCAGATCAGGGGAGGATTTCATCACCTGTGCTGGGCCCAAAACAACCACCATCATCCTAACCTAAGCCTTAATTAAAATTAATTAGACTTAATTTGTCCTAGTGGGCTAGGTGACACCAACAGGTCAGGTTCGAATTGTGTGAGCCAACTAAGGCATTCAATTCTCCAACTATTATTGAATCTGGTGTCTAAGGCTAGGGGTCAAGAGTCAAATGACCTAAGTGGTATTGTGGTTACTTAATTGGGTCCCTGCGAAAGTAGGGGGGCCTCCCATACTCCCACTCCCTACCTGGCCAGAGGAAGGATTAGTTGTGAATTGGGTGTAATTTGAGTCGACCCACTCTGTTTTGGCTCTAGGTTTAGGAAGCCTAGCTTGTACTAACCCTTGCATGCTTGGCTACATCATTTCACCTTGATTGCTTGTTTGATTGCATGACCACTAGATTAGGAACCAATATCAACAGTCCAAACCCTAACTCAGTTCAGCCATGGAGTCCAATCTTGAAGCTCTCATAATAGCTATAAGTGAATAGATGACCCAAATGAATACCCAATTAACCACCCAAATAAACCAAACCAATACCCAAACCCAAAACCAGCTTGCCTAGTTGACCACTCAAATCAACCAAATAACCCAATCAAATACCCAGGCAACCCATAAGTTTGACCATTTGACCTATAGATCTGAGCCCATAACCTATAAACCCATAATCTATGAACCCATAACCCTTAGTCAACCCACCTTTACTACCCCAGCCACTAATCAATTTTTCCTTAGCCAAACCCTTTTACCACCCCACTAGTTCACAAGGATGACCTTGAAAAGGAAGTGTATGAAGCTGGTATGAGCTTAGTGGATGAATATGAAGAAGAAGAAGAGGAATTACTCATAGAAGACCTAGAATTAGTTGACCTAGTAAGTACCCAGACTGAGACCAATCCAGAGTTAGTTGACCCTGACCACACCCAAGCTATAGTGGAAGACTCTTAAAGAAAGAAGACCATGAGGAACCCAACCCTACTATTAGGATCCCAATTATAGAGCCCAATCCTAAATTTCATAAGCCAGAAAAGTTTATTAAGGACTTGATCTCTGTAAACCAGTACCCTCAGGATGAATTCCCTTCTATAGTTCCCATTGAGAACCTCTTTCTTGAAATTAGTGACCCATTCTTCCATTTTGCAAACCCTGTAGACACACCTCAACCCCATAAGGTTAACATCATTAGTCTAGGTCTAATCCCTGAAACCTTTTCTTACATCCTACTTCCTCCAGTCAACCCTGAACCCTTTTCTTACTTTCTACCCCACCAGACTAACCCTGAATCCACGTATTTTTTGCCTTTTCTTGAATCTACTTATATTTCTTTAACCATTCACCTGCATCATGTAGAGGTTTGCATATTACATGCATTCATTGAGCATGTCATGTTTGCATCATACTTTTGGAAAACCCTTTGGCATCTATTAAGGGTCCCTGTTAAATTTTCATGTGCGTGCCAAACCAGAGTCAAACCTAAAGAGCCTATATTCTGTTAGGTTTAGGTCCCAAGAGCCCAATCAGTCCACAAACTTAATCCATCTGTCTACACCTGCACTGACCTCTGCACAGCTTTTGCATCAGAAAATTAGCCAAAAGATGAACATAAGTAATGCACCATATAAAAACTTGGCTAATTTCCAAAAAAATAAGCTAAAGAGTTTTCTGCACGAGATTTTGTAATGATCAGGCTTAGCCCTGAGCGATTTTCTCCAGGGACCATAATGAAATTGCATGCTTACAGAGCTGGACCATTCAGAATAATGAAGAGAGTTGGACCCAATGCATATGTGCTTGATTTGCCACCAGATCTAGGTATTAGCTCCACCTTCAATATTTCAGACCTTATGGAGTACCGGGAGCTAGCAGCGAAACCTAGCGAGCTCTTTGAATCTCTCCCTTTTCTTGAGAGCGAACCCACCCCAGAGAGTCCACTTACAATTTGGCCTATTAGTGAAGAAAGGATTGAGCGAATCTTGGATGATCAAGCCATCAGTACCCGAAATAAAGGCTATCAAAGGTATTTGGTCAGATGGCAAGGTCGGCCAGAATCTGAGGACTCGTGAATCACCTATGAGGATCTGCAGCACCTCAACCTAGACCTTTCTTGAGCAGTATGAGAGCCAAGTTGATCCTTATTCGATGGGGTCGAGTTCCTCATGCCCTGGGAGAATTGGTGGGGGCACCAGGATCAGACACAAATTATTGGGCCCTATCTGGTTTACTTAGTCATGTATCAAATTTTGTAGTCAAGTAAGATTGAGTTCTGTAATAAGTTGAGGCTAGTTGATTTGTTTCAACCCTAGTCCATTCATTGAGTTATGTACTTGTGTATTAGTCCAGTACCAGTCCAATTTTGTACGAGAGAAGAGGTTACATAGTTTGGAGTTCCATCAGGTCTCATCCAGGAGCCAGAGGCCTTCACGTCAGCTTATTAGGCCTTGTTTGCCATCCCAGGATCTAAGATTCCTTCTAGATGCCCTAGATGCCCTCCAGATGCCTTCCAAATGCCTTGATACCCTCCAAATGCTAAAGAATATTCCAAAATCAAGGCACCTCATGATTCCAAGAATATGCCAGCATCCCAGGCCAAGAGATTCCAAGCCCAGGAGTTAAGTCCATGAGCCCCAGAACCAAGATTCCAAGAAATATGCTGATACCAGGGCACCCTAGCTTCCAGGGCCCATAAGCCCATGCACCAAACCAATGGAGGATGCCCCTTACTGCCCTAAAGCCAAGCCCAACTCTATTTTAGGCATCCAAGCCCAAGAAACCATGCCCAAGGTGCCTTTGACCAAGTCCAAGGAAGGGAGAAATTCAATTCAAACAAGGAGATCTAGTTTTATTTTCACTCAAATTGTATTCTCCTAATTTTAAGCAAACTTGTAATCCCTCTCTGGTGCAGGGCGGTTGTCAAACGCCTGCAGCGACCAAAACCCCGATTCAGGAGAATGGGTTCTGGAAATTTTTTTGATGCTAGGATTGAGCAAGTTGGGAAAGATCATTTGAAACCTGCAACGATCAAGCACTGGAAAGGCCCCGTGATTCCTCACGTTGCCAGCCCTCTACCGGATTTCAATCCGGGTCTTCACGAATGGAAGGGACGAACGATGGGTTTCTCACCGTGAGTCCCTGTTTCTTTCTTTTTTTTTAATCAGGAACTAGAAACGGAAAAAAGAGATTCCTCACGGAATCGTCTTCTCCCAACCAGACTTTTGGCTTGGTGTGCGTAAGAAGAAAAATAGATTGTCGGCGGCCTTCCATGGAATCACCAAAAGGAAAACAACAACGTGTAATTGTTTTTCCAAACAAAGAAAACACGCTGTGCAATTTCTTCTTCCAAAACGCTCCAAAACAAAACAACACGCCGTCCAATGTAAATTCCAAAACAAAACTCACAACGTCCAATTGTATTTCCAAACAACAGCACGTTGTCCAATATAAAAACCCAAAAACAAGGAAAAAGGCTGCTGTTCTTCTCCTTTTGTTTTTTTGGTTCGGGTTTTTAAGAAACCACAATACAAATTGTAATCCCCCACGTCACTAACGAGGGAGGGAGAAAAATAATTCTAACACAACTCTACGCTGACTCTTGCATGAAACTTCAAACAGATTTTATTTATTATTTTTTTTATATAAAAATAATATCAAGAGATCACGCCACTAATAAAATTATAATAATAATAATAATACTAAAGACTCCGATGTTTTCCGGATCCGAAATTTCACGGATGCAATTAGTGTATTGGACCTTCGGCCCAATTTCCAATTAATTATTTTCATCCCAAAAATGGGTCAGATTTGAAACTTGCTTCCCTTGAAGGCGTCTGGACCTGCGCACATTTCCTGCTGGCAAGGCTGGCGGCCCCAAATCGTCATGGGCCGGAAACTGAACCGAAACGTCTGGGTTGGGCTTCGCCGAACTATCACCAGGCTGTCCTGATATTTGAATCAGCTGATCAGGTTCAATATTCATCTCGATGTCCGCATCACTCTCCCCTTCCTCTGAAAAGCTTGTCCTCAAGCTTGAATTATCACCTGTATAAGGGGTTAGATGTCGAATATTGAATACATCAGAAATAAGGACATCGTCTGGTAATTCAACTCGATAGGCATTGTCACTAAATTTCTCCAACACCTGACAAGGACCAATTTTCTTTGGTTTGAGTTTGGTGTAGGCCCCCTGTGGATATCATTCTCTTGGCAAGAAGACCCATACCAAATCACCAACCTCAAAAGTCTGCTGTCGACGCGTCTGATCAGCCTTAGCCTTATACTTGGCATAATTTTGCTCTAGATTGGCTTTAACAGTTGCGTGCACCTCACGGAGATCAGCCACTCGATCTTCTATTTTCTTACTTGATTTGTTTGGCACATCAACAGGTAAAATATCAAGTGGTCCTCTTGGCAGAAATCCATACAATACCTGAAAGGGTGCAAAACCAGTAGAACGGTTCACCGAAGAATTGAACTCAAACTCAATCTTTGGCAAACATACATCCCAGTTTTTAAATTCTTGAACATTGGCTCTCAACAAGTTACCAAGACTTCGGTTGACAGTCTCGGTTTGCCCATCGGTCTGAGGATGATAGGGACTACTGAATTTAATTTTGTACCCAACTTTTTCCATAATTCATGCCAGAAATGCCCCATAAACTTGCTATCTCGGTCCGAAACTATTGACGATGGTAACCCATAATGTCGGACAACTACAGAAAAATAAAGATCAGCAACTTTCGACGCATCAAATATTGTTTTGCATGGCAAGAAACAAGCCATCTTGCTGAACCGATCTACAACTACCATAATTGAGTCTAGACCTCCCACTGTCCGCGGTAAACCAACAACAAAATCCATAGATACCTCTCGCCACGGCTCATCTGGAATCGGTAAAGGAATATATAAACCTTGATTTGTATCTGATCCTTTAGATTCCTGACACAAACGGCATCTCTTCACATAGGTTTTGACATCTCGGTCAAGCCCAGGCCAATAAAACCGTTGACGAATTAACCATGTAGTTTGTCTCTTCCAAAATGTCCCTGATTATGCAGCTCCTGAATAATCAATACACGCAGTGAAGTGTTAGGAATACAGAGACAATTACCACGGAACAATATCCATCATGTAGGACAAAGTCAGATCGACCTCCAGCTTCCAATTCAGTCACAATGCTCTGGAAATGCTCATCTGCACGGATATCATCCTTCATGCTTTCAAACCCAAGGGTATATACTTGCATAGCACCAATCAATAAACTCCGTCTACTTAAAGCATCTGCTACTTTGTTCAAAGTGCCTGACTTATGCTTGATGCTGAAAGTATACTCCTGTAGAGTACTTACCCATTTTGCATGTCTGGAGCTCAACTTATGCTGTCCCTGTAGAAATTTTAATGCTTGATGATCTGAGTACAGCACAAATTCTCGCTGGATCAAGTAATGTCGCCAATGTTGCAATGACCTCACAATGGCGTATAGCTCCAAATCATAAACTGAATACAACAGTTTGGCACCTCCAAGCTTCTCACTGTAGAAAGCAACGGGTCTCCCATCTTGGCTGAGTACTGCGCCAATCCCAGTCTTCGAAGCATCACAATCCACTTCGAATACCTTGTCAAAATCTGGAAGAACCAATAGTGGTGCTTGGGTCAACTTGACTTTCATCTCATCAAATGCTGCATGAGCAGAGTCATTCCATCCAAACTGATTTAATTTCAACAAGTCTGTTAAGGGTGCAGCAATCTCACTATACCTCTTAACAAACCTTCTGTAAAAACCCGCTAGACCCAAAAAGGATCTCAATTCAGTCAAAGTAGTAGGTGCTGGCCAGTCCACTATCGCTCGCACCTTACTTTCATCTGGAAGAATTCCATCACCAGTAACAACATATCCCAGAAAAATTAATTTGTCTACCATCCAAATACACTTCTCTGGGTTAGCAAAAAGCTGATTTTCACGTAATACAGTTAGAACTTGTGAAACATGCTCAACATGCTCTTGTGCTATCTTATTATATATCAATATATCATCAAAGTATGCAACAACAAAGAACTAAGGAATGGACGCAAAACCTGGTTCATTACTCGCATGAATGTACTAGGAGCATTAGATAGCCCGAATGGCATCACCAACCATTCATACAGGCCTTCCTTTGTCTTGAAGGCTGTCTTCCATTCATCACCTGGCTTCATTCTGATCTGATGGTACCCACTTTTCAAATCAATCTTAGTAAAGAACACGGCACCACTCAACTGATCTAGCATATCATCCAGCCTCGGTATTGGAAATCTATATTTCACAGTAATTCTGTTTATTGCCCGGCTGTCAATACACATACGCCATGAACCATCCTTTTTCGGCACCAAAAGTGCCGGTACCGCACACGGGCTAATGCTTTCCCGTACAAAGCCTTTGTCTAAAAGATCTTGAACCTGCCTCTTCAGCTCCTCATGCTGCTGTGGGGTCATTCGATAATGAGCCTTATTCGGCAACACAGAACCCGGAATCAGATCAATCTCATGCTGAATATCTCGAAGTGGTGGCAAACCCGCAGGAAGCTCACTTCGTACAACATCCCGAAATTCCTCCAAACTGACACCAACTCTTGAGGAAGATCATGTAGCTCCTGCTCCCCATTCTGGCCAAACTCTTCTGGCTTACTAACCAGGGCAAAATAGAAATCTTCTCCCTCTAAACTCGCCTCAAACTCTCTGCTTGGCAAACAAATTACCACCTTCTGTTCAGCCATGTCCTGTAGCGGTTTCAAGATCACTTTTCTCCCATCTGGTCGCAGCATATAAGTATGAGTGTAACCATTATACACTGCTTTATTATCAAACTGCCATGGTCGTCCCAAAATGATATGTGTCGCATCCATCGGTACAACATCAGCTACTATTAACGTCTCAAGCTGAGGACCAAAAGACAAGGCCAACCTACAACGTCGACTGACCTGAATATCTGCATCTCGATTCACCCAGCCGAGCTTGTATGGTTGAGGATGGGGCTCAGTCATCAACCCCAATTTCTTCACAACTTCCTCAGCAATCACATTCTCCCAACTTCCAGAATCAATAATTACCTTGCAAGTTTACCAGCTACAGTGCACTTTGTTGAGAAAATATCATGTCGACGCCAATCTCCACCAGCTCTTGGTGCAAGACACAACCTCCTAATAATCAGACTCTCTCCCTGGATGTTGTCTGGGTCAATCACATACATCTCATCCTCGAACTCCTCATCTCGGGAAATTCAACTTCCTGCTCCTCCTCCATAAGTAACTGGGTACGCGCCTTGGGACACTCATTGGCATAATGTCCTAGGTCATGACACCGATGGCAGCGAACATTGGCTCGATTGCTGCCCACCCTCTGCTGGGTACCTGAAGCCCCACTCGGCACTATAGGTCTCGGAGGAACTGTCGAAGTTTGTTGCCTCACCACAGGAGGTGCACTCCTACTACCAGAACTCTGTCCCGAAAACTGACCAGATAATTTTCCTCTACTCTGGAACCCTCTATTCCGCATGAGGCTCCGCTCCACTGCTTGCGCCCGCATGTGCGCATCACCAACACTGTCAATCCGATGCAGAGCCAATGCATCTTGGATCGGGAATCGCAGTCCAAGCAAATACATGGCTACCAACCTCGGTTCTGACTCCATCAATCGGTTTCGAGCCACCAGTCGGTAGAACTCTGTAGTATAATCTTCCCGCTTCGATTTCCTTGTGTTAAACTATGCAATTTAGAATAAAGGACCTGTTCATGGTTCGGAGGAAGGAACTCCCGATTCATCTCCTGCTTCAAGGCTGCCCATGATGCAATTGGTGGCCTCCCATCCATATACCTCCGGTAGTGCTGTGCATGCCACCAAGCCGCTGCTCGATCTCGGAATCGGATTGTGATAAGCGGCACTTGCTTGTCCAAAGGCACTTCTTTCAGCCGGAAAACATCATCAACCTGCAGGGTCCAATCCACATACTCATCAGGATTCAAACCACCTCTGAACTCCGGTATTTCAATCCGAAACCCGGACTCCCAACGAGTCTGATTGTCATGCATAGGCTGCGGTCTGAAATTCCTGGGAAGTGCTACATCATGCCGCGGTTGCTGCCCTCTTTGCAATGGTGGAGGATCTTCAATATTCTGGAAAGGGTCGGCATCACCTTCTCGATGTTCGTCAGGTACATTGCGATCTTGATGAGGTATAGCACGATCTTGCGCCTCCAACCGTGCCATCATTGCTTGCAAAATAGCCATCATCTGCTGCTGGGTCTCCACATGTCACGAAGAGAAGGCTCCCCATTGTTCCGCTCCATGGTTGCCAGCAGAATTTTTTTTTTTTTAAATCTAGAACGGAACAAGGACAGATCAAAATCAAGAACAGATCAAGGACGGATCAAGGCTCTGATACCAAGCTGGTGCAGGGTGGTTGTCAAACGCCTGCAGCGACCAAAACCCCGATTCAGGAGAATGGGTTCTGGAAATTTTTTGATGCTAGGATTGAGCAAGTTGGGAAAGATCATTTGAAACCTGCAACGATCAAGCACTGGAAAGGCCCCGTGATTCCTCACGTTGCCAGCCCTCTACCGGATTTCAATCCGGGTCTTCACGAATGGAAGGGACGAACGATGGGTTTCTCATCGTGAGTCCCTGTTTCTTTCTTTTTTTTTAATCAGGAACTAGAAACGGAAAAAGAGATTCCTCACGGAATCGTCTTCTCCCAACCAGACTTTTGGCTTGGTGTGCGTAAGAAGAAAAATAGATTGTCGGCGGCCTTCCACGGAATCACCAAAGGAAAACAACAACGTGTAATTGTTTTTCCAAACAAAGAAAACACGCTGTGCAATTTCTTCTTCCAAAACGCTCCAAAACAAAACAACACGCCGTCCAATGTAAATTCCAAAACAAACTCACAACGTCCAATTGTATTCCAAACAACAGCACGTTGTCCAATATAAAAACCCAAAAACAAGGAAAAGGCTGCTGTTCTTCTCCTTTTGTTTTTTTGGTTCGGGTTTTTAAGAAACCACAATACAAATTGTAATCCCCCACGTCACTAACGAGGGAGGGAGAAAAATAATTCTAACACAACTCTACGCTGACTCTTGCATGAAACTTCAAACAGATTTTATTTATTTTTTTTTTATATAAAAATAATATCAAGAGATCACGCCACTAATAAAATTATAATAATAATAATAATACTAAAGACTCCGGTGTTTCCGGATCCGAAATTTCACGGATGCAATTAGTGTATTGGGCCTTCGGCCCAATTTCCAATTAATTATTTTCATCCCAAAACGGTCAGATTTGAAACTTGCTTCCCTTGAAGGCGTCTGGACCTGCGCACATTTCCTGCTGGCAAGGCTGGCGGCCCCAAATCGTCATGGGCCGGAAACTGAACCGAAACGTCTGGGTTGGGCTTCGCCGAACTATCACCAGGCTGTCCTGATATTTGAATCAGCTGATCAGGTTCAATATTCATCTCGATGTCCGCATCACTCTCCACTCAACTTTGTAATCTTATCCTAACTAAGAGAGGACTTGGGGAATATCTATAAATACCCCACCCCTCCTTTTGTATGCATCTTTTATTCATGAATCAAAATCCTGCTGAAATTTTGTATTAAGTTATGTTCTTGTGTTATTGTGTTGAGGTGTGGAGTTTTGTTTATGAGCCCTAATTCATCCAATCCATAGCCATCTCAAAGCACTCTCATCCAAACCCTAACATTCTAAGGAGAAGAAGCCCTAAGCTATCCATCAGCAAGTGGCCATCTTCCGCCTCCAACCATCAGCTTCTGAAACCCTAATTCCCTCTTTCCCGAACCCTAGTTCACTTCTTTTGCTTTCTAACTTGTTTACTTGCTGATCTCTGACGCTTGCAGGATCCTTGTGATGTTTCCCTCCAAGGAGAAGGCCCTTTTTGCCTCCAGGACTAATCTCAGATAGCTACCCGAACCGAGAAACTGAAGGCTTGTCTTCCAGGCGACGATCCCGAGTACTGTGTGACCCCTTCATCAATAGGATCATCGAATCGGTGCTTTGTAAAAATCCTTCCCCCTCATAATTTCTGATTTATTAAAGGTACACTATCCTAACTAGGGGTTTCTCAATCTCCGAGATCCTTTCTTTTATTATTTTGGCATAAGTTCATATGCGCATATGATGTTTTCTTTCATTACATACTTGCTTGCTGATTCTTTACTTGATTTCGGGTTTCTAGCCAACAAATTAAAATTCTAAAAATTATAAAAAAAAATCAATTTCAGTTTTCCTATAATCATGATAGTCTTAAGATCATCCCACATCACATGCCATAAGGCAAACATAGATGGCACTCAGTGGCCGCCTCTCCCATCTAATGAACTATGATCATGGGGAGGTTGATGGGAGTCTGCTGTCTCAATGCAACCATCAGTACTAGCTCCCTCTCAGTGATGAAGTCAAATCTACCTTTCTTTGGAATCATGATCCAAGCTATGATATGATAAAGGACTCTCATCTTAAGGGATAACTGGTTTGATGAAACCACAAACACACCGCTGACATCCTCGCGCTCATGCACCAAAAAGCTGCCTCACGGTTCCCAACATAATTTGCTGCCCTACCATGGAGAGGAATCTGCCAGACTCTACAAATCACCTCAGGTGTCACATGAATCTTAATACCTCTGACAGTAGCGGTCCATCTAAGCCATCAGTGGCCATGCTCCTATAGAACTCTCTCATCAACTAAGGATAATACCTCTCAATCATGGCGCAGAAGGATACTAGCCCAGCTGCTCCCAGCAAATCACCAACAATAAACTCTGAGAGTTCCAAAACTGAATGTCTACTCTCCTGCCACTGGCTATGGTCTTCCCAACTACTCTTGTTGCACCAGGAGATGAGGGTGGATGCTGCTCCTGGGTATCATGCTCAGGCTGCTTAACTAGGTCCTGACGAGCCTTAGTTCTTCTTTCCTGGCTAGAATCACCATGCTCAAACCTCCTCTTACGGTGTGCCAACTGCTTTTGGGGAGCCATACGACACAAAGACAATGCAAAGAAGAGTAGGAAGAAAGAACAAACTGGAGAAGCTAAGAGGGAAGAAAGGGAAGTGTCGGCCAAGAAGCAAAAGAATAAGCAAACGACCGAGAGAGGACCAAAGAAGGAAAAGAACCGAGGAAAAACTATGAAACGAGGGAGAATGTGGGAAGCATTGGACCAAATTCGAAGAGAAGCAAGGAAATCAAGCCGAAACACAATGAAATCAAGGAAAAACTGGACCGACCGGAAGCAAAAATGAGAAAAGAAAGGAGAAAACACGATCCGACAGGAAAAGATCAAGAGAAAAGAGGAAATTATCTAAAATCAGAAGGTTATAGATGGGATTCCACTGTTCTTAAGCTTAGGAGGACTTTTGGGACCACATGGTGCTAAGGAATGAAGAAAGATGGGTTAGAAAGAGTTTACAGGATGCCCTAAATCTCAGCCCTGATGATCATGAGTTGATACTTCAAAATTGCTCAAGTGTCGACACTTCAGGTAAATTGACACAGCAATTTTTTAAGTGTCGACACTTGATCTCAGGCAAGCAAATAATTTCAAAAAATTTCAAAAAAATCCAGAAAAAATCTAGGAGACATCCTAAATGATATTTGAAGGATTTTGAATCAAAGTAGAGGATTTCAACATGAACTTGAAGAGTTTAGAGAAAATGTTTCATGGGTAAATCATCAAGACATTGACCATCTTCGGATTGGACTCCTCTTCCACTAGACATTGACCATTTTTCATGGGTAAATCATCAAGATCAACCATGTAAATGTTCCCATGCTTATGACCAACAAACTGATGCCATTATCATCTAGACTAGATATAATGCACATAGAAGATTCGAAAACTACTTTAAATCCTCTATCACAAATTTGACTTATACTAAATAAATTATGCTTTAAAACCATCAACAAACAAAACATTATCAACAAAGTAGTAGGGGTGATATAGATTTTATTGATACTGACAATTTTGCCCTTTCCATTATCACCAAAAATCACGCGTTTCCACCATTCAAAGTTTCTAGAGATGAGAATTGACTCACATCCCCAGTCATGTATCTTGAGCAATCGCTATCAAGATACTACATTCTTCTTCTATCCTTGGTTGCAAGACACACCTACAAAACAAGTCAAGTGAAAACTTTAGGTACCCAGTTATCTTGGGTCCTTAGGGTTATTGAATTGGTTTCTTTTGGAACCCAAACCTTCCTAACAGCATTCCTATTGACCCCTAGAATGATTTTGATAATTACAAAATATTGGAGCATGTATTGATTACTAACCTTTTCAATTATTCAACAAGTTTTTGTAGGAAGCATTTATCAATGTGTTATTTTATTTTTTACTGAGTTGAAGTTTATTCCAGTGTAATTATGTTATTTGATAAAGAGTTGTATGAACAAATTGTATTAAAAATCTCAAAGTTGTAAAGCCCTAATTCTTATTCTTGTAATCTTGTAAAATAGGGCTAAAAATAGTAAAAATGAGTTTGAATAGGTTGTTGTGCCAAGTTGAGTTTGATTGAGCTTGTTGGCAACATGAGTAGTCTGTGTGCTTATACATGATTGAGATTATTGTTGCCCCGGAGAAAGTAACCAGTATAGAGGGGGTTAAGGTCGAGTGACTACAACAGAGATGATTAAGAAGTGTTTTATTAAAGGCCTATCGATGCAAATTCTGTCCAGATTTTTAGAATTCAATCTTCTCCCTTCCAATTAAATCTGGTTCCAATGTGTTAATAATTGGGTCTTGTAGTGAATAAAAAAGTTGTAGCCTTATTCTTAGCTTTAAAACAAGCCTAAGTTCTCTAGATTTGGAGTTCAGATAAGAAAGTTATGGCCAAAATCGTGATAGTGGTCTATGCAATGTGACAGAACTGGCTGAACCGGAAAAAGTCTTTTCAATTAAATCTGGTTCCAATGTGTTAAGAATTGGGTCTTGTAGTGAATACAAAAGTTGTAGCCCTATGTGTTAGCTTTAAAACAAGCCTAAGTTCTCTAGATTTGGTGTTTGGTTCAAGAAAGTTATGGCCAAAATCATGACAGTGGTCTATGAAATGAAACATAACTGGCTGATCCAGAAAAAGTGGAAGAGGAGTTTGAACGGGTCAGGGATTTGGTTTTTGGGCGATACGTGAATGAGGTGGATACTAAAACAAAAAAAAAAGGATAAAAAAAAAGGGTTTTTATGGTGAGAAACTTGGTGGACGGAACGTTGTGGCAGATGTGAAAACTAAAAAAAGTTGCTGCTGGGTGTGGAATTATCGGAAAGAAAATTGCTGCCGCTGTGGAGAAATCTAAAATGGACGTTGCAGCCACTGTGAAAAAACCCCAGACGGATGGATTGCAGCGGTCCTTTTTCTACTGCAGCATCTTCCTGGTGATATCTACTCCTGTCTTTATAATTGTGATATCTGTATCCTGAAATAGTGGGACTATTGCTCTGTTGATCTACTCTTGTTTGAGTAGAGGGGTCTATTCTTTTTGATCTACTTTTTTTTGAGCAGAGGGTGATACTGTGTTTGCAGTTGTCGTGATCAAATCCTGGAGGTACTCAGGTCATAGCCTAGTGGGTTATGTGGATGTAGACCAACATAATTGGCAAACCTTGAAGTTGAATGTATTGGGGGTACATCGATTGAGTACCCTAACCAGATGTAGTCTTGATTGGGAATCAAGACGAACCGGGTGAACAATCCTCTGTGTGTTTGGTTTGATTGTGTTTTTTTTTTTTATTGCTCTATAATATTTCTCCATCAAGTGTTTTGTGTTTATTCCCAAAGAAAGAGAAGAAGATTATTTATCCACTGATTCACCCCCCCCTCTCAGTGGAACCACACCAAGTTCAACATAGGTTAGATATCTTTTGTAAATATTTTGAAGTATTCGAAAGACTTGTATTTGTTGGAGATACATTTGGTTAAAATTTTGAAGAAGTTCTGCTCGAGCTGACTCATGGACCAAGAGTCGACTCCTATATATTCTGGCATAGCATGGAGAGTTTCAGAGCTTCAGAAGTCTGAGTCGACTCGAAGATATTGAGCCAACTCATCTAGAAGTTTCAAATCACATGATTCATAAACCTAGAGATCCAAGCCGACTCGACCCAGAAGAGTCGACTCGTCCAAAGTAAGTTTTTCTCCTATCTGAGACTTCGAGCCGACTCGGCCATCTCGAGCCGACTCGAGTGTCAGGTTCAGACCTGTAATGGCTAATTACAGAATTGATTTTTTGAATTCTAAGAAGGCTCCAACGGCTCTATTTTGATTTTGTATGCCCTACAATGGCTAAAACTGTTGGAAAACATGGAGGTATTTATGATGGATTGAAGAGATTCTTTCAAAAATTATTAAGTATTCAAGAGAGTTTCAAGTCTTTCTTCAACCAACTTCAAGTGAGTATTCAAGAGAGGACTCAAAGCTTCATCAACTCATCTTCAATCATTGAATCCAACTTTTGAGGAAGTCAAGAAGCAGCTTTAAGAGCATTCAAGAGCATCTAAAGCAAGGCTTCAATTTGAGCTTCATCAGTAACTGCTAAACAACTTCGGTTTGTTGTAAAGTTGCTAGTTTCTTTCTTGAATATCTTGTATCTTCTCCAAGAGCAGCAAAGGGCTATGTCTTATGAGTGTTGAAAGGTTATTAGGTGAGCCTATTAAAACCTAAGTTGGGTTTCTTTGGTGAGCCTAGTGTTAAAACCAAAGGGTGTTGGGTTTCTTTGGTGAGCCTAGAGTTAAAACCAAAGGATATTGGATTTGGATTGTGATCCTGGTAAAACAATCCGACTATATTCTAGGAAAAATATAGTGAAAATCCCAAGTGGTGCTTGGGTAGTGGACGTAGGAGCAAGGTTGCTTCGAACCACTCTAAATTTTTTGTATTTGTGATTGTGTTTGCTTGACTTATTTGTGATTGTTGATTTACTTGCTTCCATTGCATAATCTATCACAACACCACAATACTAAAAGATTTTCAAAGTACACATACTTGCAAGTTTTTTTTTGTTATCCCAATTCGCCCCCATCTTGGAAAGCTACCTAGGCAATAAGTGGTATCAGAGTAGAGTCTCTAAAATTCCTTACAGTAAAGATTGATGGCACATCCTATGAGTACCTCTTTGGCAGAAGGCCAATCCACAAATCGACCTCCACCTTTCACCAAAACTATTACACATATTGAAAGGCTAGGATGAAGATATACATCAAGCCATAGAATTCCAATTATGGAAGATAATTCTAAGAGGACCTCGCATACCTACTACTAGAGTTAATGATGTTGAAGTTCTCAAACCTGAAGAGGAATGGGACGAGAATGATATGAAAATGACCAAGTTAAATGCCAAAGCCATAAACTTACTCTATTGTGCTTTGGATCCAAACAAATTTAACAGAATCTTTATGTGTAATTCTGCTAAAGAAATTTAGGATAAGCCCAAAATCACACACGAGGGCACATCACAAGTAAAAACTTCTAAAATTAACCTTCTTGTGCACAATTATGAGTTATTCAAAATGGAGCCAAATGAAACTATATCTGCTATATCCTCATGCTTTATTGATATTATAAATGGTCTTAAAAGTCTTGGTAGGACTTATACTAATGCTGATTTAGTATAGAAAGTCTTGAGACCTTTGCTAGAAAATGGGAAGCAAAGGTTACGGCTATTTAGGAGGCAAAGAATTTGAACACATTACCATTGGATGAGTTGCTAGGGTCATTGATCATACATGAGTTAGCCATTCAGCAAAGAATACAAGAAGATTCAAAAAGGAAAAAAATGCCATTGCATTTAAAGCAACTGAAGAAGATAAAGATGAAGATTTAGATACCTCTGATGATGACGATATGGAGGATGATGAAATTGCCTTAATAATGAAAAAGTTCAAGAGATTTATGGACAGAAGAAGAACCAATAGATGGAGAAAGCAATTCGAAGAGGAGACCATGTAAAGGAAAGAGAAAAAGACAAGAAGAAGGATAAGGACAAAGATTAAATTCCAATCTATAATGAATGCAAGAAACCAGGATACATACGTCCTGATTGTTAGAAGCCAAGAGAAAATTATTCAAAAGGAAGAAAAAGAAAGCCATGCTTGTGGCATGGAGCGACAGTGATGAGTCTACATCAAATGAAGAAGAAGAAGATACAATGAAGACAGCTCAAATTTGTCTTATGGGTTTGGAGGATGAGGTAACAACTTCTGAACCAAATTTAGATTTTACTTATGATGAGCTTCATAATGTCTTTTATGAATTATTATCAGAATATAAAAAGGCTGGTTTGAAAATGAAGAGTTTAAAAAATAACTATGATACATTTGAAAAAGATAAAATGAAGTTTGTGAAAGAAACAAATTTTGCAAAGAGAATTAAGTATGACTTGTGAAAGACTTAAAACCATCCAATTTGAAAAGAAAGAACTTTTTGAAAAGAATAAAATTTTACAAAAGAAATACTGATTTGCAAAGGAAGTTCAAAAGTTGAAACCCTTAGTTGAAAAATTAACTTTAAGCTCTAACAAACTTAAATTGATTTTGAAAAATCAAAGAGATTCTAGTAATAAGTTTGGAATCGGTTATATAGGTACAAAATACAAATAAGTTTTCTGCATCCACTTCTTATGCTCCAAAGTTCATTGCATCAAAACAATATAGACCTGAGTTTACACCATATGCTCCTTATCTAAAGTCAAGAATTATTTGCTATGCATGTAATAACATAGGTCACAAAGCATTTGAGTGTTATTTGAAATATAATGACAAAAAAAAAATCAAGAAAATTTGGGTTCCAAAAGGAACCAATCCTACTAACTTGCAAAAACCCAAGAGAGCTTGGATACCTAAATCCACTACTTGATTGTTTTGCAGGGATGTCTTACAGCCATAAATGCAAAGAAAAGATAGTATCTCGATAGCGGTTGTTCAAGACACATGACGGGTGATATAGATCAATTCTTCATCCTTGAAGAAAAAGATGGTGGCATGGTAACATTTGGTGACAACCGTAAAGGAAGGATAATTAGTATTGGAAAAATTAAAATTACTCCTTCCATCTTTATTGAGAATGTATTGCTAGTAGAAAAATTAAAGCATAATCTGTTAAGTATTAGTCAATTATGTGATATTGGCTTTAATATTTTCTTCAAAGCTTAAATGTGTATAGTAGTTGATCCTCTTGACTCTAGTACAAAGTTCATTGGACATAGACTTGGCATATATATGTGATAGATCTTAATGATCTAGCTATATCAAGTAATACAAGTCTTGTAGCAGTGAATAATAAGAGCAAGGAATCAAGTCTACTATGGTATAGACAACTTGGACATACTAACATGCATACTATTGTAAAACTTATTTCAAAAAATTTAGTCAAAGGTTTGTCAAAGTTTAACATAAATTTTGATTATGTTTGTGATGCATGCCAATTAGGAAAACAAATTAGGCAAAGTTTTAAATCTAAAAATATTATTTTTATCACTAGACCTTTAGAGCTACTTCACATGGATCTATTCGAACCCACTATGATAATAAGCCTAGGTGGTATGAAGTACGGTCTTGTAATTGTAGATGATTTTTCAAGATACACTTAAGTTTTATTTATTGCATATAAAGATGAAACTTTTAAAACATTTAAGAAATTTTACAAAAGAGTTTCAAACTTGAAAAATCTTTTTGTTATTTTTATTCATAGTGATCATGGTATGAAATTCGAAAATCAATTTTTTGATCATTTTTGCACAAAGTGCGGTATTGACCATAACTTCTTCGCTCCTAGAACACCACAGCAAAATGGTGTTGTAGGGAGAAAGAATAGGACCTTGGAAGAGATGGCTCAAACTATGCTTTATGGAGGCAATCTTCCAAGATACTTTTGGGCAAAAGCTGTAAATACCGCCTGTTATATTTTAAACAGAGTTTTAGTTAGACCTATTATAAGAAAACCCCCTATGAATTATGGAACAATAGAAAGCCAAACATTGATTATTTTCATGTTTTTGGTTGCAAATGTTTTGTACTTAACAATGATAAGAATAACCTTGGTAAGTTTGATGCTAAATCTGATGAGGCTATTTTTTTTGGTTATTCAACTAATAGTAAAGCTTATCAAGTATTTATTAAGAGAACTTTAATAGTTGAAGAGTCAATTTATGTTATTTTCAATGAGACTGACATTGCATCTTCTAGAAAAGAAGATTGTGCTGATGATGATGCAGATACACTTGAAAATGGATTAAAGCACATGACTATCAATGATAAGCAAATAGGTGAACAACAAGAAGAGGTGGCAAGTAAGAATCATAAAGATCTAGCTAAAGAATGGAAGTATGTACAATCACATCCCAAAGAACTCATTATAGGAGATCCATCTCAAGGTGTTAGGACTAGAGCTTCACATAGGGATGCACATGATTTAATTGCTTTTGTATCTCATGTAAAACCACATATCATAGAAGAAGCTGAAACCGATCCTAATTGGATGTTAGCTATGCATGATGAGTTAAACCAATTTAGGAGGAACAATGTTTGGACACTTGCAAAAAGACCTTCTGACTATCCTGTTATAGGTACTAGATAGGTCTATAGAAATAAGCTAGATGAACAAGGTAATGTAATTAGAAATAAAGCTAGACTGGTAGTTCAAAATTACAACCAAGAAGAAGGAATAGATTTTGATGAGACCTATGCACCAGTAATGTGATAGACTTGACACCAGCAAGTGCAAGGTTCTTCGCCATCTCCACCCCGAGCCCGTTGAGCCCTGAGATGAGAACACTGGATGCGAAGAGCTGGCGCATCGTCTCCCTTCCATAGACAGCAAGCTGCCGGCTGTGCAAGTCCTCGTCGATGTCCGCACCATTGATGCTATTGCTGTCGCAGGCCATGCCATGCAGAAGCCTGTGGTTGCCCTCCGCCTCCACCGACTTCGAGCATTCTACCTTCAGCTTCTTCCGCACCACGGCCTCACGAGAGACCCCCTCTTCTACCTCAGCTCTCGTCGCTCTGTTTCTCGGAAACATATGGAGCAGCATCCAAAGGGATCTCACAATGGGGGGATAAATTTATGCACGGATCTCAAAGCTGCATCCTCTTCAAAGCAACAGGATTTCAAAGCCGCACCCTTTTCAAAGTAACACGAAGTTTAGAGCAGGCACTGATTTTGGTGAATCCAGATTATGCCTAATTTATTTATTCAGAGCAGGCACTGATTTTGGTGAATCCAGATTATGCCTAATTTATTTATTTTAAATCTGGATGTATGGACCAGTTGAAAAGTTTTTTTAAAATTAGTTTTAGATTAGGATTAGTTTTATTTTCCACCATATAGGGAGGATTGTGTTTAATTTTCTACCATGTCTTTAGGCTACAAACAGAGTAGGTTTGGATTGTCACTTTTTTTGGGCTGCATGCCTTGTATTGTTTTCTTCGGTCTCAAGTTTTGTAAGCTTATATAAAGGCACCTCCTTTCTTGAATAAAATATGATGATGATTAATATGAATTTTTGAAAAGTGTTCTTGGTTAGAGTGGGCATGAGGCCCGTCTTTCCTTCACTTGCGGGTATCGAGGGGTGTGAGGCCCCATTTATCATCTTCCTAGCTGAGTCCCCTCTATGATCTTGGAGCTTCTCCTTCACGATCCCAGGTAGCAATTTGGATGGGACGTCCTAGACTACATATAATGGGTGGGTGGGATGCCCTAGTGGTGCGACATCTCTCCGTGAAGGTAAATTTTAAGTTCATAGAGTATCCATCTTTCTTTCCCCTACATATTTTTTTTTCCACCTTTTGACCATAATCAAAGGAGACTTCTTAGCTCTCCAACAATCCTCTTAGTCCCTTTCCTTTGTCTCGCATCAATTTTGATATCAGAGCAGGAGAGGATTATGGTTGAAAAAAAAAATTGAAAAAAAAAAGAGAGAGAAAAAATAGAGAAAAAAAAGAAAAAAAAATTGCAACGAGCCTGACTCGACGGAGTCGAATTTTCCCATCCCAGGAAAATGATGGGATATCAAAACCCATCCGAATTTTTCTTTTTTTTTTCTAATTTTTATATTTTATTTCATATTTTCTTATTCCATCTATTCCACCTATTCCTGTTATTTTATCTTTATTCCAGACTTATCCCCATTTTATCCCTATGCTATTCCAATCATCTTCAACCTCCATAAAACTTCTGGAACTTTTTTTATTTTTTTATTTTCTTCCCATTCATCCCAGATCTGCCTTGCCCGATCACCAGTGCCCCCCCCCCCACATCCGTCCTCTCTCCCGGTGTCGATCTCCTCGTAGAATGCCGGCAAATCCCACTGAGCTGCCCATGGCCGTCCGCCCCTTGCCGCTCCGCCGTCGTCCGTGCCGCGCTCCTCTCTCCCGCACCACCGTCCACCCTTGCTGCTCCATCCGTGCCGTGCCATGTCCCTCTCAATCACATCATCATCTGTTATTGTCAGTTTCTCTTTTCGGCTGCAAGAAACTCCCATTAAGGTAGAAATCATAACAGCATTGTTAAGCTCTTGCAGCTTCTTTATACAAGACAGCTTTGTTCGTACCAATATCCTCTTCAGCAGAAAAGAAATTGCTGGATAAGTCCCACAATCCCACGGTGCCCTCATCATGTAATGTGATAGACTTGACACCAGCAAGTGCAAGGTTCTTCGCCATCTCCCCCCGAGCCCGTTGAGCCCTGAGATGAGAACACTGGACGCGAAGAGCCGCGCATCGTCTCCCTTCCGTAGACAGCAAGCTGCCGGCTGTGCAAGTCCTCGTCGATGTCCGCACCATTGCTGTCGCAGGCCATGCCGTGCGGAAGCCTGTGGTTTCCCTCCGCCTCCACCGACTTCGAGCATTCCACCTTCAGCTTCTTCCGCACCACGGCCTCGCGTGAGACCCCCTCTTCTACCTCAGCTCCCGCCGCTCTCTTTCTCGAAAACATATGGAGCAGCGTCCAAAGGGATCTCCCGGTGGGAGATAAATTTATGCATCGATCACAAAGCTGCATCCTCCTCAAAGAAATACGGATTTCAAAGCTGTACCCTTTTCAAAATAACACAAAGTTCAGAACCGACACTGATTTTGGTGAATTCATATTATATCTAATTTATTTACTTTAAATCTGGATGTATGAACCAGTTAAGATGTTATTTTTAAATTAGTTTTAGATTAGGATTAGTTTTATTTTCCACGATATATGAAGGATTGTGTTTTAATTTTCTACCATGTCTTCAATCTACAAACATGGTAGGTTTGAGTTATCACTTTTTTTGGCTGCATGCCTTGTATTGTTTATATAAAAGCACCTCCTCTCTTGAATAAAATATGATGATGATTAAATAATATGAAGTGTTCTTGGTTTGAGTGGGCATGAGATACGTCTTTCCTTCACCTGCGGGTATCGAGAGGTGTGAGGCCCCAGTTATTTTCTCTCTAGCTGAGTCCCCTCTATGATCTTAGAGCTTCTCCTTCACGACCCCAGGTAGCGATTTGGGTGGGACGTCCTAGACTACATATAGTAGGATGGGTGGGATGCCCTAGAGGTGCGACGTCTCTCCGTGAAGGTAAGTCCCAAATTTATAGAGTATCCATCTTTCTTTCTCAAACATATTTTTTTTTCCGCCTTTTGACCCTAATCACAGGAGACTTCTCAGCTCTTCAACGATCCTCCTAGCCCCTTCCCTTTGTCCCGCATCACCAGGGGTTCATGTATCTCCGCTCCAAGGTGGAGAGCGTCATTCTAGACAAGAACCAGAGCTTGCTCAGATATCCTGGTGCTCCGGGCACGGGACCGACACCTGACCTGGATGAGGTAGAGGAGCCGATTGCTGCTGGCCTAGCTTCGTCGGGGTTTGACGTCGAGGAAGGAGCCCTGCAGCCGGAGGCGCCAGAAGGTGATGCTCCATCCGTACACCATTTAGGGAAGGAGCCGGCCAAATAGCGCGGTGGCCTTTTGCAGTTTTTTCTTTTTTATTTCTTTCTCTTTCTACTTCTGATATGAGCTGCTTGGCATGTCAGGGCTCAGTTGCAATGTACTAACTTACCAAGTATCAATGAAAATATTTTTCAGTCACCTTGGCTCGTGTCTCTCTTCTTCTTTTTCTTCTTTTCCTTTTTTTTAGCATTCTGTCAATCTTCCCTTCCCTTCTCAACTACCTGTGTGCATGTACGTGTGTAGATGCTTGGCCTTGAAGTACCAAGTGTCTGGGCACTTCTTTGCTGAGTCCCGAACATGCAAGGGAATTAAGAGGGAGTTCCAAGATTGCGGAGTCATTCCCACCTCGTGGGTGAAGTGGTTGTAGGGCTTCAAGTGCTTTGCTTGACGAGGCCTATTCGGTCTCGACCTGGACAAACTCCAGGTGTGCACAGCAGGGCCGAGCTCGAAGGTTGCACTCGTTGGACCCACCAGGTGACTGTGAGGTGCCGGGCTTCAGGAGTTTCCGGGCTTGAATGCTATACTATGAGTCAGGCGGTAGATGGCGGACTTCTGGGGGTTCCGCTGACATCTCCGGACTGTGAGCCCGGTGCCGGGCTTCAAGAGTTTTTGGGCTTGAGTGCTGTACTGTGAGTCAGGCAGTAGATGGCAGAATTCTTGGGGGTTCCGTTGACATCTCCGGACTGTGAGCACGGTGCCGGGCTTCAGGAGTTTTCGGGCTTAAATGCCGTATTATTAGTCAGGCGGTACATGGCGAGATTCTTGGGGGTTCCGCTGACATCTCCGGACTGTGAGTACGGTGCCGGGCTTCAGGAGTTTCTGGGCTTGAGTGTCGTACTGTGAGTCAAGCGATAAATGATGGAATTCTTGGGGGTTCCACTGACATCTCCAGACTGTGAGCATGGTGGCGGACTTCAGGAGTTTCCGGGCTTTCGTGCTGGATCGGAGTCTGGGCTTTGGTGCCAAAAAGCTGGGCTCTAGGCTTCGGTGCGGGAGGGCTGGACTCCGGGCTTTGATGCCGGAGGGTTGGACTCCGGGCTTCGGTGCTGGAGAGCTGGGCTCCGGGCTTCGGTGCTGGAGGGCTGGACTCTGGGCTTCGGTGCTGTAGAGCTGGGCTCCGGGCTTCGGTGCCGGAGGGCTGGACTCTGGGCTTCGATGCCAGAGAGCTGGGCTCTGGGCTTCGGTGCTGAAGAGCTGGGCTCCAGGTTTTGGTGCCAGACTGGAGTCCAGTCTTCGGTGCTGGAGAGCTGGGCTCCAGGCTTCGATGTGCCAGACTTAGAGCCGGGTAGTGATGTCCCTAAAAGGCAAAGGTGATTTGCATAAAGAGGATCTTTATTATTATTGGGGAAGGCCTTACTTACTGATAGTACATTCTCAGGTTGCAGGCATTCGACCTCCATGAGAATCTGGCACCGTCTAGCTCTGCTACGAAGTAGGCTCCATGAGGAAGAGCCTCAACCACCTTATAGGGACCCTCCTAGTTCGGTGAGAGCTTTCCACATTTTCGGGATTGAGAGGCTTCAGCTCGATGCAGCACTAGGTCGCCTAGGCGGAAGGCCTTTGGCTTCACCTGCATATTGTAGTACCGGGCTACTCGCTGTCAGTAAGCCACCATCCGGAGTCGAGCCTTGTCCCTGGTTTCCTCGAGAAGGTCCAAGGTGAGAAGAAGGAGAGATGGATTCTCCGCTTCATCATACTGCTGTACCCGCTGTGTGGGCACACTGAGTTCGACTGAAATAACGGCTTCCTCACCAAAGACGAGGTTGAAAGGCATCTCATCCGTGGCCGTCCGGGGTGTTGTGTGGTAGATCCAAAGAATGCTGGGGAGTTCTTCCTTCCATCTATCCTTGGCCCAGTCTAGCCTAGTTTTGAGTCCTTGGAGGATGGTCCGATTGGTCACCTCGCCCTCTCCGTTGGTCTAGGGATGAGCCACCGAGGTGAAGCGATGTTGAATTCCGAGCTCGGCATAGAACTCTTCGAACTTCCAGTTGTCGAACTGCCTCCCATTGTCGATGATGATACTGTGAGGGAGCCCGAAGCGGTAGATGATAGACTTCCAGAAGAACTGGTGGACCTTGTCTTCAATGATCCGCGCTAGTGGCTCAGTTTGCACCCACTTGGTGAAGTAGTCACAACCACTATCAGAAATTTCCGTTGCCCTGATGCAGGGGGAATGGACCTAGGATGTCCATTCCCTACTAGGCGAATGGCCAAGGGACGGAGAGCTGGGAGAGCGGTGCCACTGGTTGATGTTGTACGTGGGCATGGTGCTGGCACCAGTTGCACTTCTTCAAGAAGTTGGCGGCGTCCTCTCTCATGGTCTGCCAATAATATCCCTGGTGGAGGGCCTTGTATGCAAGCATCCTCCCTACGACGTGATTCCTGCAGAGACCATCGTATATCTCTTGGAGCACGAAGGCTGCCTCTATGGGTCTTAGGCATTTCAGGAGCGGATAGAAGTAGGATCGGCAGTAGAGATGCCCTTCCATCAGGACGAACCATGAGGCCTTCTTTTTAACGAGGCCGACCTCTGTGCGATCTTCTGGCAGGGTGCCATCGGTGATGTATCTGATATAGCTGTCCATCTAGCTCGACTTCGGGGTGACTTGCTGTACCTTTGTAGGAGCTTCATTGCTTGGACTTTCAAGGCACTCGATATGGGCACGCCCGAGTGACGAGTGCAGCAAGGTCCGCGAGTCTTGACTTCATATCGATGCGAGCATTCTTTCATTGGGGGATATGAGAGACGCTTAAGTGTCGGAAGCCTGTCATGTTCAAGCATACCCGCTCCAAGTACTTCATCATCTGGGGATCTCTGGCTTTGTACTCTCCGGAGACCTGTCCGGCTACCAGCTGTGAGTCGGTGAAGACCTTCATGCTTTGCACACCTAGCTCACGGGAGACCCTTAGGCCCGCAAGGAGTGCCTTGTACTTTGCTTGGTTGTTTGTAGCAGCAAACTTGAAGCATAGTGCACATTCAGCCACAACTTTGTCACTGTTAGTGAGGATGAGACCGGCTCCGCTTCCGCCCGCATTGGATGTGCTATCGATGTGGAGAATCCAAGACTCCTCTTCAGCCCCAGGCTCCATTTGATGCTCTGGGATAGTCTGTTCTGGTTCCTCGGCAAGTCCTACGCAGTCGACCAGGAAGTCGGCCAGCACCTGGGCCTTCCAGGATGACCTCGATCGGTATGCAATGTCAAACTCGCTGAGCTTCAATGCCCACTTGGCCAAATGTCCAATGTGTCGGGGTGACTGAGGATAACCCTCAAGGGCTAGTCCGTCAGGATGATGATTGGATGTGCTTGGAAGTACAACCTAAGATGCTGGGCAGATATGATAAGAGAAAAAATTAGTTTTTTGGATCAGGTATACCTGATCTCCGCATCTCGGAGGATTTTGCTGGTGTAGTATACCAGCTTCTGGGATCCATCCTAATCCGTTCAGACAAGAACCGAGCTGACGGCGCCCGGGGTGACCACCAGGTATAGCAGGAGTTCTTCTCCCTCTTCCATCCTGGAGAACAGTGGTGGTGATGCCAAGAAGTCTTTAAGCTCTTCGAAGGCTACTTTGCATTCCTCGATCCAAGTGAAGTCATGCATTTTGTGCAGCGCCTTGAAGAAAGGGAGACAGCAATCTGCCAACCTTGAGATGAACAGGTTCAGTGCTGCGATCAGACTCGTCAGGTGCTAGACCTGCTTCTTCGAGGTCAGATGCTCCATGTCGACGATCGCCTAGACCTTCTCCGGGTTCGTCTCGATTCCTCTCTGGGTCACCATGAAGCCTAGGAACTTTCCCGCTGCTATGCCGAAGGCGCACTTCGTCGTGTTCAACTTCATCTTGTGCTCTCGGAGGTTATGGAAGGCTTCCACAAGGTCGGCAATGTGGTCTGACCTCGGCTTGCTCATGACAAGCATGTCGTCCACATACACCTGCATGTTCTTGCCAATCTGGTCCTTGAAGATCCGATTGACCAGTTGCTGGTACATGGCACTAGTATTCTTCAAGCTGAACGGCATCATCCGGTAGCAGTACATCCCTCGATCGGTGATGAAGGTGGTGTGCTCCTCATCCTCTAAGTGCATTCGGATCTGGTTGTAACCGAAGAATGCATCCACAAAGGAGAGTAAGCGGTGCCCCGAGGTGGCATCCACTAACTGGTTGATCTTCGATGAGGGAAGCTATCCTTTGGACAGGCCCAGTTGAAATTGGTGTAGTCCACACAGATCCTCCACTTTCCATTGTTCTTCTTAACCATGACTACATTTGCCAGCCAGCTCGGATATTGTACTTCTTGGACAAAGCCGGTTCCGAGGAGTTTGTCCACCTCCTCATTGATCGCCCGTTGCCTTTCTGGGATGAAACTTTTTTTCTTCTACCGAACAGGGTGATACTTCGGGTCGATGCTTAGCTTGTGGATGATGATTTCAGGTGGGATCCCAGGCATATCGGCCACCATCCAAGCGAACACGTCTGCGTTCACCCGAAGAAACTCCAACAGGTGGGCTCGCTCATCCTCTTGTAGCTACGCCCCAATCTGCACCATCTTCGTCGGGTCGGCTCTGAGGGGATATGACAGCAAGTGCTCAACTGGGCCACCCCTAGGGTCCTGCACCCTTTGGTCGAGGTCATTTGTGCTGGGGTTATCCTTGAAGAATTTGGCCCTAGGAACGGTTTGGAGACAATGTTGGATTGGTTGAGGTGGCCCCCTCATCTCTCCAACATCGTAGGGAGTAGGAAACTACACCAATAGCTACTTTGTAGAAATGATCGCATCGAGCAGGTTAAGCTCGGGTCGGCCAAGAATCACGTTGTAGGCTAAGGGGAGCCTAACAACCATGAAGGTCATCATGACGATGCTCTACCGAGGTGGCATCCCGGCAGTAACAGGGAGAGTGATTTCTCCCTCGACTCCTGCAGAGTCTCATATGAAATCAATGAGAGGTGTGTGCACAGGTCTAAGCTGAGTAAAGGATAGATTCATCCTGGAGAAAGCATCGTAGAAAAGGACATCAATCAAACTTCCATTATCGACCATAATCTATTTTATAGGATGCTTTACGATCGTCATCTCGACGACCACAGTATCATTGTTTACTTTTTTATTTTCAACCCCCCTCTCCCTTACAAGGGGAAGTACATTCTCAGGACTTTCTCCTTCCCGGGCCTTCTTAGAAGCGTGCTCAATTCTCCAGTATATCATCCCCACAGGCTTCTCGATGGGACGGTTGTCGATTATAGGAACTAGAGGGAGAGCAGCGAGCACTTGAGGTTCTACAGGGGCCCTACCCCCCACGAACCTTTCGAGGTAGCCCCTCTTTATGAGGTCTTCAATCTCCCTCTTGAGGTGCCGGCATTCCTCGGTGTCATGGCTATGGTCACGGTGGAACTGGCAATACTTTATCTTGTCGTGACTGTTAGATGGCTTTAGTGGTAGTGGGCGCTTTAGGTAGTGCTCATCCTCAATCTCCATGAAGATCTTCATCCTCGGGAAAAGGAGAGGTGTGAATCTCTCTTCCGGGGTGGGGCTCTCATCAGCTTCAGCCTCTGGCGGAAGTTTGGTGTGGTTGGTCTGGGTTTCCGCATCCCGGATATCTCCCCCGGAGCTGGCTTCTTCAGCAGCTTTCCATCTAGCTCCCTCCTCATACGATCTGCCTTCTCGGCGTGGATGTACTTCTGGACACGGAGGAGGAGCTCAGAATTCATCTTGGAGGGTTTCTTGTCTAGAGAGTAGGTCAGGAGAGAAGTCCTGAGCCCTCTCTTCAGTGCCAGCATAGCAACTGGCTCATCAAGGTTGTAGATCTCCAACATGGCAACCTTGAAGCGGGCCATGTAGTCCCGTAGGAGCTCGTGGTCTTGTTGCCTAATGGAGAAGAGGCTGTCTGCCTCTCATGGCACCTTCCGGTAAGCATCGAAATGGGCCACAAACTTTTGCTCCAGCTGAGCGAAACAACTGATGCTCTCTGACTCAAGGCGGGTGAACCATACCCGATTTGCCTTCTAGAGAGTGGCAGGAAAGGCGATGCAGAGGAGAGCATCGGTCATGCCCTGGATCCTCATGAGGGCCTTGTAGCTCTCAAGGTGGTCCAGGGGGTTATGGTCCCGTCGTAAGGATCCACTTGCGACATGCGGAAACGACCCAGAATCCGTTCCTTTTGGATCTCTTAGGAGAAAGAGGGATGGGTGTCGTAGCCCACCAGCTCACTGGTGGAGCTCTGTAGATTGATAAATTGGCAGGATAGCTCCGCCAACTTACGCTCTTGTTTCTCCAGGCACTTCTCTACCATGCGTCTGATGGCTTCATCAGTAGATCCCTTCGTCGAGGCCGACGGAGGATGTGAAGGTGCTTGCTGAGGGGGGTCACGATGGGAGGCCTTGCCCCTGCAACCTCGATGATGCTAAAAAGTATCTTGCTCGTAGGTCAGAGATCGGCTTTCCCAGTCGGCTGACCTGGTCTAGTGCCTCTTCATCGAGGTCCTGTGGCTTCCCCGGTGGTCTGCTGTGGCTCGCGGTAGTGAAGGCCTTCTTTGGAAGGACCGTAGGCTATCGCGGGATATGGCAGCTTGGGCCACGGGAGTCCTTGGCTGTTGTGGGTGGCCAAGGATCGGTGCTGATGTTACAGTTGACGCATAGTCGCAGTGAGAATCTGCATCTGCTGGACGAGTGTGGCCAGCTGAGCATCCATCGGAGGTGGTTGAGATGGAGCAGGGAGCTCCCTTTCTGGACTGTGCGGGTCCCCACGGGAAGGGGGATCTCCCACATGGCTGGTGAAGACTTCTCTCGCTTGCATCATCACCATCCTCCCAGTGGGCTGCTTGCGAGGGGATTGGATTGGATCAGAATGCATCCTGCCCCCTACCTAGCATGCCAATCTGTTGCTGCCCGATTACCGCGGCCTATAGTTGAGGACGACCTCGGACCGTGCTCTTGTAACTCTGGATCCTGCTCGGATGCCTGGACCTGCAAAATAGAGTTAGAGAGCCGGGCTGGTGATCCCGGTAGGGGCACTCCGATGCTCAACTCAGTGGCGATCTAGGAGAGTAGATCCTCCCGATCGAGCCCCGAAGGTGGACTCCACGCTAAGAGGAGACTTTGTAAAATAAGAGAGTATGAGTGAGTCGAGAGCAGAGTATGGGAGTGGCACACAGAGGAGAGCCTGAGCTGAGTAGCTGTGTCTGTCAAGACCTTCCCAGGGGTTTCCGGTAGCCCAGAGCGGTGGTCTTCCTATGCGCTGCCCTCCTCTTGCCCTTTATGGCCTCGCCCGAATTGATTTTTCTTTTTTCTTACATCGTTTGAACCTTGGAGGACCCCTTTTAGCTAGGGTCATTGCACATTGCTTACCTCGAGATCTTCCCCTCTCTTGCAGGCACGTGCGAGGATGTATGATGCCGTGCATGAGGCACCTTTCTCCATCCATGATAGGGAACATTACTGTGCACGTTGACATTCCTTCTAGTCACTTCATTTTGGAAAGCATGGCAGAGCTTCAATCGACTGGCGACCACCCCCTGGGTTCGAATCTGCTGGTTGACTTCCTCTTTTGAGGGGTGCAGATGGTTGGTAGGGAGCGCAGCACCTCGATCGGGGAAACTCTTTCCTTCTTGGCATAAGTGATAGCTGGGACCATTATTGTGGCCTGGCAGGTGCTCCTTTGTGGTCCTTGGATGGCTTGTCACTATCCAAGGGAGGCGGTGACGTCCTTCGGCTGCAGGGCTCTTCGTCCAAGGTGGAGCCGATCTGGAGGGGTGGAGCCTGACCTCGACCATGGTGTCTCGACTCAAAGGGAGCATGACCGGGCGAAGGAGAGGCGGAGCTCGACTTCGGTCACGGCATATCGACTCGAAGGGAGCGTAGCCTGGCAAAGGAGAGGCGGAGCTCGACTTCAGTCACGGCATCTCGACCCGAAGAGAGTGCAGCCTGGCGAAGGAGAGGCGGAGCTCGACTTTGGCCACGGCGTCTCGACCCGAAGGGAGCGCAGCCTGGCGAAGGAGAGGCGGAGTTCGAGTTCGGCCATGGCATCTCGACCCGAAGGGAGCGTAGCCTGGTGAAGGAGAGGCGGAGCTCGACTTTGGCCATGGCATCTCAACCCGAAGGGAGCATGGTCAGGCGAAGGAGAGGCGGAGCTCGACTTCGGTCACGGCATCTCGACCCGGAGGGAGTGCGTCCTAGCAAAGGAGTCCGAAAAGAAAAATCTGACATGGCAGCTTCACCCGATGTGGTGCTTGGCTGGGTCTGACAATGGGTTTCACATATGCTTGATTTGCCCAGTTATCCAACCTTGGTCAGACATTTCTTTGAAAACCTATCTCTTGGTATTTTCATCTTGAATTCATTGTTGAAGGCAAAAGTTGATGTAGAACGAAGGACACGAAGAAAACCTATATTTATTTTGAAAAGAGGAAAAACACCTAAAGCAAATCAAGGATCGTGGGAGGACTAAGAAGCCTCCGGGACTAGGATAGAATGACCCCCGAAAATCCTAAAACGACTGGGCTCTTTTTTTTTTTATTTTTTTTTCTTGGCGGAGATGGCGAAGGAACGATGGGGATGGGAGGCTGGGACGGGAACTCCTAGACCTTGGACTCATCCTAACGAAGAGGCCGTCCACCTCTAAGGCATTACGCCCTCCTCAATACTTAGAGGCGCTAGGATGGATCTCAAGGTCACGAAGGACGGGGTAGGGGAGAACTCCTAGATCTTGGGACTCACCCTAACGAAGAGACCGTCCACCTTTAAGGCATTACGCCCTCCTCAATACTTAGAGGCGCTAGGATGGATCTCAAGGTCACGGAGGACGGGGTGGGGGAGAACTCATGGATCTTGGGACTCACCCTAACGAAGAGACCGTCCACCTCTAAGGCATTACGCCCTCCTCAGTACTTAGAGGTGCTAGGATGGTTCTCAAGGCATGAGGGAAGACACGAAGGTGGGAGGGAGAAAGGAGATACTTGGGCCTCACACCCCTCGACGTCTCGAAGGACGAAGGAAAAGGGCCTCAGCCCAGAACCACACACTGGAAGAACACTCAAAAATTTCATTCAACTATTTTTTTTTTTACGAGAGGAGTATGGATATTTATAGATGCCCATATCCCTTTTGAAATTCAAAATAAAATCCCCAAATCCTCTCTTGATTTTGAAATCAAATTCAAAATCAAAATCCCCAAATTTCCCAAATTACATCCATTAAAAAAAAATTACCAAATAAATCCCGTTTATTTGAATTTTGAAATCCCCTCCACTCTGAAACTCGTGCTACTCCAAAAATCATGCAAAACAACTCTTCTTCCATCGCTTTGAGAAGCGTGCAGAAGCTTCATTTGGCTGCTCTGAAAAGCATGCGAAGCTCCCTTCACGTCGAGCAACAAGGGCATCTGGATCTTCGGCACCCGGCCCAGCGGGCGGTGGCGGGGCGGCCTGGTGGCGCGCCGGCGGGCGGACGGCGGTGGCTGGGCGGCATGGCGGCGGGGCGGCACGACGGCGGCGGCGGCCGTGGATGACCGTTGGTCTTCCACGTTCGCGGGTCTTCCCACGGGCGTGAGGCCCAGCGGGGGCGGCGGCGGGGCGGCCTGGTGGCGCGCCGACTGGTGGACGGCGGTGGTGGGCGGCACGGCGGCGGGGTGGCACGACGGCGGCGGCGAACGGCAGCGGCGGCCGTGGATGACCGTTGGTCTTCCACGGTCCGCGGGTCTTCCCACGGGCATGAGGCCCAGCGGGATGCCGGCGGGGCGCCGGGCGGCGGATCGGCGGAGCGCCTGCGGGCGGGCGACGGTGGCGGGGGTCGTGCACTGCCTATCGCGGACCGGTGGGGCAAAAAAAAAATCGAAAAAAAAGGCCTCTGTGATTTTTTGGAGGTCGAAGGAGATAGGAATAGCCTGGAATAAAGTTGGAATAACACCGGATAACATGGGAATAAAGGAATAGGTGAATAGCGGGAATAACTAAAATACAAAAATTCAAATTTTTTTTTTTTTAAATTCTAAAAAATAAAGGGTGAAACCCGGATAGGTCTCCGGTCCCCCATCAAAAGTATTGTTGTGATGAGCAAAGTTAAGTAGATTACTGCATATACCAAAAGAAAGTATTTTTTTTGGTTATGAAAGAGAAATAAAGGACTCTAAGAAAAGTTTTAGAAAGGAGTGATGTATCAAGGATAGTACATGTTCGAGCTAACCAATTGTCTTTGGAAATGAGGCTATTACATAATATCATTAGCAGAGTGTTTTTATAAAGAATTAGAAGATTTAACTGGGTAAGCGAAAGAGATTTAATATTCATGATATTTTAGATTGAGGGGGAGGCCCTCAACTTGCCTTATATCATGATCTTATGGATGAGGGAAGCAGCTCGCAGGGCACGAGCCTATCTTCCATATGGGATAGTGTTTACTTTACTCTTTCAGGATGCTGATGTTGACTTATCAGATAAGGAGAGCATACCTTTATTACGTACTAACAGAAATAATGTTAAAACACTAAAAAGAATGGTATTTCATAAAGTAGAAGGCCAATGGATTCGGAAGACCTCAAGATAGAGAGTTGTACATTCTGATGATAAAGAGTCTTCTGAGGATGAGCAGACTAGATAGCCATAGGACATCGAGACTAAGCAACCTATAGATGAGGCTGGACCCTCTGAGCCAGCACCTACTTCACCTCGATCACCTATGAGAGATCCGGATACTTGTGGTTCGCATGATGATCAGAGATTGCAGACTATCTTGGATGAGCTCTCTGCTCTATAGCGAGCAGAGCTGAGACTGATGCTAGGATAGATGTCTTACAAATTGAGATGAGGGATGGATTTTAGCAGATCTTATCAGCTCTTTGGGAGATCAGTATAGCTGGACCATCACCACCTCCTCCACCACCAGATGATGGACCTAGACCAGATGATGGTACTGACTTTGGACATGGAGAGCCGAGCACTCTATTGGCACACCTGTTGTAGACTCTCCTACATATGAGCATTGTACTGGCGCATAGGCCACTGATTCACTTGCAGTCACTAAGGAGCAAAGCATTGATATCTCAGATACTCCAATGATGCAGATTCTTTCCGGTACCAGCACTTTGGCATTGTCGGATCCTCCTTCAATGCAGACAACTCTCCTATCTTGATTTTAGCTGAGTCTTCACCTTCTAGACCTAGAGTTGCTAGACCACCTATTCCTACTAGGACCAGACATAGGGACCTTAGACCTAGGTTTCCTAAGTTCAAACCACAATCTAGCATATTAGAAATTGGCTCTTCTTCTTCTAGTGAAGATGAGCCCAACCCTACTTTTTGAGTTTAGATCTCACTTATTCTATTCCTTTTGTTGTATGTGATACTATTTTGTAGTGCATTGATACTTTTGTATTGTATCACATCTTGTATCGACACTCTTTACATATATATATATAAATGTGTTTTGGAAATCTTGTGTTATAATTGATATATGAATGTTTATGAAAATTGTGGATAAATGATTTGAATTATGTAACTTAAATATCTTGGTGAAATTATCTCAAACAATATTTTTACTTTTACCTTACTATTTCAACTTGTTAATCTTTTCCCCGGTAATGTATGCTTTTACTATGTTTCGTTGATGACAAAAAGGGGACAAAAAGGGGGAGAAGTGCTTGAAAATGAGAAGAATTGCTATGAGCATGAAAATGAGAAGAATTGCATAAAATTGAAAATTAACCTTGTTACATGTAAAAAGGGGGAGCAATTATTGAATATTCTTCTAAATATAAAGTATTGAAGTAGTATTGAAAAGTTTTCCTGAATATAATTGGAGATTAGTATATAATGTAAGGGGAAACTTTGTTTGATGCATTATAATTCCTTATTGATTTGATACATGATTATAGCTTTAATGCATGATTAGTATGTTAACCTTATTGCTCTGATACATGTTCTTAATTGTTGATAATTTGACACTAGTTCATTTTAACTCTGATACAATATCATGATACTTCATTTGTTCCGATACATACTATTTTGAATATGCATTAACACATGTGAATATCGGTACATAGTATGTTACTATACATGCAGTTGTAAAGTGTTTTTTAAAGCTTTTCATGCTCAGTGTTTTGTCATCATCAAAAAGGGGGAGATTGTTGACCCCTGGAATGATTTTGATGATTACAAAATATTGGAGCATGTATTTATTACTAACCTTTTCAATTATTCAAGAAGTTTTTGTAGGAAGCATTTATCAATGTGTTATATTTATTTTCTACTTAGTTGAAGTTTATTCTAGTGTAATTGTGTTATTGATGAAGAGTTTTATGAACAAATTGTATTGAAAATCTTAAAGTTGAAAAGCCTAATTCTTATTCTTTGTAAAATTAGTAAAAATGAGTTTGAATAGGTTAGATATTTTTGTAAAATATTTTGAAGTATTCGAAAGACTTGTATTGGTTGGAGATACGTTTGGTTGAAATTTTGAAGAAGTTCTGCTCGAGTCGACTCATGGACCAAGAGGCGACTCATGTTCTGGCACGGCACGGAGAGTTTCAGGTTTCAAAAGTCCGAGCTGACTCGAAGATATTGAGCCCACTCGTCTAGAAGTTCCAAATCACATGATTCAGAAACCCAGAGATCCGAGCAGACTCGACCCAGAAGAGCCGACTCGTCCAGAGTATGTTTTCTCCAGTCTAAGACTTCGAGCTGACTCAGCCATCTTGAGCCGACTCGAGTGTTGGATTTAGACCTGTAATAGCTAGTTACAGAATTGATTTTTTGAATTCCAAGAAGGCTCCAACGACTCTATTTCGATTCCTTAGGCTCTACAATGGCTGGAACTATTGGAGAACTATAAAAGGGATGGATTTATAATGGATTGAAGAGATTCTTTGAAAAATTATTAAGTATTCAAGAGAGTTTCAAGTCTTCCACCAACCAACTTCAAGTGAACATTCAAGAGAGGATTCAAAGCTTCACCAACTCATCTTCAATCATTAAATCCAATTTTTGAGGAAGTCAAGAAGCAGCTTTAAGAGCATTCAAGAGCATCTAAAGGAAGGCTTCAATTTGAGCTTCATCGGCAACTACTAAACTACTTCGGTTTGTTGTAAAGTTTCTAGTTTTTTTCTTGAATATCTTGTATCTTCTCTAAGAGTAGCAAGGGGTTGTGTCTTGTGAGTGTTGAAAGGTTATTAGGTGAGCCTATTAAAACCTATGTTATGTTTCTTTGGTGAGCCCGGTGTTAAAACCAAAGGGTGTTGGTTTTCTTTGGTGAGCCCGAAGTTAAAACCAAAAGGTGTTGGGTTTAGATTATGATCCCGGTAAAACAATCTAACTGTATTCTAGGAAGAATATAGTGGAAATCTCAAGTGGTGCTTGGGTAGTGGACGTAGGAGCAAGGTTGCTCCGAACTACTCTAAATTTCTTGTGTTTGTGATTATGTTTGCTTGACTTGTTTATGATTGTTGATTTACTTGCTTCCGTTGCATAATCTATCACAACACCACAATACTAAAAGATTTTCAAAGTGCACATACTTACAAGTTTTTTTTGTTATCCCAAATCACCCCCCTCTTGGGAAGCCACCTAGGCAACAATTCCATTTTCTTTTATCACACATATAAGATTTGTGTCCTACTATACCACATGCATAACAAGTAATACTAGAAGAAGCAGGTTTAAAGAAGTTTTTGAAAAACTTTTGCTATGTTTGTCATTTAAATCCTAAGCCTGCTTTGTTAAAAATGGCTCTTTAATTATTTAAAAGCATATTTAATTTTTCAGAACTATAGATAAACTTTTTAATAAATTGATGCAGGACTAATATGCATGCAATTCTTTTTATATATTTTATATGTGGGGTTAGGTGATTAATTCCTGAATTTTAGATCAAAATTAGTTGTAGAGAATTTTGTATGAAATTTTGAAACTAAGCATGCAGATTAGAACCTAGAAAAGTACTAAAGAAGGATCGCCGGGGCTGAGAAGCCTCGGTTAGGGCAAGTTCTCCTACATATAAAGACTGGAGGTAGAGGGGGTGTACTGACAATGTCTGAAGCACTCGATGAAGATCACAACGAAAAGATCTCTCGTTCCTCAATGGATGCGACCTAGAAAATTGAGCCAAAGACTCGCAGATACCCGGCTTTCTGCTCGGTGGTTCGATTGAGGCTTGGCTGGAGTCGTTGGATTCGTAGGAACTCGGGGACCTGCAAACGACCTGTCAGGGGTTAGAAAAATCAAAGAAAATCAAGAAAACAAAAGAAAACAGCAAAGGGAAGAAAGTTTTGGAGGGGGCTGGAAGGATGGTTGGTGGCAGGAAGATGGTTGCAAACACCAGGAAGAAGAACTCTCAAACCCTTTATGCACACAGCAGGGTAATCACACAAAGTAATTGAAGAACTCAAGGTTTATTTTATATATCAAAATATCCCTTCATACAAGAGGCTAGGGTCCTTTAAAAAGACCCTTAACCTTGGGCTCCAAGTAAGGGCACATAAGTCTTTACATAAGAATATTTTTCTCTCTCAAACCCTAGCTAGAAAATAAGGAAACATTAGGTAGAAAAATCTCTAAAAATTCTCTTGACTTAGCCAACACTCCAAGGATGCCTAGGGGGCATGTTGGGATTCTAGGAGCAATAAGAGGCCGGCCCAAAGGGGCTCGGGAGCATGGGTTTGGGCCTCTGGAAGCTGGGGTGGGCTGGTAGCCAGGTAGCAGGAATATTCCCTGGTATCTTGCTTCTTAGGGGCTTGGGCTTGGTGCCTGGGCTTGATTTCTTTGGGCTAGGATGCAGATGAACCTCTAAAATCATGGATGCCTTGGTATATGAAATATTTTGACATCTGGAAGGGAATCTGGGCATCTGGAGGGCATCTGCAAGGAATCAGGATTTTCTGAATTTTTCCTCCCGGGGTCTTCAAATCTTTAAGCTGGGTTGGACTTGGGCTATACTTCCATGTCTTCAATCTGGTTGGACTTGGTCTTCACTTGTATGATGTGGTCTTGAGTCTTCAATATGGTTGAATAGGCTCAAAAAATAAAATTAGCTCGACATAAGCTGACTAACACTGGACTGAACTAGCTCAACATGAGCTGACTAGTACAGAACTGAAACTCAAAAGACTCAAATAACAACTAAAATGAACTCAGATGGGCTAAGCCCTTATTATAGATGGACTCATAAATTATTGGTCAATTCACAGAGGGTTGAAAAGCCTCTATCTTATTTTGGTGCCTCTGGTGTCCCCACCAATTCTCTTGGGGTGGGAGGAACTCGACCCTATCGAGTGAAGATCAAGCTGGCTCACATATCTCTTGAGGAGGTCTAGGTTGAGGTGCTGCATGTCCTCTCGAGAAATCCATGAATCGTCCGACTCTAGCCGGCCTTGCCATCGGACCAGGAAACGTTGATAACCGCGGCCCCAGGTCATAATGGCTTGATCGTCCAGGATACGCTCGATCCGTTCTCCTCTCTCAGGCCAAATTTATTAGTGGACACTCTGGGTTAGGGTCACTCACAATGAAAAGGAATAGGTTCAAAAGCCTCACTAGGTATCGCTGCCAGTTTCTTGTACTCAACCAGGTCTATAATATTGAAGGTAGAACTAATGCCCAAATCCGAAGGCATGTCTAACACCTAGGCATTTGATCCAACCTTCTCTATCACTTTAAAAGGTCCGGCTCTGCGAGCATGAAGCTTCTTTTAGGCCTAAGCCTAACCAAGATAGAATCCACTACATCAAATTCTTTGATCCATCTTAGGGAATTAGCCAGTTTGTTTAAAATTAGTGTAGGTGGTGAACATGCTAGGCACATGCAGACTCCTAACAAGATGATGCAAAGGACTCAAACTAACACCTAATAGACTTGACTTTGCATTCCTATCGAAGAAAATTTATTAGACTTTATGGGCCTAAACCTAAGAGACTATAGACTCTTTAGGTCTGACCCTAGTGTGGTGTGCACAAGAGTATTTCCAATGGACTCCAAGCAAATGCCAAAGGGTATGCCAGAAGTATAATGCAAACCTAACATGCGTAATGAATGCATGCAGTATGCTAATCTCAACTAAATGCAATTTAATGATCCTAGAAATATTGGAGATGTCTAGAAAGGGCAGAAAATAGGAAGTGGGTTCAGAATTAGTTTGGTAGGGAAGAGAAAAAGGTTCATGGTTAGTTGGATACAGTAGGATAAAAGAAGGCATGTCAGGGACTAATCCTAGACTAATGAGGCTAACCTTACGGGGTTGTGATATATCTATAGGCAAGAAAAGGTCCATGCTATGGAAGGATGGGTCAACAATTTCTGGGAAGAGATCTTCAATAGGAATGGAAGGAAGGGATTCATCCTGAGGGCAATAGGTTAAGTAAGCCAAATCCTTAATAAAGTCTTCTTGTTCATGGAATTTAGGAATAGGCTCTACAATTAGATCCTTTTCTAGTGTTTCCTCAGGTAAAATCCTAGTATCAGAGTTCTCTTCTTCTAATTGTTCTTCCATTATAGCTTTAGGTTGGATGTGGTCAAGGTCAACTAGCTCTGGGTTGGTTTCTACCTGGGTATCTACTGGGTCAGCTAATTCTAGGTCTACTAAAGGTGTCTCCTCTTCTCCTTCATACTCATCCACTAGGCTAGCATCAGCTTCATACACTTCCACGTTAATGTAAGCCTTGTCAATCTCAGGAATGGTTGGAAAAGGTTGGCCACGGGAAAATTGGCTTGGTCCTAGTTTCTGATTTGTACACTAGACCTTGTAGATTCAGGTTGCCTAAGGGGTAGTGGCTCACTACCGGGCTCATATTTTGGGATACTAATCCTATGGGGTTCAAGTTGACTAAGGGAAACTTGACTAGTACTAGATTGATACCTAGAGGTTATGGGCTCCCTAGGCTCATAGGACAAAGGTGCAGATCTATGGGTCATGGAATTATAGGATATGGGGTCATAGGATTTTGGGTCAGCTCTATGGTTAGGTTCTAAGGATGGATCATGGTATGGGGTCCTCCTAAGGTTAGGCTCCCTATATGGGTCAGGATTTTGGGTTCTCCTAGGGTTGGACTCCATATATGGGTCAGAATATTAGGTTCTCCTAGGGTTGGACTCCCTATATGGGTCAGAATATTGGGTTCTCCTAGGGTTGGACTCCCTATATGGGTCAGAATATTGGGTGTTGGGTCTACTAGGCTCGTAGGGTGTGGGTGCATAGGATCTATGATCATGGGATCTAGAGTCATAGGATCTAGGTTCATAGGTTTTGCATTCATAGGTTCTAGGTTCATAGGATTTGGAGTCATAAGATCTATAGGTTGTGGGTATACTAGGCTTATAGGATGTGGGTAAATAGGATCTATCTTCCTGGTCTACAAAATCCTGATTGGGTCTTCTAGGACTAACCTTAGGGATTGGGTCATAACGATGGGCTCTCCTAGGTTCAGCCTCAAGGTATGGATCAGGGTTTAGGGTCCTAGGTTCAATATCATAGTATGGGTCATGACGATGGGCTCTCCTAGGTTCAACCTCACGGTAGGGATCAGGGTTTGTGGTCCTCCTATATTCAGTATCATAGTATGGGTCATGATGATGGGCTCTCCTAAGTTCAACCTCATGGTAGGGATCAGGGCTTGGGGTCCTCCTAGGTTCAGTATCATAATAAGGGTCATGACGATGGGCTCTCCTAGGTTCAACCTCATGGTAGGGATCAGGGTTTGGGGTCCTCCTAGGTTCAGTATAATAATAAGGGTCATGGCGATGGTCTCTCCTAGGTTCAACCTCATGGTAGGGATCATGGTAAGGGGTCCTCCTAGGTTCAGTATCATAATATGGGTCATGACGAAGGGTTCTCCTAGGTTGGGGAGGTGACTCAAGTTTTGGTTCAGGTTTGGATCTGGTTTGGGTCCTACGGGTTTTCTCTAAGGTTCCTCGTCGGGCATCTATTTGTTCAAGCTTCTGGGTCAATTGGGCATTTGCTTGCTCAAACCTAAGATTGAGGGTTTGGACTGACTTTCTCCAAGGGCATCAAATTTGGCATCAAAATGGTCCATGGATTCAGGGAGATGGTGAATGAGATGGGACTCCTGATCTAATGCTCATTTACGACTCGATCATACCAACTATTGCTGACTAGACCTAGAGTCCAAACTAGATGCTCAATCAGGGTGGCAAACTAGCCTATAGTAACCCGGTACTCAACCAGGCAGGTATAAGGGGAGTGTTAGGTCCCTGATTGCCAAGCCTAGACACCAATCAGAGATTGGCCAGGTAGGCGGACCAGCACACAAGCCCTTCGGGATTGAAACCCTAAACCACCGTTCTAGACACTGAGCACAAGGCACACACATGTTAGCTTGACATAATGATCTGACACTTAGCCGGACCCGACCAGTTGGTGTCCCTAGCCCACTAGGGCAAATTAAGTCAGTTAATTTTAGGTTAAGGCTTAGGACTGAATGCAAGGGATGTAGTTTTGGGCTAAGGAGAGGTGATCAAATCCTCCCCCCATCTGATATATCAAGAGTGCCCTTAAAAGTAAATTATGCAATGATGGCAGGCAGATGAGGATGCAAATTAGGGTTTAGATGTTTTGGTATTTTTGGAGAATATGTAATTTTTTTTTTGGTATTTTCTTAAATAGAAGAAAACTTGCAAATTATGGCCTAATATACAGGAAATATACTAAAATTAAAAGATATGCAATAAATGCTAAACAAAACCCTAAAACTTCCAAACTTGTCTTGCTGAAAAAAAATAGAGCCAAAAATTTGCAGGCTGTATTTCGGCTTGAAGAACATTCACAGGCCATAATAAAGTCAGAAAAAATTCTAAAACTTACTGTGAATTATGATGAATCCAGCAAAACAAATTTTAGAATTTCTGGAGTTTTATCAGGGAGAAATAATTTAAATAATAGAGCATATACAGAGTGAAAAATTACAGAAAACAAGCCCTAATCTAAGCACTGATACCAAATGATGCGGGACTAATATGCATGCAATTCTTTTTATATATTTTATATGTGGGGTTAGGTGATTAATTCCTGAATTTTAGATCAAAATTAGTTGTAGAGAACTTTGTATGAATTTTTGAAACCAAGCATGCAGATTAGAACCTAGAAAAGTACTAAAGAAGGATCGCCGGGGTTGAAAAGCCTTGGTTAGGGCAAGTTCTCCTACAATATAAAGACTGGAGGTAGAGGGGGTGTACCTGACAATGTCTGAAGTACCCGGTGAAGATCGCATTAAAGGGATCTCTCGTTCCTCGATGGATGCGGCCTAGAAAATCGAGCCAAAGACCCGTGGATACCCGGCTTTTTGCTCGGTGGTCTGATTGAGGCTTGGCTGGAGTCGTTGGATTTGTAGGAACTCGGGGACCTACAAACGACCTGTCAGGGGTTAGAAAACTTAAAGGAAATTAAGAAAACAAAGAAAAATAGCAAAAGGAAGAAAGTTTTGGAGGGGGCTGGAAGGATCGTTGGCGGTAGGAAGATGGTTGCAAACACCAGGAAGAAGAACTCTCAAACCCCTTTATGCACACAGCAGGGTAATCACACAAAGCAATTGAAGAACTCAAGGTTTATTTCATATATCAAAATCTCCCTTCATACAAGAGGCTAGGGTCCTTTAAATAGACCCTTAACCTTGGGCTCCAAGTAAGGGCACATAAGTCTTTACATAAGAATCATTTTCCCTCTCAAACCCTAGCTAGAAAATAAGGAAACATTAGGTAGAAAAATCTCTAAAAATTCTCTTGACTTGGCCAACGCTCCAAGGACACCTAGGGGGCATGTTGGGTTTCTAGGAGCAGCAAGAGGCCGGCCCAAAGGGGCTCGGAAGCATGGGTTTGGGCCTCTGGAAGTTGGGGTGGGCTGGTAGCCAGGTAGCAGGAATATTCCCTGGTATCTTGCTTCTTAGGGGCTTGGACTTGGCACCTAGGCTTGATTTCTTTGGGCTAGGATGCAGATAGACCTCTAAAATCATGGATGCCTTGGTATATGAATATATTTAGGCATCTGGAAGGGAATCTGGGCATCTGGAGGGCATCTGCAAGGAATCAGGGTTTTCTGAATTTTTCCTCCTGGGGTCTTCAAATCTTCAAGCTGGGTTGGACTTGGGCTATACTTCCATGTCTTCAATCTGGTTGGACTTGGTCTTCACTTGTATGATGTGGTCTTGAGTCTTCAATATGGTTGAATAGGACTCAAAAAAATAAAATTAGCTCGCCAGAGCTGACTAACACTGGACTGAACTAGCTCAACATGAGCTGACTAGTACAGAACTGAAACTCAAAAGACTCAAATAACAACTAAAATGAACTCAGATGGGCTAAGCCCTTATTATAGATGGACTCATAAATTATTGATCAATCATAGAGGTTGAAAAGCCTCTGTCTTATTCTGGTGCCTCCGGTGTCCCCACCATAAATGGCTTTACCTTTTCTAGCTCTTCTTTATTTTTGATTTTCTAGTAAAAAACTCCTTGTTTTGTTTTGCAAGATTTTCATTTGTATCAAAATTTTGTCCTTTTTCAAAGAGTCTTTTTCTTTTAAAAGATCTTTCATTTTTCAAAATATTTATTAGTTCACTCAAGTTCTTCTTTTCTTGAATCAAGCTTTCTTTTTCTATTAAAAACTTATCAGATTTTTGAAAGCTCTAGGTTTTGTTTTCTCAATTCTTTGTTTTTGTATTTAATTTTTTCATATTTAATAACTAGTTCATCGAAAACATCACATAATTAATCAAATGTAAAGTCATTTTCAAATTCAAGTCTTACCTCTTCTTCATCGGCCATAAAGCAAAGGTTGTTCTTTGTCGAAGCTCGAATCTTCACTTTTGCTCCACGTTGCCATCATAGCCTTTTTCCTAAATTTCTTCATACTTTTTTTGAGAATGGGGCAATCCAACTTGTAGTGACCTGGCTTCTTACATTCAAAGCATATTGATGTGGCAAGACCACTGACATGGGGGGCTGACAGGCTCCATGTCTAAGGAGGCCGTTGCATCGGACGCCAAGTCAGCTCTCCAGCTCGGATCGCTCTGCCAAGCTGAGCTGAGCTCCCTCGAGTTGATGAGCCGAGCTCCGTCCTCCGCTAGGTCAGACCCGCGAGCTCGGGATGCCTAGGCTGGAGCTGCACTCTGCCCTCCAGAACGAGACCCTCGGAGGTTGAGCCTTGTGGTCGGAGTCGAGCTCAGCCCTCCTTTGCCACGTGGAGCCTCTCCGAGCATGAGCCCTCTGGACCGGGCCCGCACTCTACCCTCCAGAGCGAGACCCTCGGAGGTTGAGCCCTATGGTCGGAGTCGAGCTCAGCCCTCCTCTGCCACATGGAGCCTCTCCGAGTGCGAGCCCTCTGGACCTGGCCTGCACTCCGCCCTCCAAAGTGAGACCCTCGGAGGGTGAGCCCTGTGGTCGGAGTCATGCTCAGCCCTCCGCCGCCACGTGGAGCCTCTCTGAGTGTGAGCCCTATGGACCGGGCCCGCACCCTGCCCTCTATAGCAAGACCCTCGGAGGTTGAGCCCTGTGGTCGGAGTCGAGCTCAGCCCTCCTCCGCCACGTGGAGCCTCTCCGAGTGCGAGCCCTCTGGACCGGGCCCGCACTCTGCCCTCCAGAGTGAGACCATCGGAGGTTGAGCCCTGTGGTCGGAGTCGAGCTTAGCCCTCCTCCGCCACGTGGAGCCTCTCCGAGTGAGAGCCCTCTGGACTGGCCCCGCACTCTGCCCTCCAGGCGAGACCCTCGGAGGTTGAGCCTTGTGGTCGGAGTCGAGCTCAGCCCTCCTTCACCATGTGGAGCCTCTCCGAGCGCGAGCCCTCTAGACCGGGCCCGCACCCTGCCCTCCAGAGCGAGACCCTCGAGGTTGAGCCCTGTGATCGAAGTCAAGCTCAGCCCTCCTCAGCCAAGTGGAGCCTCCCGAGCGCGAGCCTTCTGGACCGAGCCCGCCCCCTGCCCTCCAGAGCGAGACCCTCGGAGGTTGAGCCCTATGATCGGAGTCGAGCTCAGCCTTCCTCCACCACGTGGAGCCTCTCCGAGCACGAGCCCTCTGGACCGGGCCCGCACTCTACCCTCCTTCACCGAGGTGACCCTGCAAGCTCGGAGCGTCTAGGTTGGAGCAAGCCCTACCATCCCAGGATGTTGGCAAGCCACCCAAGGACAACGGGGTGGCCCCCCCCCATACTACCATAACTGCCTATCCTCCCGTACTTTTAGGAGGATGGGCCAGTCGAGAGTACGAGCCCCTAGGGCAGCGACCCTCAGATCGAGGCTCTACTAAGCTTCCCAGAATGGGATGACCAGAGAGGATGTCAGAATGAATGGAAGCTTTCCCTACTGTATGTTAGGAAAGATGTCCTATCCATGGCACAAAATCCCGCCGCATATGCTTGCCAGCCCAGCGAGGACCCGAGGCAAGCATCCAACGGCCATTTTTTGACTACAAAGAATGATTGACACCCCCGGAAGGGGGAAGATAACAACAACACAATACCAACACAAGTGCAAGCTCAATCAAAGGGCAAAGCACCACCGCCACCATGACTGAAGGAAAATGAGGGAAACAAGGAGAGGCGGTAGAACAGGGAACCCTTCTATCCCCGCTGTTATTCTCTCCCCTACTACGTTTTTGTCTTCATTCTCACACTATTTACTCCTCCTAGCACAGAGTCAATCAAGAGGGGCCCGATCAGGAGGATCTATTCTCCTGGATCGTCACTAACTTGACCATCGGAGTACCCCCGCTGGAAACCCCGACCCGGGGCACTAATCCCTGTTTCACAGTTCCAGGACTAGAGGACTGCCAGGTAGTGAAGGGAGCGCACTCCGGCACCGACAGTAGCTATGGACCACGATGATCTTGGCGGCAACAGATTAGCGTGCCAGGAAGGGGACGGCCGATAGCAACATTTTGAGTGGTCTTTGACCCAAGTCGAGCCCACCATCCCTTTATAGATAAGCCTGACGGGAGGATGGTGACAACAAGGGCAAGGGAGGCTTCCACCAGTCATGTAGGGGACTCCCCCTCTCGGGGGAACCCACACCGCCGAGAGGCGGTGCCATCCATTCTAGTTTAGCCACCTCCACCGGAATCTCAACTGGCTGCACTCGCCCAGCAGATGCATGTCCTCCCATGGCAGTGCGCCAGCTTCAGCACTAGCACCGGTCCTTGTCTACCCACCAGCAGCTAGGGACTCCGGTGGCCCAGGCTGCAGACCCCCGTGATAGCCTGTGCTCCTTCCAAGGAAGGTCGTCGTAGCCGCGAGCCACCACTGACAACTGGGGTAGCCATCAAGCTTCGACAAAAAGATAATGAGCTGGCTCTACCGACAGAGAGAGCCACTCACCAAACCTCGGGTGGGAGGTGCTTAGACCCCACCAAGATAGAAGAAGCAAGTCCCCCCACCACGGGTGCCATACACCCATGTCACCTTCTTTGTCTCCTTCGATGGAGGGGTCCACTGATGAAGCCGTCAGACGCACGGTGGAGAAGCACCTTGAAGAATATGAATGCAAGTTGGCAGAGATTTCCCATCAGTTTGCCAACATGCAGGGCTCCGCTAGTGAGCCAGCGAGCTACGACGCCCATCCCCCATTCTCCCAAGAAATCCAAGCACAGCCTATTCTGCATCGGTTCTGGATGCCGTAGGTGGATCCCTATGATGGGACCACTGACCCCTTGGACCACCTAGAAAGCTACCGGACCCTCATGAGGGTCCAGGGGGCCACTGATGCTCTCCTCTGCATCGCTTTTCCTACTACTCTCCGGAAAGCAGCCTAGGTGTGGTTCACCCATTTGGAGCCGGAGAGCATCAGCTCTTTCGCCCAGCTAGGACAGAAGTTCGTGGCTCACTTCGACGCTTGTAGGAAGTTGCCATGATAGGCAGACAGCCTCTTCTCCATCCGATAGTAGGATCGCGAACCCCTGCAGGACTATGTGGCCCATTTCAAGGCCGCCGCATTGGAGATCTACAATCTTGATAAGCCAGTTGCCATGCTGGCACTGAAGCGAGGGCTCAGGACCTCCCGCCTGACCTACTCATTGGGCAAGAAGCCCCCCAAGACTTACTTCGAGCTCCTTCTCCGGATCCAAAAGTACATCCACATTGAAGAGGCAGATCATACGAGGCGGAGCTCGATGGAGGGCCACTGAAGAAGCAGGCCCCCACCGAGATGCTCGGGACCCGAAAGCCAGCACCCCAGGCTCCGAGCTCCCAAAGGGACCGGCTAAGACCGAGAGGGGCTCCCATTCTCGAGGAGGGTTACACCCCTCTCCTCACCCCGAGGACAAAAATCCTCATGGAGATCGAAGGCGAGGATTATCTGAGATGCCCTCCTCTGTTGAAGTCCTCCACCGGCCGTGACAAGACAAAGTACTGTCACTTTCACCGCGACCACGGCCACGACACCAGGAATGCTGCAACCTCAAGTGAGAAATTGAGGAGCTCATCAAGAGAGGCTACCTCAAAAGGTTTGTAGGGGGCAGACCTCAAGTGGAGTCCAAGGCGCTCGTTGCTCTCCCGCCAGCTCCAACCATCGACAACTGTCCTACCAAGAAGCCGGTGGGCATGATCTCTTGGGGAGCTGCACGCGCGTCCAAGAGGACCCGGGGGGCAGGGGACCCTAAGAATATACTCCCCTTTATGAGGGAAGGGGAAGACGGGGGGAAAAATATAAATAATGATGCCGTGGTCATCGAGATGACGATCACGAAGCACCCTGTAAAACATATCATGGTTGATAGTTGAAGCTACACAAACATTCTTTTTTATGATGTCTTCTCCAGGATGAATCCTTTTCCCGATCAGCTTAGGTCTGTGCATGCACCCCTTGTTGGTTTCTAGTGTAGGCACCAGACCTCTAGTTAGGGCTTCAATTTTTGGGTCTTGTAATAAGGCTTCAAGCCTCATCCTTATAATTTTCCTTTTGCTTTGAATTGAGTCTGTACTTTGATCAATTGGGTCAAATTGTGTCCTGTACTAAGTCCAGTCACAAATCGAGTCCAGTCTGAGTCTGTTGGAAGTATGGGTCCATGCAAGAATTGGTCTTAAAATTTAGTCTCCTTGGAGCCAAGTCTGGAAGGAATCCAAGTCAGCTCAGGGCCCATCTTTTTATCCTATGTGGTGCCATGACAACTTGCCATGTGGGTAGCACACTTTTCATCCTTGGATGCCCAAAGAGGAGGAACACATCACTTGACACTAGCCCTTTTTCCCTCCCCCTATCAAGCTCCTTTCCAAGCAAGGGTGGTCGGCCAAAGGGAAGGTCAAAAGGGAGTTGAAGATGGGAATTCAAATCCCTTGCTTCAAGCCCTCCAATAAGTCTTCTTCCCAAATTGTTTGAACCCCTTTGGAAGGAAGGGACAAGATCCATGGGCGCCTCCACTTGCCACTCCCCATGTCATGCTTTGTATCAAAAAGGGATACACAACCAAGGAAGGAAGAAGAACACTTGCCTTGCTCCAATCCTCACTACATGCTTTTTTCCAAAACAAAGGAGACACTTTCCAAGTTCAAGGCGCTAAGAATCTCTCCTCCAATCCTTGCATCATGCCACGCCCAATCAAATCAGCTCTTGGTCAGCCAAGGAGAGAAGAAAGTCAAAGTTTTGGGCACCCATTCAAGAAATTTTGTAATTTTTTATTTGAATTTCAAAAGGGTCCTAAGGTGCCTATTTAAAGGACCTAACCCCTCCTTTGTAAGGTTAATTTTTGATGAATGAAAAACTACATTTCTTAAGTTCCAATCTCTTTCTAGTTGCCTTTATTCACTAGGAACGTCTATCTCTATGAGGGAGTGTCTTCGCCTCCGGGCATCGAGAGGTGTGAGGCTTTAAATTATCGTCACTTCCGCAACTCCATCATCCCACTCCGAATCAAGAAGAATCCCACCATCACTTCAACAACTCTCTTTCATTCTTCTATTACTTTCGTCAGACTGAACTTAACCCATCTTTGAATGCTCACAGGTCCGCCAGGTGACACGAGTACAGAGACGGTTGCCCTTGCTATCGAGATCTTCGAACACCAGCCACACCTCCGCAGGGTTGACGGCTCGATCATCCAGGCTACATCCGCCAGAGTGGAGATCTTAGCATCGGGTGCTTCATATCTTTGAGGTTTGTCCCCTAACTCCTAAGTATGTCTTGATCGGAGAGCTAAGTCCTACAAGGTTTTTCAATCCCAAGGTCCTCTCTTTATCATTGCTTAGGGACTAATTCAACTGCTCGTAGTTCTTGTTATTATTGAATCCTAGATCAACTCTTACTTATTTTCGGGAATCCAAAGAAAATCATAAAAATCTAAAAATCACAAAACCCACAAATCACTTGCATCATTCTTCGTATTAACATCTAGTTAGTCCCCCATCAGTTTCACAGGTGATTCCATAAGGGTAGAAGGAGAAATCACTCTCCCGGTCAATACCGAAACCTCATCTTGGCAGAGCACCGTCATGATGACTTTCATGATTGTAAGGCTCCCTTCCACCTACAACATGATTTTGGGTCGGCCCGAGCTCAACTTGCTCGACACCGTTGTCTCCACCAAGAGGCTACTTGTACAGTTCCCTACTCCCTACGATGTCGGGGAAATGAGGGGAGCACCCTAGCCAGTGCAGCATTGCTTCCAAACCCTCCCCAGGGCCAAGGTCCCCGAGAACGACCCTAGTGTAGATGACCTCGACCAAAGGGCCCAAGACCCCAGGGGAGGCCCAGTCGAGCATCTACTTCCTTACTCGCTCGGAGACGATCCCACGAAGATGGTGCAGATCAGAGCCCAGCTACCCGAGGAGGAGAGGGCCCAGCTGCTGGGGTTCATGTGGGCGAATGCAGATGTGTTCGCCTAGACGGTGGCGGACATGCCAAGTATCCCTCCTGACATCATTACTCACAAATTGAGTGTTGACCCGAAGCACAAACTAGTTTGGTAGAAGAAGAGAAGTTTCACACCCCCGAGAGACAAGCAGCTATCAAGGAGGAAGTTGATAAACTCCTGGCTGCCGGTTTCGTTCGAGAGGTCCAGTATCCGAGCTGGCTGGCGAATGTGGTCATGGTAAGGAAGAACAATGGCAAGTGGAGGATCTACATGGATTACATCGATCTCAATAAAGCTTGCCTGAAGGACAGCTTCCCCCTACCGAAGATGACTAGTTGGTGGATGCCATCTCTGGCCACAGGCTGCTCTCCTTCATGGATACGTTCTCTAGGTATAACCAGATCCGTATGCATCTAGAAGACAAGGAGCACCCCACCTTCATCACCGACCAAGGGACATACTGCTATAGGATGATGCCTTTTGGTCTGAAGAATGCAGGAGCCACCTATCAGCACCTGGTCAGTAAGGTCTTCAAGGACCAAATTGGCTGCAACATGCAAGTGTATGTGGATGACATGCTCGTCATGAGTACGCCGAGCTCGAGCCACGTCACTGACCTCGCCGAATCCTTCCACAACCTGTGGCAACATCAGATGAAGCTGAATCCGGTGAAGTGCGCTTTCGAAGTGGCGATAGGAAAATTTCTTGGCTTCATGGTCACCGAGAGGGGCATCGAAGCGAACCCGAAAAAGGTTCAGGCCATCATTGACATGGAGCACTGATGCGGGACTAATATGCATGTAATTCTTTTTGTATATTTTATATGTGGGGTTTGATTAATTCCCGAATCTTAGATCAAAATTAGTTGTAGGGAATTTTGTATAAATTTTTGAAGCCAAGCATGTAGATTAGAACCTAGAAAAGTACTAAAATAGGATCGCCGGGGCTGAGAAGCCTCAGTTAGGGCAAGTTCTCCTACAATATAAGACTGGAGGTAGAAGGGGTGTACCTAACAACGTTTGAAGCACCTGATGAAGATCGCAGCGAGGGATCTCTCGTTCCTCGATGGATGCGGCCTGGAAAACCGAGCCAAAGACCCATGGATACCCGGCTTTCTGCTCGGTGATCCGATTGAGGCTTGGCTGGAGTCATTGAATTCGTAGGAACTCGAGGACCTGCAAACGACCTGTCAGGGGTTAGAAAACTCAAAGGAAATCAAGAAAACAAAGAAAAATAGCAAAGGGAAGAAAGTTTTGGAGGGGGCTGAAAGGATGGTTGCAAACATCGGGAAGAAGAACTCTCAAACCCCTTTATGCACACAGCAGGGTAATCACTCAAAGCAATAGAAGAACTCAAGGTATATTTTATCTCAAAATTAATCCTCATACAAGAGACTAGGGTCCTTTAAATAGACCCTTAGTCTTGGGCTCCAAGTAAGGACACATTAGTCTTTACATAAGAATCCTACTCCTACTCAAACCTTAGCTAGAAAATAAGGAAACATTAGGTAGAAAAAATTCCTAAAATTTTTCTTGACTTGGTCAACACTCTAAGGATGCCTAGGGGGGCGTGTTGTGCTTCTAAGAGCATCAAGAGGCTGGCCCAAAGGGGCTTGGGCGCATGGGCTTGGGCCTTTGGAAGCTGGGGTGGCCTGGTAGCCAGGTAGCAGGAATATTCCTTGGTATCTTGCTTATTAGGGGCTTGGCTTAGCACCTGGGCTTGATTTCTTTGGGTTAGGATGCAGGTGGACCTTTGGAATCATGGATGCCCTGGTCTATGAATATATTCTAGCATCTGGAAGAAATCTGGACATCTGGAGGGCATCTGGAAGGAATCAGGATCTTCTGAATTTTCCTCCTGGGGTCTTCAAATCTTCAAGCTAGGTTGGACTTGGGCTATACTTCCATGTCTTCAATATGGTTGGACTTGGTCTTCACTTGTATGATGTGGTCTTGAGTCTTCAATATGGTTGAACATGACTAAAAAAATAAAAAAGCTCAACATGAGCTGACTAGCATTGGACTGAACTAGCTCAACATGAGCTGACTATACAAAACTGAAATAATAACTCAAAAGACTCAAATAACAACTAAAATGGACTCAGATGGGCTAAATCTTTATTACAATTGGACTTTGATGTTGCTAATTGATTCATAGAGGGTTGAGAAGCCTTTGCATTATTCTGGTGCCTCTGGTGTCCGCACCACTTCTCCTGGGGTGGGAGGAACTCGACCCTGTCAAGTGAAGATCAGACTGGTTCACATATCTCTCGAGAAGGTCTGGGTTGAGGCATTGCAAGTTCTCTTGAGAAATCCATGAATCGTCCGACTCTGGCCGGCCTTACCATCATACCAGAAGCGTTGATAGCCACGGCCCTAGGTCATGATGGCTTGATCATCCAGGATATGCTCGATCCGCTCTCCTCTCTTAGGCCAAATTTGTTAGTGGACACTCTGGGTTAGGGTCACTCACAATAGGAGGGGATAGGTCCAAAAGCCTTACTAGGTATCACTGCCGGTTTCCTGTACTCAACCAAGTCTATAATATTGAAGGTAGAACTAATGCCCAAATCCAAAGGCAAGTCTAATACCTAGGCATTTGATCCAACCTTCTCTATCACTTTAAAAGGTCCGGCTCTATGAGCATGAAGCTTCTTTTAGGCCTAAGCCTAACCAAGATAGAATCCACTACATCAAATTCTTTGGTCCATCTTCAGGAATTAGCCAGTTATTTTAAGATTAGTGCAGGTGGTGAACATGCTAGGCACATGCAGACTCCTAACAAGATGATGCAAAGGATTCAAACTAACACCTAATAGACTCGACTTTGCATTCCTATCGAAGAAAATTTATTAGACTTTTATGGGCCTAAACTTAAGAGACTATAGACTCTCTAGGTCTGACCCTAGTGTGGTGTGCACAAGAGTATTTACAATGGACTCCAAGCAAATGCCAAAGGGTATGCCATAAGTATAATGCAAACCTAACATGCGTAATGAATGCATGCAGTACGCTAATCTCAACTAAATGCAACCTAATGATCCTAGAAATGCTGGAGATGTCTGGAAAGGGCAGAAAATAGGAAGTGGATTCAGAATTAGTTTGGTATGGTAGAGAAAAAGATTCTGGGTTAGTTGGATACAGTAGGATAAAGAAGCATGTCAGGGACTAATCCTAGACTAATGAGGCTAACCTTACAAGGTTGCGATATATCTATGGGCAAGAAAAGGTCCATGCTATGGAAGGATGGGTCAACAATTTCTGGGAAGAGATCTTCAATAAGAATGGTAGGAAGGGATTCATCCTGAGGGCAATGGATTAAGTAAGCCAAATCCTCAATAGTCTTTTTGTTCATGGAATTTAGGAATAGGCTCTATAATTAGATCCTTTTCTAGTGTTTCCTCAGGTAAAATCCTAGTATCAGAGTTCTCTTCCTCTAATTGTTCTTCCACTATAGCTTTAGGCTGGATGTGGTCAAGGTCAACTAGCTCTGGGTTGGTTTCTACCTGGATATCTACTAGGTCAGCTAATTCTAGGTCTACTAAAGGTGTCTCCTCTTCTCCTTCATACTCATCCACTAGGCTCGCGCATCAGCTTCATACACTTCTGCATTAATGTAAGCCTTGTCAATCTCAGGAATGGTTGGAGAAGGTCGGCTAGGAAAAAATTGGCTAGGTCCTGGTTTCTGATTATGGACACTAATCCTAGTAGGTTCAGGTTGCCTAAGGGGTAGTGGCTCACTACTGGGCTCATATTTAGGGTACTAATCCTATGGGTTTCAAGTTGACTAGGGGAAGCATGACTAGTACTAGGCTGATACCTAGGGTTATGGGCTCTCTGGCTCATAGGACAAGGGTGCAGATCTATGGGTCATGGGCTTATAGGATCTGGGGTCATAGGATTTGGGTTCAGCTCTATGGGTCTTGGGTCTACTGGACTCATGAGATATGGGTTCTTAGATTCTAGAGTCTGAGGATTTGGAGTCATAAGATCTATAGGTTGTGGGTATACTAGACTTATAGGGAAAGGGTAAGTAGGATCTATCTTCTTTGTCTACAAAACCTGATTGGGTCTTCTAGGACTAACCTTAGGATTGGGTCATGACGATGGGCTCTCCTAGTTTCAGCCTCAAGGTATGGATCGGGTTTGGGGTCCTCCAAGGTTCAGTATCATAGTATGGGTCATGACGATGGGCTCTCCTAGGTTCACCTCTCGGTAGGGATCAGGGTTTGGGGTCATCCTAGGTTCAGTATCATAGTATGGGTCATGACGATGGGCTCTCCTAGTTCAACCTCATGGTAGGGATTAGGGTTTTGGATCCTCCTAGGTTCAGTATCATAATAAGGGTCATGACGATGGCTCTCCTCGGTTCAACCTCACAGTAGGGATCAGGGTTTGGGGTCCTCCTAGGTTCAGTATAATAAAAAGGGTCATGGCGATGGTCTCTCTAGGTTCAACCTCACGGTAGGGATCATGGTAAGGGGTTCTCCTAAGGTTGGGCTCCTTATATGGGTCAGAGTATTGGGTTCTCCTAGGATTGGACTTCCTATATGGGTTAGAGTAGTGGGTTCTCATAGGGTTGGGCTCTATGGTTCACTAGGTTGAGTTGGATTGAGGCTATTGGTCTGGGTCAACTGAGTCATTTGGGTAATTAACTGGGTAGACATCTAGGCCATTTGGTCTATAAGGGCTTGAATCCTAGCTTCCTGCTTATCCATGGGTTCAGGGAGATGGTGGATGAGATGAGATTCCTGATCTAATGCTCATTCAAGACTCGATCAAACTGACTATAGTTGACTAGACCTAGAGTCCAAAACTGGATGCTCAATCAGGGTGGCAAACTAGCCTATAGTAACCCTGTACTCAGCCAGGCAGGTGTAAGGGGAGTGTTAGGTCCCTAATTGTCAATCCTAGACACCAATCAGAGATTGGCCAGGTAGGCGGACCAGCACACAAGCCCTTCGGGATTGAATCCCTAAACCACCATTCTAGACACTGAGCACAAGGCACACACAGGTTAGCTTGACACAATGATCTGATACTTAGCCCGGACCCGACCAGTTGGTGTCCCTAGCCCACTAGGGCAAATTAAGTCTAGTTAATTTTAGGTTAAGGCTTGGGACCGAATGCAAGGGATGTGGTTTTGGGCTAAGGAGAGGTGATCAAATCCTCCCCCCATCTGATATAGCAAGAGTTCTCTTAAAAGTAAATTATGCAATGATGGCAGGTAGATGAGGATGCAAAATAGGGTTTAGATGTTTTTGGTATTTTTGGAGAATATGTAATTTTTTTTTAATTTTATATTGGTATTTTCTTAAATAGAAGAAAACTTGTAAATTATGGCCTAATATGCAGGAAATATACTAAAATTAAAAGATATGCAAAAGATGCTAAACAAAATCCTAAAACTTCCAAACTTGTCTTGCTGAAAAAAAAACAGAGCCAAAAATTTGTAGGCTATATTTCGGCTTGCAGAAAATTCACAGACTGAAATAAAATCTGCAAAAATTTTTAAAATTACTTTAAATTATGGTGAATCCACAAAATTAAATTTCATAACTTTTGAAGTTTTGATCAGGGAGAAATAATTTAAATAACAGAGTATATACAGACTGAAAAATTATAGAAAATAAGCCCTAATCTAAGCTCTGATACCAAATGATGTGGGACTAACATGCCTGCAATTATTTTGTATATTTTATATATGGGGTTAGGTGATTAATTTCCAAATTTAAGATCAAAATTAGTTGTAGGGAATTTTGTATAAATTTTTGAAGCCAAGTATGCAGATTAGAACCTAGAAAAGTACTAAAGTAGGATCGTCGGGACTGAGAAGCCTCAGTTAGGGCAATTTCTCGTATAATATAAAGACTGGAGGTAGAAGGGATGTACCTGACAATGTCTGAAGTACCCGGTGAAGATCGCAGTGAAGGGATCTCTCATTCCTCGATGGATGCAGCTAAAAAATCGAGCCAAAGACCCGCGGATACCGGCTTTCTGCTCGGTGGTTCGATTGAGGCCTGGTTGGAGTTGTTGGATTCGTAGGAACTCGAGGACCTGCAAACAACCTGTCAAGGGTTAGAAAACTCAGAAGAAATCAAGAAAACAACGGAAAATAGCAAAGGGAAGAAAGTTTTGGAGGGGGCTGGAAGGATGGTTTGATGCAGAACAAAGAACAAAGATGCATATGCGGAAGTAAAATTAAGATTATTTTTTTTTTTTTATATATTTTAGAAATTGGCTTCGACTCAAAGTAAAGCTAAACTACGTTGAAGGAAACTAGGTAAGGATTGAAAGCACAGTTTAGAAGAAACTAATTATCAGAGTAGTTCAGAAGTAACGGATCGCTGGGGGTTGAGAAACTCCCAGACCTAGGGTTTAGCTCTGAACTTTCAACAGAACAGAAATAGAGAGAAGAGATGGTTTACTAACCAGACAGTGATCTTCTCAGGATTTTGGTGGAAGAACTCTCTCGAGCAGATTGTGGGATCCTCGGAGTCGGCTATCTTCATAATGGATCCTCCAATACTGGTCTCGTGGTTTGGTCGGCTTCTCCTGGACTCAAGATCTGGGAAAGAAGAGGAACAAGTGAAGGAATTCAGAAACTCAAGAAAAGATCTTACCAGGTTGAAGAACTTGAAAGCCGAAGTTGCTGAAATCGAATTCTCCTGGAGGCCGATCTGACTTCCTCTTAGAATTGTCGTAGATCTGCAGTATCTAGACTGGAGCTGGATGCTGGTGGTCAGCCTGGACTTGGAGATGGTGGCCGTGAGAAGGGAAATAGACTAGGGCTTGGTGGAAAGAGAAGGGTGATGGTGGCTAGGGTTTGGGAGTGGAGTGGCTAACCTAGGGTTTGGTGTTTTGGAGATCTCACACCTCCTCAAGGTTCCTGGGGAACCCGGATTTACTCCCTCATGGAGCTCAACACCTGGATGCAAGTGCGGAAGAGAGAAAACACAAAGTTTGCTCACAAAAAAAAAATTGGTTTCATTCTTCTGATTCCTTTAAACTTACAAGAGGGGTTTAATTATAGGGCTTTACAAGGGAGTAGGGTTTTACATCTTCCCATGTGGGACTAAAGGAGGGGATCTACAAATCAGGATAATCCATACACATATGGTCGGCCAAGGTACCAAAAAAATTTGATTTGGGTTATAAAAGGCAGGTAGATGGCGCCTCCTTGCTTGGGTCTTCAAGAAAGGATTTCTTTCCTTCCATGGATCAACTCTTTTGGACTCCTCCTTTTCTTCCTCCCTAAGTCAAGGCCCTTCCCATCTTTATTTTGGACATTTTTGGCAGGTAGTGGGGGTGTCTCCTAGTATCTCTCCATGAATCAAGGATTTTTCCTTCATGGTTTGGCTCTTTTGGACACCTCCTAGTCTTGCTCCACAAGTTTAGGCTTCTTCCTTCATGGCTTTGGCACTTTAGGAAACTTTTGGGTGCCTCCTTGATTTTCTCCCCAAGACATGCTCTCTTCCCTTTATAACTTGGGTTTTTATGGAACATTGTGGGGCACCTCCTTGATCCTCTCTTCAAGAAAAATTCTTGCCATCCTGGCTTGGGTTTATCTGGAAAGAAGTTGGCTCCTCCTTGGATTGAGGTATCTTGATGGATTTCTCCCCCAAGTGGCGCATGAAAGAAGGGACTTGCTTTCTTATGGTGTGGGGACCAAGGCACACTGGATGGAGATGTGGCGCCTCCTGGACTCTAGCATGTGGTTGGGAGTGTGGCGCCCACTTGCTTGGTCTTGGAAGAAAATGTGGCACCTTGGAGAAGACCTAGACCACTACTAGGACTTGTATTGAGTCAACATGACTCAACAAAATTTAAATTGTAGGGAAATACAGACTCAAACTAAAATTGAGTTGACCAAGTCAACCCTTATTACAAAACCAGAAAATCCTAACTCTTCGGACAATGTCAATCAGAGATCCAGATGGAGCCCTGAAGTCTTCTTCTGAGTCTGGTGCCTGCACCATGGTTGGTGGCAGGAAGATGGTTGCAAACACCGGGAAGAAGAACTCTCAAACCCCTTTATGCATACAGCAGGGTAATCACTCAAAGAAATAGAAGAACTCAAGGTTTATTTCATATCAAAATCAATCCTCATACAAGAGACTAGGGTCCTTTAAATAGACCCTTAGTCTTGGGCTCCAAGTAAGGACACATTAGTCTTTACATAAGAATCCTTCTTCTACTCAAACCCTAGCTAGAAATAAGAAAATATTAGGTAGAAAAAATCCCTAAAAATTCTTTTGACTTGGTCAACACTCCAAGGATGCCTAGGGGGCATGTTGGGCTTCTAAGAGCATCAAGAGGCCGGCCCAAAGGGGCTTGGGTGCATAGGCTTGGGCCTCTGGAAGCTGGGGCAGCCTAGTAGCCAGGTAGCAGGAATATTCCTTGGTATCTTGCTTCTTAGGGGCTTGGGCTTGGTGCCTGGGCTTGATTTCTTTGGGCTAGGATGCAGGTGGACCTATGGAATCATGGATGCCCTGGACTATGAATATTCTGGCATCTGGAAGGTAGTCTGGGTATCTGGAAGGCATCAGCAAGGAATCAGGGTTTTTTGAATTTTCCTCCAGGGGTCTTCAAATCTTCAAGCTAGGTTGGACTTGGGCTATACTTCCATGTCTTCAATCTGGTTGGTCTTGGTCTTCACTTGTATGATGTGGTCTTGAGTCTTCAACATGACTAAACAGGACTCAAAAAAATAAAAATAGCTCAACATGAGCTGACTAGCATTGGACTGAACTAGCTCAACATGAGCTGACTAGTACAAAACTGAAATAACAACTAAAATGGACTCAGATGGGCTAAATCTTTATTACAAATAGACTTTGATGTTGCTAATTGATCCACAGAGGGTTGAGAAGCCTCTGCCTTATTCTGGTGCCTCTGGTGTCTGCACCAAGCACCCAACCTCCAAGAAGCAGGTCCAGCGCCTGACGGGGCGTGTCGCCGCCCTCAGTAGATTCATCTCGAGGTTGGCCGACCACTGTCTTTCATTTCTCAAGGAGCTGCGTAAGATGCATGACTTCACTTGGATAGAGGAGTGCAGAACATCCTTCGAGGAGCTAAAGAATTTCCTCGCCTCTCCCACGTTGCTCTCCAGGCCGGAGGAGGGGGAGGAGCTTCTGTTGTACCTGGTGGTTACACTGGGAGCTGTCAGCTCGGTTCTCATCTGTGTAGATGAGGACAAATCTCAAAAGCCGATATACTACAATAGCAAAATCCTCCGCGATGTGGAGATCAGGTATACTCACTACAAGAAACTCATTTTTGCACTAACAATGTCTGCTAAGTGCCTCAGGCCCTACTCCCAAGCACATCCAATAGTGGTCATGACGGACCAGTCGCTGAGGACCATACTTAGCCGACCCGAGACTTCCGAGAGATTGGCAAAGTGGTCCCTGCTGCTCAGCAAATTTGACATAGTGTACCGACCAAGGTCTTCGCAGAAGGCCCAAGTCTTAGCTGACTTCGTGGTTGAGTGCACCGGGTTCGCCGAGGAGCCAGAGCAGACAATGGCGGAGCCCGAGTCAGGAGAAGAGCCTTGGATCCTCCATGTGGATGGAGCATCCAATTCCGGCGAGAGCGGAGCAGGCCTCATCCTCACTAACAGTGATGGGGTTATGACGGAATGCGCCCTCTGCTTCAAGCTCGCCGTGACCAACAACCAAGTAGAGTACGAGGCACTCCTCGCGGGCCTAAGAGTCTCTCCCGTGAGTTGGGTGTGCAGGACTTAAAAGTCTTCACCAACTCCCAGCTGGTTGCTGGACAAGTCTCTGGAGAATATGAAGCAAGGGACACCCAGATGATGAAGTACCTGGAGCAGGTCCGTGTAAGCACGACAGGCCTCTGATGCTTCAGCATCTTCCACATCCCCCGAGGGGAGAATGCATGCGTGGATGCGCTGTCTAGGCTTGCGACCTTGTCGGACTCATCACTGGGATGCGCCTACATCGAGTACCTTGAAAGTCCCAGCTACGAGAGCTCGACGGGGGTGCATCAAGTCACCCCCGAGCCGAGGTGGATGGACAAGTACATTCGATACATCACTGATGGCTCCCTGCCCGAAGACCGTGTAGAAGCTGCCCTCATTAAGAAGAAGGCCACCTGGTTTGTTCTGATGGAGGGCCAGCTCTACCGCTGATCCTACTCCTATCCACTCCTAAAATGCCTCAGGCCCACCGAGGCAACTTTTGTGCTCCAAGAGATATACGAAGGCCTCTGCGGGAACCACGTGGGAGGGAGAATGCTGGCTTATAAAGATCTTCGCCAGGGAAACTTCGGGAGACCACAAGGGAGGACGCCGTCGACTTCATCAAAAGGTGAGACAAGTGCTAGCACCACGTAAATATATAGCATCAGCCGGCGGCACCGATCTCCCAACTCTCAGCCCCTTGGCCTTTTGCCCAATAGGGAATGGACATCTTGGGACCGTTTCCCCTGGCACCAGGGCAGTGAAGATTCCTACTGGTGGTGATTGACTACTTCACTAAGTGGGTCGAGGCAGAGCTGCTAGCCCGGATTGCGGAAGCCAATGTCCGTCAGTTTTTCTGGAAGTCAATCATTTGCCACTTCAGACTCTCCTATTGTATCATCACTGACAACGGGAGATAGTTCGACAATCATGAGTTCGAAGGGTTCTGCGTCGAGCATGGCATCCAACACCTATTCACCTCAGTGGCTCACCCTCAAACAAATGGAGAAGTCGAGGTGACCAACCGGACCATCCTCCAAGGACTCAGGACCAAGCTGGACCAAGCTAAGGGCAGGTGGGCAGAAGAACTCCCAAGCATCCTATGGGCCTACCACACAACATCCAAGACGGTGACCAACGAGATGTCCTTTAGCCTTGTTTTCAGTGCCGAAGCGGTCATCCCGGTCAAGCTCGGTGTACCCATGTTACGGTTGCAGCAGTATGACGAAACACGGAATTCGACACACCTCCTGCTCAACCTGGATTTCCTCAAAGAAGCAAGGGATAAAGCCCGGCTATGAACGGCGGCCTACTGGCAACGAGTAGTCCGATATTACAATGCTCGAGTCAGGCCGAAAGCTTTCAAGCTCGGAGACTTGGTGCTATGGCAGGCAGAGGCGTCTCAGCCCAGGGAGTGCGGCAAGCTTTCACCAAACTGGGAAGGCCCTTACAAAGTAGCTGAAGCACTCTCACAAGGAGCCTATTACCTCGAAGATCTTGGCGGCATCAGGTTCCCTCGAATGTGGAATGCTTGCAACTTGCAGAAATACTATCAATGATGTAAGGTTTCCCAGCAATAATAATAATAATGGTTTTTCCTTGCATAAGTGTTTATCTGTCTTGCAGGAGAACCTCATCAACGTCCCCGAGCCCAGCTCCAGGATGCCAACCCAAGATCGGAGCTCAGATCTCCAGCGAAGGGATTTTCGAGCCATGCAACTCTCAAGCATCGACGTCCCCGAGCCCAGCTCTAGGACGCTAACCCAAGACCAGAGCTCAGATCTCCGGCCAAGAAATTCTTGAGCCACGCAGCTCTCAAGCATCAACATTCTTGAGCCCAGCTTTAGGATGCCAACCCAAGACCGGAGCCTAGATCTCTGACCAAGGGATTTTCGAGCCACGCAGCTCTCAAGCATCAACGTCCCTGAGCCCAGCACCAGGATGCTAAACCAAGACCAGAGCTCAGATCTCCGACCAAGGGATTTTCGAGCCACGCAGCTCTCAAGCATCAACGTCCCCGAGCCTAGCTCCAGGACACCAACCCAAGACCCGAGCTCAGATCTTTGGCCAACGGATTTTCGAGCCATGCAGCTCTCAAGCATCAAAGTCCCCAAGCCCAGCTCCAGGACACCAACCCAAGACCGGAGCTCAAATCTCCGGCCAAGGGATTTCGAGCCACGCAACTCTCAAGCATCAACATCCCCAAGCCCAGCTCCAGAATGCCAACCCAAGACCGGAGCTCAGATCTCCGACCAAGGGATTTTCAAGCCATGCAGCTCTCAAGCATCAATGTCCCCGAGCCCAGCTCCAGGATGCCAACCTAAGACCGGAGCTCAGATCTCCGGCCAAGGGATTTTCGAGCCACGCAGCTCTCAAGCATCAACATCCTCGAGCCCAGCTCCAGGATGCCAACCCAAGACCGGAGCTCAGATCTCTGGCCAAGAGATTTTTGAGCTAGGTAGCTCTCAAGTATCAACGTCCCCGAGCCCAGCTCCAGGACGCCAATCCAAGACCGGAGCTCAGATCTTTGGCCAAGAAATTTTTGAGCCAAGCAGCTCCTATTAACGCCTCGAGCCTAGCTCCAAGGTGCCGAAGACCTGAGCACGACCCTCAGGCAATCCCTTGACCGGACCTAGCACCTCGGCCAGGAAGGCCTTGAGCCTAGCTCCAAGGCATCCAAGACCTGAGACCAACTCTCAGGCACCTTGGACCGGGGCCTAGCTCCCTGGCCAAGGAACTACCGAGCCCGGCAGCTCACAACTGCCAGAACCTTGCACCCGACTTGCCAATGCTGGAGCCCGGTGATTCGACCCCAGGTGAGGTGAAACCCTCTTCTCTGATCTCCCCACTCATAAAAAAAAAGAGAAGAAAGAGAAAGGGGAGTGAAAGAAAGAGAAAAGAAAGAGGGGAGAGCCAAGTAGAAAGCAGGTTGCAAGGAAGTTCAAAATTTATTAACTGAATCCCAGTTACAAGCATTCTGTGGCCCCCAACATGCCGGGTGGCCCAACCGAGTATAGAAAGAAAACAAAATACAAAAGAAATAGAAAGGGACTACCCTCCGGCTGACCCTTCAGCTGGGTCACAGGGCTGGGAGCTTCCGTCTCCAGGGACCTCCGGTCATGCAGCTCCGATTTCGGGCAGTACGGCCTCGACCTCGACTGGCGTAGAAGGCTCGGGAGCGATGGCCTCCTCAGCACCCGCCTCCTGGTCCAAAGTACCGGGTAGCTGAGGCTGCTACAGCCCTCAACTGAGACAAACCCCTCTACTTGGCGGTGCAGGTACACGAAGCCCTTATAGAAGGAGTCCGATGCTATTTGTTGGATCTCGGCGAGGAACTCCTCCGAGGCCCTGTACCTCACGACCGCCTCTTCAGCTTCCTTCTTCGCCGTGGCCACCTCATGCCTAGCATCCCTAGCTGACCTAGCCACCTCCCCGGTAGCCTTCTGGGTCGCAGCCGACTTCTCCTTCTCTGCCACTAGCTAGGCCTGGAGGGACTGAGCGATTCTCTTTTGCCGGTTCTCCTCGGCGTTGAACATGCCCAACCTTTTCTTGGTGTCGGCGAGCTCCTCGGCCTTCTTCCTTGACTGGCCCTGCTCTCGGTCGAGGCTCTCTTGAAGATCTCTCGCTCGCCCTCAGAGTCAGCGAGCTGCCTCTCGAGGTCCTTGATCCGTCGGTCAAGCATCCCTTCGGAGTCGGCCCTCCCCTTCAGGTTAGCCATCAGCGATGCATCTCGGTCGCTTGTTGCTGTTCAGCTCGCTCCCAGTTTCGACAGCTGCTCCTGACGAAAAGGGCCTCGACACCGACCTGCGCCATATGAAAAGTTGGTAAAAAAGAAAAGGAAGAAGAAGAAAAAGAAGAAGTCGCTCACAATGTAGTGCTGGGGGAAGATGCTATCAATCACATCTCCCAGCCACAGCCCAGCCATCTCCTGTCGATCGCATGGTTGGATGGAGAAATCCATCATGCGAGCGGCTAGGGCATGGTTGTCAAGCAAGGAGCTCTCCGGGCCCAGCTTGAACGGGAGATGACGCCTCGTCTCGTCCCTCCTGCTCTCTCGGGGAGTAGGTGTGCCCATCCCCCCGGCAGTGAGACCCCAGGGACTAGTCGGGGATCCAGCACCATCGCAGCCGGAGCCTTCGTTGTAGGAGGAGCTCCAGTACAAGCCTCTCCCTCCTCAACCTCAATCATCACCGGACTTGGGGAGTGGGAGGGCACGGCAGTGGTAGCAGCACCAGCCTGGGCAACCACCTCGGGCTCTAGAGCAGGGACCTCAGCCTGTGGCCTTGTTTGCCCTTCGACTCCTCGAACCACCCACTAACTCAGTCCTGGTGTCGTGGATGGCACAGGAGCTTCCTCAGCCTCCCTCCTCCTCGAGGTGACTGGCACGATGGGGGCAGCAATTGATACACCCTCGACTCGGGCCTACCTTGAGGGAGGCTCATCGGCCATCCAGGTGGGCGGCCTCTTCTTGGTAATCGATAGCAGGTTGCTCTCCGAGAAGATCATCCCTGCACACAGATTAACCACAGGTCAGAAGCCAAGAAAGTTAGCTCAAAATGAAGAGAAGAGAAAATATATATGGATGAAAGAAAGACATAGGCCATACTCACCTGACCCCCTCGTCGGGTCGACCCTGGCATCAAGGAGGTTCTGCTCCGATAGCAGGACCTCGAGAGAAGGGATCTGGGCGGTGCGAATGGTGGGGACACCGGAGGCACCAGAAAAAGACAGAGGCTTTTTCAACCCTCTGTAAATTGATCAATAATTTAAGAGTCCATCTATAATAAGAGCTTAGCTCATCTGAGTCTATTTTAGTTTTATTTGAGTATTTTAGTTGTTATTTCAGTTCTATACTAGTCAGCTCATGTTGAGCTAGTTCAGTCCAATGCTAGTCAGCTCATGTTGAGCTAATTTTTTTTTTGAGTCTTGTCCAAGCATATTGAAGACTCAAGACTATATCATACAAGTGAAGACCAAGTCCAACTAGATTGAAGACATGGAAGTATAGCCCAAGTCCAACCCAGCTTGAAGATTTGAAGACCCAAGAGGAAAATTCAGAAAACCCTGATTTCTTGCAGATGCCCTCCAGATGCCCAGATTCCCTTCTAGATGCCAAAATATATTCATATACCAAGGCATCCATGATTTTAGAGGTCCATCTACATCCTAGCCCAAAGAAATCAAGCCCAGGTGCCAAGCCCAAGGCCCTAAGAAGCAAGATACCAGGGAATATTCCTGCTACCTGGCTACCAGGCCACCCCAGCTTCTAGAGGCCCAAACCCATGCACCCGGGCCCCTTTGGGCTGGCCCCTTGCTGCTCCTAGAAGCCCAACACGCCCCCCTAGGCGTCCTTGGAGTGTTGACCAAGTCAAGAGAATCTTTAGGGATTTTCTACCTAATATTTCCTTATTTTCTAGCTAGGGTTTGAGAGGGAAAAGGATTCTTATGTAAAGACTTATGTACCCTTACTTGGAGCCCAAGGTTAAGGATCTATTTAAGGAACCTTAGCCTCTTGTATGAGGAGAATTTTGATGAATGAAAACCTTGAGTTCTTCTATTGAGTGGTGTGATACCCTGCTGTGTGCATAAAGGGGTTTGTGAGAGTTCTTCTTCCCGGTATTTGCAATCATCTTCCTGCTACCAACAAACCTTCCAGATCCCTGGACGCCCACTCCAAAAGAAGCCTTCCCTTGCTGTTTTTACTTTGTTTTCTTGTTCCTTTATGAGCTTTCTAACCCCTGACAGGTCGTTTGCAGGTTCCTGAGTTCCTACGAATCCAACGACTCCAGCCAAGCCTCAATCGGATCACCGAGCAGAAAGCCGGGTATCCGCGGGTCTTTGGCTCGGTTTTCCAGGCCGCATCCGTCGAGGAACGAGAGACCCCTTCACTGTGATCTTCACAGACATTATCAGGTACACCCCTCTACCTCCAGTAGTTTTATTGTAGGAGAACTTGCCCTAACCGAGGCTTCTCAGCCCCGGCGGTCCTTCTTTGCTACTTTTCTAGGTCCTAATCTGCATGCTGATTTCAAAAATTCATACAAAATTCTCTACAAATAATTTTGATCTGAAATTTGGGAATTAATCACCTAACTCAACATGTAAAACATACAAAAAAAAATGGCATGCATATTAGTTCCCCATCAGCGAAGCTGCTCATAGTCATCTTGGTGAACTGCATCAACCACGGAGATTTAGTTGGAGGACTGGTTCGGATCGCTCCAAGCCCAGTCGACTCCCTCGATGGCTGCGAAGAAGAATTTGCTCTTCCATCCCTTGATGGAAGAGGGAAGCTCGAATCTAATGCCCTTTGGGTGGGAGGACAAGGACCACCATCCATCCTCAGTCGGGTGGCATTTCAGGATAAAGAATGCCTTGAACAAGGAGAACCGGACAACAAACCCGTGGACATGGTAGAGGACAATGAAAGAGAAGATAGTCCTAATGGCATTAGGGACTAGTTGAGCAGGGACCAGGCGGTAATTGCTCAGCACAGACATGAAGAATGGATGGAAAGGAAAACGAAGCCCTCCCGAGAAGGTCTCCTTGTAGAAGGCAATCCGGCCGGGCCACTTGAAGTGACCCTATCCCCGGGGCAAGAAACTAGAAGCCGGATAGAGTGTGGGATGCCATTGACATCCTGAATGGTCCCCAGCTCCGCGACAGAAATTGTCGAGGCGATCCCACCCGGACCTGTTGATCGAACAGACTCAGGAACTGGTTCGGGTGGGGAAGGAAGGAGGGAAGGATGAGAAGAAGCAGCCCCCAGCTCCTTAATGGACATGGGGCGAACTGGAAGGGCCGGTCTCCTACTAAACTCGAACTGTGCCCCCTCCGACTCCTTATCAGAGGTGGAAGACACTAGCCCTTGTACTGAAGGACCGGGACGAGACATCCTACGAAAATAACCCAAGGAGGAAGAAGAACAAGACTGACCTGGTACCTTAGAGGGGAGAAGGGCGGAAGCGGATTGCAGAGAAGAAAGGGTCTAAGCATTGCAGCAGGCATGAAGGATTTGAAAGAATAGGAGTTTTGGACTATCAAATCCGTGCCGTTATGACCCCCCGCCAATGGATCCACACCATGTGCTGCCCATCGATGAAAAGGGCATCCCAGTTGCTCTGAATTCTGTGCTAACATTAACTGCTCCTCGGATGTGGCCACGTGGCACCCCCATACTGGCCTGCAGGACCATCTCACGAAGCAGCAGCAATCATGGCCATCATTGCACTAGATCTCCGCCTTTCCATGCCAGCATCGCAATTACTCCCTTCGGCCTAAGCGCTGCACACCCACGAGCCTCGGGAGTGGGGGGCAAATGATGTGGCGAGATTGCTGATGTGGGGGAGCTGACAGGCGCCACATCAAAGGAGGCCGCCGCGTCGGACACCAAGTCAACTCTCTAGCCCAGACCGCTCTGCCAAGCTGAGCTGAGCTCCCTCGAGATGATGAGTCAAGCTCTGTCCTCCACCAGGTCGGACCCGTGAGCTCAGGATGCCTAGTCTGGAGCAGCACTCTACCCTCCAGAGCGAGACCCTTGGAGGTTGAGCCCTATGGTCGAAGTCGAGCTCAGCCCTCCTCCACCACATGTTGCCTCTCCGAGCGCGAGCCCTCTAGACCGGGCCCGCACTCTGCCCTCCAGAGTGAGACCCTCGGAGGTTGAGCCCTATGGTCAGAGTCAAGCTTAGCCCTCCTCTGCCACGTGGAGCCTCTCCGAGTACGAGCCCTCTGGACTGGGCCCGCACTCTGCCCTCTAGAGCGAGACCCTCAGAGGTTGAGCCCTGTGGTCGGAGTCGAGCTCAGCCCTCCTCCACCACATGGAGACTCTCTGAGCACGAGCCCTCTAGATCAGGCCCGCACTCTACCCTCCAGAGCGAGACCCTCGGAGGTTGAGCCCTGTGGTCGGAGTCGAGCTCAGCCCTCCTCCGCCATGTGGAGCCTCTCTGAGCACGAGCCCTCTGGACTGGGCCTACACTCTGCCCTCCAGAGCGAGATCCTCGGATGTTGAGCCCTGTGGTCGGAGTCGAGCTCAGCCCTCCTCTACCACGTGGAGCCTCTCCGAGCGTGAGCCCTCTGGACCGGGCCCGCTCCCTGCCCTCTAGAGCGAGACCCTCGGAGGTTGAGCCCTATGATCAGAGTCGAGCTCAGCCCTCCTCCGCCACGTGGAGCCTTTCCGAGTGCAAGCCCTCTGGACCGGGCTCGCACCCTTCCCTTTAGAGCGAGACCCTTGAAGGTTGAGCCCTGTGATCAGAGTCGAGCTCAGCCCTCCTTCGCCACGTGGAGACTCTTCGAGCGCGAGCCCTCTGGACTGGGCTCGCACTCTGCCCTCCTCCACCAAGGTGAGCCCGCAGCACGGAGTGTCTAGGTCGGAGCAAGCCCTGCCATCCCAGGATGCTGGTGAGCCACCCAAGGACTATAGGGCGGCGCCCCCCATACCACCATAACCGCCTATCCGCCCGTACTTCCAAGAGGATGGGCCAATCAGAGAGCATGAGCCCCTGGGGTGGTGACCCCTGGATCGAGGCTCTGCGAAGCTTCCCGGAATGGGGTGACTGGAGAGGATGTCAGAATGAATGGAAGCTTCCCCTATCGTTTGTCAAGAAAGACATCCCGTCCATGGCACGGAATCCCGCCGCACGTGCCTGTCAGCCCAACGAGGATCCCGAGGCAAGCATCCAACGGCCATTTTTCGACTACAAAGAATGATCAACACTCCCAGAAGGGGAAAGGTAACAACAATACAATACCAACACAAGTGCAAGCTCGATCAAGAGGGCAAAGCACCACCACCACCATGATTGAAGGAAAATGAAGAAAACAAGGAGAGGCGGTAGAATAGGGAACCCCTCTGTCCCCACCGTTATTCTCCCCCTGCTATGTTTTCATCTTCGTTCTCACACCATTTACTCCTCCTAGCATGGAGTCCATCAAGAGGGGCCCGACCAGGAGGATCTGTTCCCCTAGATCGTCACTGACTTGATCGTCAGAGTGCCCCCGCCGAAAATCTCGGCCCGGGTCACTAACCCCAGTTTCGCAGGTCCAAGACCAAGGGACTGCCAGGCAGCGAAGGGAGCGCACTCTAGCACTGGCAGCAGCTACGGGCCACGGCGATCTTAGCGGTAACACATATCGGTTGCTCGCTTTCCTTTTCTTTTTCTTTTTCCTTACTATGATCATCCTTTTGTGGCTTTTTCTTATAGAATTTTTTCTTCCTCCTCATAAATCTTCTGAACTTTCTTGTAATGAGGGCCATTTCATCTTCTTTATTGTCTTCATCAGATTCATCACTTAATTCTTCCTTGGTAGTAGACTTGAATGCAATGGCTTTCTTCTTATTATTGTCCATTATTTTTTGCTTGAATGAGAGCTCATAAGTCATCAATGAATCCAAAAGCTGCTCAAGTGGAAGAGTATTGACATCTTTGGCTTCTTCAATGGCTGTGACCTTTGGATCCTAAGAAATCGAAAGAGACCTGAGAATTTTGTTAACAAGTTCAGCATTAGAAATCACTTTACCCAAGCTCCTCATTGATGCGGGACAGATGTGCGATGTAGGATCGTTGGCTAGCTGAGAAGTCACCAGGGATTAGGGTTTGTTTGGAAGAAGAAAGAAGAGGGCGAAGGGTTTAGAAAGATAACTGGGGTTCACACAGATTCTCCTAGGAAAACAAAGCACACAACAATAGGGCTCACATAGAAGCCCTAGGGATCACACAGATATCCTGAAAAGAAAGAGGAAGGGATTACACAGATACCCTGGGCTCATACAGATGCTCTCACACAGTAAATCAGGGATCACATAGATATCCTGGGCTCACATAGATGCCCTCACACAATAAATTAGGGATCACACAGATACCTTGGGATCACACAGATCCTTCACATAGAATAATAGAAATTTTATTCATCCATGGTTATTCTTCATACATGAAAGGGGTCTTTTTATAATTGGCCCTAGCCCTTGGATTACATGGAATGAAAAGCAAGAGGGGGGGGCAGTAACATGATGCTTTATGGGTGGATTTGCATGAAAGGGAGGTGCCACAAATTTTCTATATTTGTGGGTTATACATAGCAATAAAGGGAGAAGAAAATCTGGGACTCCTGCTTGCTTGCTTTTTTGCCTAGATTGATTGCATAAAATAGGGATGGGGACCGCTTCAAAGCTGGGCACTAAGTTTATTCTTCTTCTAGCTTGCATGAAACAGGGGGGGACCATATGAGACATGAGATGCCATATAATTCCTTCCATTTTTTCTTGGGCGATCAACATCTTCCATAAGGGGTGCTGATCTGCTTCCTTTTGTGCTTAGATGACTTCAAGAAAATCCTAGACTGCCTTGATTGAATAGATGGCACTTACTGTGACTGGATCCCATGTGGCTGTTGAAGTGGCTGGGCTCTCGAGTCCCCATCACTCATGCCATTTATAATATTGTGAATATAGTATACATTCACTAATAGTTTCAGTTGGTTCCATCCTAAATATCTCATAAGTATAAATGAGCATGTTTACTTTGATGGTATTTACTTGATGTGTATCTTCATGGGTAACTTCAAGTGTATCCTAAATCTCTTTGGCTGAAACATAATTTCATATTCTATTGAATTCACTTGGATCAAGTGCACGGAATAGCAAAATCATGGCCTTAGCATTAAGCTCAGCTTGCTTAATATCATTTTCATCCCAATCTTCTTCTAATTTAGGAGTGAGAATGCCATTAACCAAAAGAGTGGGCTGATGAGGGCCTTTAACTATAGTTCTCCATATATTATAATCAATAGCTTGAATGTAAATATGCATGCGTGTCTTCCAATATGTGTAGTTCATGCCATTAAACAAAGGTGGACGATTAGAGGCTTGTCTTTCTACAATACCAATACCTATTTGGGCTGCCATGATTTTTAATTCAAGATTGTTGGACCTACAAGTAGAGTACCAGGCTCTGATACCTCTTGTTGCCTAAAGATGAAGCCCAAGAGGGGGGATGAATTGGGTATTAAAAAAAATAAGCAAGTATGTGCACTTCTTAGTGAGTTTGTATAACTAAGTTATAGTGCTCAATGAATTATGTAGCAGAAGCAATAAATAAAAAGCAAGGTAATAAAGAGCAAGTAAAGAAGGAATTAAGCAACTACAAATACTAAGATGTATAGTGGTTCGGTGCACCCTAGCACCTACATCCACTTTCCAAGCTACCCCATAGAAACTTTTACTATAATCTATCCAAGATTATAGTCGACTTGTTTTCCAAGGCTCACAAGTCAAAACCTATGTTGGTTTTATCACCTAGGCTCACAACAACCTTTACAACTTGTTTTATCCGGGCTCACAAGTCAAATCCAAGTTGGTTTATCTCTTAGGCTTACCAATAACCTTAACACTAGTTTCAATACCTTTGAAACTAGCAACAATAAAAGAAATCAAGTATAGAATAAATGAGTACAAGAAATAGCTCCTAAATTGAGCAGAAATTAAAGTCGATGTAGCTCTTCTTGAATGCTTGAGTTGTCTTCTTTTTGGAATCTTTGAATGTACACTTATGGCCAAACACTTGAATGCTCAACAACTCAAAAATGGAAGCCTTTTGTCAAAGGAATCTCTCAAAAGCTTTCTTCTTGTCTTTTCAAATGATTGAAGTTTGTCTCATATGATTCTTGTCTTTCTTGTTGACTTGAAGAGGTTTGGTGAGTGTTAAATATCTCAAAACCATTCAAAAGACCATTGAAGATCGTTGGAATTGAAAAAGTAGTTATTTGGAGCCGTTTGGAGATAATTCTGAAATTCTGAAAAACTAGCCATTACAGCATGAGTTGACCTCTTGAGTCGACACTTAGAGCGTGAGTCGACCTCTTGAGTCGACACTTCAGGCTGAATACAGAAAACTTTCTATTATGCCCTAAAACTTGTCTTAGGCGATGAGTCTATCTCTTGAGTCGATACTTGAAGTGTGAGTCGACCTCTTGAGTCGACACTTGGCCAGTCTTCTGGAACTTCTAAATTTTCTTCATGAGTCAACCATGTGAGTTGACACTTGGCCTGTGAGTCGACCTCTTGAGTCGATACTTGATCTGTGCCATCCAAAAATGCATGCCAAACTCTGAATTTCTTAAATATTTGTCCATTAATCCTTTAGATACTTTATCACAAGAGCTCAAGTAGTTGTTTTGACAATATTCCAAGATTAGAAGATCAATTAAATATGAAAAACTTCTTAATTTCAAATTAGCACACTTGATACTCTTTTGATATACCAAAGGCCTGAAATTCATACTTCAATTGAAACATGAGTCCAAAGCCAACAGGCTGACCATTTAGAGGTGGAGCTCGCCGGCACCTTGGAAGGATAGAATGGAGCAGGAACCATAGAGAGGAGGCCCCTAAGTGAAAGTCTGAACCTCCAGCAACTAGGATGGTCTGGGGTTCTTTCAGGGCAATTAATGAGGCATGTCTGCAGGGCAATAACTTTAGCTTTGATGTGTTTGAGTTCATAATGCGGAGGTGCTATCCCAGAATAGGTGAAGTTATTTGATCGCTTATCCCTCGCAATGCCACACTCGAAGAAATTATAAGCTCTATAAGGTGGAGGCAAGAGAGACTGAGAAAGGTGGTGGGGGTACCAGGATCAGACACAGATTACTGGATCCTATTTGGTTTACCTAGCCATGTGTCAATTTTATAATCAACTAGAATTGAGTCCTGTAATAAGTTGAGGATAGTTAATTTGTCTCAACCCTCAACCTAGTCAGTATTTTGAGTCCTGTACATCAGTTATGAGTTCAGTATGAGCCCAATTTTTATACAAGAGAGGAGGTTACCCTATTTTGGAGTTCCACCAGGTCACATCCAGGAGTCAGAGGACACTACATCAGCCCATTGGATTTTGTGTGACAACCCAGGATCCAAGATACTTCCGGAAACCCTGATTCCTTCCAGATGCACTCCAGATGCCCAGATTCCCTTCCAGATGCCTGAGCATATTTTCAGAATAGGGCACCCAAGACTCCATAGGTCCACCTGCATCCAAGCCCAAAGAAATCAAGCCCAGGTGCCAAGCCCAAGCCCTTAAGAAGCAAGATTCCAGGGAATATTCCTGGTACCAGGCTACCAGGCCACCCCAGCTTCCAGAGGCCCAAACCCATGCACCCAAGGCCCTTTGGGCCGGTCCCTTGCTGCTCCTAGAGGCCCAACATGCCCCCTAGGCATCCTTGAGGTGTTGACCACGTCCAAAGAGGTTTGACAAGGTCCAAGTTAAAGAAAAGTGGGAGAAGATCAAGCCTTTTCCTAACCTAGTTAGGATTTCTAATCCTTTTAAACTTTGTAATTCTAACCTAGCTAGGAAAGGACTTGCATTCCAATTTGGAAGAGGACTTGTAACCCAAATGTAACCATGGTTAGTGAGGGCATGGGAACTCTATAAATACCCCACCCCTCCCCTCTTGTAAGCATCTCTTTCTTATGAATACAATATGCTGAAATTTGAGTTATTGCCTTGTGTTGGTTCTTTGGTTTGTATTTTGGTGCTTGGACGAATTCCTTGCTGCCCTAGATTCCTTCCACACCCTAAATCACTGCCATCCAAGCCTTCACATGTCAAAGGAGGAGTGGCCTAGGCTACCAAGCAAGGAGATCTTCAACAAGCTTCAAACAGCCATCTTCAAACCCTAATCTTGATTCCTTTCAACCCATAGTTCCTTTTCTTATTTTTTAATTGCTGTTTTGATTAACCTTTAATGCTTGCAAGATCCCCGAGGTGCTTCTCCTCCCCGAGGTGCTTCTCCTCCCCCGAGGAGGCCTTCTTTGCTGCCTGGACCGCCCAGATCAGCCATCAGATTCAAGGAAATCGAGGCTTCTTCTTCCAGGCTCCGATCAGAGTGTGAGTGATCTCTTCTGCTACTGAATTTAATCTCTGACTGGTAAGAAACCTTCCCAACTCTTATTTCTGATTTAATGAAGAAATTGATGCAGAACAAATAAAGGAATGCGATGCGGAAGTAAATTAAGATTAACTAATTTTTTTGTTATTTTTATATGTTTGTAGAAGTTGGCTTCAAATCAAAGAAAGTTAACCTAACATTGAAAGATACTAATATGATAATTGAAAGCACAATTTTAAGGAAACTAATTATCAGAGTAGTTCAGAAGCAACGGATCGCTGGGGGTTGAGAAACTCCCAGACCTAGGGTTTCGCTCCGAACTTTCAAAGAACAGAAATAACGAGAAGAGATGGTTTATCTAACTAGACAATGATCTTCACAGATTTTTGGTGGAAGAACTCTCCCGAGCAGATTGTTGGATCCTCGGATTCAGATATCTTCGCAATGGATCCTCCAATACTGGTCCTTTGGCGGGTTGGCTTCTCCTGAACTCAAGATCTGGAAGAGAAGAAAAACAATTGATGGAATCAGAGAGTCAAGGGAAAGATTTACCAGGTTGATGAACTTGAAGATTGAAACTGCTGAAAACTGGATTCTCCTGGATGTTGATGTGATTTTCCTTGGAACTTGCTCTGGATTTGAAGTTGCCGGACTAGATCTGGATGAAGGTGGATGGCCTGGACTTGTAGAGAGAGAGAGGCCGTGGGAGATGGATGGATCTAGGGTTTGATGGATTGAAAATAATGAAGGGTGGCTAGGGTTTGGGATTTCAAGTGGCTAACCTAGGGTTTTGGATAAAGATGGAGATCTCTCACCTCCTCAAGGCTCCAATGGAACCCGGATTACCCCCTCACGGAGCTCAACACTTAGAATAGTGCGGAAGAAGAGAAACCTAGGTCACTCAACACAAGAGAGTAGCAAAAAAATAATTTTCTTCATTGATTTTCAAAGTTACAAAGAGAGGTCTATTATATAGACCTAAATTTTTTCCTAGCTTGTACAAATTCCCATGTGGGACTAAACTCTTCCAACCTCTAGATTAGGTAGAAAACCCCCTCTCTTGGTCGACCAAGACTTCAAAAAAAAATTGGGACGGCCATAAAGGAATTTTTTTTGGAATTTTTATGGCGCCTCCTTTGGAGTTGGATTTGGATTTGGAGTCCTCCTCTTCTTATGGCATTTCTTCTTTTCTTCCACTCCAAGTTAAGCTCTTTGATTTTGATTTGAACTTCAATTGGATGTCCTTCTTTGATTTCTTCTCCAAGAGAAGTTTTCTTCCTTCTTTGCTTAGGTAAAATAGGCAGGTATGGGCGCCTCCTTTAAATTAGCTTCCAATTTGATTTTTTCTTCTTTGGTGTGGGGACCATGACACTGGGATGCCTCTGTGGTGCCTCCTGGACTCTGGCGTGTGCTCGGAGTGTGGCTGGGCGTGTGGCTTGGAGTGTGGCCTCCACTTGCTTGAACCTTGATTTGATTGGAAGACAAATGTGGCACCATTTTGGACCAAATTGAAACCACATCGGGACTTGCACCGAGTCAACATGACTCAACAAATTTAAATGGTGACTCAAGAAATAAATAAAAATAATAAACTGGTTGACCAGGTCAACCTTTATTACAAACCCTAATTTCTCGTGCAATGTCAATCAGAGATCCAGATGGAGCTCTGAAGTCTTCTTCTGAATTAAACTGGTTGACCAGGTCAACCTTTATTACAAACCCTAATTTCTCGGGCAATGTCAATCAGAGATCCAGATGGAGCTCTGAAGTCTTCTTCTGAGTCTGGTGCCCGCACCAATTCTCCAGGGTGGGAGGAACTCGACCCTGTCGAGTAAGGCTCAAGTTGGCTCTGGTATCTCTCCAAGAGGTCTGGGTCCAATTCTTGTAATTCTTCTCGGGAGATCCAAGAGTCATCAGAATCTGGCCTTCCTTGCCAGCGGACCAGGTACCTTTGGTATCCTCGATTACGAGTAGAGATAACCTGATCATCCAGGATCTTTTCAATCTGCTCTTTCCTCACAGGCCAGTTTGTTGGTGGACACACAGGGTCGGGATCACTCTCAATGATTGGGTTAGGCTCAAAAGGCTCACTAGGAATCACAGCTGGCTCCCTGTACTCTACTAAGTCTGTAATGTTGAAAGTAGAGCTAATGCCTAGTTCTGGAGGCAACTCGAGCACATAGGTATTGGATCCTACTCTCTTTACCACTCTAAATGGTCCAGCTCCCCTAGCATGTAACTTTCTAACGGTTCCAGGAGGAAACCGTTCAGGCCTTAACCTAATCATCACATAGTCTCCCTCAACAAAAGATTTGACTCGCCTTTGAGTATCAGCCAACTTCTTATAAGTTTCATTACTTAAATTTATTTTGGCATGAATTTCTTTATGCAAGTCTTTTACATGCTGTGCAAAATTCTCAGCAGATTCGGAGACTCGAGTGTGGACAGGTAAAGGGACTAGGTCAAGAGGTGTGTGAGGTTTGTACCCATGTACAATTTCAAATGGACTCTTACCCGTAGACCTATTGACCGAGTCATTGTACGCAAATTCTGCCCTTGGTAGGTATAAATCCCAATTTCTGGTGTTTTCACCAACAAGACATCTCAGCAGATTTCCTAGGCTACGGTTCACTACTTCAGTTTGGCCATCAGTTTGGGGATGATAGGCAGTTGAAAACTTAAGTTTTGTCCCTAACTTATGCCAAAGGGTCTTCCAAAAGTAACTGGTGAACCGGACATCCCTATCTGAAACGATTGTCTTAGGTAGGCCATGGAGTCTAACTATCTCATTGAAGAAAAGTGTGGCTACCTGATACGCATCAAAGGTTTGGGAACAAGGCAAGAAGTGGGCCATTTTAGAGAATCGGTCGACTACGACACAGATAGAATCATGTCTCCTCTGGGTCTTAGGTAAACCTAACACAAAATCCATACTCACATCTTGCCAAGGACGATCTGGGACAGGGAGTGGGGTATAAAGGCCAGTGTTTTGTTTTCGCTGTTTGGCAACAGCGCAGGTTCGACATCTAGCTACAATATTAGCTACATCCCTTTTCAAGCTAGGCCAGAAAAAGTGGTCTTCAATAGCTAGAATGGTCTTGTCTCTTCCAAAATGTCCGGCTAAACCTCCAGCATGGATTTCCCAAATCAAAAATTCCCTAAGAGAAGTTCTAGGGATGCAAAGCCTATTTTTGAAGAACAAAAAACCATCTACAAGGATATAATCCTGGTGATTACTAGATGGTCCTTGAACTAGATCCTGATACACAGTTGTGAAATCCGGACAAGACTCATATTCCTCTTTGATTTGCTCAAACCCTATGACCTCAGTTCTAACAGAAGTTAATAACAGGGATCGGCGACTAAGGGCATCAGCTACCTTATTCTCAACTCCAGCCTTATGTTTCAGGACAAAAGTATAGGACTGGATATATTCTACCCACTTAGCATGCCTAGGGTTAAGCTTCTTTTGGGAGTTCAGAAATCTAAGAGCCTCATGGTCTGAAAATAGTACAAATTCCTGTGGTAGCAAATAATGTCTCCAGTAACGCAAAGCTTGCACCACCGCATAAAATTCCTTATCATAGGTAGAATACCTAAGCTTAGCATCATTAAGTTTTTCACTAAAGAATGCTATGGGATGATTCTCTTGGCTTAGGACTCCACCTATTCCTACACCTGAAGCATCATAGGCAACCTCAAATACTTTAGAAAAATCGGGTAATCTCAGAATGGGTGCCTGGGTCATTTTCTCCTTAAGATCTAGGAAGGCTTTATGGGCTGACTTAGTCCAATGAAATTCTCCCTTCCTAATACAATCAGTGATAGGAGCAGCTAAAGTACTAAACCCCTTGATGAATCGCCTATAGAAGGTAGCTAAGCCATGGAAACTTCTAACTTCATGCACATTGGTTGGCTCTGGCCAGTCTACTATGGACCTAATCTTCTCAGGATCGGCTGCCACGCCGTCAGGGGTTACTACAAAACCAAGAAAGATAACTCTACTAGTCATGAATTCACACTTCTTAAGATTACCGTAGAGTCTCTCATTCCTCAAAACTTGGCAGACTGCTCTAAGGTGGCCTAGGTGATCTGCTGGGGTCTTACTATAGATCAGGATGTCATCAAAATAGACCACCACAAATTTTCCTATGAAAGCTCTAAGTACCTGGGTCATAATTCTCATGAAGGTACTAGGGGCATTGGACAACCCAAAAGGAATAACAACCCATTCATAAAGACCATCCTTAGTTTTGAAAGCAGTTTTCCATTCATCCCCGGGTCTAATCCTAACCTGATGATAGCCGCTTTTGAGATCAATCTTAGAAAAAACCATTGCACCAGCCATCATATCAAGCATGTCATCTAATCTAGGGATGGGAAACCTATATTTGATTGTAATTTTATTGATGGCATGACTGTCAACACACATCCTCCACGTGCCATCTTTCTTTGGGGTCAGTAAGGCTGGGACTGCACAAGGGCTAAGACTTTCTCTAATAAACCCTTCCTCAATAATTCTCCAACCTGCTTTTGCAGTTCTTCATGCTCAGATGGATTCATCCTGTAATGGGGCAAGTTGGGCAAAGTCGCTCCTGGGATTAGATCTATGGCATGCTGGATATCCCTAAGAGGTGGAAGGTGGTCTGGCAAATCCTCGGGAAAGACATCCTCAAATTCTTTTAACACAGGTTTAACTTCTTGAGGAGGCTCTGAGGGTTCCGCAGTTCTAAGTTCCTTAGCAGTCAACATCCAGATGGGTGAACCACTATGAATTTCTTGTTCTAGATCCTTAGCACTGATTAGGTTCACTCCAGTTTTCATCTCCTTAACCTTACCGGCTCCTTTAGTTACCTTGTCCTTAGGGGGAACTGAATGGATCGTAATCTTCTTCCCATTGAAACTAAAGACACAGGTATTGGATTTTCCTAAGAGGGTGGCATCATGATCATACAACCAAGGTCTTCCGAGAATTATACTGCTCACCCCCATGGGTAAGACATCGCACCAAATCTTTTCGTGATAAGATTGCATTTGGATTTGGACTTGACATCTAGACTGGATGGGTATGGAGGTAGAATCTACCCAAGAAACCTTATAGGGGTTGGGATGGGGAACTGGAATTAAGCCTAACATCTTGACAGTGCTAGTAGAGATGGCATTTACACAGCTCCCACTATCTATGATGATCTTACATACCTTATCCCCTAATTTAAGAAAAGTCTGTAGGATGTTAGTCCTACGCCAATCCTCTTGAACTAGATTCTGGGATAGGATGCATCTTACAACTCCTAATTGGTCAGATTCATTGGGTTCCTCCTCTCCTTCATACTCCTCAACCAAATTCATTCCGGCCTCATAAACTTCTTCTTCAAATTCCTCATTGGGCTCGGAATTATCATTCTCTCCCTCTTCTATGTAAGGGATCTCCGAGGGCACTGGCTAGCAACATGACCTACCTTATGACACTTGAAACAGGCTATGGCAGTACACTGACTGGAAATGTGACCTGGTTTCTGACACTTAAAACAGGTGATATTTGAACTAGGGGTTCTCTGGGTGTCAGGTGCCTTACCTTTGTCCATGGGCCTAGGGGTAGAAGTACCCTGAAAAGGTTTACTAGGGATAACTTGGCTAGGTCCATTCCTTGGGATTGGGGCACTAACCCTAGAAGGTATAGGTCCTCTCTGAAATTTCTCAGTGTTCAGTGCAATCTGGTAGGCTTGGTCTAGATCAGTAACCTCTCTCAGAAATAGTTCTCTCTTGATATCTTCCCTCAGTCCAGCCCTAAATCTAGACAAAGTGACTTCGTGGGCTTCACTCACATCACATCTCATTAGGTATTCATCAAAAGTAGCTATGTAGTCTGAGACAGATCGGTTTCCTTGTTTCAGGTTTTGCCATTGGTCTAACAGGTTTTGCTGGTATGAAATGGGTAGGTATTTATCTCTCAGTTTTTCTTTCATACCCTGCCAAGTGGTTATGGGCTCAACATTCCGTCTCCTAGTGGTTAGCTCAATGTTCCCCCAGTATAACCTAGCTTGACGCACTAATTTCATCTTGGCAAACTTGTATTTCCTCTCCTCAGACATAGCATACCACTCAAAGTATTGGTCCATCTCACCCTCCCAATCAGAATACACCTTAGGGTTCAGACTACCATCAAAAGTGGGTGCATCTAATTTGATGTTCCTGATGAACCTATCATCTCTATCTTCAGGCTCTGGGTCAGGCCTCCTATGATTAGGTTCAGGATCTCTATATAAAGGCCTTCTAGGCTCCTGATGTGGGTGAGGTTGAGGCACATTAAAATCGGGGTCAGGAGTCCAATTTCGATGCCTAGGTTCTTCAAGTACTTGGACTCGGTCCCTAAGTTGGGTAAGATCCTCATGAATTTGTGCGCTAAACTGGGCCACAGTGTTTGTCATATCCTGATTCATTATAGCCATACTTTCAGTAAGAGTTCTGATCATGGCCTCTAAATCAGGTTGGGTTTGACCAGGTTGATATGGCACTCCGTTTCTGGTAGACATGATGATTCAATCAAGCACACAAAATGAGACTAGACTAAATCGACTACTGGATCACTAGACCTAGAGTCCAAACTAGATGCCCAATCAGAGTGGCAAGCTAGCCTGTAGTAACTCAGGACTCAGCCAGGCAGGTGTAAGGGGAGTGTTAGGTCCCTGATTGCCAATCCTAGACACCAATCAGTGATTGGCCAGGTAGGCGGACCAGCACACAAGCCCTTCGGGACGTAGTCCCTAAACCACCGTTCTAGACACTGAGTGCTAAGCACACACAGAATAACTCGGCAAACTGACTCAACACTAGCCTAGACCCGACCAATTGGTGTCCCTAGCCCACTAGGGCAAATTAGGTCTAACTGATTTTAAATTAGGTCTAGGTTCGAATGATTGGATGGTGGTTTTGGGCTAAGGAGAGGTAATCAACTCCTCCCCTTATCTTAGATGCTCAATTGCCCTTAAGTAAATTATGAGATGATCACTCCAAAAAGAATTGAATTGTAGAACACAAAAAACAGAGTTGTTGTATTTTAATACTCAGAATTTTTACCGAAACCAATAAATCACAAAAAAATTATGGAAAATAGGTTCAATTATACTGGTTTCAACGAAGCAAAAATCATGTAATTCGGAGTTTCATGCAAGGAGAAATAATTCAGAAAACAGGGCAATTACAGGCTGCAACTAGATTGTCTTCCCCGTTTATAATCCCTGCTACGAAGTTATAACCCAATGGATCCCCTACATGCCCTAGGAACACCCCGTGGAATGGGAGGAGGAGGCTTGCGCCTTGCTTAGTTCCTAGGACCGGACGTCGTGGGGAGTCTACTTCGAGCAGACAAAATAAAAAGAGAAAATAATCAAAACAAGCAAGCAAGCAAATCAGAAACCCTAGACTGGGCTCTGATACCAAAAATGATGCAAACAAATAAAGGAATGCGATGCGGAAGTAAATTAAGATTAACTAATTTTTTTGTTGTTTTTATATGTTTGTAGAAGTTGGCTTCAAATCAAAGAAAAGTTAACCTAACATTGAAAGATACTAATATGATAATTGAAAGCACAATTTTAAGGAAACTAAATTATCAGAGTAGTTCAGAAGCAACGGATCGCTGGGGGTTGAGAAACTCCCAGACCTAGGGTTTCGCTCCGAACTTTCAAAAGAACAGAATAACGAGAAGAGATGGTTTATCTAACCAGACAATGATCTTCACAGATTTTTGGTGGAAGAACTCTCCCGAGCAGATTGTTGGATCCTCGGATTCAGATATCTTCGCAATGGATCCTCCAATACTGGTCCTTTGGCGGGTTGGCTTCTCCTGAACTCAAGATCTGGAAGAGAAGAAAAACAATTGATGGAATCAGAGAGTCAAGGGAAAGATTTACCAGGTTGATGAACTTGAAGATTGAAATTGCTGAAAACTGGATTCTCCTGGATGTTGATGTGATTTTCCTTGGAACTTGCTCTGGATCTGAAGTTGCCAGACTGGATCTGGATGAAGGTGGATGGCCTGGACTTGTAGAGAGAGAGAGGCCGTGGGAGATGGATGGATCTAGGGTTTGATGGATTGAAAATAATGAAGGGTGGCTAGGGTTTTGGGATTTCAAGTGGCTAACCTAGGGTTTTGGATAAAGATGGAGATCTCTCACCTCCTCAAGGCTCCAATGGAACCCGGATTACCCCCTCACAGAGCTCAACACTTAGAATAGTGCGGAAGAAGAGAAACCTAGGTCACTCAACACAAGAGAGTAGCAAAAAAAATAATTTTCTTCATTGATTTTCAAAGTTACAAAGAGAGGTCTATTATATAGACCTAAAATTTTCTCCTAGCTTGTACAAATTCCCATGTGGGACTAAACTCTTCCAACCTCTAGATTAGGTAGAAAACCCCTCTCTTGGTCGACCAAGACTTCAAAAAAATTGGGACGGCCATAAAGGAATTTTTTTTGGAATTTGTATGGCGCCTCCTTTGGAGTTGGATTTGGATTTGGAGTCCTCCTCTTCTTATGGCATTTCTTCTTTTCTTCCACTCCAAGTTAAGCTCTTTGATTTTGATTTGAACTTCAATTGGATGTCCTTCTTTGATTTCTTCTCCAAGAGAAGTTTTCTTCCTTCTTTGCTTAGGTAAAATAGGCAGGTATGGGCGCCTCCTTTAAATTAGCTTCCAATTTGATTTTTTCTTCTTTGGGTGTGGGGACCATGACACTGGGATGCCTCTGTGGCGCCTCCTGGACTCTGGCATGTGCTCGGAGTGTGGCTGGGCGTGTGGCTTGGAGTGTGGCCTCCACTTGCTTGAACCTTGATTTGATTGGAAGACAAATGTGGCACCATTTTGGACCAAATTGAAACCACATCGGGACTTGCACCGAGTCAACATGACTCAACAAAATTTAAATGGTGACTCAAGAAATAAATAAAAATAAATAAACTGGTTGACCAGGTCAACCTTTATTACAAACCCTAATTTCTCGGGCAATGTCAATCAGAGATCCAGATGGAGCTCTGAAGTCTTCTTCTGAGTCTGGTGCCCGCACCAGAAATGCTATCCTAAACCAGGAGTTTCTCAACTCTCGGGTCCTGGCTATTTCGTTAGTTTGCATGAGCTTGCCTATGATCTGATGATTCTTTGCACTACTAGTCTTTCCACTAGTTTTACTTTATTTTGGGAATCTAGCCCACAAATATAATTATAAAAATCACAAAAAAAAATTATTTTGCTATTATCCATGCATTTTTAGCAGTCTTAGAGTCATCCCACATTAGTTTGGTATCAGAGCGGGTTTAGGATAGTTTTTATCTGCATTGCAATCACAAACCCTAATTTCAGCATTCTATCCACTGCATTAAGTATCAGTTTTGCATCTATTTTTGACCATCTAAAAATTTTATTTTTCTCTAATATTTTCGTGAATTGTTCTCTGTTGAGTCCTTTATTTTATAAGAATTTTAATTATTTTACTGAAACCCTAAATCTCTAAATTTTGGCATAATAAAAACCCTAATAGAATTCTGATAATCTCTGTAGCAGTCTAGAAAACCCTAGGTTTTCATCATCATATGATTTTTGTTCTGCATGAAATTTTGTAGAAATCATCATCACCGTCCATCCTCTGTTCAAAATTTTTTTGAATTTTTTATGCATCAGGATCTGTATAAAATTCTGCATCATCTGAATCCTAATTTTTCTGATTTCTGCTACAATCTGCAACTTGACTAACTCAAACCTAATCAACTTCCAAACCCCCAATCCCAAGCCAAACCTGGTTTGCTAACCATAGCAAACTTAAAATTAACTTTACATCTCATAAATTAATTAAAAATCAATTTATTTCCTGATTGTTTTAGATTGCATCAGGACCATTGATTGTTCATCATCTGTTAATCTAATCTTAAGGGCAATCTATATAACATCAGGGCAGGAGGTTATAACCTGTCCTGGGCCCAAAATAACCACCAAGCATTTTCACCCAAGCCTTAATTAAAATCAATTAGACCTAATTTGCCCTAGTGGGCTAGGAGACATCAATAGGTCGGGTTCGAGCTGTGTGGGCCAACTAGTGCATTTAACCTTTTAGCTATTACTGAAAGCTGGTGTCTAAGGCCGGGGGTCCAGAGTCAAACGACCTAAGTGGTGCTGTGGTTTTTAATTGGGTCCTTGCAAAAGCAGGGGGGGCCTCCCACACTCCCACCCCCTACCTGGTCAGTGGAAGGATTAGCTATTGGGTTAGGTGTAAGTTGAGCTGACCCACCCAGTTTCTGGCTCTAGGACTAGGAAACCCTAGATTATACTAGCCTTTTTCTTTCTCTTTTGCATGCTTGGTTGCATCATTTCATTTTGATTGTTTGATTTGTACATGACCACTAGACTAGGAACCCAATATCAGAAATCTAAACCCCAACCTAGCTTAACCATGGACCCTAGTCTAGAGGCTCTCATGAAAGCCATGACCGAACGATTTGATCGGATCGATTTATCCAATAACCAATTCAATACTAAGCTTGACCAAATGAACTGTAGGTTCAACCAAGTAGGAACCCTAGGCAAGACCCATAGAGCTGAACCCCAGGAACCCATAGTCCCTAGATATGAACTCAGTAGTAACCCATTATCCCTCAGTCAACCTGAACCCTATAGGATTAATACCCCTAGATTTGAACCCATAACCTTTAAACCCATAACCTTTGAACCCATAACCCTTAGTTTACCCAACCTCGTTACCCCAGACCCTAGTCAATTTCCCATTAGCCAAAACCCTCTTACCATCCCATTGGTTCCCTAAGATGATTTAGAAGAAGAGATACCTATAGGTGACCAAGAGTTAGGAGTCAACCCAGAATTAGTTGACCCGGTAGAAACCAAATTAGAAGTCGACCTAGTGTTAGTTGATTATGACCAAACCCAGGTAGAAGCCAATTCAGTGTTAGTTGAATCAATAGAGACCCAGGTAGAAGCCACCCTAGAATTAGTTGACCCTGACCATACCCAAGTAGTAGCCAATCTAGATTTAGCTAACCTTGTCCATAATTAGTTAGTGGCCAACCCAGAGTTAGATAACCCAGATCATACCCAAGTTGGAATGGAAGAGCAATTTATGGAGACTTTAGAAGAGGATCTAATTGTAGAGCCTAGTCCTGAATTTCCAAAGCCAAAAGAGTTTATTGAGGACTTAGCTTATCTCACCCAGTATCCTCGAGATGAAGTCACTTCCTTGATCCCAATTGAAGATCTTTTTCCTGAAATTAGTGACCCATTCTTTCATAAGGCAGACCCAGTAGATAGACACCAACCCCTTAAGGTCAATCTTATAAGTTTAGGATTAATCCCTAACACCCCTTCTTATGTCCTCGTCTATCCAATTAATCCCGAACCTTTTTCTTACTTTCCACCCAATCAGACTAACCCTGAACCCACCTCTTATTTTCTACCTTTTTCTGAAACTTCTCCTAATTTTCTCATTATTAGATTGCATTTTATAGAAGTCAGCATACTGCATACATGCCTTGTGCATATTAAGTTTGCATCTTACTTCTTGCATACCCTTTGGCATTTAGTAGGCATACATAGTAAATTCTCATGTGCATGCCATGCTAGGGTTAAGCCTAGAGAGTCTATAGTGTGTTAGGTTAGACCCTAGAAAGTCCAATAAAACTTCCTTTGATAGGAAGGTTTAGTCAAGTCTAATAGGTATTAGTTGAGTCCAATAAATACACAACCATAATTACATGTCTGCACCTGCACTACCCTCTGCACAACATATGCATATAGAAATTAGTCAAAAGATGAACCTAATTAATGAACAAAATAATAACTTGGCTAATTCCCAAAAGAGAGATAAAGAATTTTGAAGGGGATTTTGTAGTTGTAAAGAATTTTCTGCTCGCAAAGCTGGACCATCCAAGATAATGAATATCTGTGGACCCAATGCCTATGTGCATGAGATACTACCTGATTTAGGTATTAGCTCCACCTTCATCATCTCAGATCTTTTAGAGTCTAGGGAGCCAGCAGCGATACCTAGCGAGCACCTTGAGCCTATCCCTCCCTTTGAGAGAGAACCCACCCCAGAGTGTCCACATATAATTGGCCAAATAGTGAGAACAAGATTGAGAGAATCCTGGACGATCAAGCCATATGTACCCAGAATCATGGCTATCAGAGGTATTTGGTCCAGTGGCAAGGTCGACCAAAATCTGAGGACTCGTGGATCACCTGTGAGGATCTGCAGTGCCTCAACCTAGACCTACTCAAGCACTATGAGAGTTAAGTTATCCCACACTCAACGGGGTCGAGTTCCTCCCACCCCGAGAGAATTGGTGGGGGCACCAGGATTAGACACAGATTACTGGGCCCTATTTGGTTTACCTAGCCATGTATCAAATTTTGTAATCAACTAGAATTGAGTCCTGTAATAAGTTGAGGTTAGTTGATTTGTCTCAACCCTCAACCTAGTCGGTATTTTGAGTCCTGTACATCAGTTATGAGTTCAGTATGAGCCCAGTTTTTGTACAAGAGAGGAGGTTACCCTATTTTGGAGTTCCACCAGGACACATCCAGGAGTCAGAGGCCACTACATCAGCCCATTGGATTTTGTATGACAACCTAGGATCCAAGATGCTTTCGGAAATCCTGATCCTTCCAGATGCCCAGATTCCCTTCCAGATGGCTGAGCATATTCTCAGAATAGGGCACCCATGATTCCATAGGTCCAACTGCATCCAAGCCCAAAGAAATCAAGCCCAGGTGTCAAGCCCAAGCCCTTAAGAAGCAAGATTCCAGGGAATATTCCTGGTACCAGGCTACCAGGCCACCCCAGCTTCCAGAGGCCCAAACCCATGCACCCAAGCCCCTTTGGACAGGTCCCTTACTGCTCCTAGAGGCCTAACACGCCCCCCTAGGCATCCTTGAGGTGTTGACCATGTCCAAAGAGGTTTGACTAGGTCCAAGTTGAAGAAAAGTGGAAGAAGACCAAGCCTTTTTCTAACCTAGTTGGGATTTCTAATCCTTTTAAACTTTATAATTCTAACTTGGCTAGGAAAGGACTTGTATTCTAATTTGGAAGAGGACTTGTAACCCAAATGTAACCATGGTTAGTGAGGGCATGGGAACTCTATAAATACCCCACCCTTCCCCCTCTTGTAAGCATCTCTTTCTTATGAATATAATTTGCTGAAATTTGAGTTATTGCCTTGTGTTGGTGTTTTGTTTTGGTTCTTTGGTTTGTGTTTTTGTTCTTGGATGAATTCCTTGCTGCCCTAGCTTCCTTCCACACCCTAAATCACTGCCATCCAAGCCTTCACATGTCAAAGGAGGAGTGGCCTAGGCCACCAAGCAAGGAGATCTTCAACAAGCTTCAAACATCCATCTTCAAACCCTAATCCTGATTCCTTTCAACCCATAGTTCCTTCTCTTATTTTTTAATTGCTGTTTTGATTAACCTTTGATGCTTGTAGGATCCCCGAGGTACTTCCCCTCCCCCAAGGAGGCCTTCTTTGCTACTCGGACCACCCAGATTAGCCATCAGATTCAGGGAATCGAGGCTTCTTCTTTCAGGCTCCGATCAGAGTGTGAGTGATCTCTTCTGCTACTGAATTTTAATCTCTGACTGGTAAGAAACCTTCCCAACTCTTATTTTCTGATTTAATGAAGAAAAGCTGATGCGGGACACAAACCTGAATCAATTTTATTCCAAGGAGATTGGACCGTTGGTCGCTAGGAAACGACCCTAGGCTAGGCTAAACCCAATTTTTTATTTTCCTAAATAATTTTTTTATTCAAATAAACTTATTTTTTTATATATTTTCTTTTTCTCTTTTTATTCAAATAAGTTTTTTTTCATATTTTTTCTATTTTTTTATTTTTTTCTCACATTTTTTTTCATTTTCTCATGGTTTCTTTTTTTTTTTTTTCCTATGCTTGAAATCAGCTCCGAATGCCGATTAGGCAATCACGTTCATGCGCGAGATACGGAACCTCATGGGCAGGGAAAACTGGCAAGGTTTCCGTCGGGCTCTCCATCGGCGACGGTGGTGGGGAAGGAAGACGGCGACTCGGGAGTTGGCGGTGCAGACTCTCCGGCGGGCAGCGGGCAGCGGTGACATCGCGCAGATCGGGTGGAGATGGCAGGGAGCAGCTTCGGGAGGATTTCACCGGCATCAGCTCTGGCGGAGGCAGAAGCCAAGGAAACGGGTGGCTATTAGTGACGGGGCTGGGGACAGCAACGGTAGCGGCCATGGCAGAATGAAGGCACCGGAGGAGGGGGCTTCGGGCGAAAGACTGGCATGAGATGCTTGGCAATGGCTTGCACGGGTGGACTAGCAGTTCGATGGCACAGCAATGTTACGCCGGGGCAATGGGGGTTCCGATCGGTGGCGCTCTCGGTTGGATTGTGATCGACGATGAGGCGGCTCAGTGGTCGGAGGGTTCGGCTTGGTTGCTTTGATTAAGTGGCTCGGGAAAGAAGAAGAAAAATAGAGGGTGAAGAATAAGAGAGACTAGGGAGAAGAAGCAAAGCAGAGAGGAACGTGCCGAGAGGAGTATCAGAGGAAGAAGAATCCGAGAGGAAGAACGGGAAGAGAAGGGGAAAGTCAGTCGGGACACATCAAAAATCTCATTTCTCAAATAATCTTCATCCTCCTAATTTCATCTTCGCTACTTTTTTATTTCAGTAAGAAACATCTTAAATAAACTATCGGAACCTGAAAGAGATCCGAATAAATCCTAAAATAATCAAAACTTCTCAACAGACTGAGAAATCCGAACGATAAATCCTAAAACAAATATTTAAACTAGATAATCAAATCCTAAAAACTGATAAGATAAGATAATATCTTGAATTTAAATTCAAGAGTGCTGCATCAGGATTAGTGCTCAACATGATCAGGATCTGTGCTCATCAGGATCTGTGTTCATCAGGATCTGTGCTCATCAGGATCTGTGCTCATCAGGATCTGGGCTGGGCTTCTAGGTTGGGTTGGCTTCAGGTTTGGATCGATGTCCCCATCATTTCCCCTGAGGTAGGGAGTACTCGACTCCGTCGAGTCAAGCTTCAGCAATCTTCAAATTGATGCACTTCTGACTCCAATGCACCACATAATCTGCAGACTAAAATTTTATAGAAATAATGTAATTAAAATGACTAACCTAACCTAACCTAGCTCTGATACCAAGTTGACGCGGGACACAAACCCGAATCAATTTTATTCCAAGGAGATTGGACCGTTGGTCGCTAGGAAATGACCCTAGGCTAGGTTAAACCCAATTTATTATTTTCCTAAATAAATTTTTTTATTCAAATAAACTTATTTTTTTTTATATTTTCTTTTTTCTTTTTATTCAAATAACCTTTTTTCATATTTTTCTATTTTTTATTTTTTTTCTCATATTTTTTTTTCATTTTCTCATGGTTTCTTTCTTTCTTTTTTTCCTATGCTTGAAATCAGCTCCGAATGCCGATTAGGCAATCACGTTCATGCACAAGATACAGAACCTCACGAGCAGGGAAAACTGGCAAGGTTTCCGTCGGGCTCTCCACCGGCGACGGTGGTGGGAAGGAAGACGGCGGCTCGGGAGTTGGCGGCGCAGACTCTCCAGCGGGTAGCGAGCGGTGGCGACATTGCGCAGATCGGGTGGAGATGGCAGGGAGCAGCTTCGGGAGGATTTCGTCGGCATCAGCTCTGGCAGAGGCAGAAGCCAAGGAAACGGGCGGCTGCTAGTGACGGGGCTGGGGATAGCGACGGTAGCGGCCATGGCAGAATGAAGGCACCGGAGGAGGGGGCTTCGGGTGAAAGACCGGCACGAGATGCTTGGCGACGACTTGCATGGGTGGACTAGCAGTTCGGTGGCACAGCAATGTTATGCCGGGGCAATGGGGGTTCCGATCGGTGGCGTGCTCGGTTGGATTGTGATCGACGATGAGGCGGCTCAGTGGTCGGAGGGTTTGGCTTGGTTGCTTTGATTAAGTGGCTCGGGAAAGAAGAAGAAAAATAAAGGGTGAAGAATCAAAGAGACCAGGGAGAAGAAGCAAAGTAGAGAGGAACGTGCCGAGAGGAGTATCAGAGGAAGAAGAATCCGAGAGGAAGAACGGGAAGAGAAGGGGAAACTCAGTCGGGACACATCAAAAATCTCATTTCTCAAATAATCTTCATCCTCCTAATTTCATCTTCGCTACTTTTTATTTCAGTAAGAAACATCTTAAATAAACTATCGGAACCTGAAAGAGATCCGAATAAATCCTAAAATAATCGGAACTTCTCAACAGACTGAGAAATCCGAACGATAAATCCTAAAACAAATATTTAAACTAGATAATCAAATCCTAAAAACTGATAAGATAAGATAATATCTTGAATTTAAATTCAAGAGTGCTGCATCAGGATTAGTGCTCAACATGATCAGGATCTGTGCTCATCAGGATCTGGGCTGGGCTTCTAGGTTGGGCTGGCTTCAGGTTTGGATCGATGTCCCCATCAAAAGCTGTCCTAAATCAGGAGTTTCTCAACTCTCGGGTCTTGGCTATTTCGTTACTTTGCATGAGCTTGCCTGTGATCCAATGATTCTTTGCACTATTAGTCTTTCCGCTAGTTTTTACTTTATTTTGGAAATTTAGCCCACAAATAAAATTATAAAAATTACAAAAAAAAATTATTTTGCTATTTTTCATGCATGTTTAGCAGTCTTAGAGTCGTCCCGCATCAAAAGGCCTTAGGGCTTGTTGACATTGTACCGCCCCTTCTCCACCTAAGAAATGAATGAAGAATCTTTTTCTTTTAGCTTCATCTTCAAGTCTTTGGCATCTTGTCCTTTTGGCTTGCTCGTCCATGATGCATGATGTATTTCTATAGTGCCTAGAGCAACCTCACCTGGGCTAGATGCACTATTATCCGAAGAATGCTTCGCACGAATCTTGGGATGTTGCCGAGGTCTCGAAGCCTGACCATGCTCTAGGGGAGTAGTGGGAAGGTCCAACTTGCCTGCCAATCATGGGGTGCAACGTGGCCCGACATGCTGTTTGATGTAGACCCGATCTTGAGAAAATCTGGGCATGATTCTAGCATGGTGATGTTATTGCCTCGATTGGGTTACAAAAAGTTATGATCATGCAACCTCCGAGGGAATGTCTACCTTGGGAAGGTTGCGTGGTGCTTCATCTTTTGAATATGGGAGGAAAAGTAGCCTGGCAGATGGGACATGGCCACTTGTCATGCATTGGTTGGCCATTTTTGTGTAAGAGTCTTCTCTTGGTCCTATAAATATCAGGCCAAAGAAGCCGATCATCGCCAAGTCCCTCCATAGGTTTTGAGATTGGTGGAATGCTGAGACATCAGTTGGCTTCTTCCAGTAATTATGCTATTTGGTTCTCCTTTTTGATGGAAGGGTTATTTTTAGGGCCGATCCCCCCATGTTAGGGGCCTATGAATAGATGTTCTCTTTAGCATGGGAGATATCAGAAATGGTCAGTGTTTTAGTTGCTAGATAGTAGCTATCACTGGTCAGATGATAGAGTCGGAGGAGGGGTGATGGTTACATACCTCATCACCCAATTCCTCCTTCATCACAACCCTTCTTTGCATTCAACAATGCATGGGTCTACATCATGTGCAACTTCGAGAACCTGCCTTGCTTGATGTTTGGTGAATCCATAAAAGGGAGGCATGATGGTGGCCCTTCATTTCCTGCAACTTGGTTTTAGGCCTCGTCGGGTAGGGCCCAGCTCTTCGTCAGGAGTCAGCCAGGTCAGGAATAGGAGCAACCTCAGGAATGTTGCCTATCTGATGGCTGGTGGACTTGCATCGAGGTCATGGCAGAGGATGTTTTTTTGGAATCTTTGATGCATCCGGGGGATTTCCTCTCCATCTTCAGTGGGCGAGGCTTGGAAACACTTGTGGCTTGCCTCCACCTCCCTTGCATGGCGGCTGGGTCTTCGTGGGTAATGCATATCTTCTCTGTACCGACTGGCATTGCTTTCAAGTCTATCCAAGGGATCTGGGAGTCCTTTAGAACCTGGAGGAGGAGAGGCTTCTTAGAAGGAACTTCTTCTAATTGTGGGAGTCTTGGGACCTCTAGGAAGCTTTGACTTGGTCATGATCCTCCTCTTGTGGGTGAGGCATCAAAGGTACTTCTGAGCTTTAGAGAGTCACGTATAACCTATGTAACTTATCCCTGTCCTCCATCTACCTCTTAAGACAATATTTGTGTAATGTAATCTAGCTATAGAGCCCCAAATACATGTACTTGATATTCATCAATAAAATGGAACCTTCATTCTTTTGATACTTGTCTGTGTTTGCATACTTGTTTTATATGTTGCATGGATGGCTTGCTAGCCTTGTTTGGGATGACCTCTTCTAGGGCTTTCAAACTTAGGTGACTTACTACTTAACTGGGATTTAAGGGTATTGCAATCTAGCCCGGTAGTCTGATAGCTCATCAGGATACTTGGGACAACCTCATCCAAGACTTTGAAACCTAGAAGACTTATTGCTTAACCGAGACTTAAGGATATCATGACCCAACTCGAGAATCTGATAGCTCACCAAGGTGCCAGGAACAACCTTGCCTAAGATTTTGGAATCTAGGAGGCTTACTACTTAGCTAGGATTTATGGGTATTATGACCCACCTAGAAATCTAACTGCCAACCAGGGTGCTTTGGACAATCTCATCCAAGACTTTGAAACTTAGGAGGCTTATTGCTTAATCAGGACTTAGGGATATCGTGACCCAGCCCAAAAGTCTGATTGCTCCCCTTCTAGGATAACCTTGCCCAGGCCTTCTAAGATAAGGGGTATGGAATCTTTGATTGAGATAACCTCACTCAGGGTGCTTGGGAGTGTTACTACTTAGTTCATGGGGTTGAGACCCAACTTGGGTATCTGACTGCTTGACCAAGATTTTTAGAATAAGGGATGTTCAAACCCCACTTGGAGTAACCTCACCCAGGGCTTTTGAGAAAAAGTGGTGTGAGAACCCTACCTAGGACAACCTCGCTAGAACTTTTGAGAATAAGGAATGTGAGAACCCTACTTGGTACAACCTCACCAGAACTTTTAAGAATAAGGGGTGTGAGAACCCTGCCTAGGATAACCTCACTAGGATATTTTAGAGATGCCCCTAGCTTTTACTACACACTTTCCTTAGAATAAAAGGGAAGATTGTCATTGATGAAATTAGCTACAATAGCTATGGTTACATCTTACTGGTGATATGGTCAGAGATTGTTGGAGTTCTAGGTGCGAGCAATGGGGGTGCAATCTTGCTACTCCAATTGATAGGTCCTGGGTTGGACCACTTCAGTAACATAGTAGGGTCTTCCCAATTTAGAGAGAGTTTCCCGCACTCAGTGGGTTGACTGATAGTAAGGGTGCAAATGGATCGGGTTGGACCGGGTCATGAGTGATCCCAATCTGATTCGGTTCTTTGATCAGATCCTAATATTAGATCCAGACCCAACCCACTAGAAAATCAGGTCAGGTCGGATCGATTCACTATTAGAATTTTCAATCTAATGGATCATTCGGATTGGATCGGGTCTATAAATAACTTGGTTCTAATATAAAAAATTTGGATCTAAATATGATCCAAATATAATATAAATAACTATATTTTAATTATTATATAGCTAACTATTATTAACCATAAAATAGGTAACAAACAATATTATTTTCAAAAAAAACTAAAATACAAAAATAATTATAACTCTATCCTATATTAAAAATAAGTTTCATACAAGTTTTAAAGTACAACTTAAAGGTCCAAATAGATATAATTCTAATAGTATTAGTATGTTCGAATTGAATCGAGTCAAGTCGGGTCCAAATTCAGTAAACCCAGACCTGATCCAAAAAATGAAATGAGTCTAATTTTAGGACCCAACATAGATCCATGGATCCATAAAAAAAGGTTAGATCGGGTTTAAATGGGTTAGGTTAAGTCGGGTCATGGGTCAACCTGACCTATTTGTAGCCTTAACTGATAGTTGCTTTCCAAAGAACAAGATCTCCTAGTCAAAACTGCTTCTCCTTCATACCAATATTAAAGTAGCAGGTTATCATCCTAGTATGCAGCCATCCAGACACGGGCTCTATCTCGGACCTCTTCAGGAGGTTGAGATTCACCCTTTGGTCTTCCAAATTATGCTGCTTGTCATAGGCTTCGACTCGGTGTGATGGCAAGCCCACTTCCAGAGAAATAATAGCCTCCATTTTGAAGGTTAGGTTGAATGGTATCTTGCCTATTAGAAACTAGTGAGTGGTGCCGTAGGCCTAAAGGATGCTATATAATTCTTTTACCCAGAGTCCTCTGACCTTATCCAACTAGATTTTCAAATCTTAAAGAATCATCTGGTTGGTTACTTTAGCTTATCCATTTATCTATGGATGCATGATTGAAGTGAACCGGTGGCTTATCCGCAGGTTCTCATACAACTCATCAAAGGATGCATTATCAAACTATCTGCCATTTTTGATAATGATGACATGAGAAATTCTAAAGCGATAGATGATCGATCTTTAGATGAATTTCCAGGCCTCTTGTTCAATGATCTAGGCTAGAGATTTTGCCTCGACTTACTTGATGAAGTAGTCGATGGCGACGATCATAAACTTCTTTTGCTCAGTGGCTAGTAGGAAAGGGCTAAGGATGTCTATCCCCCATTGAGTGAGGGACACGGAGAGTTTAAGGAGTTGAGAGGTATTGCAGGCTAATGTTGGATATTGGCATGTCTTTAGCAATGATTGTAGTATTGAATGTACTTGATAGCATCCTTGAGAATGCTTGGCCAATAGTACCCTTGCCTCGGGATCTTGTGGGCCTAGGCACGACCTCCTACATAGCTATGATAGATCTCTTTATGAACCTCCCGAAGGATGAAGTTCACTTCTAAGGGATAAAGGCAGTGAAGGAGTGGCATTGAGTAGGCTTGCTTGTAGAGCTTCCCATCGAGTACCACGAAGGTGGATTGATACTTGAGCTTTCTTGCTTTGGCCTTGTCCTTTGGTAATGTCCCTTCCTGTAGGTAGTGAATCAAAGGGTCCATCCAGCATGACTCACTGCTTGCTTGGAAGATAGGAAATGACTCCTCCTCAATATTAGACTTCTCAAGATTCTCTAGGTAGACAGTCTTTGGGATATCCATATAGTAGTAGGTTGCCAGCCTTGACAATAGGTCTACCTTGGTGTTCTCTATCTAGGGAATCTACATGATCTCAAAGAAAAGGAAGGATGAAGTAATCTCCCTTACCTATTTGAGATACTTCTCCATGGTAGGTTCTCTAGAGTCAAACTCTTTGTGAACTTGCCCCATGATCAACTAGAAATCATTAAAAGCTCTGACATGTTGAACCCCAAGCTCATGAGTGACCCTCAACCCTATGAGAAGGGCTTCATATTCTATCTTGTTATTAGAGGCCTTGAAGTTGAAGTGAAGTGGCTACTCGGGATGAGTCCCTCCGGGCTGGCAAAAACTATCTCAGCCCCGAATCCTCTAGCATTGGATGCACCATCAATGTGGAGAGTCCAAGGCTGGCCCGCTAGCTCTAACTTTGTTGGCTCCACTGGCTCTAGTCCAGTCTCCATCCCATCAGGGATGGTGCACTCCATGAAGAAGTCTACAAAGGCTTAGGCCTTGATGGATGGGTTGGGCTGATAATAGATGTCAAACTTGCCCAACTCCATCGCCCACTTGGCGATCTTCCTAGAGGCATTGATCTTCTATGGAGTTTTGTGTAAGGGTTGATTGGATAGGATCATGATGGAATGTTCTTGGAAGTAAGGGAGGAGATACCTTACTGAGGTTAGAAGGGCAAAGGTGATCTTCTCCACTTTTGAATACCGGATCTTTGCATCCTTGAGGATCCAATTGATGTAGTAGACTAGCTTCTATGCTCTATCATCTTCTTAGATGAGCATAGAACTGATGACCATGGGGGAGATAGCTTGGTAGAGATAGAGCATTTTTTCTATGACTAGCCTTGTGAGAAGTGGCATGGTGGTGAGGTAGGTCTTGAGATGCTCGAAGGTGATCTGGCATTTCTCTGTCCACTATAAGTCCTTGATTTGTCTTAATATCTTGAAGAAGGGTAGGCACTTTCACTAGACCTCATCACAAATTGGCTTAATATGATGACCCACTCTACAAGATTTTAAACCTCCTCTCGACTCCTGGAGGTATCATCTCTAGGATCGCTCAAAGCTTCTCGAGATTTGCCAGGATTCCATGGTATGATACCATGAAACCTAGAAACTTCCTGAAAGAGACTTTGAATGTGCACTTACATGAGTTGAGCCACATGCAGTACCTTCATAGCATTTGGAAGTTCTCCTCCAGGTTCGCCATGTGCTAGCCTTCCTTGTGGCTCTTCACCAGTATGTCATCGATATATACTTTTTTATTACATCTAATTTGGTCATTGAAGACTTTGTTGATGAGTCACTTTTAAGCGACTCTAGCATTCTTCAGGCTGAAGGGTATAACTTTGTAGCAATACAGTCCCTAGTCGTGATGAATGTCATCTTCTCCTCATCCTCAGGTATCATTCAAATTTGATTGTACCCGGAGAAGGCATCTGTGAAGCTGAGTGTCTTGTGCCCAAAGGTTGAGTCTACAAGCTGATCAATTCTTAGCAAGGAAAAACAAACCTTCGAGTAGGCCCTATTCAAGTTGGTCAAGTCAATACACACCCAATATTTAACATTGGCCTTCTTTAATAAGACCACATTGATGAGCTAGTCAGGGTACTAGACTTTTCGAATGAAGTTGGCCTCTAAAAGCTTCTCTAGCTCCTGCTTGATGGCTTGTTAGTGCTTAAGGGGCGAACCTTCTTCCTTTCTGGCAAACTAGGGGATGTAGGGGGTCGACATTGAAGTGATGCACCATGATCTCCAGTCGATGCTTAGCATATTTACTACTATCCAAGTAAAGATGTCGGTGTTTGTATGGAGAAAATCCACCAAGCGGGCCTTGGACTCCTGCTCTACTTGCTCTCAATATAAACCACACGGGAGGTGTCGGACGGATCTAAAGGAATATGAACCAATTCTTCTGCAGACTCTTCTTACTATAGCTTTTGCTGATCCCAGAGATTGAGGCTCTCTATGGACATGGCTTCCTTCGACTTTTTGCTCTTGAGGGTTGCCACGTAGCACTACCTTGCCAAGGCTTGGTTGTCTCAAATCTTTCCCATCTTGTGGAAGGTAAGAAACTTCATGAGTAGGTGATAGGATGAGATCATGGCTTGCAAAGCATTCAAACCCGACCTCCCTAGAATGGCATTGTAGGCTGTGGGATCCTGACCACCAAAAATCTTGTAGGGCCATGGCCTATCTCCGGGCTTGGCTGGCTATCACAAAGAGAGTGATGATGCCTTCAACAAGGACAACATCTTCAAAGAAGACAATTAAAGAGATATCGGCCCTTCAGAGGTGAACCCTAGACAAACTCATTTTTAAGAAAGCTTTGTAAAAGAGAATATTTACAGAACTTCTATTATCCACTAGAATTCTTTTTATATTACAATTTGAGATAGCAAGGAGAACAACTACAGGATCATCATGCAAAAATAGAACTCAATTGGTGTCGACAACGGAGAAGGTAATGGGCTACTCCTCTACCCTCTAGTGGTTAGACTAGGAAATCCCCATCTAGGCCTTCCTGGTGTAGGCTCACCATCCAAAGGAGCTTGCCCCCCAGTGGCTAGTCTACTTGAGATGGTATTGATGAGGATCCTTTCCTCTATAAAGAGTTTAATTATTGACTTGGGCTCTCTACTAGTGAACTCCGAGGTGTTGGGTTGACTGATGTAACTGTGTAGATAGCCTTATTGAATTAGTGACTCGATCTTTTTCTTCATGGTGATGCAATCCTTGGTGTCATGCCCATAGTCCTGATAAAACAAACAATATTTCTCAAGATCCTTCCAAGCTTTCTTATTCATCTTTCTTGGCCACTAGACAATATCCTGACCTTTGATCTCCATCAGGGTTTTCCCTCGAGGAGCATTTAGTGGGGTGAAGTCCTCATAACAAGGCTACCTGGGACTTCCAAGATGGGGATGGAACTCCTTCTCCCGCTTCTTTTTTTGCTGGTGCTGCTACTGCTGAGAGAGAAGGAGATGAGTGTAGTCCTCACGAGGATGCTTTCGGTCACCCTTCTCCTTTCACTTCTCCACCATGTCCTTCTCGATGTTGATGTACCTTTCAGCAAGGCCAGGATTTAGGAAGGCTTTCGGAAAACTTTTTAGAGAGAGAACATTCATGGCTTTGGCATTTAACTCACCCATTTTCATGTCGTGATCATCCCATTCTTCTTCAGGTTTCGAGACATCCATGCCATCAACCTTTTTCGTGGGTGTATGAGGTCCCTTAAAGATTATCTTCCACAATTGAAAATCAATAGCTTTCATATATATTTTCATTCTGGCCTTCCAATAGCCAAAATTAGTGCCAGCAAAGAGTGGTGGTCTATTGGTAGATTGGCCTTCGGCCAAGGAAGTACTCATGGGAGTAGCCATTAATCTTTACTCTAATTAAAATTTAGAGACACTGCTCTGATACTAGTTGTTTCCCAGGTGGTTTATCCAAGAAGGGGTGAATTGGGTATTTAAAAAATTTCTTCAAGTATATGCTCTTTTGAAATCAGAGTGTGGTGAGTAAAGTGATTAAATGAGTTAGCAGCAGAAGTAAAAGCACAACACAGAAATTCACAACACAAACACCAAGAGATTTATAGTGGTTTGGAGCAACCCAGCTCCTATGTCATTTACCCAAGATACCACTTGAGATTTCCACTATACTCACCTACGGAATATAGCCAGATTGTTTTCACAGGCTTACAATCCAAAACCCAAACTTGGTTTTAAACAGGCTCACCAGTAACCCAAACTTGGTTTTGACCGGGCTCACCAAAAAGCCACTACAATGTTAGTTTTAATGGGGATCACTAACAACCCAAAACACTTGGTTTTCAAGGCTCACCAAGAACCTAACAAACTCAAATAAGAGTAAAAGAATACAAAGCAACTTTTTGATAAGCCAAAGTTATCGGATGGTTGTAGTTGTAGCACTTGAGAACCCCTTTGATTGTACTTTGAATCCTCTTCAAGGCTTCTTAACTTCTTTAATAAATGCCTCAAGAAACTGATAAGAGTTGGTGTAGACTTGAGTGCTGGCTTTGAATGCTTTCTAGTGCGTACTCTTGAATGTTTAATGAAAACTCTTCAATCTCACATTAACTTTTTATCTCTTACTTCAAAGTGATTCAAATCCCTTAAATATATTCCCTTTTGATTTCAGAAGGTTATAGCTATTGTAGATCAGTAAGATTCAAAATAGAGCCATTGGAGACCATTTTGGATTCAAAATAAGAATTCTAGAACTAGCCGTTACTAACCTGAAATTGTCACTCGAGTCGGCTTGGATAGCTTGAGTCGGCTCGGTTCCTCAGGTAGGTCAAATTGTCACTCTGGTCGAGTCAACTCTTCTCTTTCGAGTTGGCTCGCCTGGCTGGTTCTTCAGGACTGAGATTTTCAGAACCCTAGATGAGTCGGCTCTTCAATACTCGAGTCAGCTCGGAAGTCTGTCTGAGAAAACTGCACTCTGGATGAGTCGGCTTGGATCCCCTCAAGTCAGCTCAAATTTTTAGAACTTCAAAACTAGACTCTGCCCAAGTTGGCTCGAATGTCTACGTACCAGAAAATAGTGTGCCATGCCAGACTTTGAGTCGACTCTTTTTCTTTGAGTCGGCTCCTATCCAAAACTTGTCAAACTTGTCCAGACTTTCTTCCAATGGCTTCCAAACAACTCAAAGCCATTCTAACTCATTCAAGGATAGAACTTGAGACAATTAAACTTAGAAGTATATAGAAGCAACCCTCTTACAGGAGTAAATAATTGATTTTTCTAGGGGGCTCTTCTTTACATGAACTTTTAACAAAAATAGACTTAACATACTACCATGTTGTTGGAAGTAGGGTTGTTCAATGAAATCATCCTTCAAAAAACTTTGAGAACACTTGAAATGGAGTTAGTAAATAAATACATGCTCCAATGTTTGGTTATCATCAAAATCATTCTAGGGGTCAACATCCTTTGCATGCACTTTTATTATTCTAGATCCTGTTATAGGTAGATTGGTAGATCGACTTAATCGATCTACCAAGTCTTCCACTATTCTTTATTTTAAAATAGTTTTAAAATATAGTCTACTTGTACTACACTTTCATTGGTATCAGAGCCAGATTCCTGTAGTATAATAATAGTAGCATGTTAAGATATCATTAGTTTTCTCTTTCAAAGTACTTGGATTAAGTGCATCACCATGGCCATCCAGTCATAGGAGAGAAGCAGGGATGCAAGACCCTCTCTTTCCATTCAATGGGGTCTCCTATGGTGTGTAGGGGTGCCGCTTGTGATGTGACTCCTGAAGAAGAAAAGTAAAGCTGTCGACTCATGAGCGCATATCAAAAAATATGGCATTCTATTGTCATCCTGTCTCAGGCCATGTGTCAACCCTAGTGTCGACACCTAGTGTCGACACTTGACACTGGTGAGTTGACACTTGACCTGAGAATGCTGAAAAATAGTGAATTCAAATTCTAATTGGTTATAAAATTATTTTACATTATAAATTGAAATTGTTTTGATTTATGAAGATTATTGAACTTAATTAAGAATTAAGTTACCTTGAATGACAAAGTGATCTAGGAATATGATTCAAAGATTTTTCAGTCATTTTAATAAGCTTTAAGGGTCATGGATTAGCTTCAATTAGGTCCTTAATTAGGTTAGACCTAAGTTTAGATGCATTGGACTAAATAAAGAACTAATCTAATCAAATGTTAAGTTAGGATTTCTTCTCTATAGATCTCTCTAATAGTTAGATTGATTAGTCCATAAATCTAAATGGACTTGATTTATGGCTCAATGGTCAGCCTGAGTCCTTAGGCTAGTCTAATCAAGTCCAATGAACCAATTGGTATCTAAGATAAGTATGGCATTTGATCATGGTTCTTTGGGGCTACCTCTTACCTGGCCAACTCGGTTGGTGTCTAAGGCAAGACGGTTAATGGCAGAACCCATCCCATGATCTCACTTACCTGGCCAATGTGGTCGTTCAAAATTGATTGGATAGCTCACTGACTCGTGTTAACCCATGTCACCTAAGATTAATCAGTCTTGATTGATTTTAGATGCCCATGGATCATTAGTTTCTGAAACCCTCCTTAATGACTGATGTAGTTAATAGGAGATTGATCTATGACTTTATTTATTTCATCTATCATATTAAATTTAAACCCTCTAAATTATTAGGTCCATAAAAGGATGAAGTTATGGGGATAACTAAGTCCTAGCCTCCCATAAGTAGAAAGGTAATGGCTCCAATAGTTGGGTGTTCATTGGCAGATCCAAAGATCGAGTGTTCATCGGGCTATTGGAATTGACATTCTTAATATGATGGCTTAGTACAACTCTCTTAACGATAGTCAGGTGGGCTGGCCAAAGTTAGGACCCTCAATAGGAGGCCCAAAGGTCAATTAAAGTGCACCTTGGGGCAAAATCTAAATACTAGAAGCTCTAGAGGGACATTGGTTCATGAAATGACCTGGTTTACGATACTTATAGCAGACTCGCTCCCTCTCACCTCGAACTTCAAGGCTCTTTCCTTTATCTTCTCTAGGAATTGGGGGAATGGCAGGGTTGTGCCTAGGGATTGGATTCGAGCTGGATCTTGGTCTATTGGTTGTACCAGGGACTGAACTAGGCCAGCTAACAGGAGGGTTAAACCTAATAGGTTCAGGTCGTCTAAATGTAGCTCTCCTTTGAAACCTCTCATAGTCCGTGGCAACTTGGTATGCCTGATCTAAATCATGGACTTCCCTTAAAAACAGTTCCCTTTTATATCATCATTCAACCCTGATCTAAACCTTGATAAAGTGGCTGCTTCAGACTCGACTACGTTACATCGCATCACAACTCATCAAATTTAGCAACGTATTCAGAAACGGTCTTGTTACCTTGTGTCAATCGTTGCCACTGATCTAATAACCTTTCCTGATAAGACATAGGAAGATATTTCTCTCTAAGTTTCCTCTTCATATCTCTCCATGTTGCTATAGGTAAATCTCCCCTTTGCCTTGATATGCGTTCCACGTTTCCCCAATATAACCGAGCCTGACGAACTAGTCTGATTCTAGCAAACTTAAATCTTCTCTCTTCAGACATATCATACCAGTCAAAATACTGGTCCATGTCAGCCTCCCAGTCTATGTACACCTTAGGATCTAAGCTTCCCTCAAAGGTCGGTGCATCTAGACGGATGTTCCTTAGGGCCCGATCATCCTGATCAAAAGTATCATAGTGAGGCCTTCTAGGAGGTGGCTCTGGAGTATGATCAACATAATCCTGATGCGGTCTTCTTTGAATTGGATCAGGTGTGTGTTCCTGTCATTGGGCTCTAGGATGAACTGAAGGTAATCTGGGTGAAGGTGGTTCAGTTGGGTCAACCTAGCTTCTTCTAGGGCTCCTACCCTTTCCTCGAACTGACCAAATTTAGCATCCAAACGGTCCATCTTCTCGATCATAGATCTCATAAGGCTTTCCATACTAGTATCCATGGATGAACTCGGTTGGGCTTGTGAAGGGTGGTAAGGTGTGCCTGACCTAGTTGTCATGCAAACAATTAGACTCAGACCCGAACTACGAGTTTTCTAAACCGTTAGTCCAAATAAACTGAGTTGACTAGATACAATCAAATCAACAGCTACTCTCTTCCACTGGCCAGTCAGGAGTGGGTCTGTGGGAGGTTCCCCCAGCTTTCACTGGGTCCTAATTAAAAACCACAAGAACCGCTTAGGCTTGAGCCACTTAACCTCTATCCTTGACACTAGCTTCCAATAATAGATGAAGAAATGGGTTGCACAAGCTTTCCCAATTGAATTGAACTGGACCTAGAGTTCCAAGCTAGTTGCCTAATCAAGGTGGCAAGCTAGATTGTAGTAACTCTATACTTGGCCAGGTTTTAGAACAAGGGAGTGTGAGATCCTGTCTCTGGCCTACCTAGGCCCGGTGGAATTGGCCCGATAGACGGATCAGCACCCAAACCCTTAGTCCCAATTCTAGACACCAAGTAATAGGGCACACACAAGACTAGTTGACACAATGAGTTGACAATAACCCGGGCTTGACCAAATTGATGTTCCTAACCCACTAGGGCAATTAATGTCTAATCAATTTTAGTTAGGGATTGGATCGATATGCAATTTGGTGATTTTTGGGCTTGGGACAGGTGATGAAATCCTGACCCTATATCAATTTCATGCCCTTAATTTGATTTGTCATGAGATGCATGCAAATTTCAAATTTCAGGTGCAGAAGTAGTGTGTTGCAGTTTAAAAGTGGTATTGATAAGTGTAGAAACAAATGTCAAAAAAATCTAAAAAAATCACAGAAGACTCCTAACTTATAGATGACATACCAGATGAAACGAAATTTCAAAATAAAATCTGTACTATTCTAGGCAGATTCTGAAATAAAGATAATGAAAAGGAACAAAACAGAACAGAAACCTTAATAACACTGATGAACTGCAGGAATTTTCATTTTTTTTGTAATTTTTTTCTCAGATTGAAATTTAAAAAGGTGATAAACAACATAAAATAGAATAGGAAAAAAATATTCCAACAAGGAATATGATACTTTCCTTTGGAGTTGCAGGCGGATTACAGTCAGCCTACAGAAAATACAGCAAGCAGAAAAACAGAACGTGACCAATACAAAATTCACAAATGAAATCTAAAAAGTCCTTTGGCTTTCTTTTTCATGGGTCAATCACAATGGCACCCCGACACGCCTTAGGAGATCCCCGTGGAATGGGAAGAGAGGGTGTTTAAACCCTACTTTCTCCTAAGACCGGACGGCCTGGTAACGCCCCCGATCCAAGTACTTCAAGGACTTAATGCTATGCAATCAGGAACTTATTCTACCATGCTCTGATACCAAGATTGGTGTGATATGCATGATGAGGATACAAACATGTAACTCTAAAGGATATTAACCAAATTTAACTAGCAATTCCTACTTGCATATGAGTGATTCAACATATAAGATCAAGGAGATCTAAATAAGAAACCCTAAATGCTTATACTTAAACCCAGCTAGGAGGACTATCAAATCTTAAAGAAATAGGACAAGATTAGAATTCGCACACAAGTCAAGCTAGCCCTATTTAATGATCCCGATCTTAAAATACTAGGAGTTCAAGCATTGAAATCTCAAGCACAAGGGATTCACTCTTAAGGTTCTCAAATGAAAGATCATACCACATAAAATGGGCCTTCTAACTTTCTGGTTTGTAGCAAGTAATCCTTCCTCTTGGATCTGGAGCCTAGAGAACCCTGCAACAAAGAAACCAAGATGATTAGAAACTTAATTAAAAGTGAGAAGATTGATGGAACTCAAAGGAGAGTTTGTTGGAAATGATCCTTGGCGCCATGGTGGAAGCTTGTGTTGGTGTTGATCTTCTTCTTGAGAGGATGTCCTTAATTCGCTTTGAAGGAAGAGGATTGCTGGGAAGATGAAGAGTAAAAGAGAAGGATTAGGGAGAAGAAATGGTGGAGGAGAGGAAGAGGTTCACTTAGGCACAAAGATCCACATAGGCACATAGAAACACATAGAAAAGTGCTGAAAATTTGTATTCACTCATCAATTCTTTACAAGGGGCATCCAAGGCTTTAAATAAAGCCTTAAAAATTTTGAAAATTCAAATCCCTAAACAAGTGGAGTAATATAAGGGAGAGGGCTGATTTTCTTGCTTGAAATCCTCCTTGGCCAACTTCCTTGAATTTGAACTTGGGATGGCACCCTCTTGTGGTGGGTGGCGTGTGAGGTGGCATGTGGTCCCCTCTTGACGTGGCATGTGGTCCCAAGTTGAGGTGGCGCAAGTGATGTGGCATGTGGTCCCCAATTGAGTTGGCTTTGGTCTTGATTTGGGGTATACATTGTGAGTCTTCTTTAGGCTTGATGCTAGTTGACCCATTTGGATTGGACTAAGACTAAACTCGACATGGACTCGACTTACATGATTATTTTGGACTCAAAAGAAAGATTACAGGACCCAACATGGACTCGACTTACATGATTCTTTTGGACTCAAAATAAAGAAAGGTTACCGGACTCTCTAGTCCAACCATAAAGATTCGGAATGGGCTTGAATTGGTTGGAGTCTCTTTCTGATTCTGGTGCCCGCACCAAATCGGTTGTGATTAGATCACACCTAGAGCCCACACAAGACCATTAAGGAGATCCGATAGGGTACCGTATCAACCAGACAGATACTACGATTTCTTGGTCCGAGATGGTAATCCCATTAAACTCGATGAGAACAATGAGGGCTCGATCACCTATATGGATGCAATGTAGAGGTCCAACTCTAAGAAATGGCTAAGAGCCATGAGATTCGAAATGGAGTCCATGAAAATCAACAATGTGTGGACATTGGTTAATCCACCTGAGGGGATAAAACCCATTGGATGCAAATGGATTTTTAAAAGGAAAAGGGGCACAAACGGGCAAATAGAGACCTATAAAGCCTGTTTGGTTGCCAAGGGGTATCGTCAACGTTATGGTATTGACTATGATGAGACATTCTCTCTTGTGGCAATGCTCAAATCCATTCAGATCATACTTGCTTTAGTAGCACACTTTGACTATGAAATCTGGTAAATGGATGTCCGAACAACTTTCCTGAATGGTGAGCTGGAAGAGAAGGTGTATATGAGACAACCTAAAGGGTTCATATCCATAGATGAGGCAAGGTGTGCAAGCTTCAAAGGTCCATCTATGAACTAAAGCAAGCATCTCGGAGTTGGAACATGCAATTTGATAAGTGTATCAAGTCGTATGGCTTCATTAAGAATAGAGAAGAACCTTGCATTTATAAATGGGCTAATGGTTCTGTGATTGTATTCCTTGTATTATATGTGGATGACATTCTCTTAATCAGAAATGACATCCCAATACTACAAGGAATAAAGGTCTGGTTGTCATCTCAATTCTCTATGAAGGATTTGGGTGAAGCCTCTTACATACTGGGTATGAAGAACTATAAAGATAGATCTAAGAGGCTTCTGAGACTGTCTCAATCTGTGTACATTGATACTATCCTAAAGCGGTTTAGTATGGAGAATTTCAAGAAAGGCTATCTCCCGATAGGCCCTGGAATCACACTCTCCAAAAAGGATTATGCAATAATTTCTGAGAAAAGAGAGCGTATGAGTAGAATCCCAAATACTTCGATAGTGGATTCTATCATGTACGCCATGACATGTACTAGACCAGACGTGGCATACTCACTAGGCATAGTGAGCAGATACTAGTCTAACCCAAGTGAAGCTCATTGGAAAGTGGTAAAGACTATCATTAAGTATCTACAAAATACTAGGGACCAATGGTTGATTTATGGACAACCTGACTTGAAACTTGTGGGGTATACTGATTCCAGTTTTTAGTCAGATAGGGATGATAGCAAGAGTGTGTCAGTATTTATCTTTACCTTAAATGAAGGAGTGATTTATGGAAAAGCTTCAAGCAGCCTATTGTGGCAGACTCAGTATGCGAAGCAAAATACATCATAGCATCGGATGCAACAAAGGAAGCTGTGTGGTTGCAAAAGTTTCTAGGTGAGCTGGGAGTGGCACCTTCCCTGGATGATCCTGTTTCGGTGTATTGTGACAGCATTGGAACCATTGCTCAAGCCAAAGAGCTGAAGTTCCATCAACGCACCAAACACATTCTGTGGTGCTATCACCTTGTGTGAGAAATTATGGAACGAGGTGACATCGACCTTCAGAAGATCGATGGAAAGGAGAGCCTGCCCGACCCCTTCATTAAAGCCATCAGAGTTCAAGAGTTTGACAATTGTAAATGAAAAATGAAATAAGTTTTTGTACTGATTGGCTTTAGTCCAAGTGGGAGTTGTTGGGAATAGTGTCCCAAAGCCAATCGTATAGGCAGTAGATGGTTATGCTATTTTATAATTGTATGTGTATTTTTTGAATAAATAAAAGTTATTCTTTTGGCTGTTCATCATATGTACATTTTTCTATAAAGAACTCTTGTGTGATGGAGTCCTTAGAACTATATTATATTTGATATAAAGAGAATACATCGAGTAGTTCTTAAACTGGTTCACAACCAAAGGATACATTGTTATAGGACAATGATGTATCAAGCATAGATTGTTATATGTCACATTGGTTGGTTGTCCTCTTAACCAAGGAGTATAGAGAACTGATGTAACATGCAGGTGAAATGTATGACATCTCATTGAACGTGACCAACTATGGAGCTCCCTTTTGCCAAAGGGTTGCTCGTGAAGGGATATGCGTATATGTGTCCCCTAGACCTAAGGTCACCATGGTAGCTTGCAAGCAACTCACTGTACTTTGGTGCTAAACTACCTGGATTTCTACTCTAATGATGAAAGGTTTCTGGATACAGTCAAGTACTTGTGGAGCAATGGTGGATCAAGATGGGATTGACCCCTCCAAATGGTTTGAAGTGAATGACTCACTATATCTCAATTTAACAAAACCTTGACCAGGGTAGTTCTTGTGAGGAGTCATAGAACTTGTAAGGTTGAGACACAATCTGGATGTACTAAATTAGGGTTAGCAGTCAAATCCTAGGTCATCCTGAGCATTATGAGATCAAAGGGATAAATTATGCAATAACCATATACCAAGGGTTCTAGAGAGTTGCTCTGCAATCTTTGACCTATTCGGACATCGGGTATCATTACTTGATGATGACTTTGACTGGTATTGGAAGTATTCCAGTGCTACCGGCTTAGTATTCGAACCTATGAGATTACACACCATAGGGGTTTCTACCTGATCTAAAGACTGAACGATGATTGAGAATCATTTGGCATCACTGGGGGTCAATATGATTGACCATAATCCAAGTGTTGACACTTTCATGTGTTAACACTTGGCTATGAAGAGGATTTCTTTTTTCACTAATTCGATTAGTGAATTTTGGAGGACTTATTTGTAATATGATTACAACTTGATGGTCAAGCCAAATGTAATTTGGCTTAGGATCAAATTGGATTTGATTTTTCATGCTCTCTTTTCTTTAAAAAATTTAAATTTGAATTTTGAATTGTTACATGATTTTTCTTTTTATTGCTTATGGTATCCTTTGCATGCACTTTTATTATATTGGATCCTGTTACAGGTAGATTTGTAGATCGACTTGATTGATCTACCAAGTCTTCCACTATTCTTTATTTTAAAATAGTTTTAAAATATTGTTTGCTTGTACTGCTTCACTTTCAGGATGCACTAGAGAGGGATGGCGAGCTAGCTCCACCTCCAACCTGGGAAGGGCCTTGCTGTAAGCCCTGCACCAAGGTCATCAACACTTAGACTTGCTAGAAGAGGTGCTAGAATTGCTTGATGGTGATGGCAGAGTAGTCGACAGTTCCCCTTTTGAGAGAATCAAAGGCAGGGTGGCCAAGGTTGTGGATGCCTTGATAGGGGTAGAGATAATCATCCTTTTGCCTTTGGCCATTACATGGGTCATGGTCAAAAGATGTCCAGAGATAAACTCCAAACCTCGATGAAGTTTACGGGCACTAACCCTTCCTTTAGCATCAATTTGTTGCTACACTAGGAGGTGGTGCTAAGTCAAGCTTGACTTATGAATAGCTGGAGCTAAGGTCACTGCTGGTGTGGAGCCAAGTCTCATAGTGGCCTATCACTGAAGTCAGTCCTACAAGACAAAGAAGGATTAGAAAGCCTACACCTAAGGAGTTCTCCGATGGTGAATTCTTCGATACCTAAGTTGGTCTCCCAAATAAAAAAATAGAGAAGGTTTGAAGTTCCCTTTAGAATTTGAAATGGAGTATGAATTCAAAGAGGGAGAGAGGAGTTGGAGAAGGAATAAAGGAGGGAGATGAAATGAGATCTGTAAGGGAAGGGGCACTCAGTGCATATGAGGTCCACTTTCTAGGAGATGACATACTAGTGGGTGGAGTTATGGGGGCCTAGATATTTTGTAGGAGAAGAAAAGTATTTGAAGAGGGCTACAAATGTCTTGGTGGACACTTAGGTGGATGCTTGCGAAGTCAAGGAGCTTCAGGATATGTTCTTAGGATGATTACTCTCTCAAGAGATGGGAGTTCTCAGTTTTGCTTAGTCTTACCTCCTTGTTCTTCTTTGTTGGCTTACTTACCATGGCTTCTAACCTGGCCTCTCTTAGCTTACCTAAAGGGTCCCCTGGAAATAATTTATAGGCATGTACTTGACACCTAAAGGCAAGGAAAGGTGTGGTGTGAGCTATAGGAGAGTGATGTCTGGCACATCCTGATGGTTGCAAGATGCTAGTGGTAAGGGCTATACCATGGTTGGTAGAGTAAAGAGTGGTGATTGGCATAGCACATCCTTGTGATCAGAAGTTTCTTTGGTGGTGAGCATTAATGGTCATCACTTCTGAAACATGCATGACTGGAGTAGGTGGGGATGAATTTGGCAATGGTCACTGTTGCCGCCAAGACCATCATGGTCCATAGCTACTGTTGGCACCAGAGTGTGCTCCCCCTACCGCCGCGGTCCTCGGGTCCCGGATCTTCGTGCTGGGTGTGGTCGTCTTGCCGCTCGCGATCCTTCGCTCCCGGACTTGCGAGACAGGGGTTAGAGACCCAGGCTGGGGTTTTCGACGGGGGCACTCCGACGATCAAGTCAGTGATGACTAGGGAAACAGATCCTCCTGGTCGGGCCCCTCTTGATGGACTCGGCACTAGGAGGAGTGGAAAATGTGTGCGAAGGTGAAAACGTTGCAGGGGGAGAGTGATAGCGGGGACAGAGGGGTGCCCTGTTCCTCCGTCTCTCCTTGTATCCCTTGTTTTTCTTCAACTATGGTGGTAACGGTGCTTCGCCCTCTTGGTCGGGCTTGCGCTTGTGCTCGTGGTGGTGGTGGTGCCATGCTCCTCTTGCTGGTGGGGGTTGCACTCCTCTTTTTTTTTTTCTCTCTGGCCTGTGTTTTTTTTTTTTTCCTGTGTGTTGGAGTTGTTGTGTTACCTCTGAGTTTTGTTGCAAACTAGGTTATCGTTGGATGCTTCTCTCAGGATCCCCGTCGCGCTATCAGCTGCATGCGGCGGTGTCCCGAGGAGTCTTTCCTGATTCATGATAAGGACAGTTGTCAGGCGCTCCGGCACTCCTCTTAGTTGTCTTATTTCGGGAAGCTTGGCAGTGCATCAAATGATGGGCCACCGCCCGTGGGATTCGAATCTCTCAGTTGGCTTCTTCTCTTGGGCGATTTGAGTGGTTGGTGAGAAGTGTGGCATCTTGATCAACGTGCTGCTTGCCTTTCTGGTATAACTGGCAGTCGCAGGTGGTCAGTATGGCCTGGAAGGCACTTCAGTGCAGTCCTCGGGCGGCTTGCCAGTGTTCTGGGCTGGTGAGGACCTTGTCCAGGCTGGGGCTGAGCTGGGATGGCAGGGCTCGCTCCGACTTAGGCACTTCGAGCTTACGGGGGTGCCTTGGTGGAGGAGGGCGAAGTGCGGGCCCAATCCGGAGGGCATGCGCTTGGAGAGGCCCCATATCGGCGGGTGAGCGCTGAGCCCGACCTCAACCGGAGGACACTAACCTCCGAGGGTCTCGCTCCGGAGGGCAGAAGGCGGACCCGGTCCAGATGGCGTGCACTCGGAGAGGCTCCACATCGACAAGTGAGCGCTCAGCTCGACCTCGACCGTAGGGCACTAGCCTCCGAGGGTCTCGCTTTGGAGGGCGGAAGGCGGACCCGGTCCAAAGGGTGCATGCTCAGAGAGGCTCCACATCAGTGGGTGAGCGCTTAGCTCGACCTCAACTACAAGGCACTAGCCTCCGAGGGTCTCGCTCTGGAGGGTGGAAGGTGGACCCGGTCCAGAGGGCACACGCTCGGAGAGGCTCCACATTGGTGGATGAGCATGATGGGGACTAATATGCATGCAATTTTTTTTTGTATGTTTATATATGGGGTTGAGTGATTAATTCCCGAATTTCAGATTAAAATAAGTTGTATGGAATTCTATATGAATTTTAGAAGATCAGCATGCAGATTATGACCTAGAAAAGTAGAAAAGAAGGATCGTCGGGGCTGAGAAGCCTCGGTTAGGGAAAGTTCTCCTACAATAAAACTACTAGAGGTAGAGGGGTGTACCTGACAACGTCTGTGAAGATCACAGCAAAAGGATCTCTCGTTTCTCGATGGATGCGGCCTGGAAAACCGAGCCAAAGACCCGCGGATACCCGGCTTTCTGCTCGGTGATCCGATTGAGGCTTTGCTGGAGTCGTTAGATTCGTAGGAACTCGGGGACCTGTAAACGACCTATCAGGGGTTAGAAAACTCACAAAGGAACAAGAAAACAAAGAAAAAACAACAAGGGAAGGCTTCTTTTGGAGTGGGCGTTCAGGGATCTGAGATGCTTGTTGGTAGCAGGAAGATGATTGCAGCACTGGGAAGAAAAACTCTGGCAAACCCCTTTATGCACACAGCAGGGTATCACACAACTCAATAGAAGAACTCAAGGTTTTCATTCATCAAAAATTAGGTTTCATACAAGAGGCTAGGGTCCCTTAAATAGACCCTTAACCTTGGGCTCCAAGTAAGGGCACTTTAGACTTTACATAGGACTCCTTTTCCCTTTCAAACTCTAATTGGAATACAAGGTAATAGGTAGAAAACTTTAACTCAACATACTCCCCTCTTCTCCTTCTCTTGGTCGGCCAAGGTGGTGACCATAAGTGGTCGGCCAAGAGGGGAGGTGACCCTAGGGAGGGGCGCCCTAAATTCTACCTGGGCCTGGGCTGGCCCAAATTCCTTCCGCTGGTCCAGGGTTTTGAATTTGTTCCTGATTTTGTCTTCTCTTCCTGGACTCTTCAAGTCTTCAAGCTGGGTTGGACTTGGGCTTAACTTTTATGTCTTCAATTAGGTTGAACTTGGTCTTCACTTGTATGATGTGGTCTTGAGTCTTCAATCTGATTGGACAAGACTCAAAAATTGAAATTAGCTCAACATGAGCTGGCTAGCATTGGACTGAACTAGCTCAATAAGAGCTGGACTAATTACAGGACTCAAATGTAGCTGGACTAAGCTTTATTACAGGGACTCAAATATTAACTAAGTGATCCATAGAGGGTTGAGAAGCCTCTGCCTTATTCTGGTGCCTCTGGTGTCCGCACCAGAGCGCTTAGCTCGACCTTGACCGCAGGGCACTAGCCTCCGAGGGTCTCACTCTAGAGGGTGGAAGGCGGGCCCGGTCCAGAGGGCGCGCGCTTGGAGAGGCTCCACATCGATGGGTGAGTGCTTAGCTCGACCTCGACCATAGGGCACTAGCCTCCGAGGTTCTCGCTCTGGAGGGCAGAAGACAGTTCCGACCTAGGCATCCCGAGCTTGCGGGCATGACCTGGCGAAGAACTGAGCTCGGCTTGTTGTTCTGAGGGAGCTCAGCTCAGCTCGATAGTGGAATCCGGGCTGGAGAGTCAACGCGGCATCTTTTCTTGACGTGGCGCCTGCTGGTTCCTCCATGTCAGCGATCCTATCATATCATTTCCCGCCCACTCCCGAGGCCCGTTTGTGCGTGGCGCTCGGGTCGAAGGGAGTAATTGTGGTGCTGACATGGAAAGGAAAAAATCTGGTATGATGATGGCCATGATTGTTGGCACTTCGGGGGCCGGCCCTGCGGACCAATGCGGGGATGCCATGTGGCCATGTCCGAGGAGCAGTTAATGTTGGCACAGAATTCAGAGCGGTCGGGATGCCACTCTCGTCGATGGGTAGCATATGGCATAGATCTGTTGGCGGAGGGGTTGGAACGCTACGAATCCCTCGGGTCATTTCGAAATGAAAGGAGGGCCTTGCTCGAACCATCTATTCTTTTTGAATTCTCCGTGCTTGCTGCTGCCGTGCCCAAGCTTCTTCCTCCTTCCAGTCACCCCAAGTTTTCTAAGGCAACAGGTCAGCTTCTTCTCCCTCCTTCCCCTGCTAGAATAGGGTTCTTTCCCAGGGTCTGGAGTCTTCTTTAGGTTGAGTCTTCTCTTCCGTCCTCTACTCCAAGTCCTTCCTTCCCCTCATTCTCGAGGATGTCCCATTTTGGTTCGGGCTTCCGCCCCTCCACTGATCAGGGCGAGGCCAGTCCCTCCGAGCGGAGGCCGGCATCTTCTTCTTCTTCTGATAGGGAGGAAGATGCAACTCGCTTTGAGCTCAGTAGGAGGCATCCTCCTGGTCTGGTACTCATCAGGGAACCGGGATCTGGCCCTTCTTTGCCTCCTCCTTCTCCTTCTGTCCCCATCTCTGAGTCAATCCGGTCCACAGGTCCTGGTGGGGTCCCTCGATAATCACTGCTGGGGAACTGAGAACCGTTCGGGATGTCTATGGCATCCTGGCTTCCGTCCGGCTCATGATCCCCTAGCAGGGGGAATGGGTCACTTCTAGTGGCCCAGGCCGTCTTGCGTTTTATGAGGGGACCTTCTCTGGGGATCTCCGATTTCCTTTCCATCCTTTTCTCTTGTCCGTCTTGGACAATTATCATCTAGTTCCAATGCAGCTAGTGCCAAATGCTATTAGGGTTATTTTTTCCTTCATTGTGCTTTGTCACCTCTACGGGTTTGTTGCCCGATTTTCCTTGTTCAGGGCTTTCTTTGCCCTGCAGCACCACCCAACCGAGGATGGGTGGTTGTCCTTGTCCTCCCACCCGAAGGGCATCAAGTTCGAGATTCCCTCTTCCATCAGGGGATGGAAGAGCAAGTCTTTCTTTGTTGAGGTCAAGGGGGTCGACTGGGTCTGGAGCGATCCGGATAAGTCTCCCAACCGAAATTCTATGGTCAATGCGGTTGACCGGGATGATTATGAGCAGCTCTGCACCATCCAGATTCCTCCTCTTGAGATCCTGTTGTCTGAGCAAACTTTGCCGACTCCAGGTCAACCCATGAATGGGTTGGGTGAGTTCGACCTGAACTTTTTTCATCCCTTACTCTTGTACTCCTTGCATTGTTTCCCACAGGCTCAAACTATTGTGTAATTTGTATGCAGGCATGATCTTCTCCGAGAGCGACCTTCTGGCCATCACCAAGAAGAGGCTGCCGACCGGGGAGCCTGCACCGAGGTGGGCCCGGAGTGAGAGCACTTCTGCGGTCGCTCCCATGGTAGTGATTTGTTTGAGCTCGACTGCCCCGGTTGGTTTGAAGTTCAGAGGTGTCCCGCGCTGCTCCTGTGTCGGTGGAGGGGCAGCTTCCACGTCACCAAGGCCAGCCCAGCAGGCCCCCACTTTAAATCTCGAGGTAGTGGTCCGGGTGAGGGCCGCGGCTGCAGCCGCTGCACCCTGCCATCCTCCAGTCTGCCCATCACCAACATCAGGGGTGAGGAGATCTGGGCTATGCCCAGGGCCACGACCGAGGTGCCGCTTGCACCGACACAGGCCTTCCGGCCCATTCCCCAGGATCCTTCAGCCAGCGGTGCGAGGCTGCCTGCTCATGGAGAGAGTCGGAGGGAGGAGGCGCGGTGCCATCTCCCTTTCAGGATTGGGCCGGAAGTTCATTTCTCCGAAGCCCTGAGCTAGTCGAACACATGATGGATTTCTCCATCCAGGTATGCGACTAGCAAGAGATGGCCAGGATGTGGCTGATCGATGTCATCAGTGCCATCTTTCCCTAGCTGTACTCAGTGAGCTATCCCCCTCTTTCTTTCCTTTTCTTTTTCTTTCTTCTTTCTTTCTTTTTTTTTCTTTTTTTTTTTTTTTGCTGACCTCTTTTCATGGTGCAAATCGATGTCGAGGCCCTCTACATCAAGGCCGCTACCAGAGCTGGGAGCATCTCGAGTGATAGCAGGCCACCGAGATCGAGTCTTTAAAGGCCGACTTGAAGGAGAAGGTCGGGACAAACAGGGTCCTTGAGTCGAAGGTCAAGGACCTTAAGAAAGAGCTCGCCGATGCTGAGGGTCGAGCGAAGGGACTCCTGACGGCTCGTGACCTGGAGCGGAGCCGCTCGAAGAAGGCAATCGACGACCTCTCTGTCATCGAGAAAAATTTGAACTGGTACAGTGCCGAGGCCGATCGGCACAAGGAGATCGCCCGAGCTACCCAGGTAGAGCTGGCAGCTATGAAGAAGAAATTGCCGTTGCTGAGAAGGCGGCAAAGACGGCAGCTAACTCGACAGAGAAGCCAGGTTGGAGGCCGTCGAGTCGAAGAGGGTGGCCGCTGAGGCCATGAAGGGTGCTGAGGATGCCGTCGCTAACTTCAAGGCCTCGAAGGAGTTCATCACTGAAATCCAGCGGATGGCATCGAACTCCTTTTATAAGGGTTTCATGTACCTACACGGTCGGGTCGAGGTTCTTATTCCTGACAAGGACCGTAGCTGCCTCAGGTACCCTTCGACCTCGAAGGCGGAGGCTAACGAGGAGGTCGTCGCGGGAGCCGTGGCCCCAGGACCTTCGACGCCAGCTGCGGGTGACCCTCCGAAGTTAGGGCAGCCTAGCCGTAAACTTCTCGGCCTCAAGATCCAGCAGAGAAGCTGGCTGGTGCGGAGTGACCCTTTTCTTCCTTACTTCATTTTGTGCTTTTGTTTCTTGTATTTAGTCAGTGTCACCCAGCATGTCAGGAGCCCAGAAAACACTTGTAACTTGTGTTTAATTAATGAAATTTTTTATCATCTGTTCTCTTTTCCTGGTTCTTCCCCTTTTTTTTCTCTTTCTTTCACTCCCTTTCTTCTTTTCTCTTCTTCCTTTTTTTTTGCATGGGGAGATCAAAGAGAGGGGATTCACCTTGCTTGGGGTGAAGTTGTAACACTTGAGAGCTGCGGGGCTAGAAGGTGTTGTTGACTGAGAGCCATGTGGCTCGGGGGTCCCTTGGCCGGGGATCTGAACTCTGGTCTTGGGTCGGTATCCTGGAGCTGGGCTCAGGGACGTTGATTACTGAGAGTTGTGTGGCTCAAAGTTCTCTTGGCCAGAGATTTGAGCTCCAGTCTTGAGAAGGTATCTTGGAGCTGGGCTTAGGGATGTTGATGATTGAGAGCTGCGTGGCTCGAGGTTCTCTTGGCCGGAGATCAGAGCGCCGGTCTTGAGAGGGCATCCTGGAGCTGGGCTTGGAGACGTTGATGACTGAGAGCTGCGCGGCTCTAGATTCTCTTGGCCGGAGATCTGAGCTTCGATCTTGAAAGGGCGTCCAAGAGCTGGGCTCGGGCGCGTTGATGACTGAAAGCTGCGTGGATCGAGATTCTCTTGGCCAGAGATCTGAGCTTCGATCTTGAGAGGGCATCCTGGAGCTAGGCTCAGGGATGTTGATGATGAGAGCTGCGTGGCTCAAGATTCTCTTGGCTGGAGATCTGAGCTCCGGTCTTAAGAGGGCATCCTAGAGCTGGGCTTGGGGATGTTGATGACTGAGAGCTACATGGCTCGAGGTTCTCTTGGCCGAAGATCTGAGCTCCGGTCTTGAGTGGGGAAAGTGGTAGTTTCGATGATGCTGTATTTTCCTCTTGTTCTCTCTTTCTTCTTTCTTCCCCTCTTTCTTCTTTCTTTTTCTTCTTCTTTCTCTCTCTCTCTCTCTCTCTCTTTTTTTTTTTTAGAGTGGGGAGATCAGAGAAAAGGATGATGGTTGTGCCCCCATCTTGTTCTCTTTCTTTCCTTCCCCTCTCATCTTCTTTTCAAGTGGGGAGATCAGAGAAGGGGGTTGCCGGGCTTCCCCTTTTTTCTCTTTCTTTCCTTCCCCTCTCATCTTCTTTTCGAGTGGGGAGATCAGAGAAGGGGGTTACCAGTCTTGGTTGCCTTGGAGCTAGGCTTGAGGCCTTCCTGGACGTGGAGCTAGGCTCGGGCCCAGGGGTTGCCTGAGATCTTGGCTCAGGTCTTTGGCACCTTGGAGCTAGGCTCGAGGCATTAATGGGAGCTACGTGGCCCCATGATCTCTTGGCATCTCGAAGCTGGGCTCGAAGACATTTGAGATGGAGAGCGGCTTGGCTCGAAGTTTTCTTGGCCAGAGATCTGAGCTTCGATCTTGAGCCGGCATCCTGGAGCTGGGCTCGGGGATGTTGTTGACTAGGAGCTGCCTGGCTCAAAGGTCTCTTGGCCAGAGATCTGAGCTCCGGTCTTGAGTTGGTGTCCTAGAGCTGGGGTCGGGGACACTTGGAATTAGGAGCTACATGGCTCGAAGTTCTCTTGGCCAGAGATCTGAGCTCCGGTCTTGAGTTGGCATCCTGGAGCTGGGCTCGAGGATGTTGATGATTGAGAGCTGCTTGGCTCGAAGGTGCCTTGACATCCTGGAGCTGGGCTCGGGGATACTTGAGTTTGGGAGCTACGTGGCTCGAAGATTCTTTGACGTCCTGGAGCTGGGCTCGGGGATGCCTAGAATTTTGGAGCTATGTGGCTCAAAGTTCCTCTGACATCCGGGAGCTGGGCTCGGGGACGCCTGGAATTTGGGAGCTACGTGGCTCGAAGTTCCTCTAACATCCGGGAGCTAAGCTTAGGGACTCTTAGGACTAGGACCTATATGGCTTGAAGTTCTCTGACATCCTAGAGTTGGGCTTGGGGACGCGGTCGATTCTTTCCTGCAAGACATGCGGATACCCATGCAAGGGAAAATCATTATTATGATTGTTGGTAAGGGAACTTACCTTATTGGAGGCGTCTTTGTAAGCTGTAGGCCCTCCTCCCTCGAGGGAGCCTGACGCCGTCAAGTTCTTCGAGGTAATGGACCCCTCGTGATGGAGCTTCGACCACCTCATGGGGCCTTCCCACGGTGGTTCACAACCATCGTCCCGACGTCCGTGGCATCTTTATTTACCTTTCTCCTTCGCTCTCTCCTCCATACATGACAGGGTGATTACCCTCGGGGTCCCTTCCCCCCGAGTCTTCTAAGATGCATGCTCAATTCTCCAGGCAATCACGCCCATCGGTTTTGCGGTGGGGTGACTGTCGGTGGTCGAAGCTGACAGTAGAGTGGTGAGCGCTTGGGACCCCGCTTGAGGTCTGCCCCCCCCGCAAACCTTTGGAGGAGAGCCTCCTTGACAAGCTTCTCGATCTCCTGCTCACGGTTGCGACACTTTTCAATGCCATGGCCGTGATCGCGGTGGAAGCGATGATACTCCGCCTTGCCACGACCAGTGAAGGGCTTCACCAGTGGCCAGCATGGTAGTCCGGTGGCTCGCCGGCTGAGCCTCGCTGGTGCGGGCACCAGACTCAGAAGAAGACTTCAGAGCTCCATCTGGATCTCTGATTGACATTGCCCGAGAAATTAGGGTTTGTAATAAAGGTTGACCTGGTCAACCAGTTTATTTATTTTTATTTATTTCTTGAGTCACCATTTAAATTTTGTTGAGTCATGTTGACTCGGTGCAAGTCCCGATGTGGTTTCAATTTGGTCCAAAATGGTGCCACATTTGTCTTCCAATCAAATCAAGGTTCAAGCAAGTGGAGGCCACACTCCAAGCCACACGCCCAGCCACACTCCGAGCACACGCCAGAGTCCAGGAGGCACCACAGAGGCATCCCAGTGTCATGGTCCCCACACCCAAAGAAGAAAAATCAAATTGGAAGCTAATTTAAAGGAGGCGCCCATACCTGCCTATTTTACCTAAGCAAAGAAGGAAGAAAACTTCTCTTGGAGAAGAAATCAAAGAAGGACATCCAATTGAAGTTCAAATCAAAATCAAAGAGCTTAACTTGGAGTGGAAGAAAAGAAGAAATGCCATAAGAAGAGGAGGACTCCAAATCCAAATCCAACTCCAAAGGAGGCGCCATAAAAATTCCAAAAAAAATTCCTTTATGGCCATCCCAATTTTTTTTGAAGTCTTGGTCGACCAAGAGAGGAGGTTTTCTACCTAATCTAGAGGTTGGAAGAGTTTAGTCCCACATGGAAATTTGTACAAGCTAGGAGAAAATTTTAGGTCTATATAATAGACCTCTCTTTGTAACTTTGAAAATCAATGAATGAAAGAAATTTTTTTTATGAGCAAACTTATGTTTTCTGTTCTTCTGCACTATTCTAAGTGTTGAGCTCCGTGAGGGGGTAATCCGGGTTCCATTGGAGCCTTGAGGAGGTGAGAGATCTCCATCTTTATCCAAAACCCTAGGTTAGCTACTTGAAATCCCAAAACCCTAGCCACCCTTCATTATTTTCAATCCATCAAACCCTAGATCCATCCATCTCCCACGGCCTCTCTCTCTCTACAAGTCCAGGCCATCCACCTTCATCCAGATCCAGTCCGGCTACTTCAGATCCAGAGCAAGTTCCAAGGAAAATCACATCAGCTTCCAGGACAATCCAGTTTTCAGCAATTTCAATCCTCAAGTTCATCGACCTGGTAAATTTTTCCCTTGACTCTCTGATTCCATCAATTATTTTTCTTCTCTTCCAGATCTTGAGTTCAGGAGAAGCCAACCCGCCAAAGGACCAGTATTGGAGGGTCCATTGCGAAGATATCTGAATCCGAGGATCCAACAATCTGCTCGGGAGAGTTCTTCCACCAAAATCTGTGAAGATCATTGTCTGGTTAGGTAAACCATCTCTTCTCTTTATTTCTGTTCTGTTGAAAGTTCGGAGCGAAACCCTAGGTCTGGGAGTTTCTCAACCCCAGCGATCCGTTGCTTCTGAACTACTCTGATAATTTAGTTTCCTTAAAATTGTGCTTTCAATTATCATATTAGTATCTTTCAATGTTAGGTTAACTTTTCTTTGATTTGAAGCCAACTTCTACAAACATATAAAACAACAAAAAAATTATTTAATCTTAATTTACTTCCGCATCGCATCCCTTTATTTGTTCGCATCATTTTTGGTATCAGAGCCCAGTCTAGGGTTTTTGATTTGCTTGCTTGCTTTGATTGTTCTCTTTTTATTTTGTCTGCTCGAAGTAGACTCCCCAGGACGTCCGGTCCTAGGAACTAAGCGAGGCGCAAGCCTCCTCCTCCCATTCCACGGGGTTTCCTAGGGCGTGTAGGGGATCCATTGGTTATAACTTCGTAGCAGGGATTATAAACGGGGAAGACAATCTAGTTGCAGCCCATAATTGCCCTGTTGTCTGAATTATTTCTCCCTGCATAAACTCCGAATTGCATGATTTTTGCTTCGTTGGAACCATTATAATTGAACCTATTTTCCATAATTTTTCTGTGATTTATTGGTTTCAGTAAAAATTCTGAGCATTAAATACAGCAACTCTGTTTTTTGTGTTCTGCAATTCAATTCTTTTGGAGTGATCATCTCATAATTTACTTAAGGGCAATTGAGCATCTAAGATAAGGGGAGGAGTTGATTACCTCTCCTTAGCCCAAAACCATCATCCAATCATTCGAACCTAGACCTAATTTAAAATCGGTTAGACCTAATTTGCCCTAGTGGGCTAGGGACACCAATTGGTCGAGTCTAGGCTAGTGTTGAGTCAGTTTGCTGAGTTATTCTGTGTGTGCTTAGCACTCAGTGTCTAGAACGGTGGTTCAGGGATCCATTTCCGAAGGGCTTGTGTGCTGGTCCGCCTACCTGGCCAATCACTGATTCGTGTCTAGGATTGGCATTCAGGGACCTAACACTCCCCTTACACCTGCCTGGCTGAGTCCTGAGTTACTACAGGCTAGCTTGCCACTCTGATTGGGCATCTAGTTTGGACTCTAGGTCTAGTGATCCTGGTGCGGGCACCAGACTCAGAAGAAGACTTCAGAGCTCCATCTAGATCTCTGATTAACCTTGACCGAAGAATTAGGGTTTTTGGTTTGTAATAAGAGTTGACTAGATCAACTCAATTTAGCTTGAGTCTACATTACCTGCATTTTTATTTTGTTGAGTCATGTTGACTCAGTAGTGGACTAGAGTTTCAACCGGGATGTTACATTTTCTCCCAAGACCTGGCAAGTGGACACCACACTCCCAGCCACACTCCCAGTCCAGGGGGCGCCATATCCACATCAGCAGCCTTTGGTCCCCACTCCACAGATGGCAACCTCCTTCTTTCATGCACCAGATAAAAAGAAGAGCACAAATCAAGGGGCGGCCAAGACTTTCCCAAGTGACTCCAAGCAAAGAAGGGAAGAAGTTTTTCTTGGAAGAGAATATCAAGGGGCGCCCATTACCTGCCAAAAACACCTAAAACAAAGATGGGAAGAGCCTTGACTTAGGGAGGAAGAAAAGGAGGAGTCCAAAGAGTTCATCCAGGGAAGGAAGAAATTTTCTTGAAAAAAATCAAGCAAGGTGGTGCCATCTACCTGCCATTTATAACCCAAATCCTAATTTTTGTATTTTGGCCAACCATATGTAAGGGATTTGCCCTAATTTGGAGATCCCCTCCTTTAGTCCCACATGGGAAAATATGAAACCCTTCTCCCTTGTAAAGCATTATAAATTACATCCCTCTTGTAAGTTGAAAAAAATCTATGAATGAAGAAATTATTTTTGCTATTCTCTTGTGTTGAGTAACCTAGGTTTCTCTTCTTCCGCACTATTCTAAGTGTTGAGCTCCGTGAGGGGGTAATCCGGGTTCCATTGGAGCCTTGAGGAGGTGAGAGATCTCCATCTTTATCCAAAACCCTAGGTTAGCCACTTAAAAATCCAAAACCCTAGCCGCCCTTCATTATTTTCAATCCATCGACCCTAGCTCCTTCCATCTCCCACGGCCTCTCTCTCTCTACAAGTCCAGGCCGTCCACCTTCATCCAGATCCAGTCCGGCTACTTCAGATCCAGAGCAAGTTCCAAGGAAAATCACATCAGCTTCCAGGAGAATCCAGTTTTCAGCAATTTCAATCTTCAAGTTCATCAACCTGGTAAATTCTTCCCTTGACTCTCTGATTCCATCAATTATTTTTCTTCTCTTCCAGATCTTGAGTTCAGGAGAAGCCAACCCGCCAAAGGACCAGTACTGGAGGATCCATTGCGAAGAAATCTGAATCCGAGGATCCAACAATCTGCTCGGGAGAGTTCTTCCACCAAAATCTGTGAAGACCATTGTCTGGTTAGGTAAACCATCTCTTCTCTTTATTCTGCTCTGTTGAAAGTTCGAGCGAAACCCTAGGTCTGGGAGTTTCTCAACCCCCAGCGATCTGTTGCTTCTGAACTACTCTGATAATTTAGTTTCCTTAAAATTGTGCTTTCAATTATCATATTAGTATTTTCAATGTTAGGTTAACTTTTCTTTGATTTGAAGCCAACTTCTACAAACATATAAAAACAACAAAAAAATTAGTTAATCTTAATTCACTTCCGCATCGCATCCCTTTATTTGTTCTGCATCATTTTTGGTATCAGAGCTTTCGTTCTGCATCATTTTTGGTATCAGAGCTTTCGTTCTGCATCATTTTTGGTATCAGAGCCCAGTCTAGGGTTTCTGATTTGCTTGCTTGCTTGTTTTGATTGTTTTCTCTTTTATTTTTGTCTGCTCGAAGTAGACTCCCCAGGACGTCTGGTCCTAGGAACTAAGCGAGGCGCAAGCCTCCTCCTCCCATTCCACGGGGTGTTCTTAGGGCATGTAGGGGATCCATTGGGTTATAACTTCATAGCAGGGATTATAAACGGGGAAGACAATCTAGTTGCAGCCCGTAATTGCCTTGTTTTCTGAATTATTTCTCCCTGCATAAAACTCCGAATTGCATGATTTTTGCTTCGTTGAAACCAGTATAATTGAACTATTTTCCATAATTTTTCTGTGATTTATTGGTTTCGGTAAAAATTTTGAGCATTAAAATACAACTACTCTGTTTTTTGTGTTCTGCAATTCAATTCTTTTTGGAGTGATCATCTCATAATTTACTTAAGGGCAATTGAGCATCTAAGATAAGGGAGGAGTTGATTACCTCTCCTTAGCCCAAAACCACCATCCAATCGTTCGAACCTAGACCTAATTTAAAATCAGTTAGACCTAATTTGCCCTAGTGGGCTAGGGACACCAATTGGTCGGGTCTAGGCTAGTGTTGAGTCAGTTTGCCGAGTTATTCTGTGTGTGCTTAGCACTCAGTGTCTAGAACGGTGGTTCAGGGATCCATTCTCGAAGGGCTTGTGTGCTGGTCCGCCTACCTGGCCAATCACTGATTGGTGTCTAGGATTGGCAATCAGGGACCTAACACTCCCCTTACACCTGCCTGGCTGAGTCCTGAGTTACTACAGGCTAGCTTGCCACTCTGATTGGGCATATAGTTTGGACTCTAGGTCTAGTGATCCAGTAGTCGATTTAGTCTAGTCTCATTTTGTGTGCTTGCTTGAATCATCATGTCTACCAGAAACGGAGTGCCATATCAACCTGGTCAAACCCAACCTGATTTAGAGGCCATGGTTAGAGCTCTTACTGAGAGCATGAACAAGTTAAGCCAGGATTTGACTGCTACTGTTACCCAGTGTAAAGAACAAGTCCATGAGAATTTTACCCAGCTTAGGGATCAAGTCCAAGTCCTTGAGAAACGTAGACATCAAAATTGGATCCCTGATCCAAAATTTAATAGGCCCCAACCTCATCCATACCAGGAGCCTAGGAGGACCTTATACCGTGATCCCGAGCATAACCTTAGGAAGCCTAACCATGATATCTATAGTGTGGATCGTGTCTATGAGAGGTCCTTACAATATTCTAGACCAGTCACTCAACAACCCAAGTCTTCTAGATCAAACCATTTAGATCCACACCCATGCCCAAGTAAGGTCTCTACTAGCTTGAAACCCAGTGTGACCCAGGTTCCTATATCGCAAGAATGTTTGTTTGTGGAGAAAGAGGCCATAAATCTAGTCAGTGCCCATGCATAGGACTGGCTTGTGCACAGCTAAGTGGTAAGAATCCTAAGGATGACCTTAATGAGGGAGAACCCAAGCCTACCAATGAGGAAGAAAGGTTAGGTATGACAAGCCTAGAATCAGTTGACCCGATTACCACTGACCCGAAACCCATTGAAGATGGCATCGAGGAAGTATATGATGCTGGCTTGAGTCTAGTTGATGAATATGAGGGGGAAGAACTTGAAGAATATGACATCGATACTATTGGTTCCTTACCTGAGGAGACCTTGAGAGCAACCAAGTGGTGGGACCTAGTTCAGAAACTCAAGAGATTTGTGAGAATCAGGTTCCTTTAGTCAAATACCCCCAGGAAGAACTCATAGTGTTAGCCCGAGCTATCAGTTCGTACCCTCTAATGATAGTCATTCCCCAAGTACCAATTGAAGATCTTTGCACTGAACAGTTTAAGTTTGCCCACCCTATGGTAGATCCTCTCCTTAGGATGACTGAATCAAGCCTCTTACAATTGGACCTTGTCCCATGCCCAGCCACTAAGGTCTCTCCCGTAATCTCAGTTGAACATCCTTGTCTTGAGCGGATTGATTCTCCCAGTCCTGTAGAAGTCCTCCTTATGACCCCAGACCCTTCCTTCGCATGACTGACCTACCCTTCTATAGAGTATACCTTTCCTCACCCATAGGTCAAATTCAAGTCTTGAGGTCATCATCCATAGGTCCTTCCATGAATCATTCTTTAATCCATTTCTTGAGAAAGTGGATCATTGTTTGCTTAGAGAACAAACCTTAACTATTGCAATCACATCTCCTAGGCTACTTCCCGAACCATCTCTTGATCCATTCCTAGAATAGCAAACTTTTCCTTTCGTAAGGATGACCAGTTGACACTCATAGATCACCATTCAAACCTTCAGGTCACCACCTTTAATCAGCAGGTAATTCAAGACTCCACCTCATATTTCCTCCCTTTCTCTAGGACTTCCAATACTTCTTACACCATCCAAGTATACTTTGTCAAAGTCTTTAGAGTGAACCACGTGTCAGAACCTATTAGGTTTGCCACCTACTTCTGGAAGACCTTATGGCACCTACTAGGTACCCATGATAATTTTCATGCTCTGCATGCCATCCTCCGACCCAAGGTCAACCTAGAGAGCCGTAGTTTGTTAGGTTTAGACCTAGGGTTCCTTTGAATAAAGTCCATTTATTAGGAATGCATCGTCGGTCGAGTTTAGGTCATTGTCTCAGATTTTGTTAAGTGAGAATACCAGGAGTTGGGATTTATACCTACCAAGGGCAGAATTTGCGTACAATGACTCGGTCAATAGGTCTACGGGTAAGAGTCCATTTGAAATTGTACATGGGTACAAACCTCACACACCTCTTGACCTAGTCCTTTACCTGTCCACACTCGAGTCTCCGAGTCTGCTGAGAATTTTGCACAGCATGTAAAAGACTTGCATAAAGAAATTCATGCCAAAATAAATTTAAGTAATGAAACTTATAAGAAGTTGGCTGATACTCAAAGGCGAGTCAAATCTTTTGTTGAGGGAGACTATGTGATGATTAGTTAAGGCCTGAACGGTTTCCTCCTGAACCGTTAGAAAGTTACATGCTAGGGGAGCTGGACCATTTAGAGTGGTAAAGAGAGTAGGATCCAATGCCTATGTGCTCGAGTTGCCTCCAGAACTAGGCATTAGCTCTACTTTCAACATTACAGACTTAGTAGAGTACAGGGAGCCAGCTGTGATTCCTAGTGAACCTTTTGAGCCTAACCCTATCATTGAGAGTGATCCTGACCCTGTGTGTCCACCAACAAACTGGCCTGTGAGGAAGAGCAGATTGAAAAGATCCTGGATGATCAGGTTATCTCTACTCGTAATCGAGGATACCAAAGGTACCTGGTCCACTGGCAAGGAAGGCCAGATTCTGATGACTCTTGGATCTCCCGAGAAGAATTACAAGAATTGGACCCAGACCTCTTGGAGAGATACCAGAGCCAACTTGAGCCTTACTCGACAGGGTCGAGTTCCTCCCACCCCGGGAGAATTGGTGCGGGCACCAGACTCAGAAGAAGACTTCAGAGCTCCATCTAGATCTCTGATTAACCTTGACCGAAGAATTAGGGTTTTTGGTTTGTAATAAGAGTTGACTAGATCAACTCAATTTAGCTTGAGTCTACATTACCTACATTTTTATTTCTTTGAGTCATGTTGACTCAGTAGTGGACTAGAGTTTCAACCGGGGATGTTACATTTTCTCCCAAGACCTGGTAAGTGGACACCACACTCCCAGCCACACTCCCAGTCCAGGGGGCGCCATATCCATATCCAGCAGCCTTTGGTCCCCACTCCACAGATGGCAACCTCCTTCTTTCATGCACCAGATAAAAAGAAGAGCACAAATCAAGGGGGCGGCCAAGACTTTCCCAAGTGACTCCAAGCAAAGAAGGGAAGAAGTTTTTCTTGGAAGAGAATATCAAGGGGCGCCCATTACCTGCCAAAAACACCTAAAACAAAGATGGGAAGAGCCTTGACTTAGGGAGGAAGAAAAGGAGGAGTCCAAAAGAGTTCATCCAGGGAAGGAAGAAAATTTTCTTGAAAAAAATCAAGCAAGGTGGCGCCATCTACCTCCATTTATAACCCAAATCCTATTTTTTGTATTTTGGCCAACCATATGTAAGGGATTTGCCCTAATTTGGAGATCCCCTCCTTTAGTCCCGCATGGTAATATGAACCCTTCTCCTTGTAAAGCATTATAAATTACATCCCTCTTGTAAGTTGAAAAAATCTATGAATGAAGAAAATTTATTTTTGCTATTCTCTTGTGTTGATTAACCTAGGTTTCTCTTCTTCCGCACTATTCTAAGTGTTGAGCTCCGTGAGGGGGAATCCGGTTCCATTGGAGCCTTGAGGAGGTGAGAGATCTCCATCTTTATCCAAAACCCTAGGTTAGCCACTTAAAAAATCCAAAACCTAGCCGCCCTTCATTATTTTCAATCCATCGACCCTAGCTCCTTCCATCTCCCATGGCCTCTCTCTCTCTACAAGTCCAGGCCGTCCACCTTCATCCAGATCCAGTCCGGCTACTTCAGATCCAAGCAAGTTCCAAGGAAAATCACATCAGCTTCCAGGAGAATCCAGTTTTCAGCATTTCAATCTTCAAGTTCATCAACCTGGTAAATTCTTCCCTTGATTCTCTGATCCATCAATTGTTTTTCTTCTCTTCCAGATCTTGTTCAGGAGAAGCCAACCCGCCAAAGGACCAGTACTGGAGGATCCATTGCGAAGAAATCTGAATCCGAGGATCCAACAATCTGCTCGGAGAGTTCTTCCATCAAAATCTGTGAAGATCATTGTCTGGTTAGGTAAACCATCTCTTCTCTTATTTCTGCTCTGTTGAAAGTTCGGAGCGAACCCCTAGGTCTGGGAGTTTCTCAACCCCTAGCGATCCGTTGCTTCTGAACTACTCTGATAATTTAGTTTCCTTAAAATTGTGCTTTCAATTATCATATTAGTATTTTTCAATGTTAGGTTAACTTTTCTTTGATTGAAGCCAACTTCTACAAACATATAAAACAACAAAAAATTAGTTAATCTTAATTCACTTCCGCATCGCATCCCTTTATTTGTTCTGCATCATTTTGGTATCAGAGCTTTCGTTCTGCATCAGATCCAGTAGTCGATTTAGTCTAGTCTCATTTTGTGTGCTTGCTTGAATCATCATGTCTACCAGAAACGGAGTGCCATATCAACCTGGTCAAACCCAACCTGATTTAGAGGCCATGATCAAAGCTCTTACTGAAAGTATGGCTAAATGAATCAGGATATGACAAAAACTGTGGCCCAGTTTAGCGCACAAATTCATGAGGATCTTACCCAACTTAGGGACCGAGTCCAGTACTTGAAGAACCTAGACATCAGAATTAGACTCCTGACCCCGATTTTAATGTGCCTCAACCTTACCCCATCAGGAGCCTAGAAGGCCTTTATATAGAGATCCTGAACCTAATCATAGGAGGCCTGACCCAGAGCCTGAAGATAGAGATGATAGGTTCATCAGGAACATCAAATTAGATAGATGCACCCCACTTTTGATGGTAGTCTGAACCCTAAGGTGTATTCTGATTGGGAGGGTGAGATGGACCAATACTTTGAGTGGTATGCTATGTCTGAGGAGAGGAAATACAAGTTTGCCAAGATGAAATTAGTGCGTCAAGCTAGGTTATACTGGGGGAACATTGAGCTAACCACTAGGAGACGGAATTTGAGCCCATAACCACTTGGCAGGGTATGAAAAAAACTGAGAGATAAATACCTACCCATTTCATACCAGCAAAACCTGTTAGACCAATGGCAAAACCTGAAACAAGGAAACCGATCTGTCTCAGACTACATAGCTACTTTTGATGAATACCTAATGAGATGTGATGTGAGTGAAGCCCACGAAGTCACTTTGTCTAGATTTAGGGCTGGACTGAGGGAAGATATCAAGAGAGAACTATTTTTGAGAGAGGTTACTGATCTAGACCAAGCCACCAGATTGCACTAAACACTGAGAAATTTCAGAGAGGACCTATACCTTCTAGGGTTAGTGCCCCAATCCCAAGGAATGGACCTAGCCAAGTTATCCCGAGTAAACCTTTTCAGGGTACTTCTACCCCTAGGCCCATGGACAAAGGTAGGCACCTGACACCCAGAACCCCTAGTTCAAATATCACCTGTTTTAAGTGTCAGAAACCAGGTCACATTTCCAGTCAGTGTACTGCCATAGCCTGTTTCAAGTGTCATAAGGTAGTCATGTTGCTAGCCAGTGCCCTCGGAGATCCCTTTACATAGAAGAGGGAGAGAATGATAATCCGAGCCCAGTGATGAATTTGAAGAAGAAGTTTATGAGGCCGGAATGAATTTGGCTGAGGAGTATGAAGGAGAGGAGGACCCAATGAACTGACCAATTAGGAGTTGTTAGATGCATCCTATCCCAGAATCTAGTTCAAGAGGATTGGCGTAGGACTAACATCCTACAGACTTTTCTTAAATTAGGGGATAAGGTATGTAAGATCATCATAGATAGTGGGAGCTGTGTAAATGCCATCTCTACTAGCACTGTCAAGATGTTAGGCTTAATCCCAGTTCCCCATCCCACCCCTATAAGGTTTCTTGGGTAGATTCTACCTCCATACCCATCCAGTCTAGATGTCAAGTCCAAATCCAAATGCAATCTTATCATGAAAAGATTTGTGCGATGTCTTACCCATGGGGGTGAGCAGTATAATTCTCGGAAGACCTTGGTTGTATGATCATGATGCCACCCTCTTAGGAAAATCCAATACCTGTGTCTTTAGTTTCAATGGGAAGAAGATTACGATCCATTCAGTTCCCCTAAGGACAAGGTAACTAAAGGAGCCGGTAAGGTTAAGAGATGAAAACTGGAGTGAACCTAATCAGTGCTAAGGATCTAGAACAAGAATTCATAGTGGTTCCCCATCTGGATGTTGACTGCTAAGGAACTTAGAACTTCGGAACCCTCAGAGCCTCCTCAAGAAGTTAAACCTGTGTTAAAAGAATTTGAGGATGTCTTTCCCGAGGATTTGCCAGACCACCTTCCACCTCTTAGGGATATCCAGCATGCCATAGATCTAATCCCAGGAGCGACTTTGCCCAACTTGCCCCATTACAGGATGAATCCATCTGAGCATGAAGAACTGCAAAAGCAGGTTGGAGAATTATTGAGGGGTTTATTAGAGAAAGTCTTAGCCCTTGTGCAGTCCCAGCCTTACTGACCCCAAAGAAAGATGGCACGTGGAGGATGTGTGTTGACAGTCGTGCCATCAATAAATTACAATCAAATATAGGTTTTCCATCCCTAGACTAAATGACATCTTGATATGATGGCTGGTGCAATGTTTTTTTCTAAGATTGATCTCAAAAGCGGCTATCATCAGGTTAGGATTAGACCCGGGGATGAATGGAAAACTGCTTTCAAAACTAAGGATGGTCTTTATGAATGGGTTGTTATGCCTTTTGGGTTGTCCAATGCCCCTAGTACTTTCATGAGAATTATGACCCAGGTACTTAGAGCTTTCATAGGAAATTGTGGTGGTCTATTTTGATGACATCCTGATCTATAGTAAGACCCCAGCAGATCACCTAGGCCACCTTAGAGCAGTCTGCCAAGTTTTGAGGAATGATAGACTCTACGGTAATCTTAAGAAGTGTGAATTCATGACTAGTAGAGTTATCTTTCTTGGTTTTGTAGTAACCCTGACGGCGTGGCGGCCGATCCTGAGAAGATTAGGTCCATAGTAGACTGGCCAGAGCCAACCAATGTGCATGAAGTTAGAAGTTTCCACGGCTTGGCTACCTTCTATAGGCGATTCATCAAGTGGTTTAGTACTACTTTAGCTGCTCCTATCACTGATTGTATTAGGAAGGGAGAATTTCATTGGACTAAGTCAGCCCATAAAGCCTTCCTAGATCTTAAGGATAAAATGACCAGGCACCCATTCTGAGATTACCCGATTTTTCTAAAGTACTTAAGGTTGCCTGTGATGCTTCAGGTGTAGGAATAGGTGGAGTCCTAAGCCAAGAGAATCATCCCATAGCATTCTTTAGTGAAAAACTTAATGATGCTAAGCTTAGGTATTCTACCTATGATAAGGAATTTTATGCGGTGGTACAAGCTTTGCGTTACTGGAGATATTATTGCTACCGCAGGAATTTGTACTATTTTGGACCATGAGGCTCTTAGATTTCTGAACTCCCAAAAGAAGCTTAACCTAGGCATGCTAAGTGGGTAGAATATATCCAGTCCTATACTTTTGTCCTGAAACATAAGGCTGGAGTTGAGAATAAGGTAGATGATGCCCTTAGTCGCCGATCTCTGTTATTAAATTCTGTTAGAACTGAGGTCATAGGGTTTGAGCAAATCAAAGAGGAAATGAGTCTTGTCCGGATTTCACAACTGTGTATCAGGATCTAGTTCAAGGACCATCTAGTAATCACCAGGATTATACCCTTGTAGATGGTTTTTTTTCTTCAAAAATAGGCTTTGCATCCCTAGAACTTCTCTTAGGGAATTTTGATTTGGGAAATCCATGCTGGAGGTTTAGCCGGCCATTTTGAAAAAGACAAGACCATTCTAGCTATGAAGACCACTTTTTCTGGCCTAGCTTGGAAAGGGATGTAGCTAAATTGTAGCTAGATGTTGAACCTGCGCTGTTGCCACACAGCGAAACAAAACACTGGCCTTTATACCCACCTACCCTTTCCCAGATCATCCTTGCAAGATGTGATATGGATTTTGGTGTTAGGTTTTACCTAGACCCACGGAAGACCATGATTCTATCTGTGCTTAGTCGACCGTTCTCCTAAAATGGCCCACTTCTTGCCTTTGTTCCCAAACCTTGTTGATGCGTCTAAGGTAGCCACACTTTCTTCATGAGATAGTTAGACTCCATGGTACCTAAGACAATCGTTTCAGATAAGGGATGTCCGGTTCACCAATTACTTTTGGAAGACCCTTTGGCATAAGTTAGGGACAAAACTTAAGTTTTCAACTGCCTATCATCCCCAAACTGATGGCCAAACTGAAGTAGTGAACCGTACCTAGAAATCTGCTGAGATGTCTTGTTGGTGAAAACACCAGAAATTGGGATTTATACCTACCAGGGCAGAATTTGCGTACAATGACTCGGTCAATAGGTCTACGGGTAAGAGTCCATTTGAAATTGTACATGGGTACAAACCTCACACACCTCTTGACCTAGTCCCTTTACCTGTCCACACTCGAGTCTCCGAATCTGCTGAGAATTTTGGCACAGCATGTAAAAGACTTGCATAAAGAAATTCATGCCAAAATAAATTTAAGTAATGAAACTTATAAGAAGTTGGCTGATACTCAAAGGCGAGTCAAATCTTTTGTTGAGGGAGACTATGTGATGATTAGGTTAAGGCCTGAACGTTTTCCTGCTGGAACCGTTAGAAAGTTACATGCTAGGGGAGCTGGACCTTTAGAGTGGTAAAGAGAGTAGGATCCAATGCATGTGCTCGAGTTGCCTCCAGAACTAGGCATTAGCTCTACTTTCAACATTACAGACTTAGTAGAGTACAGGGAGCCAGCTGTGATTCCTAGTGAGCCTTTGAGCCTAACCCAATCATTGAGAGTGATCCCGACCCTGTGTGTCCACCAACAAACTGGCCTGTGAGGAAAGAGCAGATTGAAAAGATCCTGGATGATCAGGTTATCTCTACTCGTAATCGAGGATACCAAAGGTACCTGGTCCGCTGGCAAGGAAGGCCAGATTCTGATGACTCTTGGATCTCCCGAGAAGAATTACAAGAATTGGACCCAGACCTCTTGAGAGATACCAGAGCCAACTTGAGCCTTACTCGACAGGTCGAGTTCCTCCCACCCCGGGAGAATTGGTGCGGGCACCAGACTCAGAAGAAGACTTCAGAGCTCCATCTGGATCTCTGATTGACATTGCCCGAGAAATTAGGGTTTGTAATAAAGGTTGACCTGGTCAACCAGTTTATTTATTTTTATTTATTTCTTGAGTCAACCATTTAAATTTTGTTGAGTCATGTTGACTCGGTGCAAGTCCCGATGTGGTTTCAATTTGGTCCAAAATGGTGCCACATTTGTCTTCCAATCAAATCAAGGTTCAAGCAAGTGGAGGCCACACTCCAAGCCACACGCCCAGCCACACTCCGAGCACACGCCAGAGTCCAGGAGGCGCCACAGAGGCATCCCAGTGTCATGGACCCCACACCCGAAGAAGAAAAAATCAAATTGGAAGCTAATTTAAAGGAGGCGCCCATACCTGCCTATTTAACCTAAGCAAAGAGAAAAAACTTCTCTTGGAGAAGAAATCAAAGAAGGACATCCAATTGAAGTTCAAATCAAAATCAAAGAGCTTAACTTGGAGTGGAAGAAAAGAAGAAATGCCATAAGAAGAGGACTCCAAATCCAAATCCACTCCAAAGGAGGCGCCATAAAAATTCCAAAAAAATTCCTTTTGGCCGTCCCAATTTTTTTTGAAGTCTTGGTCGACCAAGAGAGGAGGTTTTCTACCTAATCTAGAGGTTGGAAGAGTTTAGTCCCACATGGAATTTGTACAAGCTAGGAGAAAATTTTAGGTCTATATAATAGACCTCTCTTTGTAACTTTGAAAATCAATGAATAAAGAAATTTTTTTTATGAGCAAACTTATGTTTTCTCTTCTTCCGCACTTCTAAGTGTTGAGCTCCGTGAGGGGGTAATCCGGGTTCCATTGGAGCCTGAGGAGGTGAGAGATCTCCATCTTTATCCAAAACCCTAGGTTAGCCACTTGAAATCCCAAACCCTAGCCACCCTTCATTATTTTCAATCCATCAAATCCTAGATCCATCCATCTCCCATGGCCTCTCTCTCTCTACAAGTCCAGGCGTCCACCTTCATCCAGATCCAGTCCGGCTACTTCAGATCCAGAGCAAGTTCCAAGGAAATCACATCAGCTTCCAGGACAATCCAGTTTTCAGCAATTTCAATCCTCAAGTTCATCGACCTGGTAAATTTTTCCCTTGACTCTCTGATTCCATCAATTGTTTTTCTTCTCTTCCAGATCTTGAGTTCAGGAGAAGCCAACCCCCAAAGGACCAGTATTGGAGGATCCATTGTGAAGATATCTGAATCCGAGGATCCAACAATCTACTCGGGAGAGTTCTTCCACCAAAATCTGTGAAGATCATTGTCTGGTTAGGTAAACCATCTCTTCTCTTTATTTCTGTTCTGTTGAAAGTTCGGAGCGAAACCCTAGGTCTGGAGTTTCTCACCCCCAGCGATCCGTTGCTTCTGAACTACTCTGATAATTTAGTTTCCTTAAAATTGTGCTTTCAATTATCATATTAGTATCTTTCAATGTTAGGTTAACTTTTCTTTGATTTGAAGCCAACTTCTACAAACATATAAAAACAACAAAAAAATTAGTTAATCTTAATTTACTTCCCGCATCGCATCCCTTTATTTGTTCTGCATCACTCGCACGCTGATGAACCAGTGAAAGAATCCCGCCATCTTGAGCTCATGCTTCTCCAGGTGCACTTCTGCTGTGTGCCTGACGGTTTAGTCAGCGGATTCCCTATCGAAGGGGATGGAGGGGGTGACATTTTGGAGAGGCCTAGAGAAGATCGCCAATCTGTTGACCTTTCTAGCCTGTGTCATCATCATTCTTTCATGGTATGTTGACCTGTGAAGAGGTGGAGGACCTAGTCACGACCGTCCTAGCCACCCTTCCTGGCACGCCAATCTATTGCCGCCAAGACCGTCATGGCCTGTGGTAGGTCCACGGGGTTATCGTTAAAACATTGTGGCTATCAGTTTAAAATCCGACTTCTTAAAATATTTAAAAATACATAGCAAGAGGAGTTGGGTCGAATCCACAGAGAAGGCAGTGTTTAGGATTTGAAATTTTTGATCTTTGTAAAAAAATATTTGAATTTGAAAAATATATAAAATAAAATTGCAGGAAAACTTGGCACTAGGATCTATTATTTAGATCCTAACATCTATTTGCAGACAAGACGAAAGACAGGAATTAAAAAGAGATATTGCATTGATTGAAATTTAAGGTCTAAATACAATGCAAAAAAAACTAAATTAACAAAACAAGTAACAAAGATAAGAACAGATCGGCTCAGCCTCGTCGGGAAGATAGCTCCTTCCTTCGTACTCCGTGGAGCGAACTGGGCTTCCTCTGCGTCTTCTACTTCGGATCTTGATCTCAGAGAGAGAGAAGGCTGGAAGATGGTGTAGGGACATGCTCTCCTTTGAGAAACCTCACTCCCAAAAGCCAACCCGTAACCCAAGCAATGCCCTTTACCCTGTACCTTGTCTTTTCTCCGGGATCTCCCTGCCTTGTGCTATGGGGTTCATTTTATACTTGATCGGAGAGGAGACCTCATGGCACACTAGCGATGTGGGACAAAAGGAATACCGTGACCGCCATTGCTGCTCCGTTGATTATGCCACTCGTGGACTACGCCGTGGAGCTCGTGGATTGCGCCGTGGAGCTCGTGGAGAACGCCCAGCGTCCGTGGAGCTCGCTCGTGGACTGCTCGTGGACTGCCCATGGAGAACGCCCGTGGACAGCTCATGGACGGTGCTCCGGTAAGCCAGCTCATGGAAAACGCCCAGCATCCGTGGAGCTCACCCGTGGACGTGTGCGTGGAGGAGCTTGGCCGTGGAGAACGCCCGTGGACATGCACGTGGAGGAGCTTGGCCATGGAGAACGCCCGTGGATGTGCGCGTGGAGGAGCTTGGCCGTGCGCATGGAGGAGCTCGGCAACGCATGTGGAGCCTCGGCAATGCCACCGCCAGAGCTTCTCCTCCGGTCGTGGACACCTCATGAAGAACGTGGGCTGCCTCCTCTCGTTTGCCGCCAAAAAATGCCACCACCGACCGTCAAACCACCGCCGGAGCTTCTCCTCCGTCCAGGGACACCGCCGGCATGCTTCCCGGCGAGTTTCGGCACCTCTGGAGGGCTGTGGTCCATGCCCTGCTCCGTGGACTGGTAGCAATGGCTGCCGTGGACCAAGCTGCAGTGAATAAACCCAGCAGCCAGTCCATGATGGACCAGCTGCTCCAAAAACCATGCAGCATCAAAATGTGTGCAAATATCTAGAAAATTCATAACTTCTTCATTTCAAACCTGATTTAAGTACCGTTTGCGTCGTTGGATTCCATAAATCAAGCTCTACCTATTGGTGGGTTTCAATCTTATTAATTTTACTGATTTCATGATCATTAATTATAATTATTAATATTTTTATTAATCATTTAAATGGGTGTGTGGTGCTTTGACTTGAAATCTATTTTTCATGAACGTATTCTAATTTCATATTTTTCAAAGATAATTTTAAAATAATTAGTTTTTGCAAGAAAGTCCAAATTAATTATGAAATTAGGTTATTAAAAGAATATTAGCACCAATAATTAACTAAATACTTAAAATAAATGTATAAATCCATGATTTATCACACCCCCCAACTTACTTATTACTAGTCCCTTAGCAATGCAAAAAGTATAACTATGTGTCACAAAGATCATCCTTTACAAAAATAGATCCAGGTTTGAAAGTAAAAAGATCTAGCATGTATCAGTTATTGAGTATTGAGTTTCAGAAATAAATTTTGCAGTTAGCATAATTAGAAACTTTCTTAGAGTTCATCTAAGATCTACAGCACTTGTGTTTGTGATGACTAACTTAACATTTTGGTACTAGTTTGCAAGAACAAATGTATCTTTGATTAACACTTACTTTGGTTAATTTTCTATACATCCCTAAATTACGCTTATGAACTGAGTTAGCTTTCACACTACCTGATTTTTTTTTTTTTTTTGTGCTGAGCATCCTGGCCTTCCCTTCACCGTTTGACGCGAACCTCCACACTTGACTTAGGTGCAGAGACCCAGTTACTAAGTTTAGGGTTCCACATATACTCTATATTTTGCACTTTTATTTCAGGTAGGTAGCTCTTTCCTCAATTTAAAATTGGGATATATATCAATTACTAGTTTTCAGTGATAATTAAGTCCTCAATTGTCCTTATAACTAATACTTACTTTGTCTCGTCAGCGTGCATGCGCAATGGAAGTGCTAATAGCCTTTAGGTGATCTAAGTATGCCTTAAAAGTCTGACACGCTAGTCTACTTCTTGACTCGCTACAGTCATTAGCAACACTCTCTAACTCTTATTACTTTTCCTAGTCTATCTTGCTCCAGATTTATTTTTGACACATGAAAACCTTTTTTTTTTTTTGAATTAAAAAAAATATTGAGTACATATTGGGTTGCCTCCCAACAAGCGCTAAGTTTAATGTCTTCAGCCAGACATAATGCAGCTCAGTTCAGTGTGGGTCAGTTAATGTTACTTGGTCAATGGTTCGATTTGTTGATATTCCTTCAATGTATGGTTTTAAACGTTGACCATTCACCTTAAGAAGTTTCCTGACCTAGGATCATAAATTTTGACTGCACCATGGGGGAAAACTTGATTAACAATGTAAGGTCCATCCCATCTAGATCTCATTTTCCAAGAAATCGAAGCCTTGAATTAAATAACCAGACTTGTTGATTTGGCTCAAAGATTTTCCTAGAAATAAATTGATCATGAAAGGCTTTCATTTTCTCTTTATAAATACGTGAATTTTCAAATACCTCTCGCCTCAGTTCATCTAGTTCACTTAGTTGCAACATCCTGTTAGAACCAGCTTGCTTTAAATCAAAATTTAATTGCTTAATCACCCAATATGCTTTATGTTCAAGTTCTACCGGAAGATGACATGCTTTTCCAAAGATCAGTCTATAGGGAGACATTCCAATGGGATTCTTGTAAGCTGTCCGATAGGCCCATAATGCATCATTGGTGGGGACACCTGAGGCACCAGAATAAGACAGAGGCTTTTTCAACCCTCTATAAATTGATCAATAATTTATGAGTCCATCTGTAATAAGGGCTTAGCTCATCTGAGTCCATTTTAGTTGTTATTTGAGTATTTTTAGTTATTATTTCAGTTCTGTACTAGTCAGCTCATGTAGAGCAAGTTCAGTCCAATGCTAGTCAGCTCATATTGAGCTAATTTTATTTTTTTGAGTCCTGTCCAAGCATACTGAAGACTCAAGACTATATCATACAAGTGAAGACCAAGTTCAACTAGATTGAAGACATGGAAGTATAGCACAAGTCCAACCCAGCTTGAAGATTTGAAGACCCCAGGAGGAAAATTCAGAAAACCCTGATTTCTTGGAGATGCCCTCCAGATGCCCAGATTCCCTTCCAGATGCTAAAGTATATTCATAGATAAGGGCATCCATGATTTCAGAGGCCATCTGCATCCTAGCCCAAAGAAATCAAGCCCAGGTGCCAAGCCCAAGCCCCTAAGAAGCAAGATACCAGGGAATATTCCTGCTACCTGGCTACCAGGCCACCCCAGCTTCCAGAGGCCAAACCCATGCACCCGAGCCCCTTTGGGCCGGTCTTTTGCCACTCCAAGAAGCCCAACACGCCCCCTAGGCATCCTTGGAGTCTTGACCAAGTCAAGAAAATTTTTAGGGATTTTTCTACCTAATATTTCCTTATTTTCTAGCTAGGGTTTGAGAGGGAAAAGGATTCTTATGTAAAGACTTATGTACCCTTACTTGGAGCCCAAGGTTAAGGGTCTATTTAAGGGACCCTAGCCTCTTGTATGAAGGAGAATTTGATGAATGAAAACCTTGAGTTCTTCTATTGAGTTGTGTGATACCCTGCTGTGTGCATAAAGCGGTTTGCGAGAGTTCTTCTTCCCAGTGCTGCAATCATCTTCCTGCTGCCAACAAGCATCTCAGATCCCTGGATGCCCACTCCAAAAGAAGCCTTCCCTTGCTATTTTTACTTTGTTTTCTTATTCCTTTGTGAGCTTTCTAACCCCTGACAGGTTGTTTGCAGGTCCCTGAGTTCCTACGAATCCAACAACTCCAGCCAAGCCTCAATCGGATCACCGAGCAGAAAGCTGGGTATCCGCGGGTCTTTGGCTCGGTTTTCCAGGCCGCATCCATCGAGGAACAAGAGACCCCTTCACTGCGATCTTCACAGACATTGTCAGGTACACCCCTCTACCTCCAGTAGTTTTATTGTAGGAGAACTTGCCCTAACCGAGGCTTCTCAGCCCCGGCGGTCCTTCTTTGCTACTTTTCTAGGTCCTAATCTGCATGCTGATCTTCAAAATTCATACAAAATTCTCTACAAATAATTTTCATCTGAAATCTCGGAATTAATCACCTAACTCAACATGTAAAACATACAAAAAAAATGGCATTCATATTAGTTCCCCATCATTTGGTATCAGAGCTTAGATTAGGGCTTATTTTCTGCAATTATTTAGTCCATATATACTCTGTTATTTTAATTATTTCTCCCTGATAAAAACTCCAAAAATTTTGAAATTTATTTTTCTGGATTCATCATAACTCACAGTAATTTTAAAGATTTTTGTAGATTTATTATGGCCTGTGAGTGTTTTTCAAGCCAAAATACATCCTATAAATTTTTGGCTCTATTTTTTCAGCAAGACAAGTTTGGAAGTTTTAGATTTTTGTTTAGCATTTTTTCATATTTTTAATTTTAGTATATTTCCAGCATATTAGGCCATGATCTGCAAGTTTTTTTCTATTTAAAAAATACCAAAAAAAAATACATATTCTCCAAAAATACCAAAAAAAATATCTAAACCCTAATTTGCATCCTCATCTGCCTGCCATCATTGCATAATTTACTTTTAAGGGCACTCTTGCTATATCAGATGGGGGAGGATTTAATCACCTCTCCTTAGCCCAAAATCACATCCCTTGCATTTGGTCCCAAGCCTTAATCTAAAATTAATTAGACTTAATTTGCCCTAGTGGGCTAGGGACACCAACTGGTCGGGTCCGGGCTAGTATTAGATCACTGTGTCAAGTTAACCTGTGTGTGCCTTGTGCTCAGTGTCTAGAACGGTGGTTTAGGGATTCAATCCCGAAGGGCTTGTGTGCTGGTCCGCCTACTTGGCCAATCTCTGATTGGTGTCTAGGATTGGCAATCAGGGACCTAACACTCCCCTTACACCTGCCTGGCTGAGTACAGGGTTACTATAGGCTAGTTTGCCACCCTGATTGAGCATTTAGTTTGGACTCTAGGTCTAGTCAGCTATAGTCGGTCTGATCGAGTCTTGCATGAGCACTAGATCAGGAGTTTCATATCACCCACCTCCTTCACAAATGTCTGAACCCATGAAAAATTTACAAGCTCAAATAAAAGCCCTAGCTGATCAAATGGCCCAGATGGCTACCCAGATAACTACCCAGATGACCCAGTTAACTCAGTCTCGTATTCAAACCAATGATAGAATTGACCATCTTGCCAATAGGTTTGATCAGTTAAAAGTCTGGGTAGGGACCCCAGAAAAAAACCATGGGTCACAGTCTGAGCTAGATCCTAATTCCCCTCAACTTAGGAGGACCCCAAACCCTGATCCATACCTTGAGGCTGAACCTAGGAGAGCCCATCGTCATGACCCAATCCCTAAGGTTAGTCCTAGAAGACCCAATCAGGATTTTATAGACCAGGAAGATAGATCCTATTTACCCTCTCCCTACAAGCCTAGTATACCTACAACCTATAGATCTTATGACTCAAAATCCTATGAACCTAGAACCTATGAATCCATAACCTATGAACCTAGATCCTATGACTTTAAATCCCATGATCATAGATCCTATGCACCCACCCTATGAGCCTAGTAGACCCAACAGCCAATATTCTGACCCATATAGGGAGTCCAACCCTAGGAGGACCCAATATTCTGACCCATATAGGGAGTCCAACCCTAGGAGAACCCAGTATTCTGATCCATATAGGGAGTCCAATCCTAGGACCCAATATCCTGACCCATATAGAGAGCCCAACCTTAGGAGGACCCCATACCTTGATCCATCCTTAGAACCTGATCATAGAGCTGACCCAAAATCATATGACCCCAGATCCTATAATCCCATGACCCATAGATCTGCACCCTTGTCCTATGAGCCTAGAGAACCCATAACCCCTAAGTATCAGCCTAGTACTAGTCATGCTTCCCCTAGTCAACTTGAACCCCATAGGATTAGTATCCCTAAATATGAACCCAATAGTGAGCCACTACCTCTTATACAACCTGAACCTACTAGGAGTAGTACCCATAATCAGAGACCAGAACCTAACCAATTTCCTGCTAGCCGACCTTCTCCAACCATTCCTGAGATTCGCAAGGCTTACATTAACGCGGAAGTGTATGAAGCTGATGTGAGCCTAGTGGATGAGTATGAGGGAGAAGATGAGACATCTTTAGATAACCTAGAATTAGTTGACCCAATAGATACCCAGGTAGAAGCCAACCTAGAGATAGTTGACCTTAACCACATCCAACCTAAAGCTATAGTGGAAGAACAAATAGAGGAAGAGAACCTAGGTACTGCTAATAGAGCCTTACCTAAGGAAACTGAAGAGGAGAGCCAAATTATAGAGTCTAGTCCTAAAATACAAGAACCAGAAGAATTTATTAAGGACCTGATCTCTTTGAATCAGTACCCTCAGGATGAGCCTCCTCCTATAGTTCCCATTAGGGACCTCTTCCCTGAGATTAGTAACCCATCATTCCATTATGCAAACCCCATAGATATACCGCAACCTCGTAAGGTTAGCCTCATTAGTCTAGGATTAGTCCCTGACATGCCTTTTTATATTGAACTTTATCCAACTAACCTTGAACCTTTTTTCCTACCCTACCAAACTAATTCTGAACCCACTTCCTATTTTCTGCCCTTTCCTGACACCTCCAGCATTTCTAGGATTATTAGATTGCATTTAATAGAGATTAGCGTACTGCATGCATTCATTATGCATGTTAGGTTTGCATTATACTTCTAGCATACCCTCTGGCATTTGCTTGGAGTCCATTGTAAATACTCTTGTGCACACCACACTAGGGTCAGACCTAGAGAGTCTATAGTCTCTTAGGTTTAGGCCCATAAAAGTCTAATAAATTTCCTTCGATAGGAATGCAAAGTCGAGTGTATTAGGTGTTAGTTTGAGTCCTTTGCATCATCTTGTTAGGAGTCTGCATGTGCCTAACATGTTCACCACCCGCACTAATGTTAAACAAACTGGCTAATTCCCGAAGATGGATCAAAGAATTTGATGTAGTGGATTCTATCTTAGTTAGGCTTAGGCCTAAAAGAAGCTTCATGCTCGCAGAGCCGGACTTTTAAAGTGATAGAGAAGGTTGGATCAAATGCCTAGGTGTTAGACTTGCCTTCGGATTTGGGCATTAGTTCTACCTTCAATATTACAGACCTGGTTGAGTATAGGAAACCGGCAGCGCTACCTAGTGAGGCCTTTGGACCTATTCCTTTTCATTGTGAGTGACCCTAACCTAGAGTGTCCACAAACAAATTTGTCCTGAGAGAGGAGAACGGATCGAGCGTATCCTGGACAATCAAGCCATCATGACCCAGGGCCATGACTATCAACACTTCCTAGTCCGATGGTAAGGCCGGCCAGAGTCAGACGATTCGTGGATTTCTCGAGAGGACTTGCAACGCCTCAACCCAGACCTTCTCGAGAGATATGTGAGCCAGTCTGACCTTCACTCGACAGGGTCGAGTTCCTCCCACCCGGGAGAATTGGTGGGGACACCTGAGGCACCAGAATAAGACAGAGGCTTTTTCAACCCTCTGTAAATTGATCAATAATTTATGAGTCCATCTGTAATAAGGGCTTAGATCATCTGAGTCCATTTTAGTTGTTATTTGAGTATTTTTAGTTGTTATTTCAGTTCTGTATTAGTCAGCTCATGTTGAGCTAGTTCAGTCCAATGCTAGTCAGCTCATGTTGAGCTAATTTTATTTTTTTGAGTCCTGTCCAAGCATACTGAAGACTCAAGACTATATCATACAAGTGAAGACCAAGTCCAACTAGATTGAATACATGGAAGTATAGCACAAGTCCAACCCAGCTTGAAGATTTGAAGACCCCAGGAGGAAAATTCAGAAAACCCTGATTTCTTGGAGATGCCCTCCAGATGCCCAGATTCCCTTCCAAATGCCAAAGTATATTCATAGATAAGGACATCCATGATTCCAGAGGTCCATCTGCATCCTAGTCCAAAGAAATCAAGCCCAGGTGCCAAGCCCAAGCCCCTAAGAAGCAAGATACCAGGGAATATTCCTGCTACCTGGCTACCAGGCCACCCCAGCTTCCAGAGGCCCAAACCCTTGCACCCGAGCCCCTTTGGGCCGGACTTTTGCTGCTCCTAGAAGTCCAACACGCCCCCCTAGGCATCCTTGGAGTCTTGACCAAGTCAAGAAAATTTTTAGGGATTTTTCTACCTAATATTTCCTTATTTTCTAGCTAGGGTTTGAGAGGGAAAAGGATTCTTATGTAAAGACTTATGTACCCTTACTTGGAGCCCAAGGTTAAGGGTCTATTTAAGGGACCCTAGCCTCTTGTATGAAGGAGAATTTTGATGAATGAAAACCTTGAGTTCTTCTATTGAGTTGTGTGATACCCTGCTGTGTGCATAAAGGGGTTTGCCAGAGTTCTTCCCAGTGCTGCAATCATCTTCCTGCTGCCAACAAGCATCTCAGATCCCTGGACACCCACTCCAAAAGAAGCCTTCCCTTGCTGTTTTTACTTTGTTTTCTTATTCCTTTGTGAGCTTTCTAACCCCTGACAGGTCGTTTGCAGGTCCCTGAGTTCCTACGAATCCAACGACTCCAGCCAAGCCTCAATCGGATCACCGACCAGAAAGTCGGATATCCGCGGGTCTTTGGCTCAGTTTTCCAGGCCGCATCCATCGAGGAACGAGAGACCCCTTCACTGCGATCTTCACAGATGTTGTCAGGTACACCCCTCTACCTCCAGTAGTTTTATTGTAGGAGAACTTGCCCTAATCGAGGCTTTTCAGTCCCGGCGGTCCTTCTTTGCTACTTTTCTAGGTCCTAATCTGCATGCTGATCTTCAAAAATTCATACAAAATTCTCTACAAATAATTTTGATCTGAAATTTGGGAATTAATCACCTAACTCAACATGTAAAACATACAAAAAAAATGGCATGCATATTAGTTCCCCATCAATCATCTAATCGATCTGACCAGTTTCTACGATCGGGCCTAATAGTCTTTTACAAAATGTTCTTGATCTCCCTATTGGATACTTCCACTTGGCCACTTGTTTACGGGTGATAAGGTGTAGCTACTTTATGTGTGACCCCATATTTTTGCAAAAGCATTCGAAATTGGTAGTTTGTTAAATGGGCACCTCCATCGCTAATGATGGCACTTGGAAATCCGAACCTAGAGAAGATATTCTTTTGAACAAACTTTATGACTACCTTATGATCATTGGTTCATGTTGCCATTGCCTCAATCCATTTAGAAACATAATCGACAGCCACCAAAATATATTCAAAACCATTAGAGGGTGGAAAGGGTTCCATAAAATCAATTCCCCAAACGTCAAAGATTTCAACTACCAAGATGGGATTTAAAGGCATCATGTCTTTTCTTGAAATATTTCCTAAGGCTTGACACTTAAGACATTCTTTACCAAAAGTATAGGCATCCTTAAACAATGTTGGCTAGTAAAATCCACTTTGCAAAACTTTAGCCGCAGTTTTTTGACCAGAAAAATGTCCTCCGCAAGCAAGGGTGTGGCAAAAGTTTAAAATTCTCAGATATTCAGATTCAGGAACACACCTACGGATGATTTGATCAGCACAAATTTGAAAGAGTTCAGGATCTTCCCAAAAGTAATATTTAATTTGAGCAAAGAATCGGTCCTTTTCATTCTTGGACCAGCCATCAGGGATTTGTCCAACCACTAAGTAGTTAACAATATCTGCAAACCAAGGGGCCTTTGCATGTGAAACTGCTAGGAGCTGTTCATCCAGAAAAGATTCTTCAATTGATGCAGGTTCACACTCTTCAACTAAAATTCTAGACAGATGGTCTGCTACAACATTCTCAGATCCTTTCTTGTCTCAAATTTCAATATCAAACTCTTGTAGCAGTAAGATCCATCTAATCAATCATGGTTTAGCATCTTTCTTTGAGAGCAGGTATCTCAAAGCCGAGTGATCCGAATAAACCACAATCTTGGAACCTAAAAGATATGATCCAAACTTTTCCAGGGCAAACACCACAGCTAGCAACTCCTTTTCAGTAGTGGTATAATTTTTTTGGGCTTCATTCAAAGTTCTGCTAGCATAATAAATCACTATGGGACATTTGTTTACCCTTTGGCCCAAGACAGCTCTTATGGCAAAGTCTGAAGCATCACACATAATTTCAAAAGGTAGTGACCAATCAGGGGGTTGGATGATTGGGGCTTGGGTCACAGCTTCCTTTAGAAACTCAAAAGCCTTAAGACAATCTTCATCAAAATTGAAAGGAATGTCCTTGGCGAGCAGATTACACAAAGGACGGGAAATTTTGGAAAAGTCTTTGATGAAGTGACGATAGAATCCTACATGGTCGAGAAAAGATCGAATTTATCTGATAGAGATGGGTGGAGGAAGTTTGGAGATCAATTCAACCTTTGCTTTATCTACCTCGATCCCTCTCTTAGATACAATATGTCCTAAAATAATCCCTTCTCGAACCATGAAATGGCTCTTCTCCCAGCTCAGAACTAAATTAGCCTCAATACATCATTTTAATATTTTCTTCAAATTATTGAGGCAACTCTCAAAAGATTCTCCAAAGACTGAAAAATCATCCATAAAAATTTCTAAGAAGTCTCCTATCATGTCCGAGAAAATTGATATCATGCACCTTTGAAAGGTTGCAGGTACATTACACAATCCAAAAGGCATTCTACAGAAAGCAAAGGTTCCAAAGGGACATGTGAAGGTGGTCTTTTCCTGGTCTCCTGGATAGATTGCTACCTGGTTGTATCCTAAGTATCCATCTAAGAAGCAAAAGTATTGCTGGCCAGCTAATCTTTCTAGGATCTGATCAATAAATGGTAAGGGAAAGAAGTCTTTGCGGGTAGCTACATTAAGTTTTCTATAATCTATACAGACACGCCACCCAGTAGAAAGTCGAGTTGGCACTAAATCCCCATGGTTAGTACGGACAATCGTGAGTCCAGATTTCTTTGGAACGACTTGAGTAGGACTCACCCAGTGGCTATCAGAAATGGGATAAATAATACCAGCATCTAACCATTTAATCACTTCCTTCTTGACCACTTCTTGCATGTGTGGGTTGAGCCGTCTTTGCATTTCTCTAGTAGGCTTGGCACTATCCTCAGTATAGATATGGTGCATACAAATTGATGGACTAATGCCTTTTAAATCAGCAATGGCTCAACCTATGGCCTCCCTATGTGTTTTTAGAACATCTATCAATTGGTTTTCCTGCTCAATGGTTAGGTCAGAAGCAATGATCACAGGCAGGGTTTTGTCGGGTCCTAAAAACACGTACTTAAGTGATTCAGACAAAGTTTTTAGTTCAAGTTGTGGTGGGGCCTGAATTGAAGGGTGCAAAGGCTCAGTTCCTAGGTCAGGTAAGGATTCAGTTTGCATTGACCAAGGTGGTGAAGGTTGAGGTGAATCAAGTAGGGCATTTACCTATTGGACTTGGGTTTTAGCAATAGGCTCGTCATCTTCCATCAAATTGGAGGAAAATTTAGACTAAACAATCTCATCTACTAAACTAATCACAGAATAATTTTTCTCCTCTCGAGCAAACTTTGAGGCATTAAAAATCTTAATTCTCACCTTTTGATCCCCAAAAGAAATGTCCATAGCTCCCGTTTTACAATTGATATTGGCATTGGCAGTGGCTAGGAATGGACGACCTAAGATTATGGGATTCTGATTTAGCTCTTGGGATGGTTCCATGTCTAGTATGAGGAAGTCTACTGGAAAATAATATTGGTTCACTCTAACAAAGACATCCTCAATCAAACCATGTGGTGTCTTGACAGATCTATCGGCTAGTTGAAGAATGACTGACGTGGGTTTTAGTTCACCTATCCCAAATTTTTCATAGACCGGGAGAAGGTTCACACTAGCTCCTAGGTCTAACAGGGCTCGATCAAAGGTAATGCCTCCTATAACACAAGAAATCAAAGGAGCACCGGGGTCTTTCATTTTCTGAGGTAATTGATTCAACAAGACTGCACTTACATCCTCAGACAGTATGATTCTCTTTATGGTTTGTGGCTCACGCTTTTGGGTGCAGAGTTCTTTGAGAGATTTAGCGTAAGCTGGAACGTGCTGAATTGCATCGAGGAGGGGTAAATTAATATGGACTTGCTTGAATAATTCCATTAGCTCCTCGTTGCGTGCTCCTTGCTTTTTACGGGAAGAACCAGCTTCTAGGGCTGAAGGGAACGGGACTCTAGATTTATAAGTCTCAGGTAATTCATATGCTCTCTTCTTCCCTTTCTCATTTAAATCGGAACCAGTATCAGTACTAGTCCCGAGCTCAGGCTCTTCTATATGGTTTGTCTCAGTACTAACATCATCTTCTAACTTCTCATTCTTGCTAGCATCAGTACTAGCCTCTCTCTCCTGGTCTTGATATGGGTCCCTAAGAATCCTACCATTTCTAAGCTCAGAAATTGCTTTGGCATTCTCAATTTAAGGGTTCTTAGGTGGAACATTAGGCTGAAGAATGAGTGGGTTGTTTCTAGGGTTCAGTATTGGTTGACTTGGTAGTTGACCTGGTTCTCTCCTCATAGTAGATTCAGCTAACTGTCCTATTTGAACTTCTAACCTGGTGATAGATTGTTGTTGGGTCATGATTAATTGTTGGAGTTGATCAAACCTATCGTCGGCCAGATTGGTCTGTTGAGGAGGTTGATATGATTATTGATGATGATATGGTGGCTGATATGGTGGCTGAGCAGGCTGACTAGGCTAACCTCTATTATAGGCATAGTTTTGGTATGGGGGCCTATTTTGAAAGTTCCGTGCAGGAGGAGTTTGGGTCTGAACCTGAGTCTATTGTGGTTTCCAAGAAAAATTAGGATGGTTTCTCCAACCCAGGTTATAAGTATTTGAAAATGGGTCATTACCCGGCTTGGAGTAACCTTGAGCAGCTTGGACTTGTTCTTGGATGAAAGGTGGTAACTATGCAACCGTAGGACATTCATTCATGTGATGGGCTGGGCTAGCACAGATGGAACAAATCTCCTGATGATTAGAGGGTGATGGGTATTGTGCAGGAGATTGTTGACTGAGGGCTAGGACTTGGTCCAACTTTTGAGAAAGGAGGTCGACTGTATCTAATCTTTGGGATATTAGGTTCAAGTCGACATTGGAATTTGAATATGTAATTTCATAAATCCCTGCCCGCTTTTGGTGAGGAATCGATCTTTCATATGAAGTCAAAGAAGCATGGTTGATCGAATTTTCACTTAGGATTTCAAACAAGGTATAGGCCTCATCCTCACTTCTACTCATGAATGCACCTCCACAAGATGCATCCACCATCTGTCTATACTGGTCTCCTAATCCTTCATAAAAAGCTTGGACAATTTGCCACTTAGACAGACCATGATGTGGGCATTTTCTAAGGAGTTCCTTAAGTCTCTCCCATGATTCATGAATTTGTTCACCAGGAAGCTGAGCAAATCCAGTGATGGTTCACCTCATGGTGTTGGTTCAACCTATAGGATAGAATTTCTTAAGGAACTCGTGCTGCATTTCAGCCCAAGTTCGAATTGGTTTCCCTATTGTGCCAAGCCAGTACTTGGCCTTATCCTTAAGTGAGAAGGAGAACAAGGTTAGCCTAAGGGCATCATCAGTAAAATCTTGGATCTTCACCGTAGAACAGATTTCTAGAAACTCATCTAGATGCTTATAAGGATCTTCGTTGGTATTCCCATAAAAGGAAGGGAGCATCTGGATTGTGGCAGACTTGATCTCATATTGTCTAGCAGGTATTTCAGGTAAATGGATACAAGTCGATGGGTTGTAGGTGGAAGGAATAAAGTATTCCTTCATCTATCTAGGTGGTTCTTCTGGGTTTCCAGCCATTTGATTTTTTGGTGTAGTATGGATCAGCCATTCAATTTCAGGGTTGAAGTCAACTAGGTCTGGAAATAAAGATCTTCTACCGTGCATGTAACAGTGCAACCCAAATATGTGAATCAAAATTTTTTTATTTTTATATATATATATATATATATATATATAATATATATATATATATATATATATATATATATTTTGTTATTTTCAAACACTTATCAAACAGATTTCTATCCTAGGCTCCCTAATTCTAGACAGCTCCTAACTTCCAAGACCGCCTTGGAGCCCTCCAAGTCAAAGACCAATTAGCTAACTGGCCAGGTAAGGGTAAGGTCGATGGAGTTTCCCTCTTTGCTTACCTTAGACACCAATTGAAAATTGGCTAGGTAAGCAGATCCAACCACCTTCCTTTGGGACGTAATCCCTGAACCCCTTTCCTAGACACCAGTCAACCAACTAATCTTGACCCGGTCCAACTCTTCCGGGTGCCCTGTCCTATTGAGCTCGAGTTCCTTAGGGCTGACGTCTAGTTAATTTTATTTAGAAGGCTTAAGTATGCAAAATGAGGGGTGATGGATTGTGGGCTAAGGAAGGGTATTGAACTCCCCACCTTATCTTGTTTATGGATAAGTGCCCTTAAGATGATTATGAGATTATGAAATGCAATAAGATGTCCAAAATAAAAGTTATAAACACACAGAATTAAATTAAAGCTATATATTTTTTTTTAATTTTTTGATTAAGTTTCTAATCCTAATAAATTATGAAATGTCTGGGCAATTTTTTTTTGGATTTTGCAGAAAAGATAAATTTACCTTAATGAATCTAAAAATGAAAAACAAATTTTTTTTTTTTTTGTTTGAAATTTGAAATTTGAAATTTGAAATTTTTTTTTTTGGAAATAAGAAAAGAAACTAAAAGGAAAATAATTAATATGTAAAAGAGGAAAGAAAGTTTAATGATTGGGAGACTTTCTTCCTCTTCCGCTTTTCTCCCCCTTTTTAAATTTTTTTTTATCTGCAAGAAAAGAAAAGTTAGGACGGTATAAAAAAAAAATCAAAAAGATCAAAAACTATTATTTTAATGCCTTCCCCGGTAACGGCGCCAAAAACTTGGTAGGTCCGCGGGGTTGTCGTTAAAACACCGTGGCTATCAGTTTAAAATCCGACTTCTTAAATATTTAAAAATACGTAGCAAGAGGAGTCGGGTCGAATCCATAGAGAAGGCAGTGTTTAGGATTTGAAATTTTTGATCTTTTAAAAAAATATTTGAAGTCGAAAAAATATAAAAATTAAAATTGCAGGAAAACTTGGCACTAGGATCTATTATTTAGATCCTAGCATCTATTTGCAGACAAGACGAAAGACAGGAATTAAAAAGAGATATTGCATTGATTGAAATTTAAGGTCTAAATACAATGCAAAAAAAACTAAATTAACAAAACAAGTAACAAAGATAAGAACAGATCGGCGCAGCCTCGTCGGGAAGATAGCTCCTTCCTTCTTACTCCGTGGAGCGAACTGGGCTTCCTCTGCGTCTTCTTCTTCGGATCTTGATCTTAGAGAGAGAGAAGGCTGGAAGATGGTGTAGGGACACACTCTCCTTTGAGAAACCTCACTCCCAAAAGCCAACCCATAACCCAAGCAATGCCCTTTACCCTGTACCTTGTCTTTTCTCCGGGATCCCCCTGCCTTGTGCTATGGGGTTCATTTTATAATTTATCGGAGAGGAGACCTCATGGAACACTAGCGATGTGGGACAAAAGAAATACCATGACCGCCATTGCTGCTCCGTTGATTACGCTGCTCGTGGACTACGCCGTGGAGCTCGTGGATTGCGCCGTGGAGCTCGTGGAGAATGCCCAGTGTCCGTGGAGCTCGCCCGTGGACAGCTCGTGGACTGCCCGTGGAGAACGCCCATGGACGGCTCGTGGACGGCGCTTCGGCAAGCCAGCTCATGGAAAACGCCCAGCATCCGTGGAGCTCGCCCGTGGACATGCGCGTGGAGGAGCTTGGCCATGGAGAATGCCCGTGGACATGCGCGTGGAGGAGCGTGGCCGTGGAGAACGCCTGTGGACGTGCGCATGGAGGAGCTTGGCCGTGCGCGTGGAGGAGCTCAGCAACGCGCGTGGAGGCTTGGCAATGCCATCGCCGGAGCTTCTCCTCTGGCCGTGGACACCTCGTGAAGAATGTGGGCTGCCTCCTCTCGTTTGCCGCCAAAAAATGCCACCACCAACCGTCAAACCACCGCCGGAGCTTCTCCTCCGGCCAGGGACACCACCGGCATGCTTCCCGGCGAGTTTCGGCACCTCTGGAGGGCTGTGGTCCACGCCCTGCTCCATGGACTGGCAGCAATGGCTGCCGGTTGACCAAGCTACAGTGAATAAACCCAGCAGCCGGTCCATGATGGACCGGCTGCTCCAAAAATCATGCAGCATCAAAATGTATGCAAAAATCTTAGAAAATTCATAACTTCTTCATTTCAAACCTGATTTAAGTACCGTTTGCGTCGTTGGATTCCATAAATCAAGCTCTACCTATTGGTGGGTTTCAATCTTATTATTTTACCGATTTCATGATCATTAATTATAATTATTAAATATTTTATTAATCATTTAAATGGGTGTGTGGTGCTTTGATTGAAATCTATTTTTCATGAACGTATTATAATTTCATATTTTTCAAAGATATTTTAAAAATAATTAGTTTTGCAAGAAAGTCCAAATTAATTATGAAATTAGGTTATTAAAAGAATATTAGCACCAATAATTAACTAAAATACTTAAAATAAACATGTAAATCCATGATTTATCAGCATCTAGCTACTGTCGACACCGGAGTGCGCTCCCCCTGCCGCCCGTGGTCCTCGAGTCCTGGACCTCCGTGCTAGGTGTGATCGTCTTGCCGCTCGGTGGTCCTCCGCTCCCGAACCTGCAAGACAGGGGTTAGAGACCCAGGCCGAAGTTTCCGGTGGGGGCACTCTGATGATCAAGTCTATGATGATCCAAGGGAACAGATCCTCCTGGTCAAGCCCTCTTGATGGACTCCATACTAAGAGGAGTGGAAAATGTGTGCGAAGGTGAAAACGTTGCAGGGGGAGAGTGATAGCGAGGATAGAGGGGTGCCATGTTCCTCCGCCTCTCCTTGTATCCCTCGTTTTTCTTAAACTATGGTGGTGATGGTGCTTCGCCCTCTTGGACGGGCTTGCACTTGTGCTCATGGTGGTGATGGTGCCATGCCCCTCTTGCTGGTGGAGGTTGCACTCCTTTTTTCCTTTTCTCTCTGGCTTATGTTTTTTTTTGCCTGTGTGTTGGAGTTGTTGTATTACCTCTGAGTTTTGTTGCAAACAAGGTTACCGTTGGGTGCTTGTCTCGAGATCCCCACCGGGTTATCAGGTGCATGCGGCGGTGTCCTGAGGAGTCTTTCCTGATTCATGATAAGGAGAGTTGTCAGGCGCTCCGGCACTCCTCTTGGTTGTCTCATTTCGGGAAACTTGGCAGTGCCTCGAATGGCGGGCCACCACCCATGGGATTCGAATCTCCTGGTTGGCTTCTTCTCTTGGGCAATTTGAGTGGTTGGTAAGGAGTGTAGCACCTTGATCAACGTGCTGCTTGCCTTTCTGGTGTAACTGGCAGTCGCAGGTCATCAGTATGGCCTGGAAGGTGCTTCAACGCAATCCTCAGGTGGCTCACCAGTGTTCTGGGCTGGTGAGGACCTCGTCCAGGCTAGGGCCGAGCTGGGATGGCAGGGCTCACTCCGACTTAGGCACTCCGAGCTTGTGGGGGCACCTTGGCGAAGGTGGGCGAAGTGCGGGCCCAGTCTGAAGGGCGCGCGCTCGGAGAGGCTCCACATCGGCAGGTGAGCGCTGAGCCCGACCTCAACCACAGGGCACTAACCTACGAGGGTCTCGCTCCGGAGGATAGAAGGCGGACCCGGTCCAAAGGCCGCGCGCTCGGAGAGGCTCCATATCGGTGGGTGAGTGCTGAGCTCGACCTCGACCGCAGGGCACTAGCCTCCGAGGGTGTCACTCTGGAGGGCGGAAGGCGGACCCGGTCCAGAGGGTGCACAGGGGTGAGCGCTTAGCTCGACCTCGATCGCAGGGCACTAACCTCCGAGGGTCTCGCTCTAGAGGGCGGAAGGCGGACCCGGTCCAAAGGGCGTGCGCTCGGAGAGGCTCCACATCGGTGGGTGAGCGCTTAGCTCATCCTTGACCGCAGGGCACTAGCCTCCCAGGGTCTCCCTCTAGAGGGTAGAAGGTAGGCCCGGTCCCGAGGGTGCACGCTCGGAGAGGCTCCACATCGTTGGGTGAGCGCTTAGCTCGACCTCGACCGCAGGGCACTAGCCTCCGAGGGTCTCGCTCTGGAGGGCAGAAGATTGCTCCGACCTAGTGTTGCCCAGATATGGTGCCCAAGAGGGGGGGTGAATTGGGTATTTAAAAATTAAAGCAATATATGTGCTATCAAGTTCAAAGGTGAAGAGTGATAGTGCTCAAGTAATTGTGCAATGGAAGCAATGAAATAAAACAACAATTAAAAAGCAAAAGAAGATAAAGAGTAAAGCAATGCAAACACACAAGAAGTATAGTGGTTCGGTGCACCTAGCACCTACATCCACTCCCCAAGCTCCACTTGGGAATTTCCATTATAATCTTTAGATTACAGCCGACTTGTTTTACCAGGCTCACAAGTCAAAACCTTACACACTTGTTTTGGCTTCGGGCTTACAAGCAACCCTAGTTGGTTTTATCAATTGGCTCACCAACAAACCTCACACACTTATTTTGGCTTCGAGCTTACAAGCAACCCTAGTTGGTTTTATCAATTGGCTCACCAACAAACCTCACACTAGTTTCAAATTCCCTTAAAACAAGCCTACCACAAATAGAATATGAATATAATGAATAAAAACAAGACAAACTCCTTTTGAGCAAAAAGTAATTCGATGTAGCTCTTGATGGAGACTCTTCAAGCCTTTCTCTTGGAATCTTTGGACCTCACTAAATGCCAAATACTTGAAAGTTGGATTCCTCAAAGATGGAAAGCTTTTGGCTAAGGAATCTCTTGGTTTTCTCACTCTTTTTGGCTTGGAATTGATTGAAGGCTTTGTACTTTCACTCTTAAACATTTTCACTTTGTCTCCTTGTCTTTTTTGAAGTTTGGTGGAGGTTAAATACCTCATTCAAGCTGAAACAACTCCACAAGACCGTTAGAATCAAAAATATGGCCGTTTATGGCCGTTAGAAATCAAATCAAAAGTTCAGAAAAACTAGCCGTTATGCCATGAGTCGACCTCATGAGTCGACCTCTGGATCAAGTGTCGACCTCATGAGTCGACCTCCAATTTATCTTAGGCAAAAATCCAGAAAACCATAGTTCTACCCAATCTCAATTCTCAGGCTATGAGTCGACCTCTGGTGTCGACCTCTGGATAGGTGTTGACCTCTGGTGTCGACCTCTGGACAGGTTTTGACCTCTGGTATCGACCTCTGAACAGGTGTTGACCTTGGTGTCGACCTCTGAAGCGTGCCACTGAAATTTTGCCGTGCCGGCCTTGCTGAACTTTTCTTTTCTTCATGAGTCGACCTCTGGTGGTCGACCTTTGACAAGGTATCGACCTCTGGTGGTCGACCTCTGATCTGAAATTTTCTGAAACTCTAGAGAGGTGCGTGCCATGCTTGAGTTTCTCTAAGCCTTTGTTTCTTTTGTCAATTACTTCTTAACAAGAAGGTCCAATATGGGAAGTTTGATCTTGTTTAAAGTAGAAGAGCTCTTTTCCAAAATTAGGCAAGCTTGGTTTCATCATTGTACTCTTTTTTGAATAACCTAAATCCTGAAACTTTATCTTGAGATGAAACATTAGTCCAAACATATACTCAACCTTTTGTTAATCATCAAAACTAAGGAGCCAAAGCCAACAATCTCCCCCTTTTTGATGATGACAAAACCTTGAGTATATATGCAATTAAGTCCAAAAGCAAAATATAGCAATAATAAAATTTTCAAAGAATCCTTACATGCATGAGTATATCATAAAATTTTACTTTTATCTACCTTTTTTTGTGAAAACATTCTCATGAGTCAAAAAGATTTTACTTTTCATTTACTCCTTTCTTTTTGTGAAATATTCTCATGAGTCAAAAAGCTAAGAACCATACAAGCTTTACTCATAAGAATCATATATACTTTACTATACTCTACTCCATGAAAGAGTCATAAGAATCATAAGAACTATATATACATATTCTACTCATAAGAAAGAGTCAAGAGAATCTCATATATACTTTACTTATACTCTACTCCCCCTTTTTGTCAAGAATCAAAAAGTCCATTTTTTTGTAGTGAAAGATATATTAAGGAAACTTATGTTCCATTACAATGAAGTATTTAGTTGCATAAAATACATGCTCCCCCTCAATTTGTGCATTCAATATAAAAGCATTCTAACTTGAGGGTTTAAAAAATAAATGCTAAGAGCTGGTATCAGACAGTAAAATATCACAATGTAGATGAGTATATAATGTATTCAGTTACAAAATTGCTTACATAGTAAGCACAAAACACTGATACATCAGATCATACAAAGCAAACTAAGTACAACATACATCAAGTAAATCTATGAGGCTACTCCTCATCAGAAGGTATATCAAAAGAGATAGGAGCCGAGATCCTAGATGAGGATTTTGGAGTCCTATGAGTGAGACTCCGAGTCCTCGGAGAGGGACCAGACCTAGGGTAGTCCTACGAGATCTATAGGTCCGAGGAAAAGGCTCCACAGGTGTCCTGACAGAAGCAGTAGCAGAAGGAGTAGATGGATCAGTATGCTGAGTAGACTGAGCTGGAGTGTGCTTGCTGACTAGCTCATAAGCAGTGGGATCATCAATATCTGTCTCTGTATGCTCATCTCTATCATCCGGAATCCCTGTAATAGTCTCAAAAAGTGACTCAGTAAACTCAGTATCTACTGGCACATCTGTAGCTGGAGGATCTGTACTGGGAAGATCAGTAGAAGGAGGATCAGTAGAAGGGGGAATCTTGAAATCGGATCAGCAAGTGGAACATCAGAGCTACCTGCTTCATGCTGATCTCCATCACTGTCACTGTATCCACTAGAGTCATCATCATCATCATTAGAATGTGGAGGAGGTACTTTCGGATCTACAGTCCCTGGTGGTAATGCTAATCTCAGTAGGCTGAGGATCTGTCGAAATCCTGCATCTACACTAGCTGAGAGAGCTCCAATACGCATATCTGTGTGGATCCGCAGACCATATAGCTCCTGTCGTACACCAGCAATCTCTGTCCGGACCTCTGAAATGTGATCAGTCACTCTCTGCTCAAAGTCCGATATCCTCGCTGTAGTCCTCCGTGGTGTAGCAGTAGCAGTAGGTGCTGGAGCTGATGAGGGTGGTGGCGTGAATGGCTCAGGCTCCGCAGTCTCTGACTCTGGTGCTGGATGAGGAGGTGTACCATGATCAGTAGGCTCTGAAAGCCCTGCCTCAGCTGCTCGGATCTCATCCTCCTCATCTGGCTCCTGGCCAGACTCTCGTCGCACCCAACGGTCACCAATCAGTCGAAATCCCATCCTATGCAGGGATTTCTCTCCATATGTATCAGTATACTGCAGCTAACTGAAAGGTATACCATCAAATGAAACACCATGCTCCCTGAATAGCTGTGTCAGCCCCATGCCATATGGCTGAACTAGTCTCTGTGAGATGCTGCCTCACCCATCTGCTGAAGCATGATCCTGGGAAGGTTGATGGGAGTCCGCTGTCTCAGGGACACCATCAACACCAGCTCATGCTCAGTGATAAAGTCGAATCTCCCGCTCTTCGGAATCAAGATACGGGCGATGATATGATGCAGCACTCTCATCTCCAGTGAAAGCTGGTTAGCGCTACTGTGGAAATGCCGCTAACATCCTCACGCTCTAGAATACATCTGAAGGCATGCTCTCTGTCACTGATCGAAGTGGCAGCTGTGCCATGAAGTGGAATCCTCCAAACATGACTGATGACCTCCGGTGTCACTGGAATCTCGATCCCACGTACAGTAGCTAACCATCCAATGCCATCAGTGGCCATGGATGCATAGAACTCCCTGATGAGGTCTGGGTAGAATCTCTCAGTCATCGTGCAGAAGTGAACCAGACTGCATCTCTCAGCACATCTCCTATAAAAAAGTGATGCTGATCCCAGAAAGGTATGTCCTCACGCCTCCCACTCGCAATGCTCTTTCGTACTAAGCTGGCTGGCACTGGTGCAGGTGGCTCTGGGGTCGGCTCACGCTCATGTCTGACCTTTCTTCGTCACTCAGTGCTACCTTGGCCTTGTTCCAATCTCCTTTTCCTTACTGCCAAGTGCTTTCTTGGACCCATATGGAATGAAAAGGGGTAAATTAGGGAGAAGTAGGATAAAGCAAGGCTAAGAGGAAAGGAACCAAGAAAAGAGAGGAGAAGAGAGGTTCACGGTTTGAGAAAAAGAGGAAATGGTGAAATGGTGAGATAGGGTTTGTGAAAATGGAGAAAATCGAGAGTAAATGAAGAAAATGCAAGAAACGGAGGAAGGAAATAAGTGATTTCAATTGAAAAACAACCGAGATTTGAGGGTAGATAGACGCAAAAGCTTTCGGTTGTCCAAAACCAAGAACACGGTCAAAAAATGGTTTGGTTCCAAAGAAAACAAGAGGAGAGGAGAGGATTACCCAAAAAGATGAAGGAGAAGGTTGGAAATCCACTGTTTAGAGGTTTAGGGAAGTTGGAGGGGGACCACACGAAGGAGAAATGGAAAGAAATGGAGAAAATGTGGCTTGCGGACGGTTTTAAAAAGGAGATTTCCGTTCAAGTGTCGACCTCTAAAAATTTTCAGGGGTCGACCTCAAGTGTCGACCTCCAAAATCCTTAGAGGTTGACCTCAAGTGTCGACCTCCGAAAATTAAAGTGTCGACGTCCAACAATAAATTACCCAAAATAAATTCTGTAAAATTTAAAAAATTTGATAAAATTTAGAAAAATAACCTTTAAACATATTTGAGAATTTATAAATCATTTTTGAGGAATTTTTGATGAAAATTGAAGAGTTTCAAGCAAAAGGATCAATGACTCCTAGTTCTCTTCTGATCATGCAAAATCTATCTTCATTCAATGGTTTTGTGAATATATCAGCCAATTGATAATCAGTACAAATAAATTCTAACAACACATTAGAGTTTTGAACGTGATCTCTTATGAAGTGATGTCTTATTTCAATATGTTTGCTTCTTGAATGTTGTACAGGATTTTTCGTTAAATTGATTGCACTAGTATTATCACATCTTATGGGTGTCTTAGTTAGTTTGATGCCAAAGTCCTCGAGTTGTTGTTTGATCCATAGAATTGAGCACAACAGCTTCCAGCTGCTATATATTCGGCTTCCGTCGTAGATAGAGCAACGAATTCTGTTTCTTACTGCTCCATGAAATCAAATTAACTCCTAGGAATTGACAAGTTCCACTAGTACTTTTACGATCAAGTTTACACCCAGCAAAATCAGCATCAGAATATGCAATTAATTCATATGATGACTCTCTAGAGTACCAAAGACCAATTTGATTGACCCAGATAAGTATCTAAATATACGTTTTACAGCTAAGAGATGTGATTCTTTAGGAGCAGACTGAAAATGTGCACACATACAAATACTAAACATTATATCTGGTCTACTGGCAGTTAGATATAGCAGTGAACCAATCATGCCTCTATATAATTTTTGGTCTACTGATTTACCACATTCATCTTTGTCTAATTTACATGAAGAGCTCATAGGGGTACCTATTGGTTTGGTAGTCTCCATCCCAAACTTTTTCAATATTTCTCTTGTGTACTTGGCTTGGTTGATGGAGATCCCCTCTTTGGTTTCTTAATTTGGAGTCCGAGGAAGAAGTTGAGTTCTCCCATCATGCTCATCTCGAACTCACTCTGCATTAACTTTGCAAATTCTTGACAAAGACATTCGTTAGTAGCATCAAAATAATATCATCTACATAGATTTGTACTACTAAGAGATCATCATTTTTCTTTTTCAAAAACAATGTATTATCTACATTACCTCTAGAAAAATCATTCTTCATCAAAAATGAACTTAATCTATCATACCAAGCTCTAGGAGCTTGCTTTAAACCATACAATGCTTTATGCAATTTAAAACATGGTTAGGAAATTCATGATTTTCAAAACCAGGAGGTTGTTCAACATAAACTTCCTCTTCAATAAATCCATTTAAAAAGCACTCTTAACATCCATTTGAAATAACTTGAAATCCATAAAATAAGCAAAAGCAAGTAAAAGTCTAATTGCTTCTAGCCTAGCAACAGGAGCAAAGGTTTCATCAAAGTCGATCCCTTCTTCCTAGTTGTAGCCTTTAGCAACAAGTCTAGCTTTGTTTCTAGTTACAATACCATGTTCATCAAGTTTATTTCTAAAAACCCATTTTGTGCCAATTACAGAAACATTAAGGGGTCTTTTAGTTAAAGTCCAAACGTTATTTCTTTTAAATTGATTTAGTTCATCTTGCATAGCATTAATCCAGTTACAATCTTTTTCAGCTTCTTCAATTGACTTAGGCTCTATCTGAGATACAAAAGCTAAATAATCACAAACATTTCTAATAGAAGAGCGTGTACTTACTCCCTTTGATGGATCACCAATTATTAGCTCTTTGGGGTGTCCGTGTGCATACCTCCACTCTTTAGGTAAAGGTTTTGGTGAAGTTGCATTGATCTCTTGAGTTTGATCTTCATTTTCTTGATCATCATCTCCTTTGGGCTCATCTTCATTGATTGTCAAATGTTCAAGCTTCTTTGTACATGTTTCATCATCAATAGAATCTTCTTTTCTAGAAGATTTTTGTTAGATTCATCAAACACTACGTGAATTGATTCTTCAACCAGAAGAGTTCTTCTGTTGAAGACCCTGTATGCCTTGCTAGAAGTAGAGTATCCTAAGAAGATACCCTCATCTGACTTGGCATCAAATTTACTGATATTGTCTTTGTCATTGTTTAATATGAAACAGCGGCAACCAAATACACGAAAATACTTAAGATTTGGTTTTCAATTTTTCCAAAGCTCATATGGTGTTTTCTTCAAAATAGGCCAAATTAAAACATGATTTAAAATATAACAGGAAGTATTAATGGCTTCTGCCCAAAAATATCTAGGTAAATCATTTTCGCAAAGCATTGTGCGTGCCATTTCTTCAAGTGTCCTATTCTTTCTTTCTACCACCCCATTTTGTTGAGGTGTCCTAAGTGTAGAAAAATTATGACTAATGCCATTTTCATTACAAAAAGCTTCAAAATCATGATTGTCAAATTCAGTTCCATGATCACTACGCAAAGAAACAATAGTGAGATCTTTTTCGTTTGAAACCCTTTTATGAAATTTAACAAAAGCTGAAAACGTTTCATCTTTATGAGCTAAAAACATCACCTAAGTAAATCATGAGTAATCATCTACAATTACTAGCCCATATTTTTTACCTCCCAAACTAGTTGTTCTGGTTGGTCCAAAGAGGTCCATATGCAATAATTCAAGGGGTCTAGTAGTAGATACTACTCCTTTAGGTTTGAAAGTAGATTTAGTTTATTTTCCAAATTGACATGCAGCACAAATCTTATCTTTTTCAAATATGAGTTTTGGCAATTCTTTTACAAGATTCTTTTTGCTTAATTTTGAAATCAACTGCATACTAGCATGCCCTAGCCTACGATGCCAAAGCCAACTAGTTTCACTTGCCTTGGCTTCCCTAGCCACTAGGCATTGACCACTTTCCATGGCTAGATCATCAAGATCAACCATGTAAATGTTTCCATGCCTATGACCAGTGAACTTGATGCCATCGACATCAAGACTAGATACCATGCACAAAGATGATTCAAAAATTACTTTAAAACCTTTATCACAAAACTAACTAATGCTAAAAAGATTATGCTTCAAGCCATCAACAAATAATACATTATCTACATAAGCATTCGGGGTGATATGGATTTTACCAATTCCGACGATTTTGCCTTTTTCATTATCACCAAAAGTAACGTTTCCACCATCAATAGCTGCTAGTGATGAGAATTGCTTCACATCCCCAGTCATGTGCCTTGAGCAACCACTATCCAGATACCACATTCTTCTTTTATTTTTGGTTGCAAGGCATACCTGCAAAAATTAATCAAGTTGAAACTTTAGGTACCCAAGTCATCTTGGGTCCTTTAGGGTTAGTCAAATTGGTTCCTTTTGGAATCCAAATCTTTTCAACGGTATTTAATTTTCTTTTATTACAAATATATGATTTATGTCCTAACTTACCACATGCATAGCAGGTAATATTAGAAGATGCAGGTATGAAAAAGTTTTTGTAAAGTTTTTGCTGATTGTGTGGCTTAAATCCAAGTCCAGCTTTGTTAAACACTGCATGTTGACTATTTAAAAGCATGCTTAATTTTTCTGAACTAAAAGTAAACTTTTTTACAAAAGGTTTTACTTTTTCTAACTCTTCTTTGTAATTCTTGTTTTGAAGCAATAGTTCTTTGTTTTGTTTTTCAATTTTCTCATTAGTTTTAAGACTTCTATTATTTTTCAAAGAATCATTTTCTTTTAAAAGATTATCCTTATCATTTTTCAATGTCTTTACATGTTCAGTTAATTTCTTGTTTTCTTGAATTAAATCTTCAATTTCAGTTGAAAACTTTTCTGAATTTTTGGTAAGCTCAAGATTTAGCTTTCTTAATTTCTTATTTTTCAGTTTTAACTTTTCATATTCCATAACTAAATCATCAAAAGCATCATGCAATTCATTGAAGGTAAATTCAACTTCAGGTTCAGGATTTACCTCATTATCTTCATTGGCCATGAAACACAGGTTGGCGACTACCTGCTGCTCTTCATCACTGCTGGAGTCCTCACTCTCACTCCAGGTAGCCATCATGGCTTTCTTTCTCAACATCCTTCGACTCTTTTTAAGCAAAAGGCAATCCATTTTATAATGACCAGGCTTCTTGCACTCGAAGCAGATGGGTGGATCCCTTTCTTTTTCTTTCTCTTTTTCTTTATTGTGATCACCTTTTTGTGGCCTTTTCTTGTAGAAGCCCTTCTTCTTTCTCATGAATCTTTTGAATTTCCTTGTAATGAGGGCTGTCTCATCATCATCAGCTTCTTCTTCTGATTCATCACTTGACTCTTCCTTTGTAGTGGACTTGAAGGCTATGGCTTTCTTTTTCTTGTCATTGTCCACTGTCTTCTACTTTAGTGAAAGCTCGTAAGTCATCAGTGATCCAAGAAGCTGCTCAAGAGGTAGAGTATTGACATCCTTGGCTTCTTCTATGGCTGTTACTTTCGCATCCCATGAAGCCGGAAGAGACTTGAGAAGTTTGTTAACCAGTTCACCATTAGATATAATTTTTCCAAACTCCTCATACCATTTACTATATTTATAAATCTAGTATACATTTCATTGATACTTTCAGTTGGTTCCATCCTGAACATCTCATATGTATGAATGAGCATGTTCACCTTTGTGGTCTTCACTTGGTGTGTACCCTCATGGTAACCTCAAGTGTATCCCAAATTTCTTTGGCGGAAATACAATTTGATATTCTGTTGAATTCACTAGGGTCAAGTGCATAGAATAGCAAATTCATCGCCTTAGCATTTAACTCAGCTTGTTTGATGTCATTGTCATCCCATTCTTCTTCATATTTTGGGTGATAATGCCATTAACCAAGTGAGTGGGCTGATGAGGCCCTTTAGTAATTACTCTCCATATATGATAATCTATAGCTTGTAAATAAATACGCATACGAGTTTTCCAGTATGTGTAGTTTGTGCCATTAAAGAAATGAGGGTGATTTGATGCTTGTCCTTCAACTACACCCATTCCAATTGGGGTGGCCATGATCTTTCACTCAAGATCGTTGGACCTACAAGAGAGTACCGGGGCTCTGATACCACTTGTTGCCCAGATATGGTGCCCAAAAGGGGGGGTGAATTGGATATTTTAAAAATTAAAGCAATATATGTGCTATCAAGTTCAAAGGTGAAGAGTGATAGTGCTCAAGTAATTGTACAATGGAAGCAATGAAATAAAACAACAATTAAAGAGCAAAAGAAGATAAAGAGTAAAGCAATGCAAACACACAAGAAGTATAGTGGTTCGGTGCACCTAGCACCTACATCCACTCCCCAAGCTCCACTTGGGAATTTCCACTATAATCGTTAGATTACAGCCGACTTGTTTTACCAGGCTCACAAGTCAAAACCTTACACACTTGTTTTGGCTTCGGGTTTACAAGCAACCCTAGTTGGTTTTATCAATTGGCTCACCAACAAACCTCACACACTTGTTTTGGCTTCGGGCTTACAAGCAACCCTAGTTGGTTTTGTCAATTGGCTCACCAACAAACCTCACACTAGTTTCAAATTCCCTTGAAACTAGCCTACCACAAATAAAATATGAATACAATGAATAAAAACAAGACAAACTCCTTTTGAGCAAAAAGTAATTCGATGTAGCTCTTGATGGAGACTCTTCAAGCCTTTCTCTTGGAATCTTTGGACCTCACTAAATGCCAAATACTTGAAAGTTGGATTCCTCAAAGATGGAAAGCTTTTGGCTAAGGAATCTCTTGGTTTTCTCACTCTTTTTGGCTTGGAATTGATTGAAGGCTTTGTACTTTCACTCTTAACTTTTTCACTTTGTCTCCTTGTCTTTTTTGAAGTTTGGTGGAGGTTAAATACCTCATTCAAGCTGAAACAACTCCACAAGACCGTTAGAATCAAAAATATGGCCATTTATGGCCGTTAGAAATCAAATCAAAAGTTCAGAAAAACTAGCCGTTATGCCATGAGTCGACCTCATGAGTCGACCTCTGGATCAAGTGTTGACCTCATGAGTCGACCTCCAGTTTATCTTAGGCAAAAATCCAGAAAACCATAGTTCTGCCCAATCTGAATTCTCAGGCTATGAGTCGACCTCTGGTGTCGACCTCTGGACAGGTGTTGACCTCTGGTGTCAACCTCTGGACAGGTGTTGACCTCTGGTGTCGACCTCTAAACAGGTGTTAACCTCTGGTGTCGACCTGTGAAGCGTGCCACTGAAATTTTGCCGTGCCGGCCTTGCTGAACTTTTCTTTTCTTCATGAGTCGACCTTTGGTGGTCGACCTTTGACAAGGTGTCGACCTCTGGTGGTCAACCTCTGATCTGAAATTTTTTGAAACTCTAGAGAGGTGCGTGCTATGCTTGAGTTTCTCTAAGCCTTTGTTTCTTTTGTCAATTACTTCTTAACAAGAAGGTCAAATATGAGAAATTTGATCTTGTTTAAACTAGAAGAGCTCTTTTCCAAAATCAGGCAAGCTTGGTTTCATCATTGTACTCTTTTTTTGAATAACCTAAGTCCTGAAACTTTATCTTGAGATGAAACATTAGTCCAAACATATACTCAACCTTTTGTTAATCATCAAAACTAAGGAGCCAAAGCCAACACCTAGGCATCCCGAGCTTGCGTGCATGACCTGGCTGAGGACTGAGCTCGGCTTGTTATTCTGAGGGAGCTCAGCTCAGCTCGGTAGTGGAATCCGAGCTGGAGAGTCGACACGGTGTCTTTTCTTGACATGGCGCCTGCTGGTTCCTCCACGTCAGCGATCCTATCATATCAGTCACCATCTTGGAATGGGTTAGTGAGCGTATGGTTTGATGTCCAGGTAGAGAGGTGTGGAGAGATAGCCCAGATATCTAAGTTGGCAGAGGTGTATCTGGCACTGACTAGATCTTTGGGCACCATGCTAGACCAACCAAGCTCTGATATATCAATATGCATAGCTATTATATTAAAACATTAATTATATTATATAATATAATTGATTATAGTAGTATATATCATCCAAGCATAAAATATAACTATATTATTATAATAATATGAATTAATATTATCATATAACACTAATATTATAAATATAAGAAACTAGATCAGATCCTTATTATGTTATATTATAATTAAAATAATATTATATAATATATAATATGATAAAATGATATGATAATTTTAGTGGAGGTGATGTAATCTAGAACTGGAAACAAACCATTAGGGACTAAAATCCTATTAATGGTTTATTATGCATGCGATAGAATAGTACCCTGCAAGCACATGAGTGATGTGATAGGGATTATTCTATATTATCTTCCTATTCATGTACATAATTTTAGTTATTAATTATAATAAGGCATTACATTTCATCATTTGCCACATTTATACATTTGATTATGATGAATCCCATAGATTAGGATAATGGTATTAGGGTTATAATAAGATTATACTAGTGAGACCTAAAATGTTGATAGTATTGATTTTAAATATTTCTAGTTATAGGATCATTGAGTCGGGGATCAATGATACCAATAAGACTGGCACACCTTGTATATGCTCGATGGAGAGGGTGGTTGATTTCATAATCATTTGTGTGGTAACACTATTACAATAATATGGGTGCTAATTTGAGAATGAGTTCACTGAAATGACCTATTAACTAAACATCTAATGGAGTCTTATTTACGTGTCAATAGATATTTCAATAGTGGGAGTAGGTCCAAGTGATCCTTTGACCTAAGGTCTCCATTATACCTTGTGCATATGGATCCAGGTTTTGTTTCATACCCTAGTATGATTCTCTGAGATTTGTGTAAGATGTTCTGGCTTGATGAAGTATGTATGGAGGTTGTGAGCAATCAACAAGGAATCGGTCACTTTTGGTAAGGAGATAGTACATCCTATATGATCTTATAGGATGAATGACTCTAAAAGTCTTTGGCCAAAGTAGGATAAAAATTAGAAAGAATTTTTAATATTTCATCAATCGAGTTATCATCAATTAGTCAAGACATATATGGTTAAGTAATTGGGCTTGACATTTTCCATGCCCATAACTTATCAGGGATATTGCCTGATTGAAGGATATGAATTGCATGGTAACTTATTATTAAAGGGTATTTTAATAATTTATATCAAAAATCTATATCTTCTAGGTAGTCATGACATATTGCTAGACATTAATCATGACTTGTAGATTAGTATGAGCTAAAGAGTTTAATTCAAAGGATTAATTAGAAGAGTTCTAATTAATCAGTGTAATTGGACTTAACCTAATATTTAATTGATATAATTGGGTTAGCCTAAGTCTACTATTGGCTAAGATGTAAAATCTATTGGATCACACACACTTCAGAATTGGTCTTGGATTAATTGATTTATCAATTAGGGATTTGATTGAAATTCCTTGGGGTTCAACTTATTATGCTAGCACATGGGTGAACCTAGTTCCTATTTGACCTAGCCTTGTTTAATTTGATTAAACCCAACCTATTTAATTACCTAGTTGACCTAACCATCCAATAGCCTCATTATGGATTTAGTGATTGGATTAAATCTAATTAAGTTAGGTGTACAAGAGAAGGAAAAATCCTTCTCTCCTGCAACTCTTAAAATTTCCTTATGCCACCACCCTCTCTCTTGATTTATTAGCCACCAATTTTTAAGGGATATTTTATAAGGTGTGTAGGAAGAGGGAGAGTCCCTCTCCCCTGATATTCTCTCACTTCTATCATCTTTATCTGGGATGCCATATTTAATTGGTGAGCAAGAAACCGAGGCATGGAAGAGTCCAATTTATATAGGACTCTTCCATGCGCCAAATTAAATGGGCATTTTATTTTTGGTGCATTGGAAGAGGAAAAGTCCCTCTCCCCTAAGACTATGTCTCCTTCATATCAATGAAGAGACACCTATTTAATAGGTGATTTAATTTTTATGATGACTTTTGCATGAGAGAAAGTGAGGAGGTTTGGGAGGAGACCAATTTGATTGGACTTCTTTCACACACCTCATATGAAGTGGTTAAATTTTTAAATAAGGGTTTAAACCCTCTAATAAATTCCATATCTAATTTAAATCAGTTAAATCTCTTGTTATTCCCTCCTATGGCTAATGAAGGGTTAAATCAACCCTATATATAGAGGTGGGTTCTAAGGATAAGGACCTAAGCCAGAAATCTGATGTTTGGTGCTATATTATTTCTCTAGAAATTATGTTTATGGAGATGAACATCTGAGAGTTGTAGGATATTTCTATCTTAGGATGTAGTGCTATTCTAGTGCTATCCCTTAGAGGTAAGATTAGTGTGTGAGAGAACTTTCCTTGAGAAGAAAAGTTATGATCTTCTATTAGATCTCTTTGGCATAGCATGGCATGGTGGTTTTGGTCCTCTTGGTGGTTCTCTTATTGAAGAGACACTAATAGGATTTTGATCCAGGTAAAAGAATGGGTGCTGAATTGTGAATGAGGAAGAACTTAGCAAAAGGCTATCGATACGAAAATCTTTGTTTCATTTCCTATGTAGATTATCATTAAAGGGCATCAATTTGGGTGTCTTGTGGAGTATCATCTTGCCTCTTTTTGATAGTATTTAAATGTTTGTTTTATTAGAAAATATGTCCTAATGCCAATCATCTAACTTGTAGATGGTTAATTTTGTATATGAATTATTATGAATAAAAGTTATTTTGGCTGTTCATCTATTACATCTTCCTATAATGAGCTCTTGTATGATGGAGTCCTTAGAACTATATGTTATATGATAAAGAGAGGATTTATTGTGTGGTTTCTTAACCATTCATGACCAAATGATACATTATTATAGGATGATAATGTATTAAGAATAGGTTGGTGTGTGCTATATGGGTTGGTTATCCTCTTAACTAAGAAGTGTGGAGATACTGGTATGGCATGCAGGTAAAGTTTAGGACAGTTCACTAAACATGATCTAACTATGGAGCACTCTTCTGCTAAGTGTTGCTCATGAAGGGATATGGATATAAGTGTCCCTTAGACCTGAGATCACTATGATGACTTGCAAGCTAGTACTTTGGTATCAAACTACCTAGATTTTTAATCTAGTGATGGAAGGTTTCTAGGTGTAATCAAGTACTTATGAAATCGATGAGTGAGTCAAGATGGGATTGACCCCTCTAAGTTTTGGAGTGAATGTCTTATTGTATTTCAATTTAGCAAAATCTTAGCTAGTGAGTTCTTGCGAGGAGTCATAAGACTTGTGAGGTTGAGATGCATTGTTGATGTACTATTTAAGGATTAGCAGTTAAACCTTGAAGTCATCCCGAGCATTGAAGGTCAAAAAATAAATTATATGATAACCATGTAGTAGAGGTTCTTGAATGTTGCTCTACAACTTTTGATCTATTCGGATGTCGGTTGCCATTGCTAGACGACAACTTCAATCGATACAAGATTTATTCTTATGCTATTGGCTTAGTGTTTGAACCTATGGGATCATACATAATTGAAGTTTCTACCCTATCTGATAGCTGATTAACAATTATGAATCATTTCAAGGTTTTATTATCAATATGATTGATAATAGTCCTTGAGTGGATACTTCCAAGTGTCGATACTTCCAAGTGTTGACACTTCAGTAACTTGATACTTGAGATTTTTCCAAGTATCGACTCATTAATGTTGCAAAAGTTATGACAAGAATTTTTTTACTAAATGTTGGTAAATTATTAGAGAATTAATTAATAACTAGATTGCTAGTTAGCTGAATTTGATCGAGCTATGAAATTTGGATTAGAACCAAATGTGATTTAGTTTGAACTCAAGTTGAGCCCAATTTGACTAGACCTAGCACCCTAGTCCTATTTGAATTTGAATTTTGAACTCAAATTTAAATTGGTTTCAAAATTTGAATTCAATCTAAATTTTGAATTTAGTTTTGAATTTAAATTAAAACTTGAATTTTGAATTTAAGTTAGTTTTAACCTCCCTAACCTCCCTCCCCTTTCTCTCCTTAACTTCCTCACCCTCCTAACCACTTGGGCGCCTATATAGATGGGTGACTGATGGGTGGGAGGGGGTTGATCAAGTGCTAATCAAGAATTTCTAAGTTTGAGAGAAGAAATGCTAGCTAAGTTTCTATCTAAGGAGAAGCTAGAGTGTGGGGAAGAGAGGAAAGGGCTTGGATGTGAGCTACCTAGTCCTTTTACTAGGTTTTGGGAAGAGTGAACTAGGAAAGAGGTTTTCTAGCATCATCTTCCACCACATCCTCTCCTCCAAGGTCCTTCTTCCATTCAGGGAGCATTCTGGTGTGTAAAGAAGGAGGACATCAGTTGTTGAGGTTTCAAAGGAGCTAGCACTTCGAGGGGACTGGTTAGGATAGTACTCATGTATGGATCACCTATAGAGGCCAGATATATTATGTGGCTAGCAGGATCTTCAAACTTCTACCTTCCAATAATAGCAAGCATTGCCTACTATTGAATGGTAATGATGGGGACATCGCCAGCATGGATCCTGGAGTAAGCACGAATCCTGGAACTGCACTAATCCCGAAGGATATCCAGAATAAATTAGTTTGGGATTTATCTTTATCTTTGGTTTGAATTTTAAATTAGGATTTGGTTGGTTAGGATTGAGATATGGATAGGCTTATCTTATCTTATCTTGTATTTGAAGTTGAATCATCCCTATCATTTTATCTTGTATTCAAATTCAAATGAGGGTTGGACATGTCTATAAATACCACCCTCAGTCCTTTGTAAAAAAACAATTTGGTCAATTAAAGATAAATTTTTAGGAAAGAGAGTCACTCCGTGTGGAGAGGGTGTGGGGCCCAACCCCAGGACATGATGATAGGTCATGTCTAGTTATCCCCTTCCTTGATTCCATCCTCTTTATCCCCTCATGTCCTTTGAGATTCATCCTAACGCCTCCAAGTATTGAGGTGGGTAGAATGCCCTAGAGGTGAGAGGTCTCTTTGTTGGGATGAGTCCCAAAGTCTATGAGATTTAAATCCCTGTCTTCCATCCTTACTATTCCTTCTCCATCCCTAAAAAAACCCAAAAAAAATGGTACCCTAATCTAGGTGACTTCTAGGCTCACCAACGATCCTACCCCCAGAGGTGAGAGGTCTCTTCATTAGTGTGAGTCCCAAAGTCCATGAGATCCAGATCCCTATCTTCCATCCCCATTATTTCCTTCACCACCCCTTACAAAAAAAATCTAAAAAAATATGATACCCTAATTTTGGTGACTTCTATGCTCGCCAACGATCCTACCCCATCTGTCCCCCATCAAATTGGTATCAGAGCCCTGAAAAATTAGGGTACCCCAATTCCCCTTCTTTCCCAAACATCCTAGATTCATCCGCTTCACACCGATGCCGAGTGTTTCTGCCACCACCTAGATCAGCCGCTCCATCCTCCATCTCCACCCACAGACCCGTGAAGCCCCTATCTCTGCTCGTGAAGTCTCCATAGCCATCGACCTCCATCCCCAATCTCGTCGCCATTGCATCACCCGAAACCGACCGCACAGATCCACCTGAACCTCCTCCACCTATGATGAGATCACCACCATCATCTACCTCCCTGGTAGTGGCAGTGCAATCATCCAACCCACCGTGTCTCTGCCATGCCCTCCGCGGCTTAAAATCCATTACGGTGAGCAAAGATCGGGTTCTATCTCTTGGTGCCGATGCTTGCAAACTCCAGCCCCATGCTTGTCTTCTCCGCCACGTTGGTTCTAGAATGACCGAGTCACCAGCAGAATTTCCCAAAGAGATGCCTGCATTGTCTACCTCGCCCCCCTCCCCATTGTCCTCGGCATCGCCCTTCGCCAGCAACAGCGAGCTCCTCTTCCACCTACCACTTCAACTACATCACCTCTATCATCCATGTTGCCATTTTCATTGTCATCGCCGGCCTCATCAAGGAAAACACCAACAACCCCTACCACCAGATCTTCCACCCCGAGCAGCTCATTAACGGTAGGAGGATGCCGCCAACAACTTCGCTCATGGCCACTACATAATTGGGAAGGAGATTATGGACATGTGCCTGGACCGCATCCGGAAGCTGGTCGACCATGCATAAGAACCACCAGTGGCCCCCACTCAGCCACCACCTCCATCGGATCACCTCCCTTCCCCCCCGTCGGCTGCCCGTGACACCCAGCAAAGCCTCTTCCCTGTCGATTGATGCCCCATCTCATGCCAAGCTCGTTCCCCTGTTTTCACATGCGGAAGGATTCGAAGCCCTATGCCCACCATCTACAGCCGACGCCCCTTCACCCGGAGTCATCTCCAGCCACCGCTTCTCCCAAGCCGAGCCCCCCCTCCTCTCTACCTCCCGTGAAGCCCGACGTCGTCACCATTTCCTCCCCATAGCCCTACCCTGCCGGTCTTCCCCACCATCGCGGCAGTCGATCGACACTGTCCTGCCGGTCTTCCCCACCAAAGCCCTGCCTGGAGTCACCCACTACCATGCCGCCTCCATCGGATCTCCTTCCTGCTTCCCGTCAGCTACCCCTGCCCTCCACCGGCTGTGACGACCTCCGCACCGGCTGTCTGTTTCCCTTCATTGGTCCGTGAAGAAAAGGGGAGGGATTGCACGAACATGAATGCAATTCCCCCTGCTGCCGACTTCACTTAAGGGATCCACACGTTTCTTAAAGCAAGGTGCCATCCCATTGCTGATTCAAGATTCTGCATGCACCTCAAAGTCACACCAATCTCAAAGCTGCACCAATTTTTAAAACGAAGCCTCTTTTGATTGGATGCGGTTCACTAGAGTCCCTGCTGATCCAAACTCGACGGAGTCGAGTTTTCCCCACCTCAGGGGAATGATGGGGACATCGCCAGCATGGATCCAAAAGCAAGCACAAATCCTGGAGCTGCATGAATCTCGAAGGATATCCAGAATAAATTAGTTTGGGATTTATCTATATCTTTTGTTTGAATTTTAAATTAGGATTTGGTTGGTTAGGATTGAGATATGGATAGGCTTATCTTATCTTATCTTGTATTTGAATTTGAATCATTCCTATCTTTTTATCTTGTATTCAAATTCAAATGAGGGTTGGACATGTCTATAAATACCACCCTCAATCCTTTTTAAAAAATAGTTTGGTCAATTAAAGATGAGTTTTTAGGAAAGAGAGTCACTCCATGAGGAGAGGGTGTGAGGCCCAACCCCAGGACATGATGATAGGTCATGTCTAGTTATCCCCTTCCTTGATTCCATCCTCTTTATCCCTCATGTCCTTTGAGATTCATCCTAACGCCTCCAAGTATCGAGGTGGGTGGAATGCCCTAGAGGTGAGAGGTCTCTTCTTTGGGGTGAGTCCCAAAGTCCATAAGATTCAAATCCCTGTCTTCCATCCCCACTATTCCTTCTCCACCCCTAAAAAAATCCAAAAAAAAAATGGTAGCCTAATCTAGGTGACTTCTAGGCTCACTAACGATCCTACCCCCAGAGGTGAGAGGTCTCTTCGTTAGTGTGAGTCCCAAAGTCTATGAGATTTCCATCCCCATTATTTCCTTCACCATCCCTTACAAAAAAAATCTAAAAAAATATGATACTCTAATTTTGGTGACTTCTAGGCTCGCAAACGATCCTACCCCATCTATCCCCCATCAGGTAATGATATGATCATTGGACTATAGGTATAGTCTATAATAACATGTCTGTATATTTATTGTTGCCCAACGAAGTAACCCAAGAGGTGGGGTGAATTGGATTTTAAAAACCTTTTACAAAGATTTAAACAAGTATGTGCCAATTCAAATATAATGAAGGTGCTAGTGATTCAAGCATATGTGTGCATGAAGATATGCAGCGGACTTAGTAAAATATATATAGAATAAATAATATCAAATAATAAGAGAGAGCAAGCAACCACAAACACAAAGATATATAGTAGTTCGGTGCGCACCAAAGTACCTACATCCACTCCCCAAGATCCACTTGAAAACTTTTCTATAATCTCACTTGATTACAGTTGATTAGTTTCCCAGGCTCACTAATCACAACCCTTTGATTTTCACAAGGCTAACAAAAAAATCTCTTGGTTTTCTCAAGGCTTACCAAAAATCTCTTGGTTTTCTAGGATAACCAAAAACCTAGTTGGTTTTCACAAGGATCACCAGTAACCTAAGTTGGTTTTTGAAACAAAGCTCACCAACAACCCAAGTACTTGTTTCAAACCACTTAAAATTAGGAACAATAATAAAATTGAATACAAAGTAATAATACAATCAAGCTTTTGAAAATAAAGCAAATATCTCTTCGAAGCTCTTTGATTGCTATTGAAGATGCTTATCTTCAAGTTGTTGAAGCGTTAATCAATGCTTGAAGGATAGACTTGAATGCTTCTTGAATGCTCTTGAATGGTTGAAGGCTCAATTTCACTCCAAAGCAATGAATACTCAATGAATGCTCATTAGTTTCTCATTAGTCTCTTCCCTCTTGAGTTTGGTCCACTTAAAAACCTTCCAAGCCTTAAATGACCATTTTTGATCGTTGGAGAGAAAATAGCCATTAGGGACAAAAAGGACCATTTATGTGCTTCAAAAAACTAGCTGTTACTATTCATCCAGACCTGCAAGTATCGACACTTCAGGTCATGAGTCGACACATGAGTCGACACTTGAATTAATACTAGGTCAAAATTATCTTTTGAAGCTCTCTGGAATGCACTAGTGCATTGACACTTTTTCTGGTGAGTCGATACTTGAGTCGACACTTCATCTTCAAGAGTCGACACTTGAGAAAAGACTTGAATTTAGCATGTTCTATATTAATTTTGTCTTAGACCTTGAGTCGACACTTGAGTCGACACATGAGTCGACACTTGAGTCGACACATGAGTCGACACTTGAGTCGACACATGAGTCGACACTTAAGTCAACACATGAGTCGACACTTGGTCTTCATGAGTCTACACTTCATGCAGACTAGCTGAAATTTTTTCTACGTATCAGCTCAAACTTTTGTGGGTTGACACTTCACTTTCATAAGTCAATACTTGGTTGAAACTTTCCTGAAACTCTTCAGAAACTCTAATGAAACTTCTTTAAACTTATGATTTGAGTCCTTCAAGGTTATTCTTATATACCAAGGTCCATTTAACTTAAAGTTTCATCCATAAAACTGACTTCTTCAACAAGATGACAAGTAATTGAAAATGTAAGTATCCTATTTTGATAAACATACTTTTAACACACAATTAGTACTCAATATACTTAAATATTTTGTTATTCATCAAAATCAATAGAGGAATCAACAATCTCTTCCTTTTTGATGATAATAAAATATTTAAGTATAATATACATATTAAGCTCAAAAGAATTACAATAGGTATAGAGCATTTTGCTATATGTATCAGACCTAATGATGATAAGTATTAGAGTCTAAATTTGTAAAGATTATTAAGAGCTAAGACTCATTTATAATGTATCAGAGCTAGATATATGTATGAGAATGAATTCAATTCATATAACTTCAATATCGAAGCTGTAATTACATTGTATCAGAGTTGGAAATTATGGAGCATCAGAGCTATGATTAAAAAGTATCGAAGCTAAGTTGTATATGTAAGATGCTCAAGAGGTGTATCAGAGATAAAATATATTTGAAAGATAGACACTTCAGCAAAAATAGATTGAATCATGAAGAGTATCAAAGCAAAAATAACAAAGATAAGCTTTAAGAGTATCAACACTTGAAGGATGTCAGAGCATGTCAGCACAAATAATATACAAAAAGAAAGTATCGGAGCAAAATTATCAGTTCATGAAGTGTATTAAAGCCTAAAAATAAGGAGTATCATAGCATATATATATACAAAAATAAGGAAAAGAATTATCAGAACATAACAAATAGGAATAAGAGCATAAAACTGAATTGTATCAGAACATAGAACAAAAGCTCCCCCTCAATATATGATCTGAAAATAACTTTCAAAACTTACAAGTTTTAGTATTTCAAAAGAATTAGAAATTTCTCTCCCCCTTACTTTTTCTCTGCTTTGTTTTTTTTTAAAATCTTTTCAAAAGTAGCACCCTCTTTATGTCATTCATTACTTACTTCATTAATTACTCTCCCTTTTTGTCATCATGAAAATGGGTGCAAAAAGAATAGAACAAGATGGAAATAAGACATTGTAGTAATAAAGAGATAAGAATACCAAGAGTTGCCAGAAAAGATATTTTATATATATAATTATATATATTTGATACACTTGATACAAAACTTGATACATGATTTATAACAAAGTAAACATACACCAAAAAGAAATATACATCAAAGTAAAATGCTACTGCCTAGTACACTGATCTTAGGGGGTGCTTTCCTCATCAGAGAAAGATCCGATCTCAAAATTAATAGGCCCTGTAGCCCTAGAGGGATGGGGTCATGGCCACATCGGCTAGAGATATGAAAGTATAGTCCTAACAGGTCTAGGAATGTCATCACGGCTTCGGCTTCTATGTGTGGCATGTGCTCTCCATCGTACTGGTGTTGAAGAAGATGTAATGTTAGTGGCAAGAATAGAAGATGTGACAGGGTCAGATGGAGTAACATCAAAAATGGGTCCGGAAGGAAGAATGTGAAAACCAGGTATGTAAAACCCTAGTTCCCGGATCAATGATGATGTAGGGTAGAAGATGGAATCACTAGAGTGGGAAGATCAATTAGAGTGTCTGATGGATCATAGTATAGAATAGGGGTAGAGATATCATGATCGGAAGGAATCATTGGGGTGCCGAGAAGAATAGGTGTCTGATGAGGTGGACTAGATGGAGTCAGAGCAATCTCAGAAGTCCTCTTAGGATACTGCATAGCTGCGGTATCTAGCTCAGGGTCTGCTATGTAGTTCGCCACATAAAAATCAATAGAAGAATCTCTTTGACCATCTCCTATGTTTGTTTCTAGAGCTAGAGCTGAAGGTGCTAGAAGTGCTGGTGGAGAGTCTGATGAGGGAGATGAAGGTGCCCTGGTAGATGTCAATCTATCTAGTGCAGCCAGGATAGCAGAGAAGCCATCTCTTAACTCCTGGTGACCTGCCCTCATCTCCAAGTGCATCTGATCTACTTACTATCTGATGATCATCATCTCTGTCTCTAGTCAAGTGATCCTATCCTCAATGCTATCAATAGGAGGTGGCACCTCTAGCTGTGCCAAATCTAATGGCACGAGCTGAGTATCAGGAATGTCTCTCGGTGGCTCAGATTGTAAGGTTTTGTGTGGTGCTCCCAAGCCTTGAAGAGGCTTGGGAGGCCATAACAGGGATGCTGGAGGCGATCCCTGGGTGCTTGGAGGTGTGCCAAGTAGTTTTTGGAGGTGTTCTAGGGGGTTCATGGTATATTCATGGATAGGTTTGGGAGCTGGTTTATAAGTTCCCAAGGTCTTGAGAGTTATATTGGATCAGGGGGCTTAACCCAGGGTTGAGGATTTTCTCACATTGACTTGTTGGGAGAGTTTTTTGAGAGATTGTAACATAACCCAGTTGGGTTATGAGGTTTAGGTCCAGCGGTGTAGCTAGCTACCCTTAGGTTTGAGAGGGGTTAGGAGGTTAGGAGGTTAGCTTAGTTGGTTGGAGGTTAGTTGGTTGGTTGTAACCAATTAGGAAGCCTAACCACCTTAGGAGTTCTAACTAGTTTGTTGGACCTATTCAAGAAGTCCTAACCGCATCCAACAAGAAGTCCAAGATCAAGGTGCCCAAGATCAAGAAGACCACCACCCCATGTGCTATAAAATCAGAGGGGCATGCATGGAATTAGGATGAGTGTCCATGAGGACTTCTTACGGTCTTGGATCATGAGGGATCACCCCTTGGGGGCATTACCATGGGGAGACTCTCTTGGTCTTAGAGAGGGCCACTGTAGAAGGGCTGGAAGAGGGCGCACATGGTGGAGTTTCACATCAAGGGCTTGGACTGTGGGTTGTTCCATGGGGGTTTTGGAGAAGGGAACCTACATGAGGGATTGTTCGCAAGTAGAGTTTCTTCTTAGTTTTGAGAAGGTTGACGATGAAAAGCTTCTGGGTTTTAGAAGGGGTGCCGGGTATTGTGTCTTATCTTGTAACAAGGTTCTTCTCCAAAGGAATAAAGCCATCTCTTTTTTTCTCCTACATCTCTTCTTTATATCTCCTTTGTTGCATGATATTGAATCCAAGAACAGATTTTTGCTGGTTCTTGATCAAGAAGGTTGGTTCTTGATCTTTTCCTCACTGTTTCCACTATGTATAGGTGCTGATCTAGATCTCCCACCAAGTGGTATCAGTGCTTAGAAATCTCTACAAGTGGTATCAGAGCATGAGGTTCTATCAGGGCTTAGGTTCTCTCAAAGCCTGGTTTGAGCATGGGAGAGGAGGATTAAAAAATAAGAGGTCTAACATTGGCATTAGGTTTGCACAGCTATCTGCGTGTACTGCGAAAGCACATGTTAGTGTTGCAGTCATGGAGACAGAGCAGGAAGACATCAGTTCGAGGTCTAGAGTACGATGGAGCACGAGTCTCAGGAGCTATGGAGCACAGGTTGATGTTCCAACTGGGGAGGTAAGGTGGCTTTGTTGGGAAGATTTCGGCTTTGGAGACAGTAGGTAGGGTATAGACGGTCATGTGGAGCTTATTAGGGATGGAGAAAGGAAAACTCTGGATTTCTCAGGTTTCATCACTGGGTCAATAGAGGAGTTGGGATGAGCTCTTGGATTTCAGAGGAGCCTACGAGGTACAGTGTATCTGAAATAGTCTTGGAGGGGTTCACGGGTTGTGAAGGGTCTGAGGAGGCAGCAACTGGGTACAAAATGTAGTGGCATGCTCAGCAAGGCAATGTTGAGTGGCTGGCCTCGGGATTTCTTTCTGTGGCATCAGGGTGACTTCAGTTTCAGGTGGAGCACTAGGGAGAGGTGGCTTTATGAGTGGAGCAGGATTCGACACAAGTTCAAAGTGGGAGGTGCAGGGACACTGGCCATATCCTAGCAAGAGCGCCGGGGGTGCACTTAGCCAGGTGGAGTAGAGTGTACAGAGATTGTCATAGCTTTGAGGAGGTGGTGTCAAGTAGAGCTCCAGTTATAGCGAGTGCTGGTTCAAAATCGTTGTGATATCTCCAAGGAAGTCCAAGGAAAAGACTGATGCAGTTGCCAGGCAGAAGGAAGGCTACAATGGTGGTGCCAGGGTACAAGCAAGGATCTTCAGTTGAGGAGGTGGTCATCCCAAATGCCTCCAAGGATGCACAGCAGCTGAAGGGTATTGGCGGAGGCAAGGAGATTTGTACAAGGAGCTATCAAGATATGCAGTTATAGTGGGGTTGTGCAGGAGGACATTGCCAAGTTTGTTAAAGCTTGGGGGCACCAAGGTGGAGATTATAGGATTTTGTATGGTACTCCTAAGCCTTGGAGAAACTTGGGAGGCCTTGGCAGGGATGCTGGAGGTGATCCCTGGGTGCATGGAGGTGCCAAGCAGTTTTTGGAGGTGTTTTAGGGGGTTCATGGTATATTCATGGACAGGTTTAGGAACTGGTTTATAAGTTTCAAGGGTCCTGAGAGTCATGTTGGGTCAGGGGGCTTCACCTAGGGTTAAGGTTTTTCTCACATTAACTTGTTAGGGAAGTTTTTTGAGAGATTGTAACATAACCCAATTGGGTTATGGGATTTAGGTCCAAAGGTGTAGCTAGCTATCCTTAGGTGTGAGAGGGGTTAGTTGGTTAGGAGGTTAGCTTAGTTGGCTGGAGGTTAGTTGGTTGTTTGTAACCAATTAGGAAGCCCAACCACCTAAGGGGTTCTAACCAGTTTGTTGGACCTATTTAAGAAGTCCTAACCGCATCCAACAAGAAGTCCAAGATCCAGGCACCCAAGATCAAGAAGACCACCACCCCATATGCTATAAAATCAGAGGGGCATGCGTGGAATTAGGATGAGTGTCCATGAGGACTTCTTACGGTCTTGGATCGTGAGGGATCACCCCTTGGGGGCATTACCATGGGGAGACCCTCTTGGTCTTAGAGAGGGCCACGGTAGAAGGGCTGCAAGAGGGTGCACATGGAAGAGTTTCACGTGGAGGGCTTGGACCGTGGATTGTTTCACAGGGGTTTTGGAGAAGAGAACCTGCATGAGGGATTGTTCGTAGGTGGTGTTTCTTCTCGATTTTGAGAAGGGTGACAGCAAAAAGCTTCTGAGTTTTAGAAGGGGTGCCAGGGTATTGTGTCTTATCTTATAACAAGGTTCTTCTCCAAAGGAATAAAGCAATCTCTCTTTTTCTCCTACATCTCTTCTCTATATCTCCTTTGTTGCATGATATTAAATCCAAAAATAGGTTGTTGCTGGTTCTTAATCAAGAGGTTGGCTCTTGATCTTTCCCTTGCTGTTTTTGCTGTGTATAGGTGCTGATCTGGATCTCCCACCAAGTGGCATTAGTGCCTAGAAATCTCTACATAGATGGCTCGGCCTTATCTCTATAAATCCGCTCCTCCTCAACAATGTCCTCATCATCTGCATTAGTGGTCTGTCCAGATACCCTCCATCTCCACTACCTCTGTGTAGATGATATCCCATCTTATGTAATGATCTCTCATCGTAGATGCCCGTGTAAAGTAACAGCCTGAAAGGCTCTCCATCTGCAACAACTCCATAAGCTCGGAATAGGATGGTCAGGCCCATGCCATATGGCAAGCATAGCCTCCTGCTTGTAGGGACCTCGATCATCTGGTGTACCATAAGAACTGGGAGGCAGACTGGAGTCTATCGGATCAAAGATACCATGACTAGCAACTCTCTCTCCATGATAAAATCAAAGCATTCAGTCTTCGGTAAAAGTATACAGGTGATGATGTGATGAAGCAATCTCATCTCTGATGAGAGTTTGGAGGCTACCACTATGGCTCCTTCTCTGAGATCATCTATCTAAAAAATACATCGGAATCCGCTCATCCTGTCTACTAATGAGTCAGCTACGATGCCCCTCATAGGGATCTCCCAAGCCCTGCTCAATACCTTTACAGTGAGCAGAATCACTATCCCTTGGACCTCAGCAATCCATCCATCTGCTCCTCTAGCCAAAGTACCGTAGAACTCTCAAATTAGGCCAGGATAAAATCTCTCAGTCAGTGAGCAGAAGTGGGCCAGCCCAACATCTCTCAACCACTATCCTATACAAAAATGATGCTGGTCCACAAAGTCAAAATCTACTCGCCGTCCTCCAACAATGGCCTTGGAGGCCATCTTATCTGCTCCATGGATGGGCGGTCTGACTGGAATCTCATGCTGAACAGGTGGCTCCGCTATCTGATCCTCATCATGGCCTTCGTGCACCGCTCTATATCCTATGTAGACGAGGTCTACTGACAACTTGCTTCCTAGGTCCCATCTTCCAGAGAAAAAGAATAAAAGCAATCTAGGGTGAAATGAACAGAGATTTTATGGTAAAACCAAGAGAAAACAGGGAAGAACAATGAAAAATGAGGAAGAAACTGGCTTAAACAAGGAATCGGACGGTTGGAACAGTGATTAGAGGTAAACAGAGGTTAGGATACTATTTTAAGGATGAGTCGGCTCAAGGATTGGAAGAAAAAATGGGAGGAAATGATCAGTTTTCCTTATTTATTCTTGGGTTCCCGCCATTCAAGTGTCAACTCACGACTTCAGTCCAAGTGTCGACACTTGGAGGTGTCGACACTTCAAAGTGTCGACACTTCGACAAAAATCCAAAAAAAAGGGGAAAAAATCATAGAAAATTATAGAACCTAATTTCAATGATCTATGAATGATTAAACATGACTTTCAAGGATATTTCATCAAGAAATTTTCAAGTGGAATTTGAAAGGACATAAAGAGATCAAGATCTAATTAAAAGGATTAATGACCCCTAATTCCCTTCTAATCATTTAGAACCTATCTTCATGGAGAGGCTTGGTCAGTATATCAGCTAGTTACTTTTTAGTGCAAACAAATTCAAGCATAATATCATTATTCTGAACATGATCTCTCATAAAATAATGTCTAATTTCAGTGTGCTTACTTCTAGAATGTTGAACAGGATTTTTAGTTAAGTTTATAGCACTAGTATTGTCATATCTTATTGATATCTTAGTTAATTTAATGCCAAAATTCTCGAGTTGTTGTTTAATCCACAAGATTTGAGCACAATAACTTCCAACTGCAATATATTCAGTCTCAACTATAAATAGTGCAACTAAATTTGTTTCTTACTAAACCATGAGATTAAATTAACTCTAAAAAATTGACAAGTTCTAGAAGTATTTTTTCTATCTAATTTATAGCTAACAAAATCAGTATCAGAATATGCAATTAAATCAATAGCTGAATTCTTAGAGTACCATAGATCAATATCTACAGTGCCAGATAAATATCAAAGTATGCGCTTAACAGCCAATAAATATGACTTTTTTGGCTTAGACTTATATCTAGTATACATGCATACACTAAACATAATATCTAGTCTAGTAGCAGTTAAGTATAGTAAAGATCTAATGATACGTCTATAAAACTTTCTTACCAGATTCATCCTTGTCAAGCTTATAAAGGGCTAATAGGTGTACCGATAGGCTATCTTCTCCATCCCAAACTTTTTAAGATCTCCTTTATGTATTTAGCTTGGTTGATGAAGATCCCTTTACTTGTTTGCTTAATCTGGAGTCTAAGGAAGTAGTTCAATTCTCCCATCAAGCTCATCTCAAACTCTCCCTACATTAGCTTTGCAAATTCTTAACTAAGAGATTCATTAGTGGCACCAAAGATAATATCATCCACATAGATTTGTAGTACTAAGAGATCATCAACCTTTTTCTTTAAAAATAATGTAGTAACAATATGACCTCTAGAAAAATCATTTTCAATCAAAAATTTACTAAGTCTTTCATACCATGCATGGAGGGCTTGCTTTAAACCGTAAAATACTTTATGTAATTTGAAAACATGATCAGGATATGCATGATTTTCAAAACCAGGTGGTTGTTCAACAAAAGCTTTTTCAGCTAAATAACCATTTAAAAATATACTTTTAACATCCATTTGAAATAGTTTGAAATCCATAAAATATACAAATGCTAAAAGTAATTTAATAGCTTCAAGTCTAGCTACTGGAGCAAAGGTTTCATCAAAATCAATTCCTTCCTCTTGATTGTAATCCTTAGCTACCATCTAGCCTTGTTTCTAGTTACTATTCCATTTTCATCTAATTTATTTCTATATAGCTATTTTGTACCAATTATGGAAGCATTAGATGATCTTTCTATTAGTATCCAAACATTATTTTTTTCAAATTGATTTAGTTCCTCTTGCATAGCAATTATCTAGTTAAGGTCTTTTTCAGCTTCTTCAATATATTTAGGTTCAATTGAGAAACAAAAGCAATATAATCACATTCATTTCTAATAAAGGATCTACTTCTTATCTCTCTCAATAGATCATCTAAGATTAATTCCTTAGGATGTCTATGAGTATACCTCTATTCTTTTGGTAGATCCTTTAGTGAAGTCTTGTGGCTTCTTCTTCATTTTCTTGTTTTGATTTTTTTCACTCTCTTTGATAGTGGGATCATCCAAAATTAGCTTTTTAAGTCCTTCAACACCTGCACATTCATCAGAAATATCTTTTTTTTAAAAGGACTTGTTAGTAAACTCTTCAAATACTACATGCATAGACTCTTCAATAATAAGTGTTCTTTTGTTAAAAACCATGTATGCCTTGCTCGTTGTAGAGTATCATAAGAAGATACCTTCATCTGACTTGGCATCAAATTTGTCTAAATTATCTTTTTCATTATTCAAAATAAAACATCGACAACCAAATACTCGAAAATACTTTAAAGTAGGTTTTTTTTTTCCAAAGCTCATAAGATATTTTCTTTAAAATTGGTTGAATTAAAATATGATTTAAAATATAACAAGCAATATTAACAGCTTCTGTCCAAAAATATCTTGGAAGATCATTTTTGCAAAGCATTGTGCATGCCATTTCTTCTAAAGTCCTATTTTTTCTTTCTACCATCCCATTTTGTTGAGGTGTCCTAGGTGCAAAAAAATTGTACTCAATTCCTTTTTCATACAAAAATTTTAAAATCTTGATTTTCAATATTAGTTCTATGGTCACTTTGAATACAAACAACAGAAGTACCTTTTCATTTAAAACTTTTCAATAAAACTTCATGAAAGCTGAAAAGGATTCATCTTTATGAGCTAAAAATAAAATCCATGTAAATCATGAGAATCCACTATGACTAATCCATATCTCTTGCCTCCTAGGCTTGTGGTCCTAGTTGGTCCAAAGAGATCCATATGGAATAGTTCTAGTGGCCTAGGAGTTGAAACCATTCCTTTAGTTTTAAAAGATATTCTTGTTTGTTTTCCAAATTGACAAGCTTCACAAATTTTATCTTTTCAATTCTAAATTTGGTAAATCTTTAACTAAATCCTTTTTGCATAATTATAAAGTAGATGCATGCTTGCATGACCTAATCTACAATGCCAAAGCACTAGTCTCTTTAATTATAGAATTCATTCCAACTAGGCATTCACCATCATGTAATAGTAAATTGTTAAAATCAACAAAATAAATGTTGCCATGCTTATTTCCAATGAATTTCACTCCATTATTATCAGGACTAGAAACTATACAAAGAGATGATTCAAAAACTACTTTAAAATCTTTATCACAAAACTGACTAATACTAAGTAGATTATGTTTTAATCCTTTAACTAATAAAACAATTATCATAAAAGTAGAAGGGAAGATGTAAACTTTACTAATACCAATGATTTTTCCTTTATCATTATCTCCAAAAGTTACACTCCCTCCATTTAGAGCCTCAAGAGATGTGAATTGCTTTACATCTCTTGTCATGTGTCTTGAGCAACCACTATCAAGATACCACAATTTTTCTTTTCTTTGGTTGCAAGACATACCTGTAAAATAGATCAAGTTTCATTTTAGGTACTCAAGCGATCTTGGATCCTTTAGTGTTAGTACTAAGGGTAGTTTTTTTGGAACCCAAACCTTTCTAGAATTATTTATCTTTCTTAGATCACATTGATAAGCTTTATGTCCAAATTTTCTATGACTAAAACAAGTAACATTAGATGATGCAGGAACAAAAAATTTTTGAAAAATTTTTGTTTCTTTTGCTGCTTGTAACCAAGTCCTGCTTTTTCAAATACAGCTCTTTGAATGTTCAATAATAGATTTAACTTTTCAGAACTGAATGTAAATTTTTCAACAAATGGTTTAACTTTGTCAAGCTCATCTTTGAATTTCTTGTTTTCTATGTCAAGGTCTTTTTTTCTTTAAAAGTTCATTATTTGAAACAACCTTGGATCTTTTAAAACTTATATTTTCATTGATAAAGAATAATTTTGTTTTTCTAAAACATCAATCTTAGTTTTTAAATCATTATTTTCACTTGCAAGATTGGTGTTTCATGAGAAAATGAATTAGCATGCTTCTTCAACTTTTTATTCTCAATTTTCAGCAATTTGTATTCATGCATGAGTTCATCAAAAGCATCTCTAAGTTCATCAAATATAAAATCAAGTTCAAGTTCAAATTGTATCTCATCTTTTTGAGCCATGAGGTAAAGATTGGCGACTTTAGATTGTTCTTCAGCTGAGTTACAGTCTTCACTATCACTCCATATTGCCATCATTGCCTTCTTTCTAAACTTCTTTTCGGATTTCTTGAAGAGAGGACAATCGATGATGTGGGACTAAGAGATGCTAAGATGCATGCTGAAGCAAATGATTTCTCTTGTTAATTTTTTTAAAATTTTTTGGTGGATTTAAAAATTCTAGAAAACAAGCAAAGAGCAGATCTAGAGATTCTAAAATGATAAGAACTTTTTAGCATGCAAGATAGCCCCTAAAAAAAGATAAGGAGAGGACCCTGGGATTGAGAAACCTCGTAGGACTTAGCTCTTAGATCAATATCTACTTAGAAATTTTAGGGATGCAAACCTTGTAAAACTCTGATGTACTCGATGCCGAGTTCACTCGCTCTCATGGATGCGGCCTGGAAGATCAAGCCTTTAACCCTACGGATTCGTTGGCTTTTTGTCCAATGGTCATGAAGGCAAGGGGGACTGACTCCATTGTCCATGGCATCTAGAGGATCTATGAGCAACCAAGAGAAGGGTTAGGAATCATCAAGAAGCAAGTAAGAAATGAGGGAACAAAGGTTGAGAATGGTGGTGAAGGAGGTTCTTCTTGCTAGGCTCCCAGGTGGATCATCCAGATGGCATCCAAACTTAAAGGTGGGAAGGTGGCTTGCACAGGAGGATAGTAACTTAGGGCCTCTCACCCCTCGATGCCCCGAAGGACAAAGGCGCTCCCTCTCAGAGTTCCTAGTCTAGACGACAAGGGCTAGAAGAATGACTTCAAAATTTTTTTTCATTTCATCAACATTCAAATTCTTATAAGAGGGTTAGGGTCCTTTTATAAGCACCCAAGTCTACATTCAAAATTTAAATGGGGAAGTTACAAAGCTTGATTTTGGGGAGTGAAGAGAGAATGTTGTCTTCGTGAATCAAGGGATGCCCATTTGAATTTTGAATTCCTCCTTCATGAAACTTGGCATCTAACTTTTGAATTTTTAATCTTTTCATGAAGCTTGATCTTGGCAGCTTGATTTATGGAGTGGAGTGAGGATGTTGTTGGCTTGGATCAAGGGGAGGCTTGATATGGAGATGTTGTGTGGATATTGTCTACTTAGATCAAGGAGAGATTAATGGGAGTCAAACATGAATTTGAATTTAAATTTTTCATCTTGACTTGGCCGCCCAAAGAAGCTTGGTGAAGTGGCACCTCCCCATGCCATGTGGCACTGATGATGTGGCACTCCTCATGAGCTGAAGTGGCACCTCCTATGCCATGTGGCATCGATGATGTGACACTCTAGTTAACCGCCCAAAGGAGCTTGGTGAAGTGGGCCTCCTAATGCCATGTGGCATGATGATGTGGCACTCTTTATGAGCTAAAGTGGCACCTTTCATGCCGTGTGGCACTGATGATGTGACACTCTAGTTGGCACTCCTGCTTGGTGTAGAGGAGAGGTGGCTTGACTTTTCTTTAATTGGGCTTGACTTGATTGCCCACTTGTGAACCCATCTTCAAACTAACTTGAGCCCTTTTTCAAATTGACTTGGCTGGTGAACCAACTTGGCTAATTACAGGACCAATTGACCCTAACTTGACCAAATTGACCAAATTACAAGACTAAACCAAAAATTGAAACCAACTAGATAGTAGTTACATGACTTGAAAGCAAATTATTCAGGCTTTAAGCCTTATTACAGGATCCAAAAGATTAAAAACCCTAATTAGAGATCCACAGAGGGTTGAGGAGCCTCTGTCTGATCCTTATGCCCACACCAATTCTCCTAGGGTGGGAGGAACTCGACCCTGTCGAGTAAGGGTTGATTTGGCTTTGATTTTTTTTTAGAAGGTCAGATCAAGGTGCTACAAGTCCTCTCAGGTATCTCACGAATCATCGGACTGTGATCGGTCTTGCTATCAGACCAAGTAATGCTGATAGCCTTTGCCCTGAGTGGTCATAGCTTGTTCATCCAGGACACGCTCAATCCGCTCTCCTCTCTCAAGTAAAATTGGAGGTGGACACTCTGGGTTGGGTTCTCTCTCAAATGAAAGGTCAGGCCTAAATGGCTCACTGGATATGTTTGCTGGTTCCCTATACTTGACTAAGTTCGAGATATTGAAAGTCGAGCTAATACCATAATCGGGGGTTGCTCAAGCATATAGGCATTAGGGCCAACTCTCCTTATCACTCTAAAGGGGCCAGCTCCATGAGCATGAAGTTTCTTAACGATTCCTGGTGGAAATCATTCATGCCTAAGCCTAATCATTACAGAATCCCTTATTTCATATTCTTTGGCTTGCTTTTAGGAATTAGCCAATTTCTTGTATTTATTATTACTTAGGTTGATTTTCAGGCTAATTTACTTATGCATGCCTCTAATATGCAGTGCAAATGATTTTGCAAACTCTGAGACTCATACTGATACTTGACAAAAAAAGAACTCAACTATGTATTCCTATTTAGAGAAATTTTATTAGACTCTCTAGGGCCTAAACCTAACAGATTATTGACTCTCTAGGTTTGACCCTGGTCTGGTATGCACATGAAAAATTACCATGGATCCCTAGCAAATGTCATAAGGTATACCAGAAGTAGGTAGCAAATGGGATGGGATCTAAGGATTCATGCAATCTAGTAATCTCAACAAAATATAGCCCCATGGCTCTAGAAACATGAGAAGACTTAGGGAAGGGTAGGAAATAGGAATCAGAGTCTTGGGACAATCTATGGGAAGCATGAAACAGACCTTGGTTATTCAGGATGATCTTAAAATTTGGACATTAATCTATGGGTGTCATATGGTCCACTTGTTTCGGTGGTTCTTGGGGCTCGGTAGGGTTAATCCCATAGTGAGGAAGGTCTGTTAATGAGGATCCTGGGACCAACTCTATAGCATGCTGGATGTCCCTCAGGGGTGGTAATTGATCAGGTGAATCATTGGGTAAAACATCCTCAAACTCTTTCAGAGCATCAATTACTTCCTTGGGGTGTTTTTTTTGGGTCGGTTCAGGAATCTCTTCAGTGGCAGGGGTTCCCTCAGTACTCTCATCAGGTGGAAGTTGATTAGGTAACTCATCGAGAAATACATCCTCAAATTCATTTAGAGTTTCAACTATCTCTTGAGGGTATTCTCTTTGGGTCGATGGTTGGGGCATCAGGCTCAGGAAGAGACCATAACCAATGCCGAATTCTTTATGGATAGAAGATAAGAATTTGAGTCTTGAAATAAGTTATAATTGAGTCCTGTACTTGTTTTCATTTGAGTAATTTGGTCCTGTTAATAGGACTAGGTCTACGCTAATTTGATCTTTTAAGTCCAATTAGGTGTAATTTGACTTTGTAATTAGTTAATTCCCTAAGTTGGTCCAAGAAGGGTTTACTTTGAATTTAAAATCAAAGCTGGAAGACTTGGAGAATGGATGCAACAAATCACTTCAACCTACCTTGACATGGAGGATGCCACATCATCACATGCAAGTGGATGCCAAGTCATCTCCAAAGGCCACATGGAAGGACACCTAAGCTGCCACCTCACCTCTCTTGGGTGCCCACATTTGAATTCAAAAACAAGCCAACCGACCACTATTCTTTCCTTATTCCAAGCAAGGATCGAGGTGGCTTCAACTCTCCTCCCATGTAGCAAGGAACTTCCCATGATTCTCTCCTTGTATTTTGAAATTTCAAAATTGTAGTAGAGGCTTATAAAAAGCTCTCCAAACCCTTCTTGTAAGGAATTTTTATCCATGATGAATGAATGAAGAAGGAGTTTTTTTTTTTTCTCATGAGAATTTCCCTTACTTAAGAGCTTGGACCCCTGTGAGAGGGTGGGTGTGAGGCCCTTATTGTGTTCTTCCCATCATCTACATCTTCTTCCCTTCCAACACCACTCTAATCGGCCAAGGCTATTTCAAGCTTCTTCTCTCTTTTCAAAGATTCTTCCTCCTCATTTCCTTTGCAATCTTTGGTCTCTAATTTCTCTACAATTTTGTTGCAGGATCCCCGGGCTTCCAGGCTCCAAAGAAGAGGTCTACCTTGACAAGAGCCAGTTACAAGATGCCCTACAAGTTAGAGGAATCCCTTGTCATCTTAGGTCTTTCTCTCTTTGAGTGTTTTCCCCTCATAATTTGAGATATTAACTGTCGGGTAACCTTCTATAATAGGTTTTCAGATATGGAATATTAAATTATTCTTAGCCCTAATCTGAGTGGTTTCTTAACTAAGGTCCTCTTCTTAGTTATCGAAAGGTTTAAACTTCATGTCTTGTTTGGCATTTAAGTATCCCTCTCATTAAATTTTGCTTCCTTTACTATGAATGGCTACATGTTTATTACTTTATTTTCATTTGAGCATTGCTAATTCCATTAGGAACACATCATCCCCTCATTGTCCGCCATCAGTCGGCTCTTGGACCTCTTTAGTGGCAGGGTTAGGATGTGGGACTCTTCTGGGCTCAGCCTCTAAGGAGGGATCATGTTGAGGGAATCTCCTAGGGTGGGGAGGTGATTCAAACTCTGGTTCAGTGTGAGGCTCCCAGTTCCTCTCCAGAGTTTCTAGCCTTGTTTCAAATCTATCAGCTCTTTGGATGAACATGGCAAGATGTTCAGTGATGAGCCTAAGTTGATTCTTGCGGTTATCCATGGGTTCACCTGAATGAGAGTGATGTGGGTAATATGGGACTCTTGACCTAGTCGACATGCAACACACAACGAATGGTGCTACGGGTTTGCTAGACCTAGGAGTTCAATCCGAATAGATCAGCATAGAAAACACACAGCACAACAACTAGCCTTTTCACCAACCAGGTAAGAGGTGGGAGTGTGGGAGGCCCCCCTTGCTTTCGGAAGGACCCAATTAAAGAACTACAACATCGCTTAGGTCATTTGATGCTAAACTTTTGCCTTAGACACCAGCTTCCCGGTACCAATTGATGGGTTGCATGCATTAGCTTCCCTAAAGTGGTTAAACCTGACTCGTGGATGTCCCTAATCTATTAAGTTGCTACTAGATTTTAGATTAGGTTTGGGTTTGAAATGCAAGGGTGGTTGTTTTTGGGCTAAGGAAAGGTAATGACTTCCTTCCCTAATCTTGTGATATTAACGCCCTTAAGTTAATTATGAAAATGATGACATACACATGATCTAATGAAATGTATCTAAGTTTTGTTTTTGGATTTTTGATGTATGATAGCAGAAATAAGATGCTGGAAATAACAAAATATGAACCTAAATGCAAAATTAAACTATATGAAAAATGAAAGTGTGATGAGATGCACTTGCTAGAATTTCATAACAGATTTGTTCTAAGGTAGTATTCCAGAATGTAGAAATTCTACATACTACAATAAATTCTAAGAAAATTTCAAAAAATACTTTCAAATATATAGAATCCAGAAGAATAAAGTCACAAAAATCAGAGGTTCTTACAGGTAGAAATAACTAAAATAGCAGACTATGTACTGAGATGAAAAAATGCAAAAATTTCAAAGGTGATAGATTCTAATTATGCAAAACTTTCTTAAGGATCTTAACCTATCTCCTTGTGTTCTCTTCAAGGGTCAATCACATCGGCACCCCTGCACGCCATAGAAAATTCCCGTGGAATGGGATGTGAGGGTCTTGCAGCCCTACTTTTTTCCTATGATGGGATGGCCATGGTGAAGCACCCATCCAAGTACTTGAAGAGAACTAAGCCCTAACTATGCTATGATACCAGATGATGCGAGACTAAGAAATGCTAAGATGCATACTGTTGCAAATGATTTCTCTTGTTAATTTTTTAAAATTTTTTTGTGGATTTAAGGATTCCCGAAAATAAGCAAAGAGTAGATTTAGAGATTCTAAAATGATAAGAACTTTCTAGCATGCAAGATAGCCCCTAAATAAAGATAAGGAGAGGACCCCGGGATTGAGAAATCCCATAGGACTTAGCTCTTAGATCAATATCTACTTAGGAGTTTTAGGGATGCAAACCTTGTAAAACTCTGATGCGCTCGATACCGAGTTCACTCATTCTCGTGGATGCGGCTTGGAGGATCAAGCCTTTAACCCTGCGGATTCACTGACTCCATTGTCCATGGCACCTGGAGGACCTACGAGCAACCAACAGAACGATTAGGAATCATCAAAAAACAAGTAAGAAATGAGGGAACAAAGGTTGAGAATGGTGGTGGAGGGTTCTTCTTGCTAGGCTCCCAGGTGGATCATCCAAATAGCATCCAAACTTGAAGGTGGGAAGGTGGCTTGTGCAGGAGGATAGAAACTTAGGGCCTCTTACCCATCGATGCCTCGAAGGACAAATGCACTCCCTCTCGGAGTTCCTAGTCTAGAAGACAAGGGCTAGAATAATGACTTCAAAATTTCTTTTCATTTCATCAACATTCAAATTCTTACAAGAGGGTTAGGGTCCTTTTATAAGCACCCAAGTCTACATTCAAAATTTGAAAAGGGGAGTTACAAAGCTTGATTTGGGGGAGTGAAGAAAGGATGTTGTCTTCATGAATCAAGGGGCACCCATTTGAATTTTGAATTCCTCCTTCATGAAACTTGGCATCTAACTTTTGAATTTTTAATCTTTTCATGAAGCTTGATCTTGGCAGCTTGATTTGTAGAGTGGAGTGAGGATGTTGTTGGCTTGCATCAAGGGGAGGCTTGATATGGGGAGTGTTGTGTGGATATTGTCTACTTGGATCAAGGAGAGATTAATAGGAGTCAAACATGAATTTGAAATTTGAATTTTCATCTTGACTTGGCCGCCCAAAGGAGCTTGGTGAAGTTGCACCTCTCCATGTCATGTGGCACTAATGATGTGGCACTCCTCATGAGCTAAAGTGGCACCTCCCATGCCATGTGGCATTGATGATGTGGCTCTTCAGTTGACCGCCCAAAGGAGCTTGGTGAAGTGGGCCTCCCAATGCCATGTGGCACTCCTTATGAGCTGAAGTGGCACCTTCCATTCCATGTGGCTTTGATGATGTGGCACTCCAGTTGGCACTCCTACTTGGTGTAGAGGAGAGGTGGCTTGACTCTTCTTTAATTGGGCTTGACTTGATTGCCCACTTGTGAACCTATCTTCAAACTAGCTTAAGCCCATTTTCAATTTTGACTTGAGTTGATGAACCAACTTGGCTAATTATAGGACCAATTGATCCTAACTTGACCAAATTGGCCAAAGTACATGACTAAACCAAAAATTGAAACCAACTAGATACTAATTACATGACTTGAAAGCAAATTATCCTGGTTTTAAGCCTTATTACAAGATCCAAAAGATTAAAAACCCTAATTAGAGATCCACATAGGGTTGAGGAGCCTCTGTCTAATCCTGGTGCCCACACCAATCAAACTTGTAGTGTTCAGGCTTCTTGCACTCGAAGCAAATTGGTTGTTCCTTCTCCTTCTCTTTTTCTTTTTCTTTTCTCTTTTCTTGCTAGGCTGAGGCTTCTTTTTGTAGGAAAATTTCTTCTTTCTCATGAATCTTCTAAACTTTCTTGTAATAAGTGTCTCTTCATCCTCATTTTCTCCTTCAAATTCTTCACTTGAAGATATATTTGGTGTAGTGGATTTGAATGCAATGGTCTTATTCTTCCTATCTGCATCCATTGCCTTTTGCTTCAAGTTTAACTCAAAAGTCATGAGTAAACCAATAAGTTGCTCCAAAGGAAGAGTCTCAACATCTTTAGCTTCTTGTATTGCCATCACTTTTAGAGCCCAAGATGTTGGCAATGACCTGATAATTTTATTTACAAGGTCAGCATTAGACATAACCTTCCCAAGACTTCTCATACCATTTACAATATTAGTAAATCTAGTATACATATCAATAATAGATTTATTAGGCTCCATTCTAAACATCTCATATATATGTATAAGCATATTTACTTTAGTATTTTTTACTTGATTGGTACCCTCATGAGTAACCTCAAGTATATCCCATATTTTCTTCACAGAGGTGCATATGGAAATCCTATTAAATTCACTAGGATCCAATGTACAATAGAGCAAGTTCATTGCCTTAGCATTGAGCTCGGATTGCTTAATATTATTTTCATCCCAACCTCTTCAAGTTTTGGAATGAAAACACCATTAACAATGATTGAAGGAATATATGGACTTTTATCAACTACTTTCCAAAGATTGTAATCTATAGAATGCATATAAATTTGCATGCGAATTTTCTAATACGTGTAATTTGTGCTATTAAAGTAAGGTGATCTATTTGAGGCTTGACCTTCAACAACACTATAACCTAAAGGGGCTGCCATAGATCTTTAACTCAAGGTGGTTAGACCTAAAAGCTGAGTACGTGGCTTTGATTCTACTTGTTGCCCAGTGAAGCAACCCAAGAGGGGAGGGTGAATTGGATTTTAAGATCTTTTTGCAAAGATTTAAACAAGTATATGCCAATTCAAATACAATGAAGGTGCTAGTGATTCAAGTATATGTGTGCGTGAAGATATGCAGCAAAATTAGCAAAATAAATGCAAAATCAATAAGATCAAATAATAAGAGAGAGCAAGCAACTACAAACACAAAGATATATAGTGATTCGGTGCACACCAAATCACCTACATCCACTCCCTAAGATCCACGTGGAAATTTTACTATAATCCCACTTGATTACAGTTGATTAGTTTTCTGGGCTCACTAATCACAATCCTTTGGTTTTCACAACGCTAACCAAAAAATCTCTTGGTTTTTTCAAGGCTCACCAAAAATCTCTTGGTTTTCCGGGATAACCAAAAATCTAGTTAGTTTTTACAAGGCTTACCAATAACATCAGTTGGTTTTTGAAACAAGGCTCACCAACAACCCAAGCACTTGTTTTAAATCACTTGAAATTAGGAACAACAATAAAGTTGAATACAAAGTAATAATATAATCAAGCTTTTAAAAATAAAGCAAATATCTTTTTGAAGCTCTTTGATTGATGTTGAAGATGCTTATCTTCAAGTTGTTGAAGCATTAATCAATGCTTGAAGGATGGACTTGAATGCTTCTTGAATGCTCTTGAATGGTTGAAGGCTCAATTTCACTCCAAAGCAATGAATACTCAATGAATGCTCATTAGTTTCTCATTAGTCTCTTCCCTCTTGAGTTTGGTCCACTTTAAATACCTTTCCAAGCTTTAAATGACCATTTTTTATCGTTGGAGAGAAAATAGCCATTAGGGATGAAAAGGACCATTTATCTACTTCAAAAAACTAGCCGTTACTGTTCATCTAGACCTGCAAGTGTCGACACTTCAAGTCATGAGTCGACACATGAGTCGACACTTGAATTAATACTAGGTCAAAATTATTTTTGAAGCTCTCTAGAATGCACTAGTGCATCGACACTTCTTCTGGTGAGTCGACACTTCATCTTCATGAGTTGACACTTGAGAAAATATTTGAATTAGCATGTTCTATATCAATTTGTCTCAGGCCTTGAGTCGACACTTGACTCGACACATGAGTCGATACTTGGTATTCATGAGTCGACACTTCATACATGCTAGCTAAAATTTTTTCTACATATCAGCTCAAATTTCTGTGAGTCGATACCTTGAGTCGATACTTCACTTTTATGAGTCGATACTTGGCTGAAACTTTCTGAAACTCTTCAGAAACTATGCTGAAACTTCTTTAAACTAAAGATTTGAGTCCTTCAAGATTATTCTTATATACCAAGGTCCATTTAACTTGAAATTTCATCCATAAAACTGACTTCTTCAACAAGATGACAAGTAATTGAACATGTGAGTGCCCTATTTTGATAAACATACTTTTAAGACACAGTTAGTACTCAAATATACTTAAGTATTTTGTTATTCATCAAAATTAATACAGGAGTCAACATTTATTATTTTATATTTTAGCTTAGTTTTATATATATCTTTATTATGTTATGATCTGTGTAGGTTATTTGTAGAAATATTTTAATGCATAAGTAGATTAAATAGTTTAATCTTGTAGTTTTCACTACATTTATATTTCAAAATTTTGAAATATATGCATGAAATATCCTAGGTTTTCAAACATGTTTTACTAACCTATTTTTATGCTCATTTATAATTGACAGGATGAATTCTAGGATCAAGTTTTTGGCTATCTTTTGTTTCAATATTGAAAAAGAAAATTTCTAAAATCCATTCTACTGAGTCACTAAATCCCATCAATGATATCAAAGCACCCTTGCTTATTAAATAAGCACATTTCATTTTGTTCTTGATTAGATCTAATTCGTTTAGAGGTTTTTGCCTCTCTTGATTTAACCTTAAGTTTGGTTGGGTTGAGTCCTAACCTAAATTAGTTTAGTTTTGATTTGACTTGTCTTACCCCAAATCCATAATGATTTTGGTTTTGAGTTAAGTTGACTCTAGTCACCTAATTTGACCAAATGTTGAGCCAATCTTCATTTGAACCATTTGGCTTAAGAGTTGGTCAAATTTATCAAGATCCCTATTTGGTGTATATGTCATTGTATATTGCATAAGTCATGTGATTATGCATATCTTTATGATTTAATTTATATAAATATCATTCTTATTGCTAGTAAGTAATATATTTGTTTATGAAAAATGATATGATTATGAATCATTTGATGCTTCATGTTTAAGGCTTTGTATATTGCTTGTCAAGAGAAAGAAAAAGATTATTCTTCTTGAAATTAGGGCTACAAAGGAGTTCATGTGAAAGGATATGATTATAACATTTGTTCTTATTCTAAGGTTTCATACATCTCTATCCCTTGATCTAGCATGAAAGGCATTCGTGCAGTTCTTGTGATCCCCATTGTTCTGAAAAGAGGATTAGACCATGTCCAAGGAATGAGGCCTGCAAGTTGCTAGCACCTCAATAGCCTTGAAGCTCCTGATCGATGTCATCTTCATGTGGAAACCTGCATGAAATCTTTGATTTTTATAAAATAAAAAATTAATTTGAAGTCAAGAAAAAAAATTAAATTGTGAAAGATAAAAAAACTCGGGTATGTTCGATTGCTAGTCAGATCTTAGCATCTACTTATAATAAAAAAAATAATAGAAATATAAATGGCATAAAAATAAACTTTGCATTAATTGAAATATAATTACAAGAAATTAAAAAAATAATTAAATAAACTATGAAAAATAATAACAAAGAATCTAAAGTTGATCGGCGCAGCCTCGTCGGAAAGTCGATTGATGTCACGTCTCCTTCTTTTATCATACTCTATGGAGCAACTGGGCTTTCTCTTTTCTTTCTCTTTGGATCTTGATCTTGGAGATGGAATAGGCTTAAAGATGGTCTAGGGGCAGAACTCTCCTTTAGAAACCTCACTCTTAGAGGCCAACCATAATCCAAAACTATGACCTTTATCATGTTCTGTACCCCTCTCAAGGATGCTTTCTTCTATAATCCAAGGATCTTTTAAATAGAGCTCATCTAGGACTTCCTCCCAGTCAAATTTAGAATCAATCGGGTTCTAGATTGGCTAAATATTGCAAGGAAAAATCTGGGCCATCCATTATGCATCATGATGGATGGCCATTGTGTTCCTTCCTTCTCTGGTAGCAGAGTCTGATCCGAACTCTCAAATCCTTGAATCCTGATTCCTAAGTAGACTCTCCTCACCTGATTTGGCAAGTAGATGAGTGACGGTGTTGACAACGATGGGAGTGGCAGTTGGCAACATTGACGGTGGTTGAGCACAGAACAAAGGGGACACGGCCATGGCATGGGTTTTTTTGACTAGCAGCAAGTACTTGGCATCCCCTTCGGCCATGGGCAGCAATGGGCGGTGGTCGGTGGCAAGAGGTGGTGGGAAACGATGATGGGATATGGTGATTGATGGTAAAATCATTAAGACCAGAGAGAGGCAGTGCTTGGATGGTGGCTTGCGGCTTCTCTCGACTGTGAGGTAGCTCCAGCGGCGAGGGGATAGCTTCGATGGCTTATTCGGCGAGAACAAAGCTCGAAAAGGTGATGGTCCATGAACGGCCCCATGGACCAATAGTCGTGGCAGCCACGGACCATTTTCCATTTCGTAGACCCAGTGGCCAGTCTATGGTGGACCGACTACTTTAAAATGTAGCACTTCATTAATAAAACTTAAACTCTAATTTTAGGCTCAATTGAATTTTGATTTGAGTACTGTTTGTACCATTAGACTCCAAAAATCAAGCTCGTTCAATCCAAGGATTCTTTTTCTACAAAACACTAATAAAAAATATTAATTTATAAATATTAATTAATTAATACTTGTTACGGTCGTTACAATGATGTGGAGTGTCTCAGATTTTGCCGGGCGTGATTCGAGCCACGTGGAATTTTTCGGCAGAACGGGATCGGTCCAGCTAGGTTGGATGTCGCTCCGACACGGCCGAAGTCGAGGTCGGCCTGGGCCTTCTCGCTCCTTTGCAAGGTGGAGCCCGGAGAGACGGGTCCACCTCGGCCGAGTCGAGCGCCTCTTTGCCGCTCCACCAGGTGTCCGCACAGGAGGGGCCCACCTCGGCCGAAGCCAGCGGCCCCCCGCTCCCTCGCCAGGTGGCACCCAGACGGTCCCACCTCGGCCGAGGTCAAGTCGGGCCCTCTCGCTCCTTCGCCAGGTGGCGCCCGGAGACGGGTCCACCTCGACCAAAGTCGAGCGCCTCTCTGCCGCTCCGCTAGGTGTCCGCCCAGGAGGGGCTCACCTCGGTCGAAGCCGGCGGCCCCTCCGCTCCACCGCCAGGTGGCGTCCAAAGACGTCCCACCTCGGTCGAGGTCGAGCGGGCCCTCTCGCTCCTTCGCAAGGTGGCGCCCGGACACAGGTCCACCCTCCGGCCGAAGTCGAGCACCTCTCTACCGCTCCGCCAGGTGTCCACCCAGGAGGGGCCACCTTGGCCGAAGCTGGCGGCCCCTCTGCTCCCTCGCCAGGTGGCGACCTGAGACGGTCCCACCTCGGTCGAGGTCGAGCCAGGCCCTCTCGCTCCTTCGCCAGGTGGCACCCGGAGATGGGTCCACCTCGGCTGAAGTCATGCGCCTCTCTGCCGCTCCACTAGGTGTCCGCCCGGGAGGGGCCCACCTCGGTCGAAGCCGGCGGCCCCTCCGCTCCCGCCAGGTGGCGCCTTGAGACGGTCCCACCTCGGTCGAGGTCGAGCCAGGCCCTCTCGCTCCTTCGCGAGGTGGCGCCTGGAGATGGGTCCACCTCGGCCGAAGTCGAGCGCCTCTCTGCCGCTCCACCAGGTGTCCGCCCAGGAGGGGCCACCTCGGTCGAAGCCAACGGCCCCCTCCGCTCCCTCGCCAGGTGGCACCCTGAGACGGTCCCGCCTCGGCCGCCGAGGTCGAGCCGGGCCCTCTCGCTCCTTCGCCAGGTGGCGCCGGAGACGGGTCCACCTTGGCAGAAGTCATACGCCTCTCTGCCGCTCAGCCAGGTGTCCGCCCAGGAGGGGCCCACCTCGCCCGAAGCTGGCAGCCCCTCTGCTTCCTCGCCTGGTGGCGCCTTGAGACGGTCCCGCCTCAGCCGAGGTTGAGCCGGGCCCTCTCGCTCCTTCACCAGGTGGCGCCCGGAGACGGGTCCACCTCGACCGAAGTCGAGCACCTCTCTGCCGCTCGCCAGGTGTCCGCCCAGGAGGGGCCCACCTCGCCCGAAGCTGGCAGCCCCTCTGCTCCCTCGCCAGGTGGCACCCTGAGACGGTCCCGCCTCGGCCGAGGTCAAGCCGGGCCCTCTCGCTCCTTCGCCAGGTGGCGCCTGGGGGAGGTCCACCTCGGCCGAAGTCGAGCGCCTCTCTGTCGCTCCACCAGGTGTCCGCCCCGGAGGGGCCCACCTCGGTCGAAGCTGGTGGTCCCTCTGCTCCCTCGCAGGTGGAGCCCTGAGATGGTCCTCGGCCGAGGCGCCGGCGCCTCACTCCGCGAGGTCGAGCCGGCCTGCTCCTTCGCCAGGTGGCGCCCGGAGACGGGTCCACCTCGGTTGAAGTCGAGCGCCTCTCTGCCGCTCTGCCAGGTGTCTGCCCAGGAGGGCCCACCTCGGCTGGGTCGACTAACCAGCACGGTAAGACCACCGAAGGACAAGAGCACGCATTCCGAAGCCTTCCCTCGAGCGGCGCGTGCCGCACCCCGAGAGGAGCCCGGTACGATCGACAGTGACACGCGAAACCTCGCTTGCATTGCCCCAACAGGTTCCGCGATCGAGAGGCGAGGTCCTGACAAAACAGGACCCGGTAGTAGGCTTGTCAGCAGGAGAGCACTCACGCTCGCCCAAGGTCTGGCCGGCATCCTCCCTCTACTCTTTATTCACTAGGCCCCTCAGCAGGCGAGACCACCGGTTCTTAACCCAAAGGGGAAAGGAGAAGAGAGGGAGGAAAGGAGGAGAAAGTGAAAAGGGGGCCTCCCGAAGGTGGGAACCAGAAGGCAGCGTGATGGGATAAAAGATGGAAGAGCAGACGGCCGGGTAAGCAAGAAACAGAGGCTGGGAAAAGGAAAAGCACCGAGAGCAAGATCCAAGACTCCGAGAGGGGGTCCTTGGCGCAAGCCCGGTGAAGGAACTTGGCCAGATTTCTATTCCTCCTGAGACTTTTCTTGCTAAGCACGATCTCTAAGTCTGGGACTCCTTCGGGGGCCCGTCTTGGAGAATCTGTTCCCTCTCGCCATTTTCTAACTTGACCATCGGAGCTCCTCGCCGGGACCCCCGGCCAGGGCTTCTGACCTTGTCTTGCAAGACTGGGAGCCAGGAGACCTCGGGGGCAAATGGCCTAATCCAATCAGCGGCTCTGGAGCCACAGGCGCGGCGGCGAGATCGGCAACAGATTGGCACACCAGGTAGGGGGGCAGGACAACACCCCTAGTAGGAGCTATCTTTCTGTGGACGAAGAATTCTCCCGCCATGGTGGTCACGCATGGACGAGAAGCATCCACCAGCCGAGTAGGGAAGGTCCCCTCCCCTCAGGGTCCACGCAGCCCGGAAAGGGAGCTTCCCGTCTCCCCCCTCTTCCACTACAGCCGACCTCGATGGACGGACCTTTTGCGGCTGTCGTCGAACAGCTGCAAACCTTGACTGCGGTAGTTCGGCAGTTGCAGCACCAGCAGCGCTCCTTGGCCATGCAGCCCCAGCCAGGGACCCCCGTGGCTCGAGCCGCGAGGCCGCACGGAAGCCTGCGCTCTATTCATGGTAGGCCATCCCAGCCGCGGGCAGCCTCCAACCCCCGCGGGAGCCACCAGACCCCCGCGAAGAGAAATTTGCTCCGGTTCGGCAGATCACGAGAGTCGATCCCCGACCGATGATGCCGAGACGGCGCGCCGCAGCAGGTGTGTCGAGGCAAGCCCCACCCCCCCACCGAGAACGATTGGCGCCCCCTTCACCAACGGCCTCGGTGGAAGACTCCACCGACGAGGCCATCAGGCGCCAGCCCAAGAGGCGCCTGGAGGAGCATGAGCGCAAACTGGCGGAGTTCGCTCGTCGATTTGCCGATCTGCAGAAATCCACGGTGGACCCCGCGGGCTATGACTCCCATCCCCCCTTCTCCTAGAGATCCAAGTAAAGCCGATTCCGAGCTGGTTCCGCATGCCACAGGTGGATCCCTACGATGGACAATCGACCCCTTGGACCATCTAGAGAGCTACAAAGCTCTCATGAGGGTCCAGGGGGCCACGGATGTACTTTTATGTATTGCCTTCCCTACTACCCTCCAGAAGGCTGCTCGAGTCTGGTTACCAGCCTCGAGACCGGATCCATTTGCTCCTTCCATCAATTGGAAGGAAAGTTTGTGGTGCACTTCGATGCTTGTCGGAGGTGCCAAGAGAGGTGGATAGCCTCTTCTCCATCCGCCAGTAGGACCAGGAGCTCTTCGGACTACATCACCCGCTTCAGATGCTGCCCTGGAGATTTACAGCCTGGACGAGCCCGTTGCCATGCTGGCTTTAAAGCGTGGGCTCAAGACATCCCACCTGACTTATTCCCTGGACAAGAAGCCCCCCAGGACGTACTCCGAGCTCCACCTCCGTGTCCACAAGTACATCCGAGCGGAGGAGGCCGATCGCACCCGGCAAGATCTGGACTGGAGGACCGTGAAGAAGCCGGCCCGAGAGATGTTCTAGTGACCCGAAGGCCGGGTTCACCTACTGACCTCAGTCCAAGTTCGAAGCTGAAGGGCTAGCCACCCTGGAGCGAAGTTTCACCCCTCTCCTTGCCCCCAGGATGAAGATCCTCATAAAAATTGAGGGCGAGCACTACCTCCACCGCCCTCTCCCTCAGAACCCAAGGATGATGGGGACATCTCAAGCACGGATCTTGGAGCAAGCATAATTCTTGGAGTGGCAGAGATCTTGAAGCATTTTTTGAATAAATTTATTTAGGATTTATCTTTTGTTTAAAATTTAAATTAGGATTTGGTTGGTTAGGATTGATATATGGATAGGCTTATCTTATCCTATCTTATATTTGAATTTGATTCGTTCTTATCTTTTTATCTTGTATTCAAATTCAAATGAGGGTGGAAAATCTATAAATACCACCCTCATCCTTTTGTAATAGGAGGATGGATGAATAAAATTTCTATTATTCTTTGTGAAGGATCTGTGTGATCCTAGGATATCTGTATGATCCCTTCTCCATCTTCCCAGGGTTTCTATGTGATCCCTGATTTTGGGCATCTGTGTGAGCCCAGGGCATCTATGTGAGCCCCTTTGCTATGTGCTTGTTCTTCTAGGGCATCTGTGTGAGCCCCTTTGCTATGTGCTTGTTCTTCTTGGGAAATCTATGTGAACCCCAGTATTTTTTTAATCCTGCACCCTCTTCATTATCAAATTCACCAGAGATTAGGATTTGCAAAGAAGGAGTCATATTGTCCAACCCTAATCTCTGGTGAATTTCATCTTCTTCTTTCCTCCTTCTTTGCAAATCCTAATCTCTGGTGACTTTCATGCTCAATTTAGTTTCCTTAAATTGTGCTTTCAATTAAGGACATACCATGAAAGAATGATGATGACACAGGCTAGAAAGGTCAACAGATTGGCGATCTTCTCTAGGCCTCTCCAAAATGTCACCCCCTCCATCCCCTTCGATGGGGAATCCGCTGACTAAACCGTCAGGCACACAGCAGAAGTGCACCTGGAGAAGCATGAGCACAAGATGGCGGGATTCTTTCACTGGTTCATCAGCGTGCGTGTGATGCAGAACAAATAAAGGGATGCGATGCGGAAGTAAATTAAGATTAACTATTTTTTTGTTGTTTTTATATGTTTGTAGAAGTTGGCTTCAAATCAAAGAAAAGTTAACCTAACATTGAAAGATACTAATATGATATTGAAAGCACAATTTTAAGGAAACTAAATTATCAGAGTAGTTCAGAAGCAACGGATCGCTGGGGGTTGAGAAACTCCCAGACCTAGGGTTTCGCTCCGAACTTTCAACAGAATAGAAATAAAGAGAAGAGATGGTTTACCTAACCAGACAATGATCTTCACAGATTTTGGTGGAAGAACTCTCCCGAGCAGATTGTTGGATCCTCGGATTCAGATATCTTCGCAATGGATCCTCCAATACTGTCCTTGGCGGGTTGGCTTCTCCTGAACTCAAGATCTGGAAGAGAAGAAAAACAATTGATGGAATCAGAGTCAAGGGAAAAATTTACCAGGTCGATGAACTTGAGGATTGAATTGCTGAAAACTGGATTGTCCTGGAAGCTGATGTGATTTTCCTTGGAACTTGCTCTGGATCTGAAGTAGCCGGACTGGATCTGATGAAGGTGGACGGCCTGGACTTGTAGAGAGAGAGAGACCATGGGAGATGGATGGATCTAGGGTTTGATGGATTGAAAATAATGAAGGGTGGCTAGGGTTTTGGGATTTCAAGTAGCTAACGTAGGGTTTTGGATAAAGATGGAGATCTCTCACCTCCTCAAGGCTCCATGGAACCCGGATTACCCCCTCACGGAGCTCAACACTTAGAATAGTGCGGAAGAAGAGAAAACATAAGTTTGCTCATAAAAAAATTTCTTTCATTCATTGATTTTCAAAGTTACAAAGAGAGGTCTATTATATAGACCTAAAATTTTCTCCTAGCTTGTACAAATTCCCATGTGGGACTAAACTCTTCCAACCTCTAGATTAGGTAGAAAACCCCCTCTCTTGGTCGACCAAGACTTCAAAAAAATTGGGACGGCCATAAAGGAATTTTTTTTTTGAATTTTTATGGCGCCTCCTTTGGAGTTGGATTTGGATTTGGAGTCCTCCTCTTCTTATGGCATTTCTTCTTTTTTCTTCACTCCAAGTTAAGCTCTTTGATTTTGATTTGAACTTCAATTGGATGTCCTTCTTTGATTTCTTCTCCAAGAGAAGTTTTCTTCCTTCTTTGCTTAGGTAAAATAGGCAGGTATGGGCGCCTCCTTTAAATTAGCTTCCAATTTGATTTTTTCTTCTTTGGGTGTGGGGACCATGACACTGGGGATGCCTCTGTGGCGCCTCCTGGACTCTGGCGTGTGCTCGGAGTGTGCTGGGCGTGTGGCTTGGAGTGTGGCCTCCACTTGCTTGAACCTTGATTTGATTGAAGACAAATGTGGCACCATTTTGGACCAAATTGAAACCACATCGGGACTTGCACCGAGTCAACATGACTCAACAAATTTAAATGGTGACTCAAGAAATAAATAAAAATAAAGAAACTGGTTGACCAGGTCAACCTTTATTACAAACCCTAATTTTTCGGGCAATGTCAATCAGAGATCCAGATGGAGCTCTGAAGTCTTCTTCTGAGTCTGGTGCCCGCACCACGGTGGGGGTCGAAGGGGAGATCACTCTCCCGGTCACCGCTAGATCCCCACCTCGACAGACCACGATCATGATGACGTTTACCGTCGTCAAGTTCCCTTCACCTTACAACGCGATCCTCGGGCGTCCGGGGCTCAACCAGCTGGATGTCATGATTTCCACAAGGCGATTGCTAGTGCAATTCCCCATGGCCTCCGGGCCTGGGTTGATGAGGGGGACGACCCAGCCAGTCCAGCATTGCCTTCAAACGGTCCCGGTGCCCGGGGCGCCGGGCTCGGCCCCGGCGTCGGCGACCTCGATTTAAGGAGAAGGAAGACGAGACGAGACCGTAGAGCGTCTGCTGATGTATCCCCTCGATGCGGACCCTCAGAAGACTGTGCAGGTGGGGCCCAGCTCCCGGAGGAGGAGCGAGCCCGCCTGTTGGATTTCCTCCACACAAACGCGGACATGTTTGCATTGTTTGCAGCCGACATACCAGGCATCCCCCCTGAGGTCATCACCCACAGGCTGAACATGGATCCGAGGTGCCGCCCCAGTCCGTCAGAAGAAGAGGAGCCTCACCGCAGAAAGGCAGAGGGCCATCAACAAAGAGGTGGAGAAGCTTCTCGCCGTTGGCTTCGTGCGAGAAGTCCAATATCCCAGCTGGTTGGCGAATGTTCATGGTGAAGAAGAGCAGTGGCAAGTGGAGGATCTGTGTAGACTACACCGACCTCAATCGAGCTTGCCCGAAGGACAGCTTCCCTCTTCGGATGATTGACCAGCTGGTGGACACCACCTCGGGGCATCGCCTCCTCTCTTTCATGGATGCCTTCTTCAGGTACAACCAGATCCGAATGAACCCGGAAGACGAAGAGCACACCGCCTTCGTCATCGACCGTGGAACTTTCTGTTACAAGATGATACCGTTTGGCCTTAAGAATGCCCGGGCCACGTACCAGCGATTGGTCAACAAAGTCTTCGAGGATCAGATCGGCCGCAACATGCAGGTGTACGTGGATGACATGCTGGTGATGAGCAAGCCCCTCTCGGATCATGTTGGTGACCTAGCCGAGACCTTCGGCAACCTCCGACTTCATCAGATGAAGCTGAACCCGGCGAAGTGCACCTTCGGCATCTCCGCTAGGAAATTCCTAGGGTTCATGGTGACCCAAAGAGGGATCGAAGCCAACCTGGAGAAGGTCCAGGCCATCCTGGACATGGAGCAACCTACCTCCAAGAAGCAAGTGCAGTGACTCACCGACCGGATAGCCGCTTTGAGTCGGTTTATCTCAAGGTCGGCCGACCGCTGCCGGCCCTTCTTCAAAGTGCTGAAGAAGATGAACGACTTCGCCTGGACCGAGGAGTGCCAGGAGGTGTTTTGACGAGCTGAAGAAGATGCTTGCATCGCCCCCACTGCTTTCCAGGCTCGAAGAAGGAGAAAAGCTCGTCCTCTACCTGGCGGTCACCCCAGAGGCTGTCAGTTCGGTCCTGGTTTGGACTAATGACCAGGGAGTCCAGAGGCCGGTGTACTACACAAGCAAACTCCTCCGCGATGCGGAGCTCAGGTATTCCCGGCCCAAAAGCTTATTTTTGCGTTGATG